>CM048745.1:804797513-805442513 GCA_026315105.1 Locusta migratoria | reverse complement strand
TCATGTTTGTATGTAGTCCTTTCCTGTAATTTTTTTGTACTTCAGCCACGGATTTTCTTAAAATTCATTCCCTGTCTCTTTCGTTTGGTTAGATGTAACAGTATTTGGAAAGTCCGGAAAGTCGATTACATATTGTTCAATCTTTCCTTCATGTATAGTATTGCCACCTTTGGTGCATCAATAAACAAATATCAAATTAGTGTTGTATTTTGCATCAGTTTGTGAACTTCATAATACACGGAAGTTACAGAGTAGTGAATTGGTATTACACAAATATCATGTTTGACTTGTACACCATGGAATTTTACTTACGGCTAGTGTGCTGAAGTTGGCATCGACTGGCGAATGAGACACTTCAGATACCTGTAACGTAGAATTAGGGGCGTAATCTTTCGTGTTGACCATGAAGTAAATAATTAATTCTATTCCTGCTCTGTAGTTAACAGGTTTTTGTACGTATCCCTCGTAAAGCGAACATTTCGTTGCAACATCTGCATACTACTCCACCGCCGTAAGTAAAATTAGGCTTTACGTTAAATCTCTAAATGTGGCGAAATTTTATCATTTTTATCCCTATGTCAAACGACTGTTATCCCTACAGAAATAATTGATTAAAGTGACAGGAAGAACAATAATACTGTATTCGGTAGTGCCAGTCTAGTAATACGTCTGTGGTTCTGCCGACGAGTGTCTGTTTCGGCACACAGAACACTGATATTTCCGGGCGTTTTCCTTTCAGTGCTCATCGTACATGGATTTCTTTGAATGGAACTTTGATGTTAAGATCGATGTTTTTCTAATATCGATCATCCCTAGGACAGTTGTTGGTAGCACTTCAATTTTTGACGTTCACTTTTTATTACAGTTGAAGATTTTAAATCTTGGCCCGAGCTATAGCTTTGAAAACGCCTACTCTGTTTTACCACTCTTAAGGACTATGTACACGAATGATTACTGTATTGTGCGCAACAACAGCAAACCATCTTTCGTATTATATGTTTCATTGGCCTCCTGATAAAATTATCGTAAAAAATCGACACTTCTCAATTTTCGAGTTGGTGTATTTATATAATATCACTTGACAATCATAGCTTAATGTTGATAACATGAGCAGAACCAGCACCTCCTAGAGAAGACAGAACGCAATAATCACTCCAGAGACTCCACTCTGTCACAGACGATCAGTGATCTCTATACAAACTGGATGTATAACTCTGGTGTCTGAACACAGAATTGCAGCGTGCCGGCACATTCATATGTTTTGCACACGATTTCGCATCGTCCGCCATGTTTAAATTGGGCAAACGAGTTTTCATCAGTTATTATGTGACAAAGAATTGCTTGCTTACCTCTTCATTTGGAATTTAATTCAATATTCGATGTTGTAGGCTGATATGGGAGCAGAATCGAAACATATTTTCTTCTCTCTTTCTTGAAATGCTTCTTAGCAGCCATGTTTGAATTTGGCAAGAAACTAAATATGAATATCTATGGCTGGCACGCTAATACAGCTGAAGTTCAACATCCAGAGTGTATAGAGATCAATGCAGACGATAGATAACATAGATTGCACGTCTCCCAGATCAATGGCGTCTCCCTCTCTCTGCCGTGTTCTGGTTTGAAACCATAATCTAACGTTTTCGCTACCGGTCTGAAGTACTTGCCCCGCATCATGTGACGAAATTTTCGACATTACGAGCAACAGTTCTCATTTATAACTGAAATAAAGTAACAATGTAGGTGTCATTTGTACTGTTTCTATTTGCAGCAATTTAAACTACATCAGTTACTCTTCATTCTCTTATCAGGTACCTGGTGTCATTTCCGACGACTCTTCACTTAGTAGAAAGGTGACAGATACATTAAAATGAAAAGTAAAAAACAGTCACAGCACCAGGAATCGAACACGCGATCTTTCGCACGTGAACCTAACGCGCTACCACAAGACTACTAGCAACACAATACTCGAGGTGGCAAGTTTGCTGATACTATTCTATCAAGCGAAAATGTTTTCTAGAACGGAATTAATTTTTACAGATATTTGAATTTTTCCTTCCATTACAGGCTAAACACTATCTAAATACGAAATTTGACGTTTGTGTGTCTGCTAGAAGTACCCTAGAATTTTGATGATCAGTGAGTGACAGAATTAGCGATTTTCGACTGCTAGTATTTCGTAAACTATAAGTTGTAGAATAGTATAATTTGAAAATATAGCTAGTCATAGTAGATACTCTTGGCAACCGAAAATTCATTTTTCTAGCTTTACCCACAACTGAGAAACAGGGGGCTCGAATGTGCCGTCTGCTGCTTCGAGAAAAAGATGGTACGGCCGTGCGCTCGACTTGGAGGGGGGGGGGGGCTCCTCCGAACTGGGCAACTTCTACCTGTAGGTGATAAACGGAAGACTCGGACTGGGCAACTGTCCCCAAAGTGCCCCCTGGGTGGCACGCACGAACTCGGCAACTTTTACCTGCTACGACTAGACTGACAGGCACGCACGAACTGGGCAACTCCTACCTGCTTCTGGCAGACCGACTGCACAATCACATAAAATGCTTCCAAATCTAAACTTAGTGCGCAACCCGTGACACTATTTGTAGAGGTCTTAAGGAATAATGTCAATATGAAACTTCCTGGCAGATTAAAATTGTGTGCCGGAACCGGGACTCGAACCTGGGACCTTTGCCTTTCGCGGGCAAGCGCTCTACCACTGAGCTACCCCGACACGACTCACGATGCCGCCTCACAACTTTACTTCCGCCAGTACCTCGCCTCCTACTTTCCAAACTTCACAGAAGTTCTCCTGCGAAACTTGCAAGACTAGCACTCCTGGAAGAAAGGTTCGAGTCCCGGTTCCGGCACACAATTTTAATCTGCCAGGAAGTTTCATATCAGCGCACACTCCGCTGCAGAGTGAAAGTTTCATTCTGGAATAATTTTATACAAACACAACGATTTTATTACGTATTTCACAAACAAAAAGATTTCCAGAAAACAAATCCATTTAGTTTGGCTTATTGTCTGCTCACGACTGCTTGGTATGAAACGCACTTTGCAAAGTCTAATTTGCAAATTTCACCATTCCTAATTTCTGCTTCCTGGTTTTTGAGTCCGTTTGGATGGTGATATTATTTTTTTGCAGAGTTGATTGTTATATAAATATCAGTTTGTTCATGCTTCAGGCTTTTCACGAACTGAAAAATGTTTGGGTGAGGAGATTCACATGAAGCATTGAATCAGGAATGAAAGCTTTCGCAAGCGTTAGTCGTCGTCCACAAGGTAGCGCAATCTGCTGCCCAAACGTTTGCATCTTCTTCATCAAAGTAGTTTTCAATTATGTAATCTGCATGTTTTGTGATGTTGTCGTCTTGTGGTTGTTCCAAATGCGAAAATGTGTGTTCTTTCGTTGCTACAACTCTTCTGTAAGCTTTGAAATTATAACCGTCACAGTACACTAGTAACAGGTTGCAAATCGTAACTTTCTGCCTTATTATTCGCTTCCATGACTAAACTGAAGTACAAATCTAAACATAATGTGATTCTACACAGATGTCAGCTAGCTGGTGTCATTCACAAGACTGGCGAGTTCAGTTAGGGCACAGAGTAATTAAAGGTAGGGCCAGGAACGCCTTGGGTGGGTCCATCCTGCTACCTGCGAGCAGAAGTTGCCCAGTTAGTGTGGAATTAACTGCCCTTCCCGGAGTACCCTTCTAAGGGCCACTAAAAGTTGGCCAGTTCGGATCTGCCCTTCGGGGGCACTGAATCCGATTTATGAATCCGATTAGGGACCAAATGTGTACTTTTTATGATGGAAGGAATTCGTCGCGAGACTTGTATTGTTGTACATTTTATGTTTTTGATGGAATATCATTTCTTTTCGTAGGTAGGCCTTTCCTGTATTTTTTTATTTTTTATTCTATTTTTTATTCTATTTTTTTTTTTTTTTTTTTTTTTTTTTCTCCTGTGACATCACATTTTCTTACAATACATTCCCTGTCTCTCTCGTTTGGTTTGGTTTCGTTTGGTTAGATGTAACAGTATTTGAAAAGTTCGGAAAGTCGATTACATAGTTATTGTTCAATCTTTCCTTCATGTATAGTACTGCCACCTTTGGTGCATCAATAAACAAATTCAAATTAGTGTTGTATTTCGCCCCCCCCCCCTCCCCCCAGATATCACTAAATGCGTGTAACAGTTAAATTAAATTTTAAAAAATTCGTACTATCGACTGGAAACAACCATTGATAATGCAGTTATTTCTGAATGAAACGCACCAAATTTCTATTAACCCTTCATTCCCAATTCTCTTCCTAGATCACACTGTAGTAAAAGCTGCTTTACGTAGTGTTAAGAGTATCAGTCCTTGTGTTGTTGAACAACGTGCTTCTAGAACATTTTGTCACTTCGTGTGGCATGTAACCACGTTAAGAAGCATTAATCCTGCTACAACTGACGGGTAGCACGCGTAACGTCTCGAACTGAGTACGGTGCCGTGTTAAAAACCTAGTCATTCGGGCGGGAATCATGCGTTTAGTAAGTTTTTAGCGACAGTGTGGGGAGCATCACTTGTAGGATAATTTTTCTTTAGTTTGACATCTTGTGTCTCTTATTAACGCGATAAACTAATGGCTATACAGCTAGAAACGGAGTTTTCTTAATCGAATGGTATGGGTTATGATAACAATATAGCGCTTTGTTAGTTGTAAGTTGTCAACATTGGGCGTACCTTTGACGTCATTTACATCTACATCAATACTCCGCTGATCACATTAAAGTTCATGACAGAAGTCACTATGTTCCTCAGAGACTATTCTGCGAAAGTTTCAGGTGACATGAAAAGTGAAGCCGAATTAACAGCGCACCAGGGCGTGATATAAGGCACAAATGTAATAAATTATCTTAGCATGAGGAAACTAAGTCCTTTTAGTCGAAAAATTTATGCTGCCGAAGGTTACGTCATACGTGGGCGTTTAGAGGGAGTGATGGAAAACAGTAAAATTGCAGCCAAAATACAGAAATATATGATGAGTACTTTAATGTTTGATAATGATAATTTCAACGAAAGAAACTTAGGCAAACAAGCTCAAATATCTAACCATTAAGGTCATTAAAGCACTAACAGATGTGCAGTTACTTAATTTTGTCAATACTACGTGATAATGAAAAAATTAACCGTAACTTTTTAACTTCTCTCGTTATCGAACCACGATACCTATATCTATAGTAACCTTACCTGACACATTTGTTCCACGTTACATAGACCTACAACAGCAACAATCTATCATTTAAGTAAATACGTTTTCAACCCTGTTGAGGGCTACAAACATTTGTTTTTAGTTAACTATGAAGGTCAAAAGAGAGGTTATGGGTGGTACAGACAAATATGTGGTTCGTTTCTGTATATCACAGGTCTTTCACTCAAAAAAGTGCGTATTAAAAACTATTGCAGCACCCTTTGACAATTATATGTAAAAGTAACACTTAGTTCTATATAAACTCCTGATGAATAAGTATCTGTTTGGAAATTAGTGTACATTGGTGAACATGAAAAAATAGAAACCTCTGTAAATAATTGGTATGTCCATCTGATTTCATGTTTAAAATATGAGGCTTACAACTATTTCAAACGCTTGTATCCGGTAACTTTGAAGATTTGTTTCTCAGCAGCATAATGCACAGAAAAGTGTTAAAACTGACAGATTACTTACTGCGTTTTTGATAAATGCACTTGTAATAAAGGTGACAAAGAAATAACTTCAATGACGTATATTTTGGATAACATTTTCACAAATTTCTATAAAAAAAGAGACCTGTTTGCAGCCAACAAATGCAGATTTATTTGTAGTTTCATGTCTTTTTATTTTTTCCTTTTCAGATTCCATGTTAGTTAATGACAATATTGTATGTATCAGATAAAGTACCAGGATTGCACATCCCATTGAAGCTGACTTCAAATATCATATTTAAACGAACTTGAATCGATACTGACAGTTCATCGTAATTTTAATTCCCCTTTTGTCAGTACCTGTTAAGCTGTTACTTAAGCTGCGTGAAATGTTTAGATGTCTGTACCGAAATTTCCAACTGTAAACATCACCGAGACAGGTTACGCCGGCGCGCCAGCAGCTGTGTGTATGAATCAGGTCGTGACGTCACTGGAGTCAGGAGAAGGCCTCCCTTTACGTAGGCCACGTGTGCGTCCCAGGTTCAAGTGTTCAAATGATTTATTGTATTGGTGTGGTGTCTTTCGGACGTCCGAAAGAACAGACAGCACACCAATACAATAAGTATTAAACGCGACGACGGCGTTAGCTTCATTATTTCACCGCAGACGCGGTCATACGTCCGACCTCGCACGGGAATCCGTAATGGCGAGTGTAAGAGGGCAGGGACGATAGGGGCGCTACAAACATAGCGTGTGACATGTGAGAATTTGTGACGGACGGGTGGCGAGTACGGGTGGCCAAGTGGTTAAGGCGACCACTGGCCCGAAGCGGGAGACCCGGGCTCGATTCCCGGTCCGGCTTTCACGTATCATCATCATCATCATCATCATTAGACTGATTATGCCTTTCAGCGTTCAGTCTGGAGCATAGTAACTCTAATAAAATACCTCCATGATCCCCTATTCAATGCTAACATTGATGCCTCGTCTGATTACGCCTTTCACTTCAAAATAATTCTGCACCGAACCTAAGTACTTTCTTCTTGGTCTGCCTCGACTCCTCTTACCCTCGACTGACGAGCTCGAGAGTCTCTTAGGTAACCTTGCTTCTCTCATGCGAGTAACATGACCCCACCATCTGTCTGTTCGCTCTGCTTCATCTATGGTGTTCATTCCCAGCTTTTCTTTGATTTTCACTTGTCGACATTGCTTAATATTGCCGCGAGAGACCACGATCACCAAATGCCGGCGTGGCGCAGGGGATAGCGTCACGGACTGCGGAGCAGAAGGTCGCCGGTTCAATCCCGCCCACCAGCAAAAATTTATTTCTTTGTAATTTACAATTCCAGAAGGTTCTACATCTTTCTTATGTTCACTTGTAAATTCTACTTGTTTCTTATGTTAACTGTTCTTCTAATTTCTGGTAAATTCCGTCTGTGTATAAATAGCAGAGCACTCTGCCTGAGAGGCAGTCAGTGCTGCGTGTATGTTGAGTTCGTAATAAACGTGCTTTCAGTATAAGTGCTGTGTTTAGTTGCCTTCGAAGTCAGGCCTACTTCCATTGCGACGTGACAATATCAATGCCCAAATACGGCCACTGTCATTCCTTTCTTTCCTATCCTTCTTCCTTCCCTTCGTTTATCATTTGCAAGTTCAAAAGATTGTTAAGCTTAAGAGACTTAACTGCGGGGTCATCAGTCCCTAAACTTACAAACTGCTTATAATCTAACTTATACTGAAGGCAGCACAAACATCCATGCCCAAGGGGAGATTCGAACCCATGACTGGGGAAGGGCCTCGCAAATCGGAGCATACCGCCTCAATGCGCTCGGCCACTCCACCGTGGCGCGACCAAGGTCAGCCCTCTATCAGTGTCTGTACTTGTTCTCTCTTGAACCACTGTTTAGCCGTATATCAATTTAGTTACGAAGTAGGACAATTTCTGGAACTACCCTCACAGTTAGGGCATATGCTAACTATGTGACAGTTCTTCTCTATAGCGAGGTACTGCTTTGGTTAAAAGCGGTGTTAGATAATTATTGTCGAGACTTCGGCGCACGTGAAACGAAAGTAAAAGTAAGTCAGATAATGTCGCGTTTCAACTGAAGATGACCTAGAAAGCGGAAAACCGGTTAGTGACCGCGTAAGTATTATCTGCAAGACATTTGAAAGAATTTTCCTTTGATAATGTTTCTATCTAGTTTTGTCAAGCACTGACGGAAAATTCAGTTATATTGATGACACCACGGGTGCAGAAAATTTATTGATGGGGGCGGAGAGGGGGGGGGGAGGTTGGTCCAGTTGTCTTGCTGGAGCCCACATTAAATAAACTGGAATTACCCTGCTTGTGTTATATATTTTAAAGGATAAAATGTATTTTAAAAATTGGTGCCATGCTTAATTTTTAGTGTTAATTTCAGTGCTTCATGACGGTGAACATGCGAAAATTTTAAAATCTTCGGAGCAGTGATGGTTGTTAGGGGTAGGGAGACCAAACTGCTAAAGTCATTTTCCTGGTAGGAAGGGGAAGGGAAAGGAAGTGTAGACCAGGGAAGACAGAAGGTTGCATTAGCGCGGGGTCCCGTGCTCGCTACGCGTGTACACATGAAAGCAGAGCCCACTAATGACGATAAAGTAAGCTCCATTAAAAGTGTTTTGCCTCGCTATCAAAATAAATTAGGTTAGTGGACACTGAATCTAAAATTGTACAAGTTAATGCCTGATACGAGACTCAGCAAATGGCTGTTCAACTGTTTGTAAAGCTTATGGGACTTAACTACGGGGTCATCAGTCCCTAAACTTACCAACTACTGATGAACTACTTACGAACTAGGACGGCACAAATATCCATGCCCAAGGAGGGATTCGAACCCCCGACCGCAGCGGCCGTGCAGACCGTGACTGAAGCGCCTCAGTCTCCTCGGCCACCACGGCCGGCTAGCAAATGGCCAACAGCAATCGTTTGAGAAGATGTACTGTACCTCATTTGCATTACAGAAAACTTGAAATTTCTAAATTTAAAGCCGTATTGCATGTTAATCGACAGTGACTGTATCTATGACGTACCAGTCGCAAAATTCGTGTTAAATAATTTAAATATTTTAGTGACAAGTTTCGAGGCTATACCAAATCATGGGGCTACAATTCGCATTACAGAACTTTTAATACAAATTTGCATAAATAAAACCCACCCATCAGAGGAAAAGTGATAAAATTCCAGACTACAAATCCGAAGGCAGTGGTTGTTGGAAATGTTTACAGGTAAAAACCAATGTTTGCTTTATGTTCTTTTTTAAGGCTGGAATCTAAGAGACTATATAGGGGAAAAAAAAAAAAACCTTATCAGTGGTTGTCATAGCAACAAAATAAGCAACGTTTGTATTCTGTGTTTAAGTGAGTGTTCTTTAAATAAAGTTAACTTGAAAATAATTAATAACTCAGCAGGTTATGGGCCCAGAGCTCTAACAGAATAAATAAAACTAAAAACAGGATACACTGACAATTAAGAAACAGAAGAAACCACTTCAAGAATGTTTGAAGAGAGGGAAGTATTTCAAGACATACAAGTGCTTAAAGACAGTAGTACATTCAGCATGTGGGATGTTGAAATTAGAATATTGTTCAGTACACAAGATCTCTGTAATATTGTAGATGGTACAGAAACACTACAAAATTGTGAAACTGAAGAGAAAAAGAAGAAATGGCAGCAACGAGACAGCAAGGCAAAACATTATATAATGAGAACAATCGATAAAAAGGTAAAGCCACATGTATTGTGTTGTGAAACTTCTAAGGCTATGTATGATAAACTTAAAGCAATTTACAAAAGAGATGCTTCTCAAAGAATTCAACAATTACTTCAAGAATTTTACAGTTTCAAATATGATAAAACTAGAGACATAGCAAGTAATATAAGTGCACTACAGAATATAGCTTTTGAACTGAATCGTCTCCAGTCAGAAAAGATGTCAGATACTATGATAATACCAAAAATACTGTCTATTTTGCCAGATGAATTCAAACACTTTTCTCCAGCATGGGATTCATCACCCAGTGGTGAGACGACTATGGAAAATTTAATTGCAAGGCTCATAAGAGAAGAGGAACGACTGAGAAGTAACAACCAAGAAGAGAGTATTGCCTTTGGTGTTCATTTTAATAAAAGAAAAGACCTAATTTGTAACAACTGTGGTGGACATGGACATTTTGCAAGAGAATGTAAGAAGCCTAAGAAGAAAGAACACTGTCCTATATGCAAGAAAAATAACCACAAAGAAGAAGATTGCTACTTTAAAAATAAAAATCAAATTCAAGGAGCAAAAACAAGAACTTACAAGCCCTGTCCACACTGCAAGAAGACAAACCACAAAGAAGATGACTGTTATTTTAAGAACAAAGATAACACAAAAATATCATTTTTCACTTTAGAAGATACTAAAGATGATCTAGTGCCTAATGAAGAAAAGAAGATAGAAGACAAAGCATGTATTGCATATGAATGTGACAAAGACAAGACTTTGGAAGAATCCAATGAGAAAAAAGATATGGTAATGGTTGTTGATAGTGCGTGTACAGGACATATGTGTAATGAGATTGACAAGTTAACAAATGTGAAAGACTATGACAGTGTCGTGAAAGTTGCAAAAGAAGGTGAGTCAATGGAAATAAAAGCAACAGGAAACTTTGAAGGTGATAACTGTGTTCTCAATGGTGTCATGTATGTTCCTCAACTAAGCAGAAATTTGATGTCTGTGAATGCTATAACTGAAAAAGATGGTACAGTTGTCTTTAGTAAACATAATGTTCAAATATACAAAGATGAAAGACTCGTTTTGAAAGGACACAAAACAAGAAATGGACTGTACGAAGTAACCATTAAATCAGGAGTGCAATCACTACTGACACAAGAAGAAAAACAAGAATGGCATAAGAAGTTGGGTCATCCAGGCATAAGTTGTACTTCAAAGAACAAGAAAATGTGTGATGGAATTCCTAAGGGTTTATGCTCAGCAGAAAAATTATGTGATGCTTGTGTGAGAGCTAAGCTAACAAGAAAGCCATTTTCTACTGAGAGAGAAAGAGCAACAAGACCACTTCAAATAATACATACTGATATCTGTGGAGAGATAGATCCCCCAACATATGATGGATATAGGTACTATATGACAGTATTAGATGATTACACCCATTTTTGTGTGACCTATTTGTTAAGATACAAGTCGGAAGCTCCAAGATTCCTAAGGAAATATGTGCTAGAAAGTAAAAATCAGTTTGGTTTAAAAGTGTCAAAAATAAGGTGTGATAAAGGTGGTGAATACACCAGTAATGATTTTAAGAATTGGTGTGAAGGAAAAGGAATTGTGCTAGATTATAGTATTCCTTATAGTCCTCAACTCAATGGGAAAGCAGAAAGATTAAATCTAACAATAATGAACAAGGCAAGTGCTTTGATATTTGATAGCAAAATGCAGAAAGAGCTATGGGGAGAGGCAGTTCTCACAGCTACGTACTTAATTAACAGGAGCCCAACTGTCAATCAAAGTGCCACACCTGCAGAAAAATGGTTTGGGAAAAGACCTGATCTGTCAAGACTTCAAATTTTTGGATCAAATGTTTTTGCCAAAAATCTAGGATACTTGAAGAAACTAGATGAAAGAAGTAAACCATACATTTTTGTTGGTTATGCCCCCAATGGCTATAGACTTTTTGATGCAGATAGAAGAAATATTGTGGTGTCAAGAGATGTTGAATTTGAAAAGAAAGTGACAAAAGAAACTATACAGAAGATTCTTGTTATTGGTGAACCATCAAATGATATTAACAAACAAGTAAATGAAATTCAAAAGCAAGAAAATGGAGGAGAAGAAGAACAAGAAAGTGAAGAAGAAGAAAAAGAAGAAAGCGTATGCAACGAAAACACAAGAAACTATAATCTTAGGAACAGAATTAATTTGAAGAAACCTTCAAAGTATGATGATTATGAAACAGCATTACTTTCATTTGAAGAATGTATTAATGGTCCAGACAAAGAAAATTGGTTAAAAGCAATAGAAGAAAAGAAATCACTTGAACAAAATGAAACATGGAAGGTGATCACTCCAGAAGAGGCAAAAGAGAAACAGATCTTAACAAGCAAATGGATCTTTAAGGTCAAAGATGATGGTAGATATAAGGCCAGACTGGTTGTCAGGGGTTGTCAACAAGAAAAGGGAATCGATTTCAAGGAATTATTCAGTCCAGTAGAAGATATATGTTCATTAAGACTGTTGTTTGCTCTGGCAGCAGAGAAGAATTTCCATATAAAACTGTTTGATGTAAAAACAGCATTTCTCTATGGGAAGCTAGATGAAGAGATTTTTATGAAGGTACCTGAAGGATACCAAGAAGCTGGACAAATCTGTGTTATGAAGAAAGCTCTGTATGGACTTAGGCAAGCTCCATCAAAATGGAATAAAACTCTGACAGAGTTCCTAAAATCAGAAGGACTAATTCAGTTGAAATCAGATCAGTGCACATTTAAAGATGTAACTGAAGAAATGTACATGGCTATACACGTCGATGATGGAATCCTAATAGGAAAAGACTTGGACAAAATTGAAAATATTCTTATGAAACTAAAGAAGAATTTTGAAATGTCTGTGGTAGATAATTCAGACAAATACATAGGCATACAAATAATGAAGACAGAGAATGGAATATTTCTTCATCAAGAACAGTATGTGAAGAAAGTACTAGAAAGATTCAATATGACTAACTGTAAGGGTATGAAGACTCCATTAGTTCCAGAAGGGAAGATAAGTGAAGAAAATCAAGAAGATGAAAACATTAATTTTCCATATCGTGAAGCTGTAGGTAGTCTTTTGTATTTGTCATGTAAAACAAGACCAGATCTTGGATTTGCAGTGAATTATGAGAGCCGCTTCACAGAAGACCCTAAGAAAAGAGATTACAAAAATGTAAAAAGAACTCTGAGATACATACAAGATTCTAAGAACTATGGCCTTTTTTATAAGAAGAAAGATAATGAAGAAGATGACACTATTCATATACATGTCTACTGTGATGCTGATTATGCACAAGATTTAAGAAACAGGAAGAGTACAAGTGGTTACATTGTTCTCTATAATGATGCTCCAATCATTTGGTGTTCCAAGAAGCAGAGTGTGGTAGCTACTTCATCTACTGAAGCGGAATACATTTCAGCAGCAGAATGCACTAAAGAAATTAAGCATGTTAAGACCCTACTGCAAGAATTAACCAGAAGAGAAGTGAAGATCACTCTTCACGTAGATAATCAGAGTGCTATTCAAATGATCAAATCAGGACAGTTAGTCAGACGAATCAAACATATAGATGTGAAATTTCATTATGTTAGTGAACAATACAGAGAAGGGTTGTTTGAGATACAGTACTGTAATACAGACAATCAATTAGCAGACATATTGACTAAAGCTCTGCAAAGAGTAAAGTTTGAGAAATTTAGAAATTCTATTATGAAACAGATAATATGACATTTGTTATTCTAAAACATATTAAGTGACACTTTACTGTGTAGTAAACTAAAAGTATGGAATTTGTTCTTTAGATTTTGTGTGAAAACAAACATTGTATTTTAAGGGTGGATGTTGGAAATGTTTACAGGTAAAAACCAATGTTTGCTTTATGTTCTTTTTTAAGGCTGGAATCTAAGAGACTATATAGGGGAAAAAAAACCTTATCAGTGGTTGTCA
This sequence comes from Locusta migratoria, assembly GCA_026315105.1. Lineage (NCBI taxonomy): Eukaryota > Metazoa > Arthropoda > Insecta > Orthoptera > Acrididae > Locusta > Locusta migratoria. The sequence goes on along the minus strand of CM048745.1, from coordinate 805,429,115 downwards.
TAGCAACAAAATAAGCAACGTTTGTATTCTGTGTTTAAGTGAGTGTTCTTTAAATAAAGTTAACTTGAAAATAATTAATAACTCAGCAGTGGTTTCGCACCTCGGTCAATCCATTGACTTTTATCTGTCGCTCTTCACGTCTTTCGCCTCTGACAGTGTTGTTGATGTGAAAAATGCCGAGTTGCACAATTCGGAATCTACTTTTAACTGCATTTCCCCCTATAACTCGCTGGGTCAGTCAATTCAGGGGTAAGAGAAAGACAACGGCATACCGCCTCCAATAGGACCGTGTCTAGTAAAGCACTGAGCTGTCAAACCAATCTCCACATTGACTGCTTTACCTTACACGTTTGCACTCGGCCCATTCCTCCATCCCTCCCCTACCGTCTTATCACACACACTGGCTTCGTAACTTACCTGACCGGGGGGCATCCATCCATCCTCATTTTCGGCTGGATTGTACCGCCTGAATCACGTTATTACTTGTCGAGAAACCATATTTATATCTACGGGTGATCAAAAAGTCAGTATAAGTTTGAAAACTTAGTAAATCACGGAATAATGTAGATAGAGAGGTAAACATTGACACACATGCTTGGAATGACATGGGGTTTTATTATAACAAAAAAAAGTTCAAAAATTTTCCGACCTAATTAGCATAACAAATTAAGACAAAGGTGATGATCTTTACAGGAAATGTTCAATGTGTTCATCATTCCTCAACAATAGCTGTAGTCGAGGAATAATCTTGTGAACAGCACTGTAAAGCATGTCCGGAGCCATGGTGAGGCATTGGCGTCGGATGTTGTCTTTCAGCATCCCTAGAGATGCCGGTCGATCACGATACACTTGCGACGTCAGGTAACCCCAAAGCCAATAACCGCACGGACTGAGGTCTGAGGACCTGGGAGGCCAAGCATAACGAAAGTGGCGGCTGAGCACACTATCATCACCAGACCACGCGCACAAGAGATCTTTCACGCGTCTAGCAATATAGGGTGGAGCGCCATCTTGCATAAAAATCGTACCTTCAGCAGGTGTTTACCAGCCAGGCTGGGGATGATGCGATTCTGTAACATATCGGCGTACCTCTCACCCGTCACGGCAGCAGGTAGAAAACCAGAATCATACAGGACCTCGAAGAAGAGGTCCGATAACGGTAGATGTTTGGTTCTAATAAAACCCCATGTCATTCCAAACATGTGTCAATTTTTACCTCTCTATCTACATTATTCCGTTATTTATTAAGTTTTCAAATTTATACTGACTTTTTGATCACCCGGTACGTCTTCGCTCTGTAAAGTTTGTAAACCATCTACCTGATAGTCAAGTATGGTTCATGGGAACAAACATTGTTTGTAAACCTGGATGTGGGATAAAATCTCACTGATTTTTATCTTATAAGACGACCCTGGTGTCGGATTTTAGATTTATATATATGGTACGTGAAGTTCAGAACTCAAATAACAATCAACCAAAGTCATTCGAGGCAACTCTCAAACATTCTCAAGAAAATAGACTGAAGTTTCGCAAGTACACATAAGTGCCAATGATTAAATCAGATGTAACATCTCTAGTTGTAGCTCAGGTGGTAGCGATGTGGCCTTACAGGTACTGGGTCGGTGGTTCGAATCCTGCCGTGGGAAATTTTTATTCTATTTAGTTTTTCGAATACTTTCACAATTTTTTAAATATTTCATAAAAGGTTGTTAATACTAATCGTTTCAATAAAAAACATTAGTTACCTTTTTTACGGTATTGGTTTCACTATCAGTTGACGACGGTAGTCTTTGATTGTTCAGGTTGTGAAGCGCTACGATGTCGTTTTCGGAAAGTCATCTCCATAGTTACTAATGGTTTTCGAAGCAGCTAACCTACTCAACCTTCGTTTTAGGTGACAAGGTGTTCAGCTTGCTACGTACACATAAACGAAAACTGACACATGTGGAATTAGAGATCCCAAAATGTTATATATAACTAAATTCAAAAACAAAACAGAGAAGTCTGTCACAGCGAAATTCGAACCATCGACTCTGGTTGCGAGGCCAGAACTCTGCCACCTGAGCTACACCGACAGATGTAAGTTTAATTATTGATACTTACAGGTATTTGCAAAACTTAAAAGTCGATTTTCTCGAGAATTTTTTAGAGTTGCGTCGAATGGCTTTGGCTGAGTGTTATTAAAGTTCTGAACTTCACGTACCATAAATATAAAGAAATTCTAAAATCTGATACCCATATGGTCCCCTTGTTAGTGGTATTTGCGCGATAGTACAGCAAAACAATATATTGGTTAACTCTTTCGCTTCTTGGATTACCAAATGGCAGGGCCAGTTCCTCTCACAGCAGTAACGTACAAATGCTACAATTGGAAAGTGATGACTATTAATTTTCTCTGATATGACTTGATAGACTGAGGTACTTAGTTACCTTCAATATAATCCTCGTTTGCGCGTAATCTTCGGTTGATGTCCAGTATTGACGCCCCTATGGCTTGGAGAACGTCATCTATAGTATTTTACCGGGTCTCTCCCAATGGTGTTTCCATATAGTGTACGTGTAGCCGCGGCGGATTAGCCTTGCGCACTGGGGTGCTGTGGTGCCGCGGCCGTTCGTCGTCGGGGTTCGAGTCCCCCCTCGGGCATGGGTGTTTGTTGTCCTTAGGTTAGTTTAAGTCGTTCGTAAACTACGGACTAATGACCAAGCAGTTGAGTCCGATATTTACAAACATTTGAGTACGTGGATGTTCGTTACGCGGAATGCCACACCGCTGCTGCCGTTCAGGACTTGTGTGTCGCTGGCAGTGGGAGATTCTGGGACACCCACCGTACTCACCCGACACAGGTGATCTCTTTGTTAAAATGAAAGAACCACCGCGATGGATCCATGGTATAGGGCGATCAATACGGAACGTCAATAGACGTAGACGTGTTGATGGTATACGAAGCCTTCCGGACATTGGCAGAACGGTATAAATAACGGCTGCAGTTACATTTAAGGTGTGTCCTGATAAGTACCAATGTCGATAAATTCAGACAAAAATAATAACTCTCATTACATTTTATCATGCTGTTACATTAATTTCCTACCCCCATGAACCACAGACATTGCCGAGGTGGGGTGGCTTGCGTGCCTCAATGATGCAGATAGCCTTACCGTAGGTGAAACCACAACGGAGGGGTATCTGTGGAGAGGCCAGACAAACGTGTGGTTTCTGAAGAGGGGCAGCAGCCTTTTCAGTAGTTACATGGGCAACAGTCTGGATGATTGACTGAGCTGTCCTTGTAGCATCAGCTAATGTGGCTTTGCCACACGGTTACTGCGAACGGCTGAAAGCAAGGGGAAACTACAGCCGTTACTTTTCCCGAGGACATGCAGCTCTACTGTATGAAAATATGATGGCATCCTCTCGGGTAAAATATTCCGGAGGTAAAATAGTCCCCCATTCGGATCTCCGGGCGGGGACTACTCAGGAGGATGTCATCATCAGGAAAGACAATATTGGCATTCTACGGATCGGAGCGTGGAATGTTAGATCCCTTAATCAGGTAGGAAAATTAGAAAATTTAAAAAGGGAAATGGATAGGTTGAAGTTAGATATAGTGGGGATTAGTGAAGTTCGGTGTCAGGATGAACAGGATTTCTGGTCAGGTGAGTACAGGATTATAAATACAAAATCAGTTGGGGGTATCACAGGAGTAAGACTGATGATGAATAAGAAAATAGGAATGCGGGTAAACTACTATGAGCAGCACAGTGATCGCATTATCATTGTCAAGATAGATACGAAGCCAACACCGACAACAGTAATACAGGTTTATATGCCAACTAGCTCTGCTGATGAGGAGATCGAAGAAATATGAGGAGCTAAAGGAAATTATTCAGACAGTTAAGGGAGAGGAAAACTTAATTGTGATGGGAGACTGGAATTCGCTAGTAGGAAAAGGAAGAGAAGGAAAAATAGTAGGTGAATATGGACTGGGCAGAAGGAATGAAAGAGGAAGCCGCCTGGTAGAATTTTGCACGGAACATGATTTAATTGTAACAAACACATGGTTTAAGAATCACAAAAGAAGGTTGAATACTTGGAAGAGACCAGGAGACACCGGAAGGTATCAGATAGATTTTATAATGGTAAAAGACAGATTCCGGAACCAGGTTATAAACTGCAAGACATACCCAGGGGCAGATATAGACTCTGACCATAACTTTAGTCATGAACTGTAGGCTGAAACTGAAAAAACTGCAGAAAGGTAAGAAAATAAGGAGATTGGACCTAGATAAATTGAAGGAAAGTGAAGTTCTGGAGAATTTCAGAGGGAGATTTAGGCAACAATTGACAGAAACAGGGGGAAATAAAACAGTAGAAGAGGAATGGGTAGCATTGAGAGATGAAATAGTGAAGGCAGCAGAGGACAAAATAGGTAGAAAGGCAAGAGCTACAAAAAATCCTTGGATAACACAGGAAATACTAAATTTAATTGATGAAAGGAGAAAATATAAAAATGCAGTAAATGAAACGGGCAAAATGGAGTACAGACGACTAAGAAATGAGATTGATAGGAAGTGCAAAATGGCTAAGCAGGAGTGGCTAGAAGCCAAATGCAAATCTGTTGAAGAATGTATAAGAAGGGGAAAAGTAGATACCGTCTACAGGAAAATCAAAGAGACTTTTGGGGACAAGAAAAGCAATTCTACGTATATCAAGAACTCGGATGGGAAGCCAGTTCTCAGCAAAGATGAGAGATGAATTTGACAGAGTCCTGAAAGACCTAGGTCGGAACAAGGCCCCAGGAGTAGATGACATACCCTCAGAGCTACTAAAGTGTCTGGGAGAGCCAGCCATGACAAAACTATTTGAACTGGTGGGTAGGATGTATGAGACAGGTGAAATACCCTCAGACTTTAAGAAAATGTAATAATCCCCATTCCAAAGAAATCAGGTGCAGACAGGTGTGAAAATTACAGAACCATCAGTTTGATAAGTCATGGTTGCAAAATTTTAACACGAATTATCTACAGGAGAATGGAAAAGCTGGTAGAAGCTGAACTCGGGGAAGATCAGTTTGGATTCAGGAGGAACGTAGGAAACCGGGAGGCAATACATACCTTACGTCTTAGAAGATAGATTAAAGAAAGGCAAACCTACATTTTTAGCCTTTGTAGATTTGGAGAAAGCGTTTGACAATGTTGACTGGACTACACTCTTTCAAATTCTGAAGTCAGCAGGGGTAAAAGACAGAGAAAGGAGAGTTATCTACAACTTGTACAAAAGCCAGACCGCAGTTATTAGACTCGAAGGGCATGAAAGGGAAGCATCAGTTTGGAAGGGAGTAGGACAGGGTTGTAGCCTTTCTCCGATGTTATTCAATTTTTACATTGAGCAGGCGGTAAAGGAAAGCAAGGATTAAAGTTCAGGGGGAAGAAATAAAAACATTGCGTCTTGCTGATGACATTGTAATTCTGTCAGAGACAGCGAACGACCTGGAAGAGCAGTTGAATGGAATGGACAGAGTGTTGAAGAGAGCGTATCAAATGAACATTAACAGGAGCAAAACAAAAATAATGGAATGCGGTCTTAGAAAATCTGGCGATGCTGAAGGAATTAGATTAGGTAACGAAACAATGAAGGTGGTAGATGAGTTTTGTTACTTGGGTAGTAAAATAACGTGCGATGGTCGCAGTACAGAGGATATAAAATTCAGAATGGCAATGGGAAGAAAAGCATTTTCGAAAAAGAGAAATTTGCTAACATCGAATATTAATTTAAGGGTAAGGAAGACTTTTCTGAAGGCATTTGTATGGAGTGTTGCCTTGTACGGGAGTGAAACATGGACGATAAGCAGTGCGGACAGGAAGAGAATAGAGGCTTTTGAAATGTGGTGCTACAGAAGAATGCTGAAGACTAGGTGGGTAGATCACATAACTAATGAACAGAATTGGTGAGAAAAGGAATTTTTGGCATACCCTGACTAAAAGAAGGGATCGCTTGGTAGGACACATTCTTAGACATCGAAGAATCGTAAATTTAGCATTGGAGGGAAGTGTGTGGGGTAAAAATCGCAGAGGGAGGCCAAGAGACGCGTATAGTAAGCAGATTCAAGTGGATGTGGGTTGCCGTTCTTGTGAGGAGATAAAAAGGCTTGCTCAGGATTGAGTAGGGTGGAGAGCTGCATCAAACCAGTCTTCGGACTGAAGACTATAACATTAATTTCGTGGAGTACAAATCGTCAGTAATAGAAACTCTCAAGAAAGTTACTGCCAAAACATAGGTACTTCGTTAACTTGCAGCTCATTTGGAGTTTATCAAGTAGCCGTGTGTTGCGTCGAACATGTCTTGCATACAGAAAGTGTCGTAAGAAAATACCTGAAACGTGCAGGAAAAAAACTGTTACGTGGCTTGTCTTAGGGACATTCCAGTTCATTCCTGCTGTCTTCCTCATGCGATAAGATACGAGACGGTCCGTTTTATCGAACGGTATAGTAAAGATTGTGACATTTACGACGCACTTGACGTTACGCGGTAAGGATTAATTTACAGTTTATGCCATAATCCGCTCGCACCTGGTCTTTACTGTTGAAGACACATCGGTTTCTTCGATTTGAAAAATCTTTCCTTTACATTAAATACGATCTTTCGAATGTGCTACTTAACCAGTTTATGTTGCATTACTTCCAACCCCACCTATACTGATCCAATTGATTGTATGACTAAAACGTTGATTTCTTTTACATGTGCTGATTAAACTTTATTGCAGTCATGATACAACTACGTTACTAACCAAATTTGCGCGGAGGCCACGCTTCTTAGTGAAAAAGCTTAAACCTCGATGTTTGCTGTAATTGTCAAACCCGACAAAGAATATTACTTGTACGTAATGGATTGTGTATTGAAGAGAGATTTTGAAACAGACAAACGAAAATGTGATAACACCGCATGCAGGATGTTTGAAAACCAAAAACTATCACCTTCCAACAAGTGGTAGTATAGGACAAAATTAGATGAAAGTTTGGTTTGGTGAAAGGTCCAAAAAACAATATTATATTCAATTGTTGGCCGTTTGACGTTCTCAGTTCACAGCCTGCTTTCTTGTAAGGACGCGGTAGAATCCACGATAGATGGCACTGTAAATTATCGCAACATACATTTGTGGTCAAATGCAAATTCCCGAGCAATCATGAAGGCCAGACGTGAGCACCTCAGTACCAAAGTATCGGTATAAATATTAGGTGAGAGACTCGTAGGGCTACACATTCTACCAGACTAATTAACTGATAATTAAAATAAGTCTAGATCGCAATTTGTTGCGTTTACTACTGGCAAACGGTTTCGGTTTTATAGAACCATCTTCAGACCTTTGGCACCTTGTTGGTGGACGGTGGTGGTTGTCGGAGCAGGCGTCAACTACCTGCTCTGGCCACCGCCACTGTCCACCAACAAGCTGCCAAAGGTCCGAAGATGGTTCTATAGAACCGAAACCGTTTGCCAGTAGTAAACGCAACAAATTGCCATCTAGACTGTCTTATTTTAATTATTGATATTTTTAAGATCAGTGTTAAAAAAAAACTCTCAAACTGATGCTGAGTATCATCGAATTTTGAGCTATTGGAGAACATTACCATTTGCTAAAGCAGCAACTCGTTTTCTGCTGTACGTACGACAGTACAGTGCCCAATCAAAAAGTTCCACGGGGATTGCCTGCCCAAGAAGGACCTCCATGTTCACCGGACTCAAATTCGTTTATCTGGCCGTGAAGCTTACGTCATAGAATTGTGTGACCAGTACTTCTGACCCTATCCAAATTGAGTTACATGTATTTCGAGAGATTCAGTACGAAGTAGAATGAAGGATGTGCCAGGATGTGTGAGCAACCTCACGCAGATCTGCCTGTAGCGTCTGCTTTTACGTATGAGATGTTGGTACATTTCAAGCATTAGGAAGTCTTTTCTGATGGTATTTGTCTCTAATGTAGCCTTGTACTGGAATGAAACGTGAATGATAAGCAATTCACAATAAGGGCATACAAGCAATGCGTAGATCAGAAAACTAGTGAGTGGTGTTTGTTCTCGGGTGTCCGGCCGGTTGCTGTCGTTTTCGTAGCACGATATTTGGACAACATACTCTATCATCATGAGGTGATACCTGTTGAATGAGCATCAATAAATCGCGCGTCCTTTGAACTGGGGTGGCATAAGGCATAGGATTGCGCTGGAGCAATTCAAAAAGTCGTTAGAAGTGTCCTGCGGGAATATTGAGCCACGCTGCCAGATTGGCCGTTCGCAATTCAGAAAGTGCTGTCGGTGCATGAACTGGGCTCTCAATTTACCTATATATAAATATAAATGAATTGCTGCTCGTTAGTCTCGCTAAAACTTGAGAACGGGTGAACCGATTTGGCTAATTTTAGCCTTGAAATATTCGTGTAAGTCCAGGGAAGGTTTAAACGGTGATAAAATATGGAGAAGTTGTCCGGAAAAAGGAAAATCGGGAAAAACTGAAACAACTTTTTCAAGTGCGCTATCAATACCGTTCGTCCAATTGCGATAAAAGTTTGTACCTATCACGTTGAAAGCAAAAGGAAGGTTCGCAAGAAATAAAAATTTGGAAAAGTCACCCGGAAAGTAGGAAAATTTAGGAAAAACCGAAAGCGATTTTTTTTTCTACGAATAAAAATAAATTGCCACATGGTTGTAAGAGCATAACTTTAGTACGACTTGACAGGACAAGGTTTGTATAAAATAAATTTTTTGGAAATCTGCCGGAAAATTGGAAATTTTGAGAAACTGAAAGTGCGTTTTTCAATGTGTTTTTAATTGAATTCACAACTGACTTCGCATGGCGGAGAGAGGTAATTCTTTTTTTGGTTTGTTCATTATGGCCTTGGAAAAGTTTTCAGTAAAAAAAAAAAAATAGGGACTGTTAAAAAGGAAAGTCGCAAAATTAGAACCAATTTCCTTATTCATTGTCTTTCTAAATGTACTCAAAACTGTAAGTTGCGAACCGTTTATCCGTTTGCGATAAAATTTTGATCATTTGACGTTCAACGAAAGATGAATGTTCTTATGAACTAAAAATTTTTGAAAGTTATCAGGAAAATTTGAAATTTCGTGGGAAACAGAAAGAGCTTTTTTCGTACGATTGCGACAAAAGTTTGCACATTTGACGTTCAAAGCAAGAGTACATACAATGCAAAGCATTGTAACACAACCACCAAGTCATTATTTTACATTTTTTAAATCTAAATTTTCTTCTCAATTTTTCCATAATTTATCATCGTTTAAACCTTCCATGAACTTCCACGAATGTGACATGAACATTATCGTCGATATGTGTGCGTGATCTGCCCACTCTTTCCGCCCACTATCGAGCTGATACTTGGACTATCTGATGATGCCTTTATAAAGCTACTGGGTCTAAAATACATATGACTTAATATGGTTTATATTAACAGGTAAGTGGTACGACGTTCACCGGGCCATCTAGTGTCCCATAAATACTTTATGGACGATGTCGGGCGATCTGGGTGGCCATATCATTCGCTGCAGCTGTCCTGAATGTTATTAAAACCAATCTAGAACAATTGCTGTCTGGTGACATATCACATTGTCATACATAAAAGTTACATCATTGTTTGGCAACATGGAGTCCATGAATTACTGTGGAGGGCCGTGAAACAGCCAAACGTTAAGTTTCCAGCCGGCCGCGGTGGCCGTGGGGACTGAGGCGCTCCAGTCACGGTCTGCACAGCCACTGCGGTCGGGGGTTCGAATCCCTCCTCAGGCATGGATATTTGTGCCGTCCTTAGTCTTAGATAGTTCATAAGTAGTTTGTAAGCTTAGGGACTGATCCCGTAGTTAAGTCCCATAAGTTCTACAAACATTTGAACATTTTTCGTAAGTTTCCAGTCTGATCGCTTCAGCTTGACTCGAAACCCGCATCCACTTCATACACAAACTGCCCACACTATAGTTTGCGCCATTTAGGAAGGCGCATAAAGGCAGTGCGATAATGGACGCCTTGAGGGAAGGAGCTAAGGCCGAGCGCCAACAGTGGAGCCTGCGGGAGAAACATTGGCGTTGGTCGCGGCCAGCCTCGCGCCTAGACTGAATATTATTGGCTGCCACTGCGGCAATGGAGGGGGAAGCGCAGAACAGCTGAAAACTGAGCCGCAGCCTAAGTGACCAGTTTGCACAATGTGTTGATAACTTGGGTCCATTGCTACATGGTGACTGCACCAAACTCGTACCCTACCTTCAGCTCTTACGAAATGAAATCGGAAATCACGTGACCAAGCTACAGTTTTCGAATTGCCTAGGATCCAACCGATATGGTCACGAGCTCAGGCGAGGAGCTGCAGGCGATGTCGGTCTGATATAAAAAACAACTCTAGCTGGTCCTCTTCTGCTACAGTCCACTAAAGTCAAATTGCAATGCCCTCTCCTGACCGTTAAGTTCTATATTGATTTCTGCAGTTATATCAAGTAATGTTTCTTGGCCTGGTAGGTGTGACAACTCGGCAGAAACGCCGCTGCTGTTGGTCATTAACACGTTGCCTGTCCGTGGCCGGCGATAAAGACAGGCCTGGGCACTGTCAGGTGACGTGGCAAGAGTAGTGCTGCGCCGACGCGATCGCGGATTTGACTGGTCAGCAGCTAAGAGGCAGTGGGCCGTGCCCCAGCGGCAAACCAATCAAATACGCGATCGCGTCGGCGCAGCACGACGCTTGCCACGTCACCTGGCTGAGTGCCTAGGCCTGTCTTTCTCGCCGGCCACGTCGGCTGTCGCGATGTCAGAGGCGCCCCAGAGCAACACCTTCTAGATGGTGTTGCCCAGAGCCACCTGCTGTAGCCGCCGGCGGCCACACGGCAGCCAATGTGTTAAGTGCAGGCCGTCAGCCACTGAGTTGTCCGTATGAAATGTATTCTGAGTACACTCTCAATACTGTGGATTTCGGAATATTATATTCCCAAACGATTTCCTTCTAGTCCCAATACCGCCAATGCACCACCTTTTTGTACCCTGTGCTCACGAGACTATCGCTTTCTCTAATTTTGCTTATGGCTGTCTCATGACTTTGGTGACTTCGGTGTATATTGTGATCGTTTACCACCCCTTCGCTGTGGTGGAATGGCTGAGTGCTCTAAAGTGCCTTGCTGCGAAGGGCGCGGTTGCTCCCCGTCGGAGGTTGGAGTCCTCCCTCGGACATAAGTTAGTTTAAATAGATGATAAGTGTAGGGACTGATGACCATAGGAGATTGGTCCCATAGATTTTACATTTGTAGATTTGAGATACCTTGAACCGTTCATGAAATGACTATTTTGAAGAGAGAGTGATTCTCGATTCGCTTGGATGGAATTGCCCGTGTCGAGCTTTGTATATAAAACGTAATATCTCGATGATGGAGAGTTGTCGCTTTCCTCTCAAATAATGAAAAAAATTTAAAAAGTTGGTGTTCAACGATTAGACATCTCAGCACAGGAAAGCAGTATGAAAAAATCGCACTGACGTGTTTTACCGCCCACTTTACATTTGTAGTTTTATAAGTTTTTGCAAACACTTTGTACCAAAATAATAAAAAAATTAGTGTCTGAAACAATTTTAGGTACTGGCGGGTATCGAACCGCTGACCTTTAGCGTCACAGTCCAACGCATTGCCCACTACGCTACGGCTCTAAGTTACGAGTTGTGTTTTTTAATCTTGTACTCTTGATGGCCGTTGTTAACTGATGCTAACATGACATTTGAAGACACTAGATTATCATTTATCGCACTACCAACAACGTGTTTTTGTTAATTCTTCAGTGCGCCATTGTTTTGAAACAACGTATGAGTTACAATGCTAGATGGTGTATGCCACATAGAGTTCTGGGCGAGGAATGTCACGTGACATCTGCGATCGGCTAGTTTTCGTTAATTCAATTGAGGGTGTCAAAACACCGTTATTCTTGCAAATATCTCTCCAACGATACGAGATATGAAGAAAAAAAAAACATAGGGAAGATAATTGTAGAGAATTTTCTCCTCTACAAATTTGTTTATGCAATTTTCGCCAGATGAACGGTATATTGGCAATTAAAATTACATTACAAACGGCTTTTTATTTTTATTTATTTATTTATTTTGGTGTTACTAACGTATTTCTTGTCCGAAATAATTCAAAAAGCGAGGTTCTGGTCTCTGGTAGCCAACAATTATGTCTGTAAAATTTGGTGCCGATCGGTTGAACGGTTCTACCTAAAAAGCGGGAACACGTTACAGCCAGACAGATATCGTCAAATCGCCGTTATTTTTGCAAATATCTCTGCAACGATCGTGTCAAATGAATAGTTAAGCCGTAATTTTCATTTAAATTTCGAGCTGTCAAAAGACGATCGCAAAGGCCCACTTTTAGTGTTACTACCGTAACCTAAAGTGGGCCAATAGAAGAAACAGCGCTCTGCACTGCACGGTGTGGCAGTAAGCATGGCTGCAACAGCGGAAGGGTTAAGCAGGTGGTCCCGTGTACCGACGACAGCGTATCTTGTGCAGTTGGGTTTGCCGCCCCCAGCGCCCTGGCGAACTTGGGTGAGGACGGCGTATTGCAGAGTTGGTGTAGCGTGGAGAGCCGCGCCGCCACAACAAAGACGCCGCCGCCGCTGGCTGCGCCCCAGTGGCCAGTGGCTGCAGTCTTTCCCCGCGCGTTATTGGCTTTTCCGGGCCATTGTGTTCCTCCGCTGGTCCTGCCAGCGCCGCGGTCAAGCGCCCAGCCGGTCCCTCTGGCGCCGTCCCTCACTGTCCGTGCATTCCCACCTCGTGCTCACTTCCATCCTGCGCCTCCGCTTTTTGCGTCGCTGCCTCGGTTGCATAGTGGTAGTGCCAGACTACAAATCCAAAGGTTGCGGGTTCGATCCCCGCCAGGTCCTAGGATTTTTATGTCACTTACCACTTCTTTCACCTCTGGCAGTACTGCTCATGTGAAAAATACCGAGTAGCTCCGTGGTTCGGAACCCACGTTAAACTGTAGGTCCCCCTATAACTGGCTGGGTAAGTCAGTTCGAAGGTCGGAGGAAGGCAACGGCATACCACCTCCAAACAGGACCATGCCTAGTAAAGCACTGTGGTGTTCAAACCAATCTTCGGATTGTTGACTGCTTTACCTTATAGGCTCACTAGTGGCTGTACCGGATGCCGGACACTTGCCACACCTGACCCTTCGCCAGGTAGTCGGATTAGCGGCCCCTCAGGTAAGGGACGCCCTTCCCCGTACTCCTGCTGTTTGCTTGCAAACCTCAGACTCCGATCTTACTCGATACAACTAATACGGAAGAGATCTTTTTGTTCGACATCTCGCCGAAATGTACAACTTCTCAATATCCCGAAATCGAAATATTTATAACTTTTGGGAAACGAAAGCAATACCGCCGGCTATGTCAGTGTGTAATTAGTTCTTCCAACCACACATATGGATCCATTATCCCTCCGTTTGTACGGTAGCTTTCTTCCACACTTACGGATTGCGATAGAAACAGTCCATCGCTATGGAAGGACAAGGAACGATATAAAGATAATTCGAATGTTCGCTTATCATTCAAGTTTGACCACTGCATTTGTACATATATTAATTGCTACAACTGCGTGAAAAAAAGAGGAAAGAAGAACGATACACTTCATAAATTTACTCTTTTGCGGCGAAATATTAGTTAACAAAGTGAATTGGGACAATGTTGAAATCAATGACAGAAAATACGTTTACAAAATATAGATAAGAGCGTCTATGTTTGACAGATCACCTAAAGTCGACATACAAATTTGAAATAAAGAAGTTAAAGAATATAGAATGCTATGCTTGTAAAGTACACTGTTGTTCTACATTGTTTGTGAGTCGCCGAGGAAACACCCTAGTTTTTTAATGGAAATGCTATAATTCCTATGATCTGCACTACAAAAGAAACAAAAAGCACAATGTATTATATGCACTGGCTCACAAGCGAAACTGAAGTCGATAGCTGCGGAGCAGCCAAGCGCGTAACCATTGTAGTGGGCAAAAGACGTGCCCTTGGCCGTTGTAATAACTTCCATACTGACGGTCGTACTACGAAATGCATATGTCGGAACACCGTCCACGGAGTTCTCGAGCCGGGCGGCGGTGGTGGCGGTGGGGAGGGGAGGAGGAGACAGGGGCACCCGACCCTTCGGAGCAGGTAAAAGCAGTGGCGTTAACTATGGGGGGATGAGGGGGATAGAACTCCCCCCCCCACCAGAACCCGAAAAAGAGGAAAGAAAAAAAGAAAGAAAGAAATAGTATAACAGCAATCTGGTAAAGGTAAAGATTGGAAACTTGGGGTGTTTTACCATAAGCTTTCACTGGATCGGAGTGAATTAGTTTCTTCAATGGGAGTGGTAGATGGTAGTCTGTCTGGAAACTGACTAAAATTTTGCTCGTCAAGCAGGTCTATCTCCCCCAAAGCGAAGTGCTAGTTACGCCACTGGGTAAAAGTGTGGCAAATGTCCGGCGTGGTAAGTGTCCGGACACCGCTGTACCAGTACCAATGCCGACGCATGTCGTAAAAATGAGCTGAAGATCTACTCTATAGTACAGGGACATCAGACAAGGTAATTTTCGGAATTAAATTATTTCAATAGCCATTCATTTAAAGACCGATCAATTTGTTTTTAAACGGTCAATGTTACCGCAGATCAAGAGATTATATTATTCTCTCTGTAATATATTCTATGACTGCATTTTAATCAGAGTAGGGTAAACATTAGTACCGTACATTATTACAATTCCTTATTACCAATTTCAGCATTGTTTTGTAGCTTAAAATCTTAAAAGTTGTTGAAATCTCGTCATGTAAACATTGTAAGTTCTGGTTCATTTTTCTTGTCAGATATCTGAAGATGCCTTAGCCGAGCGAAACGCGTTATTTAAATAAACATTTTCCAAGACATTTTATTCAAGAATTCCAAAAATATATTTGCGGCTCTCAAACAAAATGTCCAAATGTTTGTAAATCGCTCGGACTAAACTGCGTGGTCATCAGTCCGTAGCTTACAAACTACTTAAACCTAGGTAAACTAACCTACGGACAACACACACCCATGCCCTAGGGAGGACTCGAACCTTCGACGGCGAGCAACCGCGCGCTCCGCAGCGAGGCGCCTTAGACCCCCGTCGGCTACTCCACCGCGGCCTCAAGAAGCACTGTTATTTTTACCGAGTTTCCCCGTTTTTTCCTATATTAAACAGTTTGAATACGAGATTTCGGTGCAAAACGAGTGACATACCACAGTGCATCAGAGCCAGCACAGTTCCGCCTCAAGTCTACACAGTCACTTAAGGCTGCAAGTAACCACGTGAGGTTTTTGCGCTACTTCCTCTGATCCCTCCCCTAGGCACATCCAGCAAGTGACGAACCTGTTTTCTCACCCACAGTCCTTTGCCCAGGTCATGCAGCGAGTGCCCCGCATTCCCTTCATACCCCTGGCTCTCAAAACTGCAGTCACAGTGACGTCACCAGGTTGTTTTCCTTGCTCCACTTTGCCCCTCGCCTAAGCCTAGCGTGGGGCCACAACCGACCGGCCCAACTCATGCATACGCCTCGCGCCCCACACCCAGTTCATGCAGCTGCCACTCACCCCTCTGTTCTGATTTCTTCGCATCTCAACACAACTTTCGGGACCAGTGGCCTTGAGCCCGAAGCTCGCATTTGAAAGTATTTGAATACTTTCATGAGTGGTTCTTAAAATGAAATTCGTTATTCCACATTTCAATAGCTGCCGTTTACTTCTCAGTTTCTATATAGCTATTTCCTTATTATATACAGTATTGCCCCGATTATATTTATTAGCTGTAAATCCGGCGTTGCCCGGGTGTTTATTTATCCTACACTCTCGTAGCCCACCTCCCGTTCCCTCCTCTCTCTGCATCCATCTCTTTCTCTCCCACCTCTGTTCGTTTCCACCTTTCCCTCTCTCGACAAAGTTCTCTACAAGGTACCCTCCGTCATGTACCATACAGACATTTATGTACCCAGTGATCTTCCACTAAGTTTAAAGGTAAAGTGTGCAAAAATTCATAAATATTGGAGCAAACTATGCATTTGTAAAATTTCCGTAAGTACTTTCCACCACACACTGAACGAAATTTTATACAGACAGTGACATTCTTGTTGTTTTTAAAGTAGTGTGCAAAATTTCATCAATATCGTAACAAAACTATATATTTCTATGCAATAGAAACGCAGGGTCACATTGAAAAACGCACTTTGTTGTTCTCAAACAAATATTTATTTCATACAACCCTTGTTCTGAGTAGCAAAAAACAAAAAAATCTGTAAAATCGGTCGAGCCGCTCTCAATTTATGGCGCGGCCAAGGTATTTTGGAATCCATTTTTATGTTGCATAGTACCCTCACTCATGCACCGTATGAAACGTAAGGTACACGGTGACGTTCCTCTTGTTTTGAAGGTCAAGCGTGAGAAATTTCGTGAAAATCGGAATGAAACTAGATTTCGTGAATCTGTAGGAGAAGTATGCGTCGCCATGCACCTATCACAAAATACTTTCTTAGCTGACGTTTGCTTCCTATAAACTATATTCCTACCAAATTTCTGTTTCGTAGGTGAAGTATTTTTTGAGATTTCGTGTTTAGTTCAAATGTCTGTAAATCTATCGGATCAAACTACGTGGTCATCAGTCCGTAGCTTACAAACTATTTAAACCGAGGTAAACTAACCTACGGACAAACACACACACCCATGCCCTAGGGAGGACTCGAACCTCCACGGCGAGCAACCGCGCGCTCCGCAGCGAGGTCCTTTAGACCGCTCGGCTACTCCACACCGGCTCGTGTTTGCAGTGAGTGAGTGAGTGTCATTTCGCTTTTAAACACATTGTTTAATTTTGGATGCAACAGAATTTAGGGAGACATGCAGACAAAAATAAATAGTAACATCTGTAATGCTAACTTGATACACGTTCATGCCTGATGCGACAGTTATATGGCATCTGCAGCGAGACTGTTGTGAGCGGTAGACTTCTTTTCGTTTCATCATTTTGTGGGTGGTGGTGGTGGGGGGGGGGGGGTTCAGTTACAAAACGCTTCATAAAAGTCCGAAATTACATGCAAACTTTGTTGCAGGTTCCTAACTACTCCCATTCTGCAATAACTGACGCCTACATGTTGGGTATTCTCACGAGGTGGCCTCTCATTATTTATGACATGAGCTATGTGTTTTTGCGTCAGGAACTTTCGTGGGCGTACGGTGAACAGTTCATCAAAGTTTCATTTCAATCGAATGAATGGTGTAACACACACACACACACACACACACACACACACAGAGAGAGAGAGAGAGAGAGAGAGAGAGAGAGAGAGAGAGAGAGAGAGAGAGAGAGAGAGAGAGAGAGAGAGAGAGAGAGAGGGGGGGGGGGGGGGAGGGAGGAAGATCAATTTTTTATATCTTTATAAGAAGTCACATACACAACAAACAATTGGAAACGATTCGATTTTAAAGTTTGATTTTTCGTCTGGACTCCAACAGCGAAAAACTGCATTGTACAAAGATCACACGTTTGCAAAAGAGCCCCCATGTGAAATTGAGGCAGATCATGATTATTGAGTCTTGGTGGCATTGCTGACTGTAACCACTAGTAGACAATTCAGCATAGAATCATAGAGGCTCTGCTTATGTTTTTGGGGTATAGCAGTCCAAATTGCTTCCAAGTGTGCTACATAACGAGACGGTATCATTGTTGAACTGCAATACACTAAACTGTTTGCATGGGGTGCCTTAAAAGTAGCAGAGGAGACCGGACATCGATCAACATTTTCTTTTAATTATATATTTAGTTTCTGTTCTTTCGAGCATGTCTGAAAGGACAGACACATCAGTGGTTGCATAAATCGCCCCCAACCGGCAATTAACAATTGTTGAGCGGTTGCACAATACCCTCGGTGCCTGCGGGTATGCAGTTAGGCTGCTAGGAAGTAATGGGCACAGGCACTTCCATCGTATGTTTCGAATTTCTTTTGACGTTTGATCGTTGTAGTGACTGATTCCTTATCAGAAGTGATGATAGTTGGATTCACAGTTGTGATTCCGAATACTACAGAGGACAAATGGGTGTCAATTTACATGATCATCGATACCGTTGTTAATTGAATTGGAGGCACGTTTTCTGCGCACACTCTGTGTCGTGTCTTACCACGAGGCCGGCCGCAGTGGCCGAGGGGTCTGCGGCGGGTCAGTGACGGTTTGCACTGCCGCTACGGTCGAGGGTTCGAATCCCCCCTCGGGCATGGATGTTCGTGCCGTCTTTAGTGTAAGCTAGTTCATAAGTAGTTTGTAAGTTAAGCTGTACAAACGTTTGAACATTTTAACATGAACAGAGCGCCCTGTGATCAGCTGCTGTGGTTCCTCGTGAAGGATTAACGGCAGTTGTTTCCGGGCCCTTTTTCATATAACAAGACTTTCAAGGTTGCTTCTCCGGTGCTACGTATATTGATTCAGCTACCCTATTAATTTATTTACCTTCTCCACATTCTAATTCCAACCAATTCCGAAAGGGAGAAAAGCAGTATCCGTATAGGTATCGATCACGGTATCTCTGCTCACGATCCGGGCATCTTCGTCACTCGGCTAGCTCAGCTTTTGCTGAAGCATGTTTACATTACTACGTGCATAACCCACAGAGTAACACTTTTTTTCTCGGAAAATATGTGTTTCGGACAGCTTACATGACGATAACAGTGCTCGGTTTACAGTTACACTGAAGAGCAAGAGAAACTGGTATACGCATGCGTGTGCAAACACAGATATATGTAAAGACTCGGACGTTGTTACGTTCGGCAACGTAAGTATAAGGAAATAGGTGTCTGGCGCAGGCGTTACATCTGTTACTGTTGCTACAATTGCAGGTTATCATGATTTATGTTGTAAAAAAAAAACAGTCAAGGTAAATTTTATTTTACCGGTTTCGACCTATTGCAGGTTATCCTCATAATCAGACATCAACTGCGATTAGGCAAAGCTGAAAATGTGTACCCAGCCGGGATTCGAACCCGGGTCTCCTGCTTTCTAGGCAATTGCGCTGACCCCTACACCACTGGGGACATAGTGACCCCCGCACCTGCAAGGACTACCTAAGCACGCCCCCCGTCCGATACAAATTCCCAGCTTCGCCCTGCCCACAGTACTCAAACTCGTAGTTATGAAACTAATTCCCGTAAGAGTAAGGGCTTCAAACTTCCCCACCCCTCCCCACTAACGATAGAATCATTGCCCGTCACCGGCATATTCTATATATACACATGTGGCGTCTGTTCCGAAAGAACAGACGTCACTTCCGATCCTGCAGTTGTTATTATTTAATATTCGCAGAATATATGACATCAATTGCGATTGGGCAAAGCAGTGGTGTAGGGGTCAGCGCAACTGCCTAGAAAGCAGGAGACCCGGGTTCGAATCCCGGCTGGGTACACATTTTCAGCTTTGCCTAATCGCAGTTGATGTTTCATATTCTGTGAATATTAAATAACTACAGGATCAGAAGTGACGTCTGTTCTTTCGGAACAGACGCCACATGTAAATATAATCAGACAGCCCATGTGGCCGGTGCTGACGTCTGCAAGGCTGCCGTGGCTTCACTCTGGCTGCACGTTGGTAACTGCTCCGTTACCTACGTGTATCGAAAGGATGAACTTGTGCGGTTATGGAGACAACCTCGTGAACGCATGGATCCTATACAGGGTGTTACAAAAAGGTACGGCCAAACTTTCAGGAAACATTCCTCACATACAAAGAAAGAAAATATCTTATGTGGACATGAGTCCGGAAACGCTTAATATCCAGTATTTCTCTTTAAATGTAAACTGAAATAACTGGTGCAGACAATTGTCAAAATACCCCATTGTTTCGTTAGTATGTACTGTACTTCCTCGATTCACCGCCAGTTGGCCCAATTGAAGGAATATTTGGTGATGTCTTGATTGGGCCTCATGTTCTTCCACCTACGCTCACTGGAGCTCGTTATGATTTCATACGGGATACTCTTCCTGTGCTGCTAGAACATGTGCCTTTACAAATACGACTCATGCACGATGGAGCTCCTGCACATTTCAGTCGACGTGTTCGTACACTTCTCAACAGATTCGGTGACCGATGGATTGGTAGAGGCGGACCAATTCCATGGCCTCCACGCTCTCCTGACCTCAACCCTCTTGACTTTCATTTATGGGGGCATTTGAAAACTATTGTCTACGCAACCCCGGTACCAAATGTAGGGACTCTTCGTGCTCGTATTGTGGACGGCTGTGATACGCCATTCTCCAGGGCTGCATCAGCTCATCAGGGATTCCATGCGACGGAGGGTGGATGCATGTATCCTCACTAACGGAGGACATTTTGAACATTTCCTGTAACAAAGTGTTTGAAGTCACGCTGGTACGTTCTGTTGCTGTGAGTTTCCATTCCATGATTAATGTGATTTGAAGAGAAGTAATAAAATAAGCTCTAACATGGAAATTAAGCGTTTCCGGACACATGTCCTCATAACATTTTCTTTCTTTGTGTGTGAGGAATGTTTCCTGGAGGTTTGGCCGTACCTTTTTGTAACACCCTGTATGTCTGGAGTTTCTGACAGTTTCATGGAGTGACACTTGCCCGGAGAGGGAATTCGTTGACACTTTCCCGGAGCCGGACATTGCAGGTAGTGGACAGGGTGATCCACAAGTAAGGGTACACCGGTCTGTCCGCCGCAGGTAGCTTTGGGCTCGCTCGCCGTCTCTGTTGTGATTGCTGGCTGTAAAATGGAACGATCCGACGTCGTTACCTAACACAATACGGCCGACTGGAAACGCAGGAGAAGTAAAAGCGATGTGCTGTCTTCACAACAACAATCATAATTAGGTTGAGCGTAGACTTATAAACGAACGTACAGTATATATGGCGAAGTGTTTAAGGGGAGTCTCCACCCTAAAATTTAACTTCTAATTTGGCGATAGTAACAAAATTTTAAAATCGTGTCTATTAAAGTTTTTGTGTCCCAGCCTCGTCGCCAATTTTGTGTCTCGTTTCCGTCGTAGGTGTCGGTGGCAGAGTAGAAAAGTACCGACACAGAAATAAAGGATGCACGCGTGTGCAGGTACGGAGGTGACCAGCCAGTGGGACAGCAGAAACTAGAAACAATAGAGTAAATTAGAACGAGATATATATTTCTTAGAGACTTAGTAATACTTAACTTTTACATAGTTCTTGACTGCAGAAAGCTGATACGTAGTTGAGCTAGAGGCCTGCCTAGTGCCTATCCGATAGCCAAGTCTTCACTGGTGCCTATCTGATTCCAAAGTGTCAACTGGTTCCTATCTCAGTCCCAAGTGTCGTTCAGTGGTGGCCACGAGCGGAGTTGTAGCAGAGGGCGCTCGTGGCTGACGTCGTAAGAACGCCGCGCCGTGCGTGCATGGCGGCGCTCGGCGAAAGTAGGTGGCGCGCACTTTAGACTTGTGCGACACCACATAAAGACGTAGCAATATCCATCGTTTTAAGTCCATAAATTCATTGGTTTCCGAGTTCTGAGTTTTAAATTGCATTGATGATATTCTAGAACACCAGCTTCTGGTACTTTCAAATGACAGATTTTGTTGGTACAGTCACAAAACATAGTTCAACAGTTCTGTGCATTGATTTTATAAGCTATATTGATCATATGTCTTCAGATTTTATTTCAAATTTCATCCTTAAATGTTCTTACTTAAATGTGATCATAAAATGAATGTTTAAATTTTTTATAATATTAATGCATAGAAGTATGCAAACACATCAATACTACTTCTTGCAAAAATTTCATTCAGACTGGTTAACACCGATGATAAAGTTTGCGCCAAGTCAAAAACTAAAATTCCGATAAAATGGATTTTTACGTTTTATAAAAAAGACCTACTGCAACTCATACACCTATTTATATGAGACTACTTCTCGTAATTTCGACACCAGGTTTTTTTCCTTTTCTTGAATTTTTTGAATAAAACTCAAACTACTTGAGGAGGAGCCGTGGTACGAATATTTGATTGTAAGCCTCTGCCTATTTCCTTAGAACTCTTTGATTGTACTGAATAGAAGTTCAGTACATTCCCTAATTTATATTTATACAGTCAACAGAAAAAGTAATTGTTACGCAAAGACATGGTGCCAATTGTTTAGCTTCAGTTTCTCTGAAAATCTTCCTACTTGTTTGATTTATTGCTAATTACGGAGTAAAATGGTTCTGTTTCGTGGTGAATCAGTCCCTTATGCAGACTGTATTTGAAACAATTCTTTTTACATATTTGTATTTCGAAAACAGCTAAATCGTTTTGCAATGTAAGAGTTAAACACTCCAAATATGTGAAATATTCTAATGGTTTTTATTTATTTGAAGCTGTAAGGTGGAGTCAGGCGGTAAAATGGAGAGTAGCTGTTTTTAAAACGATGAAAGTAGCATGATAGCAGGTTTAGACACATCAACATATGTGTGTGCAGGATGTCTAGTATCTTTATTGTATGCTTAGTGTTCTAAATAATTTTATAATTCTGTAGAAAATCGTCATACTTTAACATATATAAACGTTTCAATAACTTTCAAACATTTTCACGCTAAAAATAAATGTTTGGTTACAGAAGGAATACTTAACAAATTAATCTGTAGTTTGCTCAAGTTACTATACAGCTTTTCAGCTAGCAAAGGATTGTGTAGTTTTACTGATTTTCCTGTTATTTTGACAATGTGAAAACTTGTCTACAGCTAGAACTTCTACACCTACAGCCTGAAGTTTGCGATATTAGTTTCATCACAAAATTATTCTCGTAGACTTCAGTTTCGCCGCGGTGGAGTGGCCGAGCGCTGTTAAAGCGGGGAAAAAATCAAATGTTTGTAATCTTATGGGACTCAACGATTTAGGTACTCAGTTTAAGTGGTTTGTAAGTCTAGGGACTGAGAACCTCAGTAGTTACGTCCCGTAGATTTACATACTTTTGATTTGAACCTCTGTTTCCTCAATGTACATTTGCAGCGACGATTATGTCGATGATCAGACTTGTACGTGCTGCTTTTTATGCAAAGACGAAATACAGTCATATATTTCATCTTAAAAGCTTATCATCGAATTAGCTTTACTGGAAAAGTAGTATCATTATTCCTTCACTGAAAAGGAGATGAAATAATATTGACAACCTGTGTATTTGAGTTTAGTGCTTAAATCAAATGGTGATGATATATAAATTTCGTCGTAAAAGGCAATAAGGCTGTAACATTCATAAGAACGGTCTTATTTCGTACTTGGCTACCACCCGAGCTTTGCATCATCAAAATATTAGAAAAGATTTCGAATTTCATCGTCGGTTCTCATTATGTTGAATTTCATTGTCAGTTTTCGTTACTACAACAAAAATAAATTTCTACGAAACGCGTTATTGAGTCATCTTGCAGCGATACACAGTTGTTTGAGCGCCAGCCAGCACGCAGGAACGGCTGTGCTGAACTGCTGGACTTCCTGGTGCACCTGTACCTGCGAAAAGCCGGTTAGCCCACCAAGAGGACCGGACTCCGTGCAACTGTCATTCCGTGCAAGTGTTCCAACCCCGCATCTCTGAGTGGCCTGTTCTAGCTGTGATAGTCTAGAGCAGTGTTCTTCAACCTGTTGGGTGTTGGGCGCGACACCCAGGGGTCTCAAAGACTTGCTCGGTGGTCGCCGTCACAGGAGGAAGAACTTGTACCACTGAACAACCAGCCCAGTGCACCTCTGACTACAAATGGTTCCGTAATACAAAAATATAGGCCTAATAAAGGAGAAATTTACTTTTTGTTAAATTTATATAATTTCTTGTTTAACCTTCTGTATTGTACAGAAAGTAGGTTTTTTGTATTACAATGTGTTATCGATGAATAAGCACAAAGTCTTGTGGTGTGTGATGGAAAATCAGGAGATTCGCCATGTCCCACTAATGACCTTAAGCTCGACGAAAGATTCCGTACTGTTAGTTTTAGTTATTGGGGTATACAAATATTGTGTGGGATATTTATCCCAGGTGCAAGGCCATGTGTGATCTGGAGTGTGTTCCTGCAGCCTCTCATATGTTAATACTTCAGCATTGCCACGTCTTGATACTGTGGAATCGTCGAATCCAAGAAAGAAACGCCAATGGCCACTCCAGACATGGCAACTGTGTTTATATTGAGCTGGAACTGCAATATTATGCATTGTTTATATTCTGTGCCTATGTGAATGCAATTCATATTTCAATGTGTTGTGCTAAAAATACACATACGAAAATATCTATGGATTCTCTCTTTTAATTGCTAGTTAGAAAATGAAGTTTCTCTTAACATTTTCGAGCAATACTGCAAATCTCGGAAGTCCAGATCAACAGTCATAACACTAAAAATTGAGGGACTCCACGGCAGTCTCAAAACTGTTGTCAGGAACCATTCGTTAGGTAAATGTACAAGATGCAGTAATTAATTCTAATAAATTAAAAAAAATCTTCTTTAAAAATGGTCCATAAAGTGGGAGCTTTCCTATTCGGTTCTCAATCTTGTCTAACAAGGAGACCATATGGGTATCGGATTATAGAATTTATTTATATTTACTTTACGTGAAGTTCAGAACACGAATAACACCAAGCCAAAGCCATTTGACGCAACTCTCAAAAATTTTCGATAAAATAGACTTCGAAGTCTTGCAAAGTACGCGTAAGTAGTAAGTACCAATAATTAAAACCGTTACCGCATCTGTCCGTGTAGCTTAGCTGGTAGCGTTCTGGCCTTCTAACCCTGGGGTCGATCGTTCCAATCCTGTCATAGCAGATTTTTTATATTTTTTCCGTTTTCGAATACTTACAGATTTAATATCTAATGGTAATTTTTACGAAAAGTGCACGTGTTTTTATTATTTCGTAATCCCAGTGGGATTCGAACCTCCGACTCAATAGTTGTAACGCCAGTACGCTATCACCTAAGCTAAACCGACAGATGCAGCAACGATTCTAATTACTGGTACTTACGTGCACTCTGCAAAATTTCAAAGTCGATTTTCTCAAGAATTTTTGAGAGTTGCGTCGAATGTCTTTGGCTGATTGTTATTTAAGCTCCGATCTTCACGTACCATAAATATAAAGAAATTCTAAAATCCGATACTCTTGTGGTCTCCTTGTAAGTTCGAAACACTCGTTATGCAAATTATACATTTGTCGGAAACCATGTAAAAATGTTCTCCATTCCGAAAAATAGACATTAAAAACAGCGTCCACCAACTTACAAGAAAGCTGTATTAACAAAAAGAACATTACATTCGTTGCCTATGTGATAACGAACATAGTTTTGTTAAGAGTTCTTGTTGATGGGGTTCGGTGGGGGGGGGGGGGCGTTTCCAGAATATTTTTAATTGGAAGGGGGTCACCGGAATATTTTAGTCGGAAGTCGTCGTTAACCGTCATTCACACACAAAAAACTGAAACCTAACCATTAATCCGTGACCCACATAAACAGTGAATATGTCGCATGTAGACAATCAGTAAAGAGCACTATGTCTGCCTTGCTTTGCTCTGACGACAGTATGTGTCAAATTATTGAATTTGTGTCCTGCTTGTGTTACACTGTTTACAGACAAAATATGCTTACAAGCTGCCGTGGTATATGGATGTGATCTGATGGTTTCGTTTTAGCTGATATTTTTAGAGGATGTATTTTAAATGACTGTTTTAATGATACTCGTGTTATGAACCTAATTTTCGTTTTCTTCTGTTCCAGGTGAGTACTCGGTGTTGTATGTCTCTGCACCGTGCATGTCTTACCTGGTGAGTTGTATTCAGTTTGTCTTCTCGTTCCACGACGACTTCCAACAGTGCAGAAAACTGTACCAGGGTTTTGATTATTAGAGATTTGCAGTTAAATTTGAATTTTTAAAAGCAACTTCCTGACAAAGTACGGAACATTCTGTTTATATTCACATTTACGTTTGGCTCTGAGGATATCCCATTTTGAGTAGAGAAAAATGGGAATGTTGGTTAAGTGTATATCTGCAGTAAGTAGTCTGGAGATGGAGCCTGTAAGATGCCGCGAGAGGTAAATAGTTCTGTGTTTTGGGAAATTCGTAATCGCTATTCCAGGTTTCTAGAGGTTGTACAAGAGACTAACATTGTGCTAACGAACTCATGTTCGGAAATTAATCCTACTTTTGATGATGACGTTTCGCAACGTATTAAAAAAACTGACACATTTTCATTTGGTTTTCAGGGCAAATTTGAGCTATGATTGGGGCAGCATATTAGGCATGATTTCATCAAAATCAGATCACGGAAAAAGACATATCGCAATCTTAAGTGTTTCAAGTAAATGTCTGTTCAGCTATTATAAATACCTGATCTCTTAAACTACTTCACGGATTTGCATGGAGCAACTTCGTTTCATAAAAGTGGAATCAGGGAAATTGTTTTAGGTGTAGATTATGCTTAAGTATGGATTGCTTGGTACAGAAAACAAGCGATAGAGGTGTTGTAGTGCACCAAAGAACTAATAAACGCTGCTGCTGCATAAGTATGGGGTAATGCAACAAGGAAGCGAACATCTGTGACAGAATTAAGCAGTGTTATGTCTACAAATACCAACAAACATTGAACACAGTGTTACTGATTTCGCTTCGTGTTTTAAATACTTAGACATTTATTTGCTTATTTTGGCACTTTTATTATTTGTATCAAAAACTTTATGAAGATACATCGTTTCGCACGATGACTTTTACTTATTTTTGACATATTGAATAGAACAACTGACAGAGCGACCCAACAAGGATTCTATTTTTACTCACTGAGGTCCGGAACCTTGAAAAGCCATGGTACACACAGGCCATCCAACAACCGTTGCGAAGCCCGGGCGTAGAAGCTAGTTGAAAATAAAACGATTAACTGACTGTATAAAAAGTAATAAATTAAAAATTAGTAACATTTTGAAAGTGATATATTTCACAAACTATATTTTAGCTCTCGTGTGCCACGTGTGGTAATCAGAGCATAGTTTGAGAACTGGGCCATTCCGTGCCAAGTGGTCTAATATCGAGAAAAGTTCCCACATGACCATCATGGATTTTGATGAAATTTTGTATGAACATTTACACATGTTCTCAATGAACACTGGTAAAGTTTCAGTTTCAGAAATTCAATACTTTCTGAGATACAGACACTTGTTTAAGACCATAGCACAGCTTCCAATAGTGCGTCCCTGAAATTTCAGCAACTTTGAGATGATATATCTCTGGTAGTATTTGCATGAAAGAAACAAAACCTGGCCATCTTATACAACTTTTAGAGCTCTTTAAAGTAAAATATTAAGAAAAGTATTTCTGAGCAATTTTCATATAGATAATTTGAAGCAAAGTTGGGCGAAAAAATAGCTGGTTAAAAAAAATGCGAACTTTAGTTTTTTATATCTCCGAAAGTAATTGTGGGATGTACATGAAACTTTGCACACCATAACTCCCCAACACAAGGTCTTGGAATATAAAGTTTCATTCCCCTGTTGCTTTCCATTATTTCACAAATCTAGGGTAAAGTTGCCGATTTTTCAAAAAGTGCTAAAAATGGGTATTTTTAGACCAATTTTACAAAAAAGTGTTTTCTCCAAACTCTTCTAAACTATGGTCATTAGAAAGAGCATATTCTAATCTATCCAGGAAAGTGGATTTGGTTTTGCAATGCAAGCATATAAGGCCCTAAAAAGTAGCATCATCATAGAGGTGCACTGGAAGTTTGAACACATTTTTCTGGCACTCAAATTATACCTGAAATCTTTAATTTTGCCTAATAAATGTTTATTAATGTCTGGAATAAGTTAAATGAAAAGATCTGATAAATAGGCAATGACACTGTCAGAAAAACTTTAAAACTATGAGAAGTAGCCCTTCTCCTTTTATCGTAAGTGTTCATCTGCATAAAACTATTCTCATTTGTAAAAAGAAAAAAGAAAAAAAAGGGATCACAAAGAATTCAATGAATAATAGCTTCATATTTTTGTACTTCTCAAAATTGGAAGTATTTACAAGTGGAAAATAAAAACCTAATTGTTGGATTCAATTGTATAAAACATTTTTTTCAAAAAAGAATCGCTTTGCTTGAATCATGCATCAAGTGATATAAACTTTCCAATCAATATTACAGATTTTAATACCTAGGTGTTGTAACCTGTGAATTTTTGTCTAATAGGTATTAGGGAAACATGTGAAATCTGAAATTGCCAGTTATTTCCTAGACCATGAGCCACAGAAAGTTATTGTGTTTAAGCAAAGGATCCATACTGATTGGGCCACACTGGACACGAAGCAAATGGTAGTGGATGAATTTATCGAAGATGTAAAAAATAAAATATGGAGTCTGCCATGCCATCATTACATTGCCAAGCATCAAAGCTTGCATCCCAAAGGCCTTAAATGTCATCAGAAAGATGAACAGCTTGTTGTGCTAGTGGATTTTTAGGAAAATTATTCTTTTGCCATTTAGGATGCTGTGCAAGGCTTCCACTGGGACAATAGTCAAGCAACAATTCATCTATTTGTTATTTACTTTCATCAAAATGAGAAAGTGGAATATTTAAGTTTCTGCATTATCAGTGATTGATTGTGGCATGACACTGTTACAGTTCATGTTTTTATCAAGGAGCTCATCACATATATAAAATCACGGTTTGCACAGATATCCCACATTCATTATTTCATTTATCTCTTCAATGCTCAATATAAAAATTTCAAGAATTTCCTAAATTTGTGCTATCATAAGAATGATTTTGGAATTAAACCAGAATGGATATTTTTTGCAACTGGTCATGGGGAATCACCTTGTGCTGTGGTTGGGAGTATAACAAAGCAGTTAGCAGCAAGAGCAAGCTTGCAATGGCCCCTCTAGATCTGTTTCACTTCTGCTCTGAAAACATTAATGGAAATACATTTGTTTTCATCAGTAAAGATGAAATTGAAAAAAAAATATTGTGTCAAAAGAAGAGAGGTTTAAAGTTGGACAAACTGTGGCAGGCCCTAGAGAAAATAATCACTTTTGAGTTTCAAATGATTGTTCATCTTTTCTAGCTAAAATGGGTCACAGAACTGAAGGAGACATATTAATGTTTGCTCTCCAACCAGGACAATATGTTGCATGCATCTATGAAAACGTGGTGGATTGGGAATATCTCTGAGAATTCCATTGAGCAAAGGGATGCATTAATAAACTTTATGCACCCACATAGTTCAGCAAATTCATTTTATTGACCACCAAAAAGTGGCAAATGCTGAGTTCCGGAACACTACATTATTGCAGTTATTCCAGCTCCATCAGTAAATTCGTCTGACCGGCAATACACCATTCCTCTTGATACTCATCAGAAAATTAATGTAGAATATCAAAAATTGAAATAGGTTAGAGAAAACAATCTCAGGAACCTAAGGGCACTTAAATAATTTTACTATCAGACTTGGGAACCTGTGTAAAGAAACCCTTATTAGGCTTGGTATTAAGGTGGTAAAGAAACCCACCCGCGGTTGTTGCTGCTAAGCTATCGGGCGTGGCCCCTTTTGCGATGGGGAAGCTGGTTTTCTCGGGTGAAATGAAACTAACAGTGGTTAAACCACCATGAACCATAGCAACTCATTTATATAAGCTAGTGTCGTTCATTAAAGAGGCTAATAATAATTAGATAATGATTATGCAAATAAATTTTACGATTTACATTCATTCTAAATAATAATTTTGTGTGTGTGTGTGTGTGTGTGTGTGTGTGTGTGTGTGTGTGTGAGAGAGAGAGAGAGAGAGAGAGAGAGAGAGAGACGGGGGGGGGGAGTTAGGGGTGACAATTAAGACATAAGTTTCTGTTTATATTACTTCACTATTTCGACTTAAGCTAAGTCCTATTCATCAGGACTTCTTATTTAACTTATCCCAGACATTAATAAACATTTATTAGGCATAATTAAAGATTTCAGGTATAATTTGAGTGCCAGAAAAATGTGTTCAAACTTCCAGTGCACCTCTATGATGATGCTACTTTTTAGGGCCTTATATGCTTGCATTGCAAAACCAAATCCACTTTTCTAGATAGTTTAGAATATGCTCTTTCTAATGACCATAGTTTAGAAGAGTTTGGAGAAAACACTTTTTTGCAAAATTGGTCTAAAAATACCCATTTTTAGCACTTTTTGAAAAATCGGCAACTTTACCCTAGATTTGTGAAATAATGGAAAGCAACAGGGGAATGAAACTTTATATTCCAAGACCTTGTGTTGGGGAGTTATGGTGTGCAAAGTTTCATGTACATCCCACAATTACTTTCGGAGATATAAAAAACTAAAGTTCGCATTTTTTTAACCAGCTATTTTTTCGCCCAACTTTGCTTCAAATTATCTATATGAAAATTGCTCAGAAATACTTTTCTTAATATTTTACTTTAAAGAGCTCTAAAAGTTGTATAAGATGGCCAGGTTTTGTTTCTTTCATGCAAATACTACCAGAGATATATCATCTCAAAGTTGCTGAAATTTCAGGGACGCACTATTGGAAGCTGTGCTATGGTCTTAAACAAGTGTCTGTATCTCAGAAAGTATTGAATTTCTGAAACTGAAACTTTACCAGTGTTCATTGAGAACATGTGTGAATGTTCATACAAAATTTCATCAAAATCCATGATGGTCATGTGGGAGCCTCTAGACCACTTGGCATGGAATGACCCAACTACAGATTTGGTGAACTTTGTGTGGTTTTCTCAAAATAAGGGAGGTGAGCCGGCCGCTACGGTCGGGGGTTCGAATCCCCCGTCGGGCATGGATATTTATGTCGTCTTTAGTATAAGGTAGTTCATAAGTAGTTTGTAAGTTTAGGGATTGATGACCCCGCAGTTAAGTCCCTTAAGCTTGAGGAACATTTGAATTTGAAGGGGAGGTGAGAGAAAATATCCGGCATTTCTGTAGTTTTGTTCAAACACAAGTGGCCTGTAAAAAATAAATCTTTGTTGCTTGTGCATGTTGGTCTTCCCTTTGTGAGTGCAAATTACCCAAACTGCACTCAGTGTTAGTGATTTCGAACTGACTTTACATATAGAAGTTCGATTATTTAAGGTTCCGCGATGGAAAGGGAGAGTCTGTTTCTGGTGTACAGTGCGGAGATTGGTCATAACCGGAAGCAGATAGACGCGAGAATTTCATCGTCATTGCGATCAAGCTTCTTGACCGGGTCGGTGATGATGGGCTTTGCCCGTGAGCGTGTAGAGGTGAAACAGCGACGCTTGTTTGGGCCCGAGTACGCTCCAGGCAGCCATGCAGGCCTCTATAGCGGCCCGTGCTGGCATGCTGGCCAGCTGCGCTCTGTTTAACCTGCTGCTTGCTGCCCGCTCTAACCGGTTCCCGTCACAAGCCGTGCTGCGTGCTATTCACCCACTGGCTGACGGTGCCGGACTCGGGCAACATGTGACGTGCTGTCGAAAATTGGCAAGTCGCATCAACATCATTCATCATAGACTGATTATGCCTTCCAGCGTTCAGTCTGGAGCATAGTACCTCTAATAAAATTCCTCCATGATCCCCATTCAATGCTAACATTGATGCCTCGTCTGATATGCCTTTTACTTCGAAATCATTCTGCACCGAATCTAGGTACTTTCTTCTTCGTCTACCTCGACTCCTCTTACCCTCCGCTGCCGAGCTTATGAGTCTCTTAGGTAACCTTGCTTCTCCCATGCCTGTAACATGACCCCACCATCTCAGTCTGTTCGCTCTAACTGCTTCATCTATAGTGTTCATACCCAGTTTTTCCTTGATTTCCTCATTATGGACACCCTCCTGCCATTGTTCCCATCTATTAGTGCCTGCTATCATTCTTGCTACTTTCATATCTGTAACCTCTAACTTATGAATAAGGTAACCTGTATCCACCCAACTTTCACTCTCATACAACAAAGTTGGTCGAAAGATAGAGCGGTCCACTGCTAACTTAGTCTTGGTAGTTACTTCCTTCTTGCAGAAGAGAGCAGATCTTAACTGAGCACTCACTGCATTAGCTTTGCTGCACCTCGATTCCAGTTCTTTCGTTATGTTGCCATCCTGTGAAAAAATACATCCCAGGTACTCGAAACTGTCTACCTGTTCTAACTTTATTTCTCCCATTTTGGCACTCAATCTGCTTAAATCTCTTTCCCACTGACATTACTTTCGTTTTGGAGATGATCTTCATATCATAATCCTTGCACCTCTGATCGAGCACTGAAATATTAGTTTGCAACCTTCCAATTGAATCGGTCATTACAACTAAGTCATCCGCATATGCGAGACTGCTTATTTTGTTTTCACCTATTTTAATCTCGCCCTGCCAGTCTACTGTTTTCAACATATGATCCATGAATAATATGAACAACAGTGGTGACAGGTTACAACCTTGTATTACCCCTAAAACTACCCTGAACCGTGAGCTTAATTTGCCATCTACCCTAACTGCTGCCTGACAGTCTACGTTGAGCCCTTTAATTGCCTGCAGAAGTTTGCCTCCTATACCACAATCTTGCAGAACTGACAGTAGCTTCGTCCTAGGGACACGGTCATAAGCCTTTTCTAGATCTAGGAAAAACAGATACAATTCCCTGTTCCACTCATAGCACTTTTCCATTACCTGCCGTAAGCTAAAGATCTGGTCCTGACAACTTCTAAGAGGCCTAAACCCACTCTGATTTTCATCTAACTTGTCCTCAATTAATACTCGCACTCTCCTTTCAACAATACCTGAGAATATTTTGCCTACAACGCTAATTAAAGATATACCTCGATAGTTGTTACAATCTTCCCTGTTTCCATGTTTGAAAATTGGCGTGATTACCGCTTTCGTCCAGTCAGACGGAACCTGTCCAGATTCCCACGCCTTCTCAATTATCCTGTGTAACCATTTGAGACCTGACATTCCACTGTATTTGACGAGTTCCGGCTAAATTTCATCCACCCCAGCCGCTTTATTGCATTGTAATCTACTGACCATTTTCTCCACTTCCTCAAATGAGATCCTGTTTCCATCGTTGTTCCTATCCCATTCTTCCTGAAAATCTGACACATCACTGAACGTTTCAACTACATTGAGCAATTCTTCAAAATATTCCCTCCATCTGCTCAAGGCATCCACAGGATTGACTAACAGCTTTCCTGACCAGGCCAAAACACTTGTTAATTCCTTCTTCCCTCCCTTTCGAAGATTGTTAATTACGCTCCAAAATGGTTTTCCTCGGCTTGACACAGAGTTTCTAGCTTATTTCCAAAGTCTTCCCATGATTTCTGCTTGGATTCTGCAATTATCCATGTGGCTTTGTTTATTTCTTCAACATAACTTTCTCTGTCTGCCTGATTTCTAGTATGGAGCCATATTTGAAATGCCTTCTTTGACTGTGTCATTCCACCAGGCTGTCTGCTTCTTTATACCTTTACACACTACTGTTCCAAGACGCATTCTGGAAATAAGCCCCACTTAATCTACACATTAAAGTGCTACAAAGGCACGTATTATTTGATTGCCGCGGGGAATGGCCGAATGCTCTAATGCCTAGTTTACACGACGATCTAAAGTTAACAAGGAAGATAACTGTCTTCTGCAGCGCTCCAAGCGTACTAACTCGGTACTAATGATGTGCGATCATACAGGCTTGGTTGCGTTAATACGATAAACTTCCGTCTACAAGGTGAGACTACCACTAACAGCAGCGCCTGTGCGAAAATACGGGCTAATTACTGTTTGTATACGTGGATTGTTCACGTTTAGGTGTATGTCATTGCTGATAATATTCACTGTCGGCGGTTGCAGGAGCTGGTGGCAATGTTTGTTAGAACACTCCACGTGAAGAAGAAATAGAAGTTGGATGTGTCGTTGGTTGAGAGGAAGAGACGAAGGATGAGATATTAAGTGCTGAGTGTTTTACCAAGTTGCTTTCGTTCGTCCAAGGACAAAAATACGGCGGTGAGAGAGAGAGAGAGAGAGAGAGAGAGAGAGAATTTCGCCACACTGAAGTACGAAATACTTTTTTCACTTGAATTATATTTTCAGCTTTGTTAAAGTTATGTGTCAGTTACTTCCTGTAATTATTTTCTTTCGCAGGTCCGCTATAACTTTGCGGTTTCTGGCGACAGGAGACTATTTCGAAAGCCTAGCCTTTGCACAAAGAATTTCTGTACTGACTCTTACAAATATTGCCATTGAAGTCTGCACGGAAATTTCAATTTCCAGTCCATAATGGGACCTCAGTCAACTAAATTTTGCTTTGCTTTTAGCATCACACTTTAGAGATTATGTGCAACTGACTTTCTGACATGCTAAAAATTATAGAATTTTAAAAATTTTAAGTTAATCAATAAGACGTATTCAAAATTCGTTTACATCCACACTTTTGTTATTTTCTTCGTAAATAAGTCTTTGTACCTTCTTACAGTAGAGGATTTTCTGAAGTGACCCTGTATGCCTCAATCGAAAGCGCAATTCCTGCTCTGTTCCATTCCACTAATGCAAGACATAGCACTCAAACAAAGCAAACAATTTCGGTAAGGACACGCCTATTTCCACACATAAACATGAAAACCACATAACGAATTCACTTATGCGCATGCGTACCCACTTCGCTACTAGCAAATTTAGAACCTGTCCTAAAGCATACTAGCTAGTACGAAACGCCGTTTGAGCCCACGAAATGCTAGTAGCGTTTACGTCGGTAGATGGCGCGCAACGTGATCTGTTCATTACTAGCGCGATCATCGTGTAAACAGGGCTTAAGGGCGCCTTGCTGCGGAGCACGCAGCTGCTTCCCGTCGGAGATTCGAGTCGTCCCTCGGGCGCGCGCGTGCGTCTGTCTCTGTGTGTGTGTGTGTGTGTGTGTGTGTGTGTGTGTGTGTGTGTGTTTGTTTCTTATGTTAAAGCTGTAAGTCCAGAGACTGATAACCTCATTATATAAGTCCCATAGATTTACTAACATTTGATTACTAATTCACTGCGATTATGGCACCACGTTAGAAGTTTGAATGTTCTGCACTGGTAGTGAAAACATAGTGTTGACGCAAATTTCAAATCGAATCTTCGCCTCCCCTTCCTAGCTCCTTTCCGTCCCCCTCTTATCCTTTGCGAGTTTGGGGGTTGGAATTTACATGTAGATTTTCTCTGCCTGTCGTAACATGCGACTAAATGAATCTGATGGTAAAGCTTCCATTTTGCTCAGTCACTCGTTGATTCTCACTTGTTGAAGTTCTGCTAGAAATTATTCGCCTTTTGACAGTTGTTTATAACTTTTGCATGGGAAAGTAGTTGAAGTAATAGCTATGTCATTGTTACGTTGGATTTGGTAGTGCCTCATAAATGGAAGATACTCCTGGTATGTTGTATTTTGGCGTCTTCGCGGAGTTGATACTTTAGATCGATCTTTGAGTGCATTATTCCTCCCTTATGTGGTACTCCACGTAGCGACTTACCTGTCTAGCAGTTAAGTAGTTTACGATCGCGGGCTGCGATCCGCACTTAAACGATACCCGATAAGAGCGGTAAAACCTTCATGGTACTTTGTCCATTTACTGACGTTTCGTAAGCCGAAGAAAACGAAATACGTCTACTCTCATTTGAAAATATGTATAAAAGTAGTTCAGTGAGAGCTAGACATTTGACCTATGCATCTTCTGTTTCGCCATCCGTGTAATGCTCTCGCTTTTGGACATAAGTAAATCGATCCGTTCCGTTTTGAGATTACGTCGCGTAAACGAAACGAGGTTTGTAGAGGTACTCTTGTCTTTATTACTAACGTTTCAATTTTGTGTGCACAACATTTCACACACATGCCTATTTTTACTATGTGTAGACGCAGAATAATTGAAAGTTACCAGAAACTATATGGCGCATTTTAAGATTGAAGGACATACAAGGTAGGCAGTAATATAGAAGTTACAGCTAGCTATCAGTAGAAGAAATGAATTAGTCAACAATTTAAAGAAACTCATAGGATTCACGATGTCGAAATTCTGCAACGGACTTGGAAAGATCCTGCAGACAGCAATATAGACCTACATATGATGTAAATACAAGATAAACAAAAAAGCTTCATTAAATTTTTTGTATGCAGCCGCAAGAATTTTCCCAGACTTATATTTTGGCCGTGTATCGTTCAGCCATCCTCAGAGTGAGCCGTATAAGACTGACGCTCCAGCGCTCGCTAAGCTGTGCTTGCGACCACTGATACATATGCACCAGTGATGTCGGTCGGCGGCAAAGAAGTGAATAATGCAGGAGTTTGGGGCCGGGGTATACGGGGTGCAGCCAAGACTGGAGGCCCTCATCTCTCTAGGGAAACTGGCCTCAGTATCCCAGGCCGAAATCACTGCCATCAGGGCGTGTTTGGAGGAGAATTTGCGTAGGTGCTACAAAGACCGTAACATCTATATCTATTCAGACAGCCAGGCAGCCCTGAGATCACTGTCAGCTCCTGCAACAAGGTCTAAAATTGTTGCAGAATGTCTGGTGGAGCTAGGGGAAAGCAATAGAGTAAACTGGCCACTCGGGGATCAGTGGCAACGAACATGCCGACAGATTAGCCAGGATGGTGGCAGAGACTCCATTTATTGGACAGGAACCTGTCCTGACAATCACCAAGGCAATGATCAAATTGGATCTACGTAACTGACTCAGAAGACAGCACGTAGAATATTGGACCAAAGTATATCAACAAAAACATGGCAAGGTGATGATGCCAAAGCCATGTTTTAAAAGAAGCTCTGCAATCCTGGGCCTGAACAGGAGAGAGATTAGACTCATGATTGGATTGCTGACAGGCCATGGGAATTTCAAAAAACATATACAATGGGAATAACAGAAGAGGACCCTAAATGTAGGATCTGTGATGACGGTGATGAAACTGCATCACATCTAATCTTCAAATGCATTGCATTGGAGAGTAAAAGGCACGGAACATTTGGGACAACCAGACCCGAAGAAATTGTCTAATAAAGAACTGGTAAAGGGACTCCTTGCACTGTTAAAGGGCATTGGTTGGCTTTACTAGATATTCAGGGAGCGATACCGCACAATAAACTTAGTTTAGGTGCGGGCAGTGGCGGGTTGGTCCAAGGTTGTTTTGGCTTCCCTGAGAAAATCAAATCAAATCAATGCAGGAGTTAAATCTTTGGATCCGTGGTCGCTATATCGTTGAGCTGTACTGTGACGAGATCCTTGTAAGTTTATTACGGAAAGTGCAGAGTTCCATGATTTATGTAAGTTGAAACCACTACTTCTGTCAAGTTCGTCGTCAAGCGAATTAAGAGTACAATTGCTTCCTTCTCCACTCAGTCCCAAAAGGATTACGTTGCCAAAATTTCGGCGTCGTTGTACAACATAGTTTGCCCAGTGTCAATACAGTGCTCTGCCACCGGCGACTTGATAGGCTGTAAAAGCCGTGTGTACCTTCGGTGTTCCGTGCATCTTTAGTGGGCAGTACGAGTTGTATGTCCGATGCAAGAAACGCTACATTCGCTGGTAATCTTGTAAACGCCGGATTTCCAGAGCAGATCATCTTTGACGGAGCCCACGAGTGCAGCTGTCTTGGGTGGAAGATGAAAAATCACTTTCACTTTGTGTCCTCTGAGGATCAGCCCTATTTTCTACGAGCTACTTCCACCATAGGAAAACATATATTTAAATGTTTACGCGTCTTCCTCGGCACTCCTTGTGATTTCCTTTGGTTTCATTTGCTTTGGAGGGTTCGCCGTTGGCTTCAAATAATCTCTGTAAATCAGTAATAATATTTGCTCTGCAGACCAAAGTTCTGAGTTCACTCATCATCTGGGAAAGATGGTGGCAGCTAGTTGCACGTAAGACAACAACATATACGTTAGGATTCATACCGAAGTAGATTTCCTCGCTGGAGTTTCTTGTGCGACAGACACTATCGGATTGCCGCGGCGGATTAGCCGTGCGCACTGGGACGCCGAGCTGCGGTGCGCTCGGCTGTTCTCCGTCGGGGTTAGAGTCCCCCCTCGGGCATGGGTGTTTGTGTTGTCCTTAGGTTAGTTTACCTTAAAGTAATTTGTAAGTTACGGACTAATAACCTAGCAGTTGAGTCCGATAGATGTACAAACATTTGAATATTTTTTCACTGTTGGATTCACGCGGCGATCTTCTCTTTGCTCCTGCTCCCATCCTCCTCCCCTCCCCCCCCCCCCCGCCGTCTGCTCGTCTGGAACACGTTCAAATACTGTGAACTTGAATTTGAGGGTTACCTTGCCACCGTCGATATAGTGACGTGCGAAGTACTTACGGAGATGTAGCTACATCTTTGCTGTGCGGTGTTCATTGTGTTAGATCGTAACGCAATAATCGACCATTGTCGACCGTTGGTTCCCTGCCTCAATACAATTGATTGTGGACCCATATAACCTGTTTGTTCCACCTGAATGGTAAACAGTATTAAAAATGAGTGTTTGAGTGAGTGAGTGAGTGTGTTTGTTACTTATTCACGACTGGATGGATTTGGATGAAATTTGGAATGGTGGATTTCCGGGGTACGTTTGTATATGTAGATCACCAGAACGGAATTGATACTGCCATAAACAGTCGTTAAAATACGAAAATTAAGAATCCTAATGGAATTAGACGAATATCAGATGAGGTTATGGGCATTAAATTGAGAAATAGAGCGCTAGAGACGGGGTTTACATAGGTTTTACGTTAATTGTCTTGCATTTATCGTTCTTTAAACCGAGACGTTCATTACGCTTTGTGTAATTTCATGCAGGTCGTTCTGGATTTACTTATTGATAGTCAGCGAAGGTATTTGCAGTCAACAGCATGGACATCGAACAAACTGAGAGATTACTCACTCTCTGTGACACGTTGCTTATCTTCATCGATAACACGGTTGACGGTATCACGCTTCTGCTATCCACTTTGCATTACCTTTAGTTCTGAACAAATAGATTATCTGTCCATCGCCAGGCTCTTAAGCTTGTACTGAATGAATTAATAAGAAGAAATGCGAGAGAGACTACTTAAAGTTCAGTTTTATACACTTAAGTGTCTGCTCCAAAAAGCTTTCCGTAAATCTTCTCCAGAATGCGCGGTTTATATGTTTAATCGTCAGAAATTGTTTTGGAGTTTCGCATTGTTTCTAGTTCTCTTTCTGGTGTAGCTGTGGACTGTAACATATGAAATTACGTTCATCTGTATCTTCATGATCTGTTTCATTCGTCTATTTTGAATATAGCGTCTTAAGATTCCGACCATTGTTAGTAACTGTAGGAGTCGCTCTTAAGACATTTAATTAAAAAGTTATCACTGGGTGAAATGACGACAACATTGTCTCGTTTCGGGTGGCCCATCATCAGTTATGGAAAGTGCTACAGGTACAAGATATATCGTATTACTAACATTGTTTAGCATATATGAACTGCCTGCCTGCTGTATAAGGCAGGTGTATGACAACAGTTATTTGGTTTTGACCATCAGTTCATATTTTCGTAGTTACGCACAATCTTAGTAACACAGTGCACCTTGGACGTATGATACTTGGCGCCTGACGATGCGCCGCTTATAAACGCTTAGCATTAAAGCTTTTTTACCCCGGACGATTTGTTAGTACCATCTCCCTTCCTCCCTATGTCCTGCTCCTCCGCCTCCTTTCCCCATCGCACCCATTCCCTGTCTATGGGAAATATAATAGATCCTATCTACCAAGTCCATTGCTAGGTAGCTCTGCCATGCATCATACGATGCCTTGTGGATATAAAAACCTACATGAAAACATATTTACACAGTTCCAACTTTGTGATCGCTCAAACGGTGTAGAAGTCAGTTGCAAAGTACCCCCCTCAATGCACTGTACGAAATCTTAGACGGTGATCTTCACCTTATTTTGAAAGACAGCTGTGCAGAATTTCATATAGTTTGAAAAAAATGTGGAGTTGTATAAATTACAAACACTGTATATTTATAAAAAGAAGAAAACATGTTTGTTCAGTCTATTAGATCTTCCCTTACTGTGACGAAAAGGGAAAGATAGGGTTTAATTATTTCAATCTACTTTGACTAGTTCCGCTGTCAGATTTATTACCTACTGCTCTTACTATTACAATGTGTCTCAGAGCGCAACACTGATTCCTGTCATCCTTCTCTGGTGATAGCTGCTTTCCTTCACTCATCAGGTCCAAGCGGCCGTACAGCTGTCGGGCTCCATTCTGGTTTCCTGCAGTCGTCTACAGGTATTGGCTATATTTATGATATGAGCTCAAGATGTATTGCATAGCGTTCTGTTTACTGTAATTACCCGCTCGGTTAGCCGCGCGATCTAATGCAGCGCTTTCCGAGACGGGGAGGCGTACCGGCCCCTGTTCGAATTTGCCCGCCGGATTAACGTAGGGGGTCGGAATGCCGGCTAGTTTGGATGTGGTTTTTAGGCGGTTTTCCACCCCATCCCCCTAGGTGAATACCGGTCTGGATCCCAAGTCCTGTCTCAGTTATGCGATTCGCTAACATTTCGTACGTTCTGCACTTTCACATAGATGACATTTGGGGTCCACATTTCCTCCGGAGGAGGGAGGGAGATGAGGTGGTAACAGGTAGGGCGTCCAACCACCCCGTAACTATCAACACGCCATATCTAATTAACAAAGTCGACCCTACATCTGCAGAAACAAAGCTGAAGAGAAAGTAAGTTCTATTTACTGTAATTATGTTCTAAACTGTCTGCCCAACACACCTTCTAAGTCTTAAACCAGGGCATAGGTCCTATAAGATGTCTCATTTCGCCACACTCGTAACGGGTCGGTGCCATCTATCTGTTGAAAATAAAAATAAAATAAAATGTTTGTAAATCTATGGAACTTAACTACTGAAGTTATCAGTCCCTACTAAATTAACCTAAGGGCAATAAACACATCCAATCCCGAGGGAGGACTCGAACCTCCGACGGGAATCAGCCGCGCGCTCCGCAATAAGGCGTCATAGAGCGCTCGGCCAGTCCCGCTCTCCTTCCCATAACTTCCTCCTTCATTCCCTCTTCCTGGGAATCCCACAATGCATAGCAAATTATGACGGACAAGTGTAGTATAGGCGGTTCGTTTAGTAGAACTGTTGCATCTTCTAGTCACGTTAGTATTTTTTACATTGTCATTGTCATAATTACTACAGTATGGCAATACAACTGAACAGAATTAGTGAGAAAAGGAATTTTTGGCATACCCTGACTAAAAGAATTGATCGCTTGGTAGGACACATTCTTAGACACCGAGAAATCGTAAATTTAGCATTGGAGGGAAGTGTGTGGGGTAAAAATCGCAGAGGGAGGCCAAGAGACGCGTATAGTAAGCAGGTTCAAGTGGATGTGGGTTGCCGTTCTTCTGAGGAGATGAAAAGGCTTGCTCAGGATAGAGTAGGGTGGAGAGCTGCATCAAACCAGTCTCCGGACTGAAGACCATAACAATAACAACAACAACATGGCAATACAATTAATACTTATCAAGAAATATAACATTTGCAAAGTATTAGAGGTAGTACAAACTTAAAAACAAACTTGTGTTGTACAGAGGTGCCATGGAGTGAATTTTCTATCAGTTACAGGCACGATACATCGTCAAAGGAACAATATATACATACATATATTCATTGTGTGATGTTAAAATGAGTAGAGCGGCGTCGCAAAATAATACGTGGCATAGGCTGAAACTATTGCCATCGGAAATTCTGTCGTTCAGGCCATTGGTGAGCTGGAGGGGGGCGGATACTTAACATTAATCAATAAAGGAGAATAAACTAACATTTCCTTCGACGTCAAGAGTCGTGCATATTTTTATTAAACATTTATTATCTTCCAGAATGAAACTTTCAGTCTGCAGCGGAAATGCGCTGATATGAAACTTCTTGGCAGATTAAAATTGTGTGCCGGAACCGGGACTCGACCCTGAGACCTTTGCCTTTTTGCGGGCAAGCGCTCTACCGACTGAGCTATCCCGACACGACTCACGATCCCGCCTCACAACTTCACTTCCGCCAGTACTTCGCCTCCTACTTTCCAAACTTCACAGAAGCTCTCCTGCGAACCTCGCAAGTCTGGAAAGTAGGAGGCGAGGTACCGGCGGAAGTTGTGAGGCGGGATCGTGAGTCGTGTCGGGATAGCTCAGGGGTAGAGCGCTTGCCCGCGAAAGTCGAAGGTCCCACGTTCGAGTCTCCGTTCCGTCACACAATTTTAATCTGCCAGCAAGTTTCATTCATTATCTTAATATGTTGCTGAGAGGACGTAAGTTCAGAACTGATCTAGTACTTACCTCACTCTAATTCTGTTCACGTGTTTTTTCTTAGCATCTCTGTTCTGAAGTGAGATTATTGGTCATCAGCCGTATTGCTTCAGTCAGTAAGATCACTCCAGACATTCAATTTCTTTACTTTCATTTTAGAAAAAAAGAAGGAAAAACCATTTTCACACTAATGTTTAGTTCCGAACATACTGCAGACTCAAGCAGTTAAACAGCTGCGGGAACTCTTCTAGAGGGAAGTTCTTGTAAAATATTTCAATATTTTTCCCCCTGTTTCGGCTTTTGTCCTACCAAGAGCGGCTAGTAGGCTTAGCCAGAGGTAACACCAATATAAAGCGAAGTGAAAAATCCTGTCTTTGCGCGAGCAATGTTAGCAGGGAGGTAGAACGGGGATCTCATTGACGAGTGACCGCGGGCAACCACTGTTCTGATAGGCCTCTAAAGCTCATACATGGCGCAAGGAGACGATAAATATCGTTGAAACCGGTCATTACAATAAACAAACATTTTAAAAATGCTTCGTTTCATTAAAATCCTTAAAAATAAGATGTATGTAATGCACTAACTACCTTGTAACAATTCGGATGGGGGGGGGGGCGTATTTATCAGTGTGACGAAGCACAACGCACACGTATTCAACCTACAGATACTCAATTAGAAACGACACATTACTGTCCATCCAAGCTCAAAAATGCTTTTGTGACTATTACGCCAGTCGTGACGTGAGAGCGGAAACGGCGACTAACAAGTAAGGCTACTTAAGTGAATCTCGCCGATTCCTGTGCACTTCGAATAATGTTGTTTGCAATTTCACAGTGCAACAATACAAGGCAGACTCCTGAAGGATTTCGCTCTGTCCAGTTCAGAGAATATCCAACTTGGACGTAGCGGAAGTGTGAATTTGTTGTTTCATGGTATTTGTTTAATTGGAGGATTTCGAATTATATTAAAATGTTTAAGAATGTGATTGTCAGTGTAAAATACAGTAGCAAGCATGGAAATCGCTTAAACATTTTTGTTATATCACCTATTGTTTCGACGATATGTGCTCAGGGAAAAAAAAATTCTTCGGGCGGGTTTTCCCAATTTGCTATGCCGTATGGGCACTTATAAATATTTTGACGAACACTAAA
Source organism: Locusta migratoria (assembly GCA_026315105.1). Lineage (NCBI taxonomy): Eukaryota > Metazoa > Arthropoda > Insecta > Orthoptera > Acrididae > Locusta > Locusta migratoria. The sequence continues at coordinate 805,385,693 of CM048745.1, read as the reverse complement.
CACTTATTCTAAGTGTATCGGGATCGGCGAGTGGAACGTAGTATTATTTGTAAATAAATATATCGACAGTACAATAATGAGCTTTGACTCCCAAAAGTCGACTGCCTCATAACATCGCCGTGGAGGTTAGAGTCCTCCCTGGGGCATGGGTTTGTGTGTTGTCCTTAGGTTACTTTACCTAGGTTTAAGTAGTTTGTAAGCTACGGACTAATGACCACGCAGTTTGGTCCGATAGATTTACAAACATTTGATTTGCCGCATAACACGGCCTCACACAACAGAAAGTACTAATCTGTGAATCTTACAGGAAGTAGTGTACAGCTTGCTAGATCCGAGAAAGCAAAGGTTAGGTCATGTTAATATAGTTTATTACCGCGGCAGTTCCACGAACGAAGATAAGGCTTTATTGGCGAAGTACTGGGTGCTGAGATAACGTCTCGCAGTGGATTTTCATAGCTGTGCGATCAAAAATCTAATTAACGTAGGGTGTTTGATAGGGAAGCAGTTTTTAAAACCAGATTCGTTGCATAAAACCGATCGAAGCCAGCCGTAACGAGGGTATTAAGTGGTTAAGATACACTCGCATTCGGTAATAGCGAGGTTGATATTTCTGAATAGACTACCAGATGTAGTTTAACTGTAGGTCCCTACATAGAGGTGACAAAAGTACCTCCTGATGTCGTGGCGGATCTCCTTTTGCAGTCGAAATGCGGTTATTCGACTTGGCATGGACTTCATCTACATAGAAACTCTGCAAAATCACATTTAAGTGCCTGGCAGAGGGTTCATTAACCACTTTCAGAACTTTTCTCTACCGTTCCATTCTCTTATAGCGCGTGGGAAGAAAGAACACCTAAATCGTTCCGTTTTCGATCTGATTTCTCTTATTTTATTGGGATGGTCATGTCTTCCTAAGTAGGTGGGTGCAAAATATTTTTACATTCAGAAGTAAAAGTCGGTGATTGAAACTTCGCAAACAGATCACGCCGCAATGAATAACGTCTTTCTTTTGATGATTTCCACCCCAATTCGTGCAACATTTCCGTGACTCTTTGCCCCCCGTAACGTGATAAAACAAAACGAGTTGCCCTTCTCTGAACCTTCTCAATATCTACCGTCAGTCGCACCTGGTGAGGGTCCCACAAGGGGCAACAGTACTCCAGGAGAGGACGCACAAGTGTGATGTAGGCAGTCTCTTTGGTGGAGCTGGTGCATCTTCGAAGCGTTCTGCCGATGAAACGTAACCTTCGGTTCGCCTTCCCCACAATATTTTTGTGTGTTCTCTCCAGTCAAAGTTGTTCGTAATTGTAACTCCTAGATATTTGGTAGAAATTACGACCTTAAGGTTTGACTGGTTTATCGCGTAATTGAAGTTCAGCGGATTTATTTTAGTGGTCATGTGTATTACTTCACACTTTTCTTTATTTGGTGTTAATTGTCAATTTTCGCGCCAAGTAGAATTTTGTCTAAATCGCTTTGCAGTTGCTTTTGATCCTCTCTTGACTTCACAAGTATCTATAACTGCGAAAGCATTGCCGATGGCTGGATTTTGTACACTATTTGTATTCTTGGTTGAGTCCTGTAAATATTAGATGGGTATTATCTCGAGCGATCTGTGCGCCGAATCATTCCCTGAAATCGTCTAGAATGTTCTTCACGAACAAGTCACGGACAAGTACGGCTAAGTGACATGGCTCATTCTCATCCATAAATGTTCCGTCGTTGTTTGAAAAAAGAAGTCCATGAATACCGAACATAGCTATTTCCAGTCAGTGATAGCTTATATTGGAACAGAACACACAGTCTATTCGATGTATAAAAAGCCCACACCAATACGAAAAAATATTCAAATGTTTGTACAGCTTATGGGACTTAACTACGGGGTCATCAGTCCCTATACTTTTAAACTACTTATGAACTACCTTATACTAAAGACGGCACAAATATCCACGCCCGAGGGGGGATTCGAACCCCCGACCGTAGTGGCCGTGCAGACCGTGACTGGAGCGCCTCAGTCCTCTCGGCCAGTGCGCCCGGCACACCAATACAGAGAGGCCACCAATTTGCACAGTGCCTTGTTGACAAGTTGGGTCCGTGGCTTCTTGGGTTGTGCACCACACTAGAATCCTGGCGTCTGACCATGCCCACTGAAATCGGGACTTACGTGACCAGCTTGCGGTTTTCCAATCATCTAGGGCCCAACCTGTACAATGACGATTTCAGAAGAGGCGGTGCCGTCCTGATAGTAGAGTCTGTTGCTGCCACAGCCCATAACGCTAAATTTCGCCACACTGACCTAACGGATACCTTTGTTGTAAATTCCACATTCTGTAGCTTGTCTTTTAGCGTTGTCTACGTAACGCAAACGCCGCTGCCTTTTAGTCATTAAGGGCGGACGTCGTCCATGCGTTATCCGTTGTGAGAGGTAACGCCTGAAATTTTGTCATCTCTGTGGATCTCAGAACTATGAACTCCCTAAGATTTCCAGAATGGAAAATACTGTGTGCCCACGTTGAAAGTCTGTTTATTCCCGTCGTGCGGCCAGGGTCGAGTCGGAAACCTTTTCACGTGAATCAGTGTGTGCAAATTACAGCTGTGCCTATTCTTCCTCCTTTCCTGTTCGCCGCCTATTTATACGTTTCGTGGTTTTATTACCTACCCCCATCAGTACAACAGTTCGTAAATTGGTCGCTGCGGCGGAGCGGCCGAGCGCATTGAGGCGCTATGTTCCTATGCGCGAGGCCGTTCCCCGTCGGGGGTTCGAATCCCCCCTCGGGTATGGATGTTCGTGTCGTCTTTAGTATAAGGTAGTTCATAAGTAGTTTGTAAGTTTAGGGACTGATGACCCCGCAGTTACGTCCCTTAAGCTTAACAAATATTTGAACATTTGTAGATTGGCCTAACGAAAGATGAAGAAACGTTAAGGAAGTGTTTTGTTACATGTAGTATCCCACTCCCCTTCCCCAACCTCCGATACGGAAAATCGACGAAGCGCTCACTGAATATGACAAAGGAGTAATAATAGAGGTAACTTCAGATATATACACAGCTACACAAATACTCAGCAAGATAAACAATACAGAACGTGCCGAAAGGTACCTCGTACCATAACTTTTTCTTCTGTTCCACGACCAAATACAGCAAAGGATAAACGACTCTGTTCCTATGTAAGCGTCCTAATTTTTCCTTGTGACCCTTGGCGGCAGGTAAAGCATTTTGCAGTCGAGTATATGCTCAGTGTTTTTCGATGAATCTTGCACTTGAAAGAGCAACCTCTCCTATTATTTGAAACACGTTACACTAGTCAGTGGCAGTAGCCTAATTTGATTTTTCAAGTATTGACGACTACTTTCAGTATGACTCTTGCCCATTCTCAAGCCATTCAAAAGGTATACTTTGAGCTTCCAATTGTCTGTATGTTCTGTGTTCATAAACCATTCATCGATTGCAGTGAAACTTTGGTGAACTGTTCACCACGCCAACGAAGGTTCCTGACCCAAAAAGAAAATGTATGAAACATAGCTCAGGAGATATGACGTCATAAATGAGGCCACCGCGTGAGAATACTCAGATTTATGCGTCAATTATTGGAAAATGTGAGTAGTTAGGGACCTGCAACAAAGTTTGCATGTAATTTCGGACGTTTATGAAGCGTTTCGTAACTGATCCATCCCCCCCCCCCCCCAAAAAAAAAAAAAAAAAAAAGGTTAAACGAAAAGAAGTCTACCGCTCACAACTGTTTCGCTGTAGATGCCGTAAAACTGACGCATCAGGCATGACCTTGTAAAAATTCTGAAATCAGCAGGAGTAAAATATAGGGAACGGAAGGTTGTTTACAACTTGTACAAAAACCAGACAGCAGTTATCAGAGTTGAAGGACATGAAAGGGATGCAGAGGTTGGGAAGGGTTGTAGTGTAACCATTTACACTACATATCTGCCTGTATCGATGCCAGATGACCAAAAAGATAATTAGCAGGTGAAAGGCCAAATACTGCCCCAGATCTTTTTTCTGTTTAGGTATTGGGCAGCCTGTCAGTAGCAATTGGCAGCAATTGTATTTGAATCATAGACGCACATTATGTATGGAAATCACCATGGAATCTTAATATTGTAGGTTCTATGTTAAGTGGATCGGCTTTTGTCATTACTGTTGTTCTTGATGCAGAAGTTCATACTAAGACACGGATGTATGAAGTGTCTTACTGTACTTGTGGGAAATAAAACCCACTGTTCTCCATTCAACTGAACGTGTGGGCTACAGTTATTTAGTAGTTAATGCCTACAGATAAAGAAGTAGTTTTCTCCTTTTTTATATACCAAGTTTAGCAAATGAGAAGTGGTCTGACTACACCATCAAGAAGAGCACATCAAAGTATGGATGGTCCTCTGATAAATGTACTATTGTCTGGGAACTACATTTAAAGAATTCGAAAGAAATTATTTAGTGGGTCTCAAGGACACAAGAACACGGTCAGACTACAGAGTGTAAGACAGGGTTGTAGCTGTTCCCCAATGTTAGTCAATTTGTACATTAAGCAAGCTATAAAGAAAATACGGAGGAGGAATTAAAGTTCAGGGTGAAGAAATAAAAACCTTGAGTTTTGCTGATGACATTGTAATTCTCTGAGACAGCAAAGGACTTCTAGGAGCAGTGGAACGGAATGGACCGTTTGTTGAAAGGAGTATATAAAATGAACATTAAAAAGAGCAAAATAAGGCTAATGGAATGCAGTCTTAGAAAATCAGGCGATGGTGAAGGAATTAAATTAGGTAACGAATCAATAAAGGTGGTAAATGAGTTTTGTTACTTGGGCAGTAAAATAACACATGATGGTCGCAGTACAGAGGATATAAAATGGAGAATGGAAATGGGAAGAAAAACGTTTTTGAAAAAGAGAAATTTGTGAACATCGAATATTAATTTAAGCATAAGGAAGTCCTTTCTGCAGGCATTTGTATGGCGTGTTACCTTGCATTGTAGTGAAACATGGACGATAAACAGTGCGGACAGGAAGAGGATTGAGGCATTTGAAATGTGGTATTACAGAAGAATGCTGAAGATTAGATGGGTGCATCGTGTAACTAATAGAATTGGGGAGAAAAGAAATTTCTTGACTAAAAGAAGAGATCGATTGGTAGGACACATTCTTAGACATCAAGGAATTGTGAATTTAGCGTTGGGGGGGAAGTGTGTGGGGTAAAAATTGCAGAGGGAGACCCAGAGACGAATATAGTAAGAAAAATCAAACGGATGTTGGTTGCCGTTTTTATGAGAAAGAGGGTTGCTCAGGTCAGAGTAGGGTGGAGTGCTGCATGAAACCAGTCTCCGAACTGAAGACAACAAGGTATGCCTTAATACTTCCTACACAATTTACATTCGCTAAACGTAACTTCTTTTAGTACACTTCATTTAAAAATTATGGCCGCAATTTGCCACCCCTAATCTCTGCCGCCCTAGGCTCCAGCTTATTGGTGAATCCGCCACTGGCCAACACTGTCACCCGTACTTCTGATAACGAATATCTGAGAGAAATCTGTCAGAAAGAAATACTCGTACGGGGAACATGTTTCCTTTACTATACTATTTAAAAGCAACATTTTCTTGCATTTGCACAATCTTTTATTCACACAACTGAACATTACTATTTCATGTTACTTTTTTTTCCCTGATAGAACCCACGAATTTCAGTGGAACGACTCACTCCATATAAGTAAGGATTTCAGGACCATGCTCTTTTTATTCGAAGTTAAAAGCGTTAAATAAATGTACTTACTACGATTAGAGACTGCTCTCAGTATGTTGTTAAAATAATTGTTGTATTAGCACTACAGACTGTATTGCAGGAACCGTCTCTTAACGCCCACGATGTCGACGGGAAGTTACAACCCCAAAACCCCTCCCTCCTTTTATAGTAGTAAGTGCGACAGCTATTGTTATTCCACTCTTGTACTGCTGCAGTCTTCCTGCGGCCGATATCACACAGTAGGCAGTAACAATCGAATACTCTGAGAGGGAATGTGTTAAGCTCTATTCTTAAAGTTCACCTAAAATATTGAAACTTCTTGTTTAGATTTTTAAAAGATTTTGCATTGAGTTGAATTACTTCTTTATAGTTGCAGCAACACGATAAAATACCAGATTTTCGGCTGTTGGCTAAAAACTATAGTTTCCTGTTTCGTATTACTGCAATCTGCCAAAATCTGCCGAGTTGGAAACACCGTTGCTGAGCAGTTTCCAGAGCGACTACAGCTACATCAAAAAGCTTTTGCTTCTGAGAGGTAGTTTCGTTGACTGTATATTGCACGCTTTCTCGCCGCTGTGAAGGTACAGTCACAGAAACAAACGTGGTTGAGACAACTAACCAAATCATAATTACTTCATTACTATGTGACGAGCCACCAGAGCTTGGGATCCTCATAAATTTCTGTGCGTTCTGGATCACCTTGTATAGCGTAGAATAATGGAACTGGATGATTTGGCTGTGCCGTTGACCACTTGAGTGACCGTGAACTTCAGTGAACTTGTCACTGGTCGTGAGCGTGCACATGCTTTGCGTTAAAATTGTCTACACAATTTTCATTCAGTCACAATATGTTTGGAGATTTCTTTTTATTCATTAATGACAAAAGAAAAGCTTCTTCCTCAGCGCTAGTATCGGAATCTGATGGGGAACTCTACTGTAAAAATAACAACTGTTTTATCTGCTAATCTCACAGTGTCTGTCTTACGAGCCGTGTGCGGTGGTCCGGCGCAGCGCATGTGGAAGCCTCGTGTAGCGCTGGAGTGTCGCGACACTTCGCGACTGCTATACGCGTCTCAATTTGCGCCTAGCCGTGTGTGCTCTCTCTCTCTCTCTCTCTCTCTCTCTCTCTCTCTCTCTCTCTCTCTCTCTCCGCTCCCCCCCCCCCCCCCCACTCCCTATTCGTGTACCCGTTCGTCCGTGCAGGCACCAAGTGAGCCTCAGAATTAGCGCCAGCAACCGTTAACTTAAAAGCGTTTAGGTAGCTGGACGTTTGTGGCAGTAACGGAACATCCCATCGGGCGACGAATACGTAATTGCTATATCAGGTAGTCCCTGCTCGTACTCCGTTAGAGCGATCTCATTAGTAACCGTATATATACATGTATGCTAATTGTACAGCAGGCAAGCAACTTACGGATCCCATATTTAAGGATAATGGCCAATAACACACGTGTAGTTATTGTTGTTCGATTTGTGATAATTCAATAGTTCATGCCCAAATAAATGTGTGGCGTAATATATAATCTCTTGCGTGGCAAAATTTTTGTAACAACGAGTTTCGGCTGTCATACAATCCAGTTTAAAGTTAAAACTAGCGGCGAAGAGATCATGAAGATAAAATCAGAGAGATCAGAGCCCACACAGACGCATACCTACAATCTTTCTTTCCGCGAACAATACCTGACTGGAACAGGAGTGAGAAGCGATAGTGGTACGTACTCAAGGTACCCTCCGCCACGCACCGGCGTCGGGTGGCTTGCGGAGTATGGATGTAGATGTAGAAACGACGTTACGTCACGGTGCCTAGGCGCCTCTAGACTGTGACGACGTGCTGGCTTCTCTGCTAATTGTACGGTGAAACCAGTCGTTATCTGAAACTTAACCTTACTGCACAAATTAGACTTGTGCGCAACGTGACTATAATCTAACCACTTATTTGTGAAGTCTAATATTGTCAGGGAAAGTAAATCTTGTTGTAAAATTTTAAAAATGTTAACAAAATCTTAATACGGTATATAAAAATTAAAATTTTAAACGTTTTGACTAGTTTTGACTGAACTCATAAACTCATAGCTGTAATATAGTCGAAATTGTCACGATGTTTAGAATCTTAATTTTTATTGCGGTCTCTGCCATTTTAAATGTTGCATAATTAATTTTTTAAATGTTTCAACTAAGCTAGTTGCAATTGCATCTTTTCCCCATGTCGAACTTTACAAATTTTTGAGGAGATCCATGGTTTTTCGATCTTTTCCTGAGACTTAATGCCGGTTTCTGTTTCAAAGTCATACTTTAAAAATTTAAATATGTTCATTGGTCTCTATCACACTTCCTACTTGTACTTTGTAGAACTGATTGACTGGCCAGGAAAAACGGGACCACGCGTGTGAAAGTGTTAATGCTTGAATCGCTTATGCAAGCTGTTGATTAGGTACCTCTAGATTTCCATTAGGGTTTTGGCAATTTTCCTCATAACCAACTCTTAAGCCAATTGCATGACTTTGGAGTCTCGTCTGTTGTGCTATTGGATTCTTTACATCCTCTCAGAAAGGTCGCAGTACGTAGTAAATGGCAGAAAGTTATCGAGGAAACGGAAGTGGTACCTCCAATTCCCGAAATAAGTATCGTATGCCTTCTACTGGTTCTTAATATCCTCATTCTCTCTCTCTCTCTCTCTCTCTCTCTCTCTCTCTCTCTCTCTCTCTCTCTCTCTCTCTCTCTCTGTGTGTGTGTGTGTGTGTGTGTGTGTGTGTGTGTGTGTGTTCATAAACCATTCATTCGATTGCAATGAAACTTTGGTGAAGTGTTGACCGTACGCCCACGAAGGTTTCTGACCCAAAAACAAAAGAGCGCGACACATCTCAGGAGATATGTCATAAATAATGAGCGGCCACCCCGTGAGAATAGTCAGATTTATGCTTCAATTACTGGAAAATGGGAGTAGTTAGAGACCTGCAACAAAATTTGCATGTAATTTCGGAATTTTATCACCTCCCACAAAATAATGAAACGAAGTCTACCGCTCACAACATTTTCGCTGTAGATGCCGTAAAACTGTCGCATCAGGCATGATGTTAGCATTACAAATTGCATGTTAGTATTTACTTACATCTGCAAGTCTCCCTTAATTCTCTTTACTCCTAAATTAAGCAATCTGATTTCTTAATCTCTGTATAATAGCGAAAGGACACGCGCTGACAAAACACGAAATCTAGAAAAGTACTTCACCTATGAAGCTGAAATTTGGCAGGCATGTAGTTTATAGGTAGAAAATGTCAGCTAAGAAAGTATTATGGGATACGTCCATGGCGGAGCATACTTCTCCTACAAAATCTACAGTTACATTCCGATCTTCACGAAATTGCGGACGCTTGCCCTACAAAGCAAGAGGAAGGTCACCGTCTACTTTGTTTCATACGGTGCATGGGGGAAGGGTACTTTGCTACATAAAAATGAATCCGTAAATACCTTGGTCTCGCCATAACTGGAGAACGGCTCGGCCGATTTCACAGATCCTGTTTTTGTTGTTTCCTTATTCTCAGAACAAGGGTTGTATGAAACAAAACTGGAATATTTGAGAACAATAAAGTACGTTTTTCAATGTTACCCTGCGTTTCTATTGCATACAAATCTATAGTTTTGTTCCGATATTGATGAAATTTTGCACACTCTACCTTAAAAACAAGAGGAACATCGCTGCCTGTATAAAATTTCGTTCGGTGCATGGTGGAGAGTCCTTAACTAACGGAATTGTACAAAATGCATAGTTTTGCTCCAGTCTCTATGAATTTTTGTACACCTGACGATTAAACCAAGAGGAAGACCACTGGATACATAAATGTTTGTACGGTACAGACAGAGGGTACCTTGCAGAAACCTTTGCCGAGAGAGAGGGAAAGGCGGAAACGAACAGAGATGGAAGAGAAAGATGTGGATGCAGAGAGAAGGGGAAGCGGAGGGGGATGTGGACTACGAGAGTGCAGTGCAAATAAACACCCGGGCAACGCCGGGTTTACTGCTAGTGAGCATATAGGAGACAATCTGAGCAGACCTCTTAGGTTTTGTGAGGGTGCTGTTTTCGCTTATCGCCTGATGAAATTATTAGAACACCAAAATGAATTTGAAAGTGTTTTAGACAAGGCACTGCAGGTGAGGAAAGTGGCAGTCGTTCTGAAACATGCAAGTGTGAGCTCCTAAAATCTAACCCAGGCTACGTCCAGATACAGAAGAGTGGACTTAGTGACTTCATTGATTTCGCTGTCTTTACTACATATTGGCATTCTAGCCCGGTGGCTCTTTAAATTAGGTATATTGATCCAATTGATGACATTTCCTTAAATTACACATAAGACTAACATTGGTATTTATACTTTAGTAGTAGTAGTAGTAGTAGTAGTAGTACAGTAAATGACGCCACGATGTTAGGTTTAATTATTTTTTTTTTTTCACAACCCTGGCACTTCGCAGACGTCTAAGACTGCTTGGTATGCCAGCGGATGGCTCGTGCAGTTTCCAGTAATGAGGCTTTTTGCAGTCTTCAGATTGATATTTTATCAACGCTAATGGTTAAGTGTCCATTAAGATCTTTCGGCACCGCTTTTAATGTGTCGAACCTGTGGGACAATTTCGCTTGTCAAGTCCTCGTAAGTTTTTGCATTTGTTTCTCTTCGGGTTCTCCAGTTGCGTTAGACAGTAATGACGATTGTTGCATTTTCTTTTTCTCCACATTTGTGTTGTCTGATGTATTGTTCCAGTATCCTATCTGTCTGAAGTCATAGTAATTTGGCATGTTCGTTTTGGGTATGTTTCTTGGTTTTTGGCCCTACTACTTCTTTGCCAACGACAAATTCCTTGTACTTTCCAATGGGTAATTTGTGTCACAGCATTGAGTTTCCGTTTGTAATCTGCCTGAGCGAATTTTTGAAGAGCTCAAGATGCGGTCGAATGTTTCCTCTGCTTCGGTCTGGACTTCGCGTCCTCCTCTAATCACTCGATTCTGGCTTCGATGTCGTTAGTTTTCAAGGCTCGTAACGTGAAAATATAGTGTGCTTTATCGTCATTTTGGGGAACTTGGTGCTCTTGAGCTAGGTTCGTAGGATAAAAAGATTTTGGTTTGGCTCGGACCAGCACCCATTTACATGACCATTAAGATCGCCTTCTTGTAGCTATGTTGCAGTATATAAGCAACGTTTGGTCGACGGAACGGGGCTGGCGCCGATGAATATTATGCGAAACAGTTAATTCCTGAAACTTCCTGGCAGATTAAAATTGTGTGCCGGAACCGGGACTCGAACCTGGGACGTTTGCCTTTCGCGGGCAAGCGCACTACCGACTGTGCTATCCCGACACGACTCACGATGCCGCCTCACAACTCGACTTCCGCCAGTACCTCGCCTCCTACATTCCAAACTTCACAGAAGCACTCCTGCGAAAATTGTAAGACTAGCACTACTGGAAGAAAGGATATGGTGGAGACATGGCTTAGCCACAGCCTAAGGGATGTTTCCAGAATGAAACTTTCACTCTGCAGCGGAGTGCTAGTCTTGCAAGTTTCGCAGGAGAACTTCTGTGAAGTTTGGAAAGTAGGAGGCGAGGTACTGGCGGAAGTAAAGTTGTGAGGCGGCATCGTGAGTCGTGTCGGGATAGCTCAGTCGGTAGAGCGCTTGCCCGCGATAGGCAAAGGTCTCAGGTTAGAGTCCCGGTTCCGGCACACAATTTTAAACTGCCAGGAAGTTTCATATCAGCACACACTCCGCTGCAGAGTGAGAGTTTCGTTCTGGCAGTTAATTCCTCTTGCAAAAGATGTTTGTTGGGCTGACATTAATGCTCAGCTAGTGACAGTATTCTTGTGGGCTCAGTTCAGATTTACCTGCAAAAAAAAAAAAAAAAAAAAAAAAAAAAAAAAAAAAAAAAAAAAAAAAAAGGCGTTTTCCATGGGCTTACTGAAGTGTGTCACTTCTTTTTTGCAAAGTTGTACATTCACAGGAAGTAATGGCAATGGCGAAAGTCGAAACATTTTTTTTTTTTTTCATCGAATAATCACTATTCACTGTCTACATATGGTGGTTTACAATCGAGCTAAAGTTAGCATTTGCTTAGACTCGTTGTACGTCCAAACTTAAAAGTTGATAGTATGTTGTCAATTTAATTATCGTTTCAGTGTTTATAAGTTACAGTGGGCTTTTATATAAGTAAACTACGAGGCTCATGCAGAAAGTAAGTTTCCCTATGTTTAAAAAAAATGTAGTTAGATGAAAAACTCTTTTGCGACTGGTTTAGCAATATTTGCAGTATTTGTCGGCATAGTCACGAAAAGAACTGACACACTTGTCGTAGCGTAGGATAAAAGTTTGCATTGCTGTGTGCCGCCCGTGAACGCAACCAGCACGTGACGAACAAGAGGCGTGGAACGCTTGCTGCAAGTGTGACAATGCTCGTCCCCATACGACTCGGCGCACACAGCAACTGTTTTCCAGAAGTTCGGCTGACAGCTGTTCGATCATCCACCGTACAGTCCTGATTTGCAGCCAGTTATGCCCACCCTTTCTTGTACCTCAATTTCCTCCGCCCAATGATGAATTGCCGAGAACGACTGTCGCACGCTGGTTCCATTCACACGAGGAAGACTTCTACGATGTCAGATTACAAAAGTTGATCCCATGTTATGACAAGTGTCAATTCATCTGGTGAAGGCGTCGAAAAATAGTTGAAACAGAATTGTACCTTAATGTGTAAATGATGATTACTGTCATTTGATTGTATAAGTATCTTTATTCTTTACATACACTATTTGGATTTCGGCTTTAGAACCATTTTCAAGTGCAAATCCCATCCAATCCATTTAGCAAAAGATTGGATGTAATTTGCACTTGAAAATGGTTGTAAAGCCGAAATGCGGTTAATGTATGAAAAGAGTAAAGATACAGTCGATTAACGATAAAATAATTTACAAATTATTGCCTAACTTTGGCTCATGAGGGTATCAATATTGCTGTACCTATTGCCAATAATTTTGTATGACGGACAACCACAGCTAAAATATTAATACATTGAGACACTTTCACACAGTGAACATTAGGTGTTAAAATTGTAATTGTCTGAAAGTAAGTCCGTGGTCCACTTGAGCTTTTATTATTATTCTTCTTGGAGTCGTGGTGACCCGCACAATCGGTTTCACGACTTAAAGTTGCATCTTCAGGTGCTTTTTAAAAGTTTTCCATATAAATTTTTTTGTTTTGGATAATGGGGATTAATGGTGAGTTTTGTGTCCCAGCCTCGTCGCCACTTTTGTGTCTCGTTTCCGCCGGTGGTCCTGGTGTCGGTGGCCGAGTAGAGAGACCGACACAGGAATAAAGGGTGCACGCTTATGCACGTACGGAGGTGACCAGCCAGTGGGACAGCAGAAACTAGAAACACTAGAGTAAATTAGAACGAGATGTATATATTTCATAGAGACTTTGTAATACTAAACTTTTACATAGTTCTTGACTGCAGAATACTGATACATAGATTAGATATAGGCCTGCCTACTGATGATTCCTAGTGCCTATCCGATAGCCAAGTCTTAACTGCTGCCTATCTGATTCCCAAGTGTTAACTGGTTCCTATCTCAGTCCCAAGTGAACGATGCAGCAGTCGTGGCCACGAGCGGAGTTGTAACAGAGGGCGCTCGTGGCTGACGTCGTAAGAACGCCGCGCCGTGCGTGCATGGCGGTGCGCGGCGTAAGTACGTGGCACGCACTTCATACTTGTGCGACACCACAGTGAGGTACTATCGCAAGCACCTTCCCTCTTTTCGTCAAACAGAAAGACAGTCTACCGTGCAGTTCGTGTCAGTTTAGCTAAAAGTATTGAAAAGTCGGCAATCAGTTTAGTAAAAATTGTTTGGCCTGTTTGTTCATTAGGCGACGTGATGGGTGGCCAGAGGGAAGATGCTTGCGGTAGGACCTCACCACGAAACCCCGTTATCCACCACAAAAAAATTAAATGGAAAACTTTTAAAAAGCACCTGGAAATGCAACTTGTGAAACCGGTAGTGCGGGTCTCCACGACTCCAATTAAAAACAGCTTAAGTGGACCAACGTGTTTCATTCTGACAATTTCAATTTTAACTGTGGAAGCGTCTTAATAATGTATTTTCAATAAAGTTTTTTAATGTTACTAAGTTGTCTTAAAGAAAAAAAGTAAAGAAATCTATATATGAGCCCCGGAATTGTAAAGACGGCGTTTACCTATTTTTCTTGAAGAAATTTTGAACTAATTTAAACTACTGTTGAGTAGGACGGGTAATTACGTATGGTAGAATAAAAGCTGGGAACCTGAATGAAATATGCTCCTATCATAGCGCAGCAAACGGTGAATGTCCTAGCGAGAATCAAGGAAGAAGAACAGGAGAACTAGCTTCACGGCGTCTCTCGTAGCTCCAGAAACATTTGAATAAAAATACACATTCGAGCTTTGTTACGGATTACCCACCTACCTACCCTGCGAAATGAGGTGTTAGAGCGAGCGAGCGAGTGCGGGGGGGGGGGGGAGGGATGTCTGTCATAGCAAGTATCCCTCAGTGAAGATCCATGCAGATCAAAGGTGTGTAGTCTTATATTGCACGATATGAGAAATTCCATGTTGGATGGCATTGTGCATTCTGTGTCGTGTTTCGAATTTCACGGCTTAGCTTTTTGCCCTCCACCAGGCTGTTTTATACATCCGCCGTCGCCGCCATCCCTTTTATGCCATCTTCTCTGACTCCCTTAGTGCCCTGCAGAGTCTTGTACCTGTCGTGTACCGAATCCAACGCTCCCTTGAGTTGCTAGCAGATAACGGCTGCCACGTTTGTTTTCTGTGGGTCCCTGGCCACGTGGGTGTGCCCGAGAATGAGACTGCCGACATTGCGGCCAAGGCAGCAGTTCTTTTGCCTCGCATGGCTACCTTTTGCGTCCCATCAGACGATATTCAACGGGCTCTTCGCCGGTGTATTGTCGTCCTGGCACAGTTCGTGGTTCTCACTCTTCGACAATAACCTCAGAACCGTAAAACCTGCCGGCCGCGGTGGCCGAGGTGACTGAGGCGCTCCAGTCACGGTCAGCACGGCCACTACGGTCGGGGGTTCGAATCCCCCCTCGGGCATGGATATTTGTGCCGTACTAGTTCGTAAGTAGTTCATAAGTAGTTTGTAAGTTTAGGGACTGATGACCCCGTAGTTAAGTCCCATAAGCTTTACAAACATTTGAACATTTGATTTGAACCGTAAAACCGACCCCGACCGCTTGGAGGACCTCCTCACGCCCCTCTCGGCGAGAGGTCATCCTGGCCCGGTTGCGGATCGGTCACTGCCGATTCAGCCACCGTAATTTGCTAACCGACGACCCTGCACCTCTGGGCTCCTGTGGTGAATTGGTGACGGTGCGACATGTTTTACTGTCTTGTGTTAACTTTAATCATCTCCGTGTAGCCCTTAATTTGCCGTCTACTCTGGAGGAACTTTTAGCTGACGACACACAAGCAGCTGCTCAAGTTTTGCGTTTTATCGACATAGCTAATTTATCAAAAGATATTTAACCCTCCTATTTGTTTTTTATCCTTCTGTTTTAGCTTTTTCTTGATACTCTCCTTTGTCAGTTATAAATATTTTCGAGATCTAGCGAGTCTGTTCCGATCTGGGCGCTAATGACCTGAGAAGTTGTGCGCCCGAAAACCACAAAACAAACATGTATCGTGTTTCTTTAAATGTCCGTGAATATATCAAGAATTTTTTATGTAAATGTTTCTGACGCTGCCAGATAAGTCGATAAGCTTGTTCTTTTAAATCTGTGACGCTGACCACGACATACTCGCCTTTGGCTGTGCTGCGATAGAACTTATTAATTCTCGTTGTTTCTATTACCGGACACTTTGTCCCTTAGAGTGCACAAGCCGTCCTGTCGCCGACGTAATTATTTCGTAATGCTGCGCCGCTTTGTAAAGATAGCGATAAGGAGGAGAAGCGGCGAGTGATTTTGCAATTAGCCACGTAAACCGGTGGACCCGGAAGTGGCGCGTCCTGTAGCTCGCGTTAACTGGCGCTGTATCAGCTGGGAAGGCCGCGCACCCAGTGAGAGTCTTGGGTAAGGCGGAAGACGCTGTACGTAGGCGTGGCGCGCGCTTTCGTATCTGCCGACAATGGAACTGCGGACGCTTTCTCTAGGAATATAATGACAGTGAGCAGTTGTTAAACACGAGACCCGACCTATTGCATTACAGGGTCTGATGCAATTAAATGGAATAAAATTTTCCGTATAGCCTCCTCTTCTCGGGTGGATCACTTAGGACCACGCGAAATCAACATTTGTTGGCGTTCCTTTTTGTCCAGTATTCCTTCGTAAGCAACGAATGGGCTTGTTTTCGATGCGCAGATCAGGTATATCTGTTAGTTTTTCTTTCTTCTTCCTCAAAACGCCGTGCGTTTGATTTCTTTCAGAATTTCATTTCGATCATGTAGGTTTGGAGATCCTAATTTCAGATCTTTTTCTGTCTGATTGTACCAGTCCAATCTAGTTGTTTTGTTTTTTAAGAATATATGGATTTTTTGCGTTGACCTGTCAGTTCATTCTTACTAAATGCACCGAGCGATGTGGCGCAGTGGTAACTTACTGGAATCGCATTCAAGAGGTTGTTGTTATGGTCTTCAGTCCGGAGACAGGTTGTCGAAAAGGTCATTGAGTGTTTCAGAGCAATTTTGGCAATTGCTGGATAGTCTTGCCGAACTCTCATCCCAAAAGGGACCAATGGCGTTTTTTATTTTTACCGATTTTAAAGTCTGGTTACATGATAGTTCAGTTAACAATTCTTCTTCACCTGATGAAATTTTCAATGTTTTAAACTAATCCACTTGACGGGGATTTTTAAACCACTGGACTGCACTCTAAATTTTAGGAAAGTAGTCCCTGAAAGAAACATGAAAATGCTTACACACTGCTGTAGAGTCTACTAAGCAGGGGTACCCAAACTTTTTGTCGCCGTATTCAATTTTTGACTAACGTTGAGGTTGCCAAGGGAGGGTAGGATGCAGAAGTTTGACTGATGAGTGGTACAGGAGTGAGGTAATAAGTGAAATAAGCTAACCGCGTCAACCTTTACCTCTCGACAGCCACCGAACGTCGGAGCGAAGTAGAAGCTCTTTTATCACACAAAGCACTAAACAGTCTCGAATTTATTTTGCTTGGATTAATAAAATTTACGATATTTTCTGCATCGTCAAGGTTTTTCCCCCTCAGATATTTGTCCAAACCTTTCACTGCAAGAGCTTCTCTATGTATGTTCCAATGTGTCCGCTAAAAAAGGAAGCGACTGATCTGACAACTTTGAGACAGCATTTAACTCTTATTTAATTTTTTACTCGGTGACCTTGGCAACTGACAAGTTTCTACCGATAATTTTTATCTCTTCTTCGACTCTACGAGCGTTTGCGGCCCAGTGTAAGGCTGCCCGCAGCCCACTTATAGGCCCGGCCCACACTTGACGCAGTAGAGGCAGAGGATAGGCCTCCGTCCGTCTGTAACGCATGCTTTCTAATGGGGCAGCGCACACTTCACGCAGCCGAGGCGGAGGGCAGGCGTTTCCTCGGTCACGCCTCTGTCCGGTTGTCCGAGGCGCACAGTTTTCTGCGCCTCTGTTCCACCTCTGTCGCAAAGTGAAATTTCAAGTCATCCGATATGCTTCGAAAAAAATTGTTTTATGTAGACGAATATAAGCTTAATCCTTCTCTGTATTTAGTTTCCTTGTTACACTTTTACTTTCTGCGTACAAAAATTAAAAATACTATTTTCCTATTTGTCCGTGTTTTGCGCTAACGCAGCTTCCACAATCGATTTTGCAGAAATTACTCACTAGAAAAAATTATTTTTCTGTATCATATAGGCAAAAGCCACCGCATGATGTTGGGGAGGTTTTCTTTTCGTTATCGTACATAGTTATTGTTATAATAACAAATAAAGTACAACGCCGCGCATATTTTGAAGACTTTGCAGTGGAAAAAGTAGTCGCTCGCTAGTTTGCGTTTGGTGCGTTGTACACCATACATTACTGAGAACTAAATGTAGCTAACATATCGAAATTGTTTTTAACGGTGGAAGGAGAGCTATATCTCTTTCGATTCTCGAGAAAATACGTGAGATACACGCGCGGCTGTTGCCGCCTGCTGTGCCGAGTGCGGAGCTGTCTCGTGTCTCTCTTCTTCGTATGCTGCCGATACAGATCCAAACTGGAAACGAACAACTTACTGAAATAGAAAGACACCGAGTTTCATAAACCGAAGATGCTGATTGTGTATTTTTACGGTGTATAGTCTCAGGTTTCAGTAAACTTTGTGGCAAGCATGAAAGCAATGTATAAGCTAAAATTCCCGTTACTACTGAATAATAAGTTCGGCGATACCAGAAGAGACTTGCAACGATTTTTTTTTACTGTCAGTGACTTTCTTCAATTTCTTGAAACACAATGTCCACCCCCTTCGTGGAGCTTCAGCTCACTGCTAAATCATAGATGATGCTAGAAACGTCTCTCGTCAGTATTTCTCAACCTGAATTCTATACTACGTTCAGAAATTCAACATTTGCAAAAGTATTAGCATTAGCTTCACTAATTACTAACAAATATAATGGCTGATGATGGAAATTATCATTAGAAATTATGAGAGAGACAAAATAGGAATACAATGGAATGTAATACCGCATGTCATGCACAGCTGCCGTTATAGAAGAAGGAAAAAAGCAAACGTCAGTATCTTAGTACTCAGGAGCATGGAAGAGCTACGAATGAAGACCTAAGTAACGAAACACTTCGCGTGCAAATGCATTTAAACAAGGAATCTATAATTTGCAAAATTTTTCATATCGTTATATCTTTCAATCTAAGACATATGAAAAGCATACCAGGTGTCACCGAGAAGAAAAGGGTTTCTGATCGTATATACTGCGCCATAATCATGATTAAATATGACAGTTGTATAAAGGTTCTTTCAATTATTGAATTTGCTGTGACACTTGTTTCACTGAATTATAAAAGAACTGAAAGAAAAATAAATCTGACTTTAATTAAATTCCTAAAACATATCCCTAATTTTTCTTTAGCGGGTGTGACATGTCACACTATTTTTCTTCTCTTTAAAGTCCTTCTTACTGAACATGTGACCCTCTTGAAAATGTCGTCTGTTTAGTCAGAATAGCTCAAGAGCTTATAATGAACTTCCATACACCAGATCCAGGTATTACATCTGATTGCAACGAAAGGTTTGCAGTGGACATGTAGCACGTGCTGTTGCAAGCTGCGCTGCCTCCTCTGCCTCTGCTGCGTCAAGTGTGCGCCGGGCTATAGGCCGCGGCCCATAGCATGGGTGATTGTTTCCCGGGTCTATCCCGGAAAACCGGGAGTTTTTAATTTACCCGGATAGTTCCGGGTTTCCTTACAGGCGCTTAGCCGTGTAAAAAATTTTCCAGGAAATCAGTAATTTTCAATACACGAAACAAATGTTTTTAGTGTTTTTGCTCTATGTATAGCCACAGCGTGCGATCTATAATGTATTCATCCGCCGCTCGGCATAACCAACATGGGCGACAAAAGACAGAGAAAGCGACAAGCAACAAATCACAACCGCACGTACTGCTGTGAGTCTGTCCTACGTGGGGACATCTGTAGAGCTACGCGCCAGATGCGATAACGAGTGATGTTCCCTCAAAGGAACCACTGGACAGTTTCTACAAAACTTAATGAAAAAAATGGTCGTTTTATCAGTCGACATTACACAAAGCCAAATCATCAAATTCCTCGAGATCTAGTTCTAATGCAGAAAGTCCTACTCGTAAGTTGCAGAATTAACCGTTCAGTTCTAATTATATCGCTCTGGTGGCAAAACTAAACTCTACACGTGAAGTAGTGCTATCTACAATTTCTTCTCCATCCTGTGTGCGATCTACTTTCACTGACCCACAGCCTTATACAAATGTAGAAAATGATGGGAAACGAAAAAATATAGAATTTTTTAGAAATAAAAGGAAAACAAATGAAAATTGGAAACTTTTTTCAGAAAAAGTAATTTTTTTTACAACTTTCACCATGCTTCATTGTCGAAACAACACTGCAAGTATCCCAACTAATCAAACTACTGATATTTTATAAATATTTTATTTGCTAATTTTTTTAGATACTTTAGCTTGCTTGTAATTGTATTGTATAATTGAGTTTGAAAACATAGTAGGCCCAGTTGAAATTTTACGTTATCTTGTACATATATATATATATATATATATATATATATATATATATATATATATATATGATCAAAATTTCAGGGATTTTAATAAAGCACCACAATCACCCCCTGCCATAGGTTGAGAACCTCTGTTATAGACATATATAAACCAACGAAATAAATCACGATTGGGATCAGTTGCGGCTGCACTGTACTAGGTATGCGGAATACAGTATTGTGGCTGCGAGCATTACAGAACAAATAGACTGTGGTATGGGAAAGAGACGGCGTTGCGAATGGAGATTTGGGTGTGGCGGGAGACGTGCAGGTCTTCTGCAGTCAAGCTGGTCACTGTGTCCTCGGTGGCGGAGTGGTCAACGCGTCTGCCTAGTAAGCAGGAGATCTCGTGTTCGAATCCCGGCCGGGCACAAATTTTCGTTCGCCGCGCTTTGGTATTCCATCTAAACTTTGTACGGTGCAGCCACAACTGATCGCAAATCGCGATTTATTTCATTGATTGAACGCTGTAACGTCGTCAAAAATATATGATTGTATGTAAACCAGTTTTGTGACTGAATTATTACGACACTACAAAAAGGGCAACTATGTTAGTAGTGGGTCAAAACACCAGTAAACCGACGACCAAGTCTTTACTGTGTTCCGGCAAGAGAGATTGTGTTTTTTTTAATAATAATTATAATTTATTGTAATAGCAAACAATACAACCCATTACCTAAGACTAAACTGGGCAATAGTATAATACATAAATTTCTTACGGCTAAATGGTGACATTTCATTTCATTACATTACATGTTTCTGCAGAAACCACTGGACATCTTGCTGGTTGTTGTTTGTTTATACTGGGTGATGTTGTGTCGTATGGTACTGCTGTGGTGTTACATGTGTGCCAGCATTACAAACCTGCTTTTGGTGGCCAGCTCACCGAGCGAATCCCAGTGAGCATGCCCCTGGCACTGGGCAGCCAATTTCTTTTGTCACCACAGCCCCCCGCAAAAAATTTTCCCCTCTGTGTCTTATTCTACTATTTCAGAAAAACCTACATCTAACTTACGTCTATGGTCTAATTCGGTGTTTGCCACATCTAACCCCCGAATCCAGGGGATGGCGGATTCTTCCATCCCCCGGCGGCATGGCAGATGTGGCAGTCTCAATCGGGTATTGGGTCAGATCCGGTTATTGATTCAGAATAAAGTCCCGAAGCACTTATTGGCGATTTCGCCGAGTACTCGGAACGTGTCTGGGATTCTTATGATCTCAAAGGTGTTATTACTAGGCAGAGCCCTTTGAGATCCGCAGCCACTTCGTCATACGTAGGACACTCATAAATGATGTGTTCTGGCGTGCCTATCTCGGCACCACATGCACAAGCTGGCGTAGCCTGTCTCCTAAACCGACATAGATTTGTCGGATAGGGTCCATGCCCAGTGAGGAAATGCAGCATCCCCCCTAGATGGTTTGAAATGTTTCATACCCAATCTTTCCTGGATATCTGGCAGGAGAGCGAGAGTTCTCCTCCCAGATTCCTCTTCGTCCCAAGATTGCTGCCAAAGTTGAAGATTGTTTATAAAAGCACGGTCACCGGATCTCCGCGTAAGACTACATGGTGTACGGTGCCCCTAGTGTGCGCGGTCAGTAGCCGCGGCGGCTTATCAGCTGGCAGATGTGGGCCGGCGGTATCCGGCCGACGCCCACGCACACGCCCCCATCTGCACTGCGCCGGCTGTGGGCGGCACTCGCATCCCGACACCTCGAGTCGCGACCTAACCGAGGAGTCAGCCACCTCTGCTCTGCCGTTCAGCAGTTGCCTTAAAGGCCCCTACACACGCTCCGATTTATCGTACGACCAACAAGATGTCCAAACGAACCAACCAATCGGTAATAAACTACACAGGTTCCGACCAACTGCACGCACCGCCACCCTATTCTGGTGTCTGTCTGCCGTACTGTTTTTGTTTTCGCGTGTTCGCTGTGCAGACGACCTCAGGCATGGAAGTTTCGTCGGGAAGCGCTACATACCGTACAATTTGTCGGGTGAAGAGGTGGAGGAATCGGAAATCGGGTGGTAATGTACAACCAACCGGCCGAGTAGGAAGCGCCTAAGACCGCCCAATTTATCGGGTGACCAACGAATTGGTCCAATAAATCGCATCGTGCGTAGGGCCCTTTAATGTCGACATCGCCGGCCGCGGTGGCCGAGCGGTGTGCGGCGCGCCAGTCACGTTCTGCACGGCCACTACGGTCGGGGGCTCGAATCCGCCCTCGGGCATGGATATTTGTGCCGCCCTTAGTATAAGCTAGTTTATAGGCTCGGTAGCACAGTGGAAGAGTGCCAGACTACAAATGCAAAGGTCGTGGGTTCGATTCCCGCCAGGACTTATGATTTTTGTCACTTTCCACTTCTTTCACCTCTGGCAGCATTGCTCAGGTGAAAAATACCGAGTAGCACCGTGGTTCGGAACCCAAGTTAAACTGTAGGTCCCCCTATAACTGGCTCGGTAACTCAGTTCAAAGGTCGGAAGAAGGCAACAGCATGCCACTTCCAAACAGGACCATGCCTAGTAAAGCACTGTGGTGTTCAAACCAATCTTCGGATTGTTGACTGCTTTACCTTTTTTGTAAGTTTAAGGACTGATGACCCCCGCAGTTAAGTCCCATAAGCTCCACAAACACTTGAACATTTGAATGTCGACATCCGTACTCTGCAAACCAGAGGATACTTAGCGTGCTGACGCGTGTTCGATTTCCTTTCCGTTCAGATAGCGTAGATTCGGCTACAATTCGTTTCAGTCTGGCCCACGGAAGACCTTCTTAGCAATGCGTGCGTGATTTTGTAAAGCGTCGAAAGTAAAGAAATGGTGGTCAAGGCTCGTAAATCAGGTGAACTTAAAATGAATTAACGCTAAAAAACCTCGAGTTTTAAGGCAAAATTTGTTGGCGTGCAGTGTAGCTAAAACAAAGCTATTCACTTCGGCGTGTTACTCCATAGTTGCGGTAGGCCGCGAGGTTTAAGTTGACTTGTGAAAAAGCCCGCGTGTCGCTCTTGCGAAACACAGCTTGCCCTTTATTCACGTGAAGTGATAAGTACCATCGACAAGGGATCTCAAATCGATTGCATACTTCTGGATTTCAGGAAGCCTTTTAACACTGTACATCACAAGCGGCTTCTAATGAAATTCCGTGCTTATAGAATATCTCCCAAATTGTGCGATTGGATTCACGATTTCCTATCAGAAAGGACACAGTTCGTTGTAATTGACGGCAAGTCATCGAGTAAAACAGAAGTGATATCTGGCCTTCCCCAGGGAAGCGTTATAGGTCCCCTACACTTCCTCGTGTTTATAAACGGTTTAGGAGACAATCTGTATAGCATCTTAGGCTGTTCGCGGATGTTGGTCATTTATCGGTTACTGAAGTCAACAGAGAATCAAAAGCTACTGCAAAGCGATTTACACACAATTTCTACATGATGCGAAAATTGGCAATTGACACTAAATAAAGAAAAGTGTGAAGTAATACACATGACCACTAAAAGAAATCCGCTGAACTTCAATTACGCGATAAATCAGTCAAACCTTAAGGTTGTAAATTCTACCAAATACCTAGGAGTTAAAATTACGAACAACTTAGACTGGAGAGAACACACAGAAAATATTGTGGGGAAGGCAAACCAAAGGTTACGTTTCATCGGCAGAACGCTTCGAAGATACACCAGCTCCACGAAAGGGACTGCCTACACCACACTTGTGCGTCCTCTCCTGGAGTACTGTTGCCCCTTGTGGGACACTCACCAGGTGGGACTGACGGAAGACATTGAGAAGGTTCAGAGAAGGGCAGCTCGTTTTATCACGTTGCCGGGGGGAAAGCGACACGGAAATGTTGCACGAATTGGGTGGAAATCATTAAAAGAAAGACATCATTCATTGCGGCGTGATCTGTTTGCGAAGTTTCAATCACCTACTTTTACTTCTGAATGTGAAAATGTTTTGCTGGCACCCACCTACTTAGGGAGATATGACCATCCCAATAAAATAAATCAGATCGAAAACGGAACGATTTAGGTGTTCATTCTTTAGAGAATGGAACGGTAAAGAAAAGTTATGAAAGTGGTTAATGAGCCCTCTGCCAGGCAATTAAATGTAATTTGCAGAGTATCGATGTAGATGTAAGGTTGTTCAAGCCCGCAGTTAGCGTATGGAGCGCCTTAAGCACTGCTGTTAACCTCATCAGTCTCTGCGTCCTCTGTGGAGGACAAAAGCAAAATAAAGCTGGTAACAATATTCAAATGTTAGACAAAGTGCTAGGCATCTCAACACACAAACGGAAAGTTGGAACTAAAAAAACGTTTCATATCAGCGCACACTCCGCTGCAGAGTGAAAGTTTCATTCTGGCAGAATTTGCTTAATTCATTGTTCCTAGGTAGAGGCTGAGTTTTTCCACCCATCTCCTGAAGAAGGAAACCCCTCCTCCCCCCGCCCTCCCCCCCACCAACCGACCCACCCACCCACCCACACACACACACACACACACACACACACACACACACACACACACACACACAACTCTGCCACTTGGCTTTCCTACATGTACACTGCGTTAGCAAATATCTTTGGATAACAGCGGCAAATGACACAAATATGTTGTTTTCATACCTCTTGCCACCTGTCGCAGCTGCAGTTGTATAAAAGACCTTACTCGTGATTATACAAGTGAGTTACGTAACATGCAGCCTGACTGTGAACTGACGCCATTCTAGTAGGGTATGGTGGTCTGTACGTTGACGAATGGGAATTTAGATTTTCGGCAACGGTGCAGGTATTCGGCTTCACGAGTTCAATCGTGTCAAGGTGTATCGTGTGCGCTTGAACTGGGGTGTCAGTCCACAACTGACGTACCGCCATTCCAGCAACTTAGATGGCCGTGACGAGCGACATCTGAAACGGATCCTCAGTACAGACAGGAGGACAATCACAGCGCAGTTCAGCACATCACGACATGCTACACCCGTCTCCCACCGGACAGTCCCTACGTAGGAACATGGGTTCCATGAGAGATAGGAGCCGGCGCCGCACACGGGTGCCACCTTGACTACAAAATCAACTGGCGCAATGACCTGCATTTGTTTCCAGGAATGATGGAACCACATGAATCGACAGACCTCGCCTGCCAAGAAGGTGTCGTTCAAGGTTGTGCCTCTGTTATGGTCTGGGTGCATTTTCCTGTTAAGGATCTGGACCTAGAAGGGACTTGGAATGGTCCGCGGTATGTTGAGCTGCTCGTGGATCATCTGCACCCAGTTTAGGCCTTGCAACGCTGTGACTACTTACGGTGTTCCAAGATGACCCGCCACCACATAACCTCCACACTGCCCCAAACTCTTTCCAGAAACATCGAAAACTGAGATGGCCACCCCGAACCTAAATTTCAACCCCATTAAGAACAGCCTGGATTTCATGGAACGCTGGCTCCTTACCATGGATCCTATACCCACGAACGGACTAGAATTGACCGCCGGTCTGCAATACAAACGATTTTGTGTCGGTTGAGCCCAGAGGGATATCAGTGATTTGTAGACTCATTCCCACGGCGTCTCACTGTAGTTCGCTGAACCAGGGGACCCTCCAAATAATATTACGTGCCTGTCCTATGACATTTACCAAGTCAGAGTATAATGATGGCAATGTGGTCAGTGATCCCTTCATCGCAGATGCCCTCCATCTCTAACGGGAACCGACCAACTGTCGCTACTGACGAAGATCACAGGGGCACAACTCAGACTGCGCAGATAAGTTGAGAATTTTGGTCTCGCGGGTGTTGTGACCGTGTTACACCAACTATCAGCGACTCAACTATAAACACGTAGATGCCGCCTCCATATTTATATACTGAATAATTTGTTTCATTGGACTAGTTTAAAGATATACACGATTGAACAGAAGCATGGCAGTTATTTTTCGCGTCATGAAAGGAATGACTTTTTGAGCCTGACACCTATTAGCGGCATTACGTGCTTGCTGACTGCGACCGCGATCGCAGCAAGCTCAGGATTTAACGCCCAGTTGGTCTACGGCGTCAAATGGAAGCGGCGAATGGTTGGGGCGCGCCTTCCGCCAACGACGTAATCAACTGGCCGGAAATTGCGAGTCTGGCCGCCAACGTCACAGCCTGCCGCGCCGCGCCACGCTCACAGATCGAAGCGCAGCTGTGCGCATCCCGGTCTGGGTGATACCGACGACCGTTTAGGGACGCCTGGACTACCTAGTCACACCACTCCACATGCATCTGTTTGTGATATACACACCATAAAGTACCCTAAGTGAGACTATAACACAGGTTAAATTCATCGTGCTAGGTTGGACGTTTGCAGAATACTGAAACATTGAACGGTCAGATAGGTTACAGTTTGAAAAGGCAGTAGTATGGATATAAAGAGCTCTCTTCAAGAAGTCTGTTGGAAATACGAAAGTCAAATAATTTTTAGTTTAGATTTGCGAAATTATTGTTGAGTGATGACGATAAACACTCAGTAGTTCACCAGAAGAGCAAGCATTAAAAAATGATGTAATGTGTACAGTAATTTACTTTTTTTATGAGAAAGCCTTATCCCAATGTTAGTCAATCTGTACATCGAGCAAGCTGTGAGCGAATGCTAGGTGAAATTTGAAGAAGAAATTAAAGTTCAGAGGGAAGAAATAAAAAACATCTCAGTTTGCCGAGAACATTCTAATTCTGTCAGAGAAAGCAGAAGACCTGGAAAAGAAATTTAACGAAATCGACAGAGTCGTAAATAGAGGTTACAAAATGAACATTAAAAGTGTTAAACAAGGGTAATGGAATGTAGTGTCTGAAAATCAGGCCATGCTGAAGTAATAAGGGTGGACATGAGGCAATAAAAGTAGTAGACGAGTAAAATAACATTTGATGACCGAAGTATAGTTGTTGTAGTTGTTGTTGCCTTCAGTCCGCAGACTGGTTTGATGCAGCTCTCCACGTTATCCTGACTTGTGCAAACCTATTCATCTGAGAATACGCACTGCAACCTACATCATTTTGAATCTGCTTACTGTATTCGTCTCTCGGTCACCCTCTACGATTTTTATCCTACACATCTTTCTAATGCTAACTTGAAGATTCCTTGATGTCTCAGTGTTTCCCACCAACCTATCCCTTCTCTTAGTCAGGATATGCCAGAAACTCCTTTTCTCCCCGATTCGGTTAACCACCTCATTAGTTACGTGATCTACCCATCTAATCATCATTCGTCAATACCACCACACTTCCAAATTTTTTATCATCTTTTTTGTCTGAAATCCTTATTGTCCATGTTTCACTTCCATGCAATGCTGTACTCAAAAGGAATACTTTCAAAAATGACTTTCTAACATTTAAATTGATATTGGAGGTTAACGAATTTCTCTTCTTTAGAAACGTTTTTCTTCCCGATGCCGTTCGTCATTTTATATTTTCTTTACTTCGGCCACCCGAAGTTATCTTGTTACCGTAATAACAAAACTCATCTACTACTTTTGTCTCATTACCTAATCTAATTCCTTCAGCATCGCCTGATTTTCTGGCACTACATTCCATTTCCCTCGTTTTACTGTTAATTTTCATCTTATAGCTCCTTTCAAGACACTATACATTCCGTTTTAATTGCTCTTCCAGGTGCTTTGCTGTCTCTGACAGAATTACTGTCATCAGGAAACCACAAGGTTTTTATTCCCTCTGCCTGGGCTTTAATTCCCTCTCCAAACTTCTCCTTGCATTCTTTCACAGCTTGTTCAATATAAAGATTGGGGGGCTAGTACCCTCTTACTCCCTTCCCAATTCGGGAACGATTGGTAGAACACATTATGAAACATCAGTAAATGGTAAATTTGGCATTAGAGGGAATTGTGTGGGGTAAAAAGCGCAGAGGGGTGCCGAGAGAGGAATACAGTAAGCAGGTTCAATAGGAGGTAGGTTGCCGTTGGTATTTAGAGATGAAGAGGGTTGGACGGGACAGGAAAGAGTGGAGAGCTGCATCAAACCAGTCGCAGGAGTGAAGATCACAATAACATGAGAAAGGAGTGTAGTTTATGTAAAATCTGAAAAGGGCCAAAGCAATCCAAATACCCACTCCAACTAGCGAAATGTTACCTTTTAATATAAGAAATAAAACGGTTTAGTTCCCCGTACTACAATGTAACTTCGACCGAGCGGGGTAGCGCAGTGATAACACACCGGACTCGCATTCGGGAGGGCGGTGGTTCATATGCGCCTCCGGCCTTCCAAATTTAGGTTTTCCCCTAAATAACTCCCTTCAAATGCCGGGATGTTTCTTTTCAAAGGGCAGGGCCCGTTTCCTTCCCCATCCTCACCCAAAAGCGCTGAGGGTGAGTTCCGCCTCTAATAACCTCGCTGTCCACAAGATATTAAACCGCAAGTTTTCTTCTTCCTTTGATACGAATTGGCGTTATTCACATTATCAAATAAGTTACTCCGTGACAGAAGCAAGAAGGTGCAGAAAAAAAATTCCTACAGCCTGCTCGTCGAACTACGAAACTTCAGATCTCCTATAAAAAATGCCATTTTTGATCCCGGAATTTTCGTTACACATTATTGTGTGGATCTCTAACTGTAGGTTTTAAACTAAACGCATTTGAACTATATGGATAATCGACGCGTTTTACACAATAACAAAGTATCATAGAAACTCAGTACCTGCGTACTACGCTGTCGTAGCCGGAGGAGAGGTGATACTCCTACTTGACGTGTCCCAGGTGGCGGATAGGGGGTTCTCACCGGCTTGCCCGCGGACTGGAGTGAAATAAAATAGCTCTCGTGGACCAAAAACACCCTCTGCCGTTAACAACCGTAGTTTTAAATCGGAGCTAGCTCCAACTAAGGTTACTTTTGACAGTCAAATATTGAAAGATCTTTTAGGGGGGGGGGGAGGGGGGGGAATTTCACCGTCCTGCGCAAAAAGACAGGTAAAGGCTACATCGGATTCGGTGGGTAGTAAAGTAGAAGACAGCAACAAATAGGAGCGTTTGCAACCACCCAGGTGCACACTAAAGCACAAACATAATATTTAACATAAAGAAATAAATTGTATAACAACACACACAACATAAACTCTCTACAAGACCGGAAAAGTCAAGAACTTAACAGACGAATTAAATAAATAAGAGATCTTAATGGAAGGGCCCCAAAAATGAGAAGCATCCTAGTGGACCCTTTTGAATCGCAAGTATATATAAGTGTATAATGGGAAACCAGTACCGAGTGCTACGGAGCAGTGTCCACAATTTGGAACAGGATTTATAGTGAATATAAAAATAATAAATCCAATAACTGATTTCCAAGCAATATCACAAAGAATTGCAACTCTAACCTTAAAAAAAAAAAAAAAAAAAAAAAAAAAAAAAAAAAAAAAAAGAATAAAACATACACAATAATAAACTCCCATGCCCCTACAAATAAAACAAACTCTTAAACAAACGCAAAGGAAGAGGTAGATAAATTTTGGGACCGCCTCGAGCAAACTGTGAACAGAATAAATAAAATGAATTAAAAAATCTTATTGGGAGACTTCAATGCCCAGTTGGGGAAAAAATGAAATATAAAGATGAAATAATAACATACAATCTAAATGAGAAACCATCATGTCAAAATAGAATTAAAAAAAACTGAATCATTCAAAATATATTAGCATAAACACATACAACAAAAAAGTCTGTCTATAGCTGCAAAAACAGTTACACAACCAGAAATAACATATGCAGCTGAAACCATATTCAAAACTACGAATACAGCAGAAATTGAAAGAATACTAAAGACCGAAAGAAGAATAATTATACATTTATCAATAAACAATATCAAATAAATGTGCAGTGGAGAGTATCTTGAAATAAAACAGTATATAAGAAAATAGAACCAGTAATGAGCACAATCAGAGAAACGCATCTCATTCTTTGAGCATCTGATAAGAACTCCAGAAAACAGAATTAGTATAAAAAAAGAAATGTGGAATAGTAAGATCGAAATTAAGGAAGATATAAAAGAACTGCAGATTACAGTAGACGACATGAGACCAAGAATATCAGAATACTGCCAGACACACAAACCAGGCACCAAATGAAGATCAATAAAAGGACTACAGGAAGATTGGTCTCAGACATGAAAAGAAAGTAAGTATCAGAAAGAGCGAAGAAGTATTGGGCAGACAGAATATAATAAAAATAGTATAGCCTGTGTATTATTGAATTATGTTGATTTAGTAGTGAACTAAATTGTTACTTCAAAATAATAATTTGTAAAAATCTTTGTAATATTGACTACAGTGGTCCAATGAAGGCCATAAAATAAGTAATAATAAAAAAATAATAACCACTTGTTTGAAAGAAGACACATTTTTTAAAAACTACAAATGTGGAAATGTTTTTCTTACAGTTTTATACATTTCTGTAAATTTCTCTTTGTGTCTATACCTTGACCCTGAGAATTTAGAATTGACAGGACAAAAATTACCTGAGCGGTGTTTTATATAGAGTAGTAACAAAAGTGGTTCAACTGGAATTTTGTGAACACCCAACAATTTCGTTAAAGGAGCATTCCGTATTTAGGGAAACTGAGATTATGGATCAAAACAAGGAATGAAGTCTAGTAAACATGGTGTCTGAATTACTTACATTAAGAGCTATGTACACAATTTCACTTTCACTACTGTGAAAGTCTAGTTTATATCTCTTAAGGTATGCCGTTTATAGACCATGTTCACTGGAAATCTTTGTCTTTATTGGCCCATGATGCCCCCCCCCCCTCTTTTTTTTTCTTCTACCATGTATATCGACTCTTACCCTTTTCATAACTTGAAACTTATAAGAGGAGGGATCTCAGACACGAATGCTGGTGTAAAACTGTAATGCAGTGACATGTGTAAACTATTCTGTGCAAAGACTGGATATTGGATTGCATAGAAATGACTCGCAGGGCAACATTTGAAAGTTCCACATTCCACCTGCTTTCCTTTAAAGTAAAAAATCAGCCCATTCGAGATAGAGGCAACTATCAGTTTGGCCACACCTTACTAATACCATCAAATACGTCGCTATGTCACGGCAGTGACATCGTGACTGCTTTAATTACACGAAAGTAATCAAGTTTTTAACAATGAAATACAAGTAAAAGCGGAAGCAATTACTCGCGGTGTGTTGTA
This sequence comes from Locusta migratoria, assembly GCA_026315105.1. Taxonomy (NCBI): domain Eukaryota; kingdom Metazoa; phylum Arthropoda; class Insecta; order Orthoptera; family Acrididae; genus Locusta; species Locusta migratoria. The sequence goes on along the minus strand of CM048745.1, from coordinate 805,354,504 downwards.
TTTACGTGCCGCGGCGGAGCGGCCGAGCGCATTGAGGCGCTATGCTACGATGCGCGAAGCCGTTCCCCGTCGGGAGTTCGAATCCCCCCTCGGGCCTGGATGTTTGTGTCGTCTTTAGTATAAGGTAGTTTGTAAGTTTAGGGACTGATGACCCCGCAGTTAAGTCTCTTAAGCTTAAAAAACATTTGAACATGTTGTATTTACGTCGTTGTAATGAGCGTGTGGCTTTTTTAACTAAACCTACGGCGTGTCGTATAGTTGACGTACCAGGACATCGCATCTGAAGAGATTTGCGAAGCTTCGCTGAGCTTTCAGTTCGTGTGTCGCGGTTTGAGTCGTTTCCCTTTCACTGACTCCCATTCGCCGCTGCTCGCAACAACATTCTCCTCGTCACGCCTTTCTAACGTCTTCTGGGCCGGCGAATGTCGGAGCTGCTAAGCAGGCTTCGGCTGCAAAACTGAAAAGTTCAAGTGGCACGCGCGCGCGTTAACTCGATCGGATGAACAGAGTTACTGACACTCTGAATTGCCATTCACTCCTAATGTTTGAAAACAGTACATTTGGATCTGAGGCTGATGGTTGGAACACGTTACTCCGAACGCTGTATGAAGAATTAGTTTATTGAAACTAGGCATTATGTCGTGGTGGAGTGCGGAGATATATATAACACTGACTTCATTTGATTGAAGCCATAGTTACTTCCTCCACGGTAATTCAGATTACTAGATTCAGCAGGCTATGCTGTTATTTTTCAAATGTCATATTTTCCTACAGTAAATAGAGAAACTTCCAGTAATTTATAATTTGTGCCAGTAATCGTTAATAGCATAATTACATCTGCACACTTTAACATGAGCAAAGAAATTATTAATTATTCGTTAACGATGGGTACTGTAATTCCCTATGATTAGACGTAATCAAATAAATAATCAAAAACCTTCTAGTAATAACTTACCGATCAGTTCCGTCAAACAGAAGTAGCAGAAATGAAAGTAGCGAGAAACTTAACATCAAATTTGGTAATTACAAAGTAGATGAAGTTAAGGAATTCTGATATCTTGGGAAGTAGGACATAAAAAGTGTAAATCGCAACATACTAAGAGGGCATTCATGGCCAAGAGGAGTGTACTGCTATCAAATATCGACCTTAATGAGAGGAAAATATTTCTGAAATTGTACGCTTTGAGCGCAGCTTTGTATGGAAGGAAGCATGAACAGTGAGAAAAACTGGAAAAAAGTGTATCGAAGCATCTGAGATCTGGAAAACACTGACAAAAAGAAGGGGCCAGATGATAGGACGTGTTTTAACGCATCAGGCAATCCCATCCATGGTACTAGGAGTTGTGGGCGGTAAGAGGGTGAGAACTGTAGCAAATAACTGAGGACGTACGGTGCAAGTGTTTGTCTGAAATATAAGCGGCGCAAGGGAGTAGTTCATGGTGGACTCAAAAAAACTGTACAGTACGTAATATTCCAAGAGTAATAGTAACAGTGAACGACGCCTGTCTGTAAATTCAATGAACAGCCTTACACGGGTCCGTGGGCTACGTCAGTTAACAAGTCAATATTGTCTTGCACGTTTCTATAATTATTTCCCCTTAGATACTGATGGTAGTGATAGCTCTCTCTCTCTCTCTCTCTCTCTCTCTCTCTCTCTCTCTCTCTCTCTCTCTCTGCCCGTTCCCCCCCTCCCTCTCGCCTTGAAATCATGTAAACGTCGGCGACAAAGATTCGGCAAAGATATTGTAACGAGCTCTCCATGGATGCTATGTTGAAATCAGTGTAAGGTATTTCCTACACCCCTATCATTGACTGGTGGTGGATTGTTCCCGACATATTGACTTCAGGATTGCGAGATTGGAGTAATAAAATATCTGAAATAAATTTTTAAATGTGTGGATTTTGTAGCTGCTGTCTGGAGAAATGTGTAGAAATCTTACATTAAAAAAAAAAAAAAATAAATAAAAATAAAAATCATCAATCAGCTGGCCATTTCCTAAGAGAAGGGATAGGTTGGTGGGACACATTCTGAGACATCAAGGAATCGTCAAGTTAGCATTAGAAGGAACTGTGTGGGTTAAAAACGGTAGAGGGAGACAGAGGGACGAATACTGTAAGCAAATTAAAAAGGATGTGGGTTGCCTTATGTATTCTGAGACGGAGGCTTGCACGGGGCATGGTAGCGTGGGGAGATCTGCATCAAACCAGTCTGCGGACTAAAGACTACTACAGAATCGCTGGCAACAAAAAAGGCCATTAGGCAGATAATTAAATGCTTCAATATTAGTCTTTAGATAGCTTGTATTTCGCAAACGACCGGTTACCGATCTTCAGATTTGTCCACTTAATTTTCACTGTCGTGAAAGGGGGAAGCTAATGTGTAACTGAAAAAAGGAAAACAATCTAATGATCGGCAGCTGGTTCGAAACCGGTCATTTGGTAAATGTAAGCGATCTAAAGGCTGATACTAAAGTATTTAATTCAAATCAGGATAAACCACCTTAAGACTGACATGTCTAGTTGTGATAAAAGATACATTTCATTTCTACTTTGCCATATTCATTTAGGACTGTACTTTAGAGAGCTTTCTAGTATATATCCTATAGTAGTACTCCGAAACGATTTAAAACTGAATTGCTTGCTTCAAAATTTAGCCCATTAATTAACTTAGCTTTCAATAAGGGTATGTCGTCTCCGTAGACGATGTATCACCGCAACAGAGCTTCACGCACCTTACAACTCAAATGATACGATGTTCCTTAAAAGATTTTTAAAAACAATATATACAGGGTGATCCAAAATTTCCGTAACATCCTTCTAGGACTTGTAGAGGGTAGTGAATACGTAAAATTTTGAGTTTCCAATTCATATGATTCTCATTCGCTCGTACTTGAGAAATGTAATTAGGCTTGACACAGTACAATTGTTGGAAACAGCTTGAAAAGAATACTGAATCGTTTAGTTATTACTTACGGATTTTCATTACTATTTACACCTTATGGCTTACATTAGTCGAGAACACAGCATCTATGGCACCAGCTGCAACGTACTAACGCATTAGAATAGCGACTCGATGTGGCTACTACGAACGTCGTTACACACATTGTAGCTCCGAAGCATGTTCTGGTACACTCTCTCCATCCCTCCTGATCTCTCTTCAATGTTCGTCTGCTTAGGGACATTGACGAGTTACACATATGAATTGAAACTGTTGTAGAACGGGAACGATAAGTTTCCGGACATGGGTTCCTGTTCAAAATGTTATGTACTCTCTACCCTCTACATGTAGTAGAAGTTTGTAACGGGAATTTACGACCACTCTATTTTGTCATTTGGCATATCCTCGTGTTTAGGAAGATGTTGTTCCTGGTTAACAACAAAGAAATGCAAGTGCTTACTTGTGAAAACACAACTTGCCCTTTATTCACATGAAGTGATAAGTGCCATCGACTAGGGACCTTAAATCGATTCCATATTTCTGGATTTCCGGAAGGCTTTTGACACTGTACCCCACAAGCGGCTTCTAATGAAATTGCGTGCTTATGGAATATCTCCCCAGTTGTGAGATTGGATTCACGATTTCCTATCAGAAAGGACACAGTTCGTTGTAATTGACGGTAAATCATCGAGTAAAACAGAAGTGATACTTGGCGTTCCACATGGGAAGCGTTATAGGTCCCCTACTCTTCCTTGTGTTTATAAACGGTTTAGGAGACAATCTGAATAGCTCCCTTAGACTGTTCGCGGATGATGCTGTCGTTTATCGGTTAGTGAAGTGAACAGAGGATCAAAAGCAACAGCAAAGCGATTTAGACAAAATTTCTACATCACGGGAAAATTGGCAATTGACACTAAATAATGAAAAGTGTGAAGTAATACACATGACCACTAAAAGAAATCCGCTGAACTTCAATTACGCGATAAATCAGTGAAACCTTAAGGTCGTAAATTCTACCAAATAACTAGGAGTTACAATTACGAACAACTTTGACTAGAGAGAACACACAGAAAATATTGTGGGGAAGGCGAACCAAAGATTACATTTCATTGGCAGAACGCTTCGAAGATGCATCAGCTCCACCAAAGAGACTGCCTACACAACACTTGTGCGTCCTCGCCTGGAGTACTGTTGCCCATTGTGGGACCCTCACCAGGTGGGACTGACGGAAGATATTGGGAAGGTTCAGAGAAGGACAGGTCGTTTTGTTTTATTACGTTACGGGGGGGGGGGGGAAGCATCACGGAAATGTTGCACGAATTGGGGTGGAAATCATTAAAAGAAAGACATTCATTGCGGCGTGATCTGTTTGCGAAGTTTCAATCACCGAATTTTAGTTTTGAATGTGAAAATATTTTACTAGCACCCACCTACTTCGGGAGACATGACCATCCCAATAAAATAAGAGAAATCAGATCGAAAACGGAACCATTTAGGTGTTCTTTCTTCCCGCGCGCTATTAGAGAATGGAACGGTAGGGAAAATTTATGAAAGTGGTTAATGAACCCTCTGCCAGGCAATTAAATGTGATTTGCAGAGTATCTATGTAGATGTAGAATTCAAATTACTGTTTAGTATAGAACTTAACGAGAAGCAGTTTGTCGGGAGATTGTGTGTTTTATTGGGAGTCTGGATGTCGTATGAAATGACAGGATCCAACGAATGGTGACCATTGGGTAACTCTTTAAGTGCACCGCTTTGCACAGTCACTCGTTGACTCAGGGTAGCAGAGAGTGCGGTAAGAGGCGGGCGGAACTGTGCGAGAGCGTTCGTCCTTCAGGAGTGCGGCACGGAAAGGCGGTATGTCGATCCCGCGGAGATAGCTGGCCAAGCCGCAGGCAGTCACGATCTGGCTGGGTCCCTCACAATGGCCTCTGCAGGCGTGCCGGCTCTCGCTGCTCGTGTATGAATGAAGGGCTTTGTTACGGCCAGCGCGCCGTGGTGCACTTGACAACGGTGCCACTGACCTCGTTCTCCTTAATTCGCCATCACGCTCTAGCAGGTTCTGATCCACACCAGTTAGCAATCGAGACTGGATTCGTAAAGTCATCAGGCTGGAACTGAAACGTGATCCCGGCCGTGGTTGCTCATTGATGAAACCGAGTCCCATTCAAAAGTACAGATTCCCTAGTTCCAGTATGAAGGGCTCAGCCCCTAAACAAGGCGTGCTGATAAAGAGTTCATCGCCCTGGTCGAGACTGAACCGCATTTGGACTGGTCAAGGGAGGTGTGCTTACAACATGAAGAAGTGGGGTTTCCTTCCATCTTCTGACTGTGACTGCGGGGCAGAGGAGCAAACTGTAGGGCACATCATCAAGGAGTGTCCACTGCGAGCATTTAATGGTGACTTTGAGAGTTTACATCAAGTGATAGAAAGTGCTCTGGACTGGTTGTTACATTTGGACATTTCCATTTATATATATATATATATATATATATATATATATATATATATATATATATATATATATATACTTGTAAAAACCATACGATAAATAAATAAATAATCGTCTTTCATGTCCAGCTGAGTTAGTAAATGCATCATTTACAACAGTGACATTCTTCGTGTCCGAACGAACCAAACACTGTATAAAATTTGCTCAAGTAGCAAGGAGCAATGGTATGTTTCGCACGAGTTGTTAACATTAAAGCTGACAGTCATGCTACCATAGGTAGCAATGAATATATGGCGCTATGCTCCGATGCGCGAGGCTGTTGCCCCTCGGAGGTTCTATTCCCTCTCGGGCATAAGTTTTAGTCTTTAGTATAAGTTCATAAGTAGTTTGTAAGTTTAGGGACTGATGACCCCCCCCCAGTTAGGTCCCATAAGCTTAACAAACGTTTGAACATTTGAGTGAATATATGGTCCTCCAGGTTGGACACAGTCTGTGGATAGTGCTGTTAAATGCCCCTTCTTGGCTCTGCGACGTCTCCTGTTGATGAGCTGCTAGTTGCAGCTGGCGAAGCCCAGTCTCTGAACTTACTGTACAGCGGTTGGACGGCGTCCTGTTCTCCAGGAGTATGTGCTGCGAAGTCACAGTTGTTTGTGGCGAAACGTCCGCCCCTGGCGGTGAGTGTGGTACCGCACAGTGCTTTTGCAGTTGCTGGAAATTCGGCTGCAAACGACCCGGCATCTTTTTGTGGTTCTTGGATTGTTTTCGTTGCATCTCCAAAGGTAGTGTCGTTAGAGCGCCGGTATTTGGCAACCAGCGGAACGCAACTGTGAGCCTGATTGCCGTATCACAGGCGTGTGTGTTAGTCGGGGATACACGAGAGAACAGAGTAACGAGAGGCATCCAGAACAAAGACACACACAATATAGTTACATGACAAAAGTAGAGCAGTGTTTGAGCTATTGTCAGCAAAAGAATCGACACACTTATTACATTCTGGGATCAGGTTTACTATTGGCGTCTCATCGAAGTGTGTTCAATTCTTCGTCTTAAAACACGCCATTCACAAGAGGCGTGGAATGCTTACTGCAGGTGTTGTCCTGCACCGCTCGTCCCGCAGCAACAGTTTTCCAGAATTTCGATTGTGAGCTGTTTGATCATCTAACATACAGTTCTCATCTCCAACCTCCCCCCCCCCCTTTCTATAGATTTCCAACTATTCTTGCACCTCAAGAAATTCTTGTCCTCCGGCCACCGTTTCGCTTACAACAATAGCTGAAAACGGCTGTCACGTGCTGGTTTAATTCACAGTCGTAACACTTCTACGACACTGGAGAACAACTCAATCCCACGATATTACTCGTGTCTCAAATACTTTGGGTGGTGATGTCAAAAATAGCCAATAAAATTGTTCATGTAACTATATTGTATTCACAATTAGGCACTCTTCCTCGCTGTTCGTCATGAAATTTGCAAGGTTTGGCTCGCACGTCTCGTCATTTCAGCATTGTCACTCCTTTCTGCTTCTGTACATCACTAAACTCAGTAAACCGTAACAGAAGACATTTTCCACGGTTAATTTCCTTTTCCACTGCTAAGTAATAATGGCACTGTGTGTTCGAAAGTGGCTGTACCTAATCACGGTGGTAAAGTTGATCTCATTCCAGTAAATACGACACAGAAAAATAAAGAGTGTGTGGTAAGCCAAGAATATTCAATAAAAATGACGAAACGCATGCTGGTGACAGGTCAGAATTTTTACGTGGTTGGGGCTTACTTATTCCGTCCAGCAGGCGTTCTCAGTGTTATAGTTAATACTGCGGATGAAGCTAGTAAACACGATAATAACATGAGTCAGTTCATTATAACGAATTGTCCGTAGGGAAGAATCGAGCAAAAGTAGTATTATGTTATAGGAGACGTTGGCTGCTGTAAGTAGGTCTAAATTAGGTAAGTGGTACTCAAGTGGAAGATTGTACCACAACCATTGGAGGGGATGGCCAGGACAAAAGTGAAATTTATGATAATGGCATCTCTCTCTCTCTCTCTCTCTCTCTCTCTCTCTCTCTCTCTCTCTCTCTCTCTCTCCATTGAGATCACCATTATGGTGTCAGAAATGTGCGTCGTTATAGTGTGATAAACGAAGGTTTAATGTTACTGACTACAAGAAAGTGAAAACGGGATAGGATTGTTAATGAAACTAGACCACGCGCAGTAGTCTGCATCAGCAAATGAGTAAATTTAGGCGAAGCTTTTTCGAAAAGTCAACGTACCGTGCAAATCGTGGCGTGGAGAATGAGTCTGAAGAAATTTAGAAGGAAAGAATCTTTCGAAGGTATTTTTATGATGCATTAAATGGTAACAAGAATTTTGAAAATGGGTGTATGTAGTAAAGAACAAACTGCACAACAAAACACCAAAGAAATAAATTCAGTTTGACTATTTACCCAAGCCATTAGTGATGTCCACTGGAGTTGACACTGTGCACTCACTCTTCCGAGTCTTTTCGTTGGATTGCTCCTTTTTTGTATGGAAGCTTTAAAGCAATTTGCATATAGTATATATCAACTTTATTTTGCAGTATGCTATTCGAAATTGTTCCCTGTCGGTTTTTGATCGATATCTTGACCGGCAAAGCCTTTGGTTTGAAAAACCTACGATTGGCAGCACGAGCACGAACGCACAAATAACAGTTGTCCACTACAGTGGACGCCGTTCACCATCAGATTAAACGCAAATGAAGGGTACACGGAAAGATGGCGCTCATCGCCATTTTTTCCCCCAAAATGCGGATTGACTATCACATGGTGCTATCAGTTGTTTTAAGAAAAGGGTTTCTCTGATTGGATTCAGAATTGAATGTTTAAAGTGTTTTTCATGTTTTTTTTTTTTTTTTTTTTTTTTTTTTTTATCGATGACCGACTTCTTTCGGCGTACTCTTCAGATAGTTACGGCACAGGCGGATGGCGAAAAAAAAATTACCGCTGAAAATGCGCATTCTCACAGACTCTACAGTATCTAACGTCCTGTGTTTATTGTTATACCTAACTGTTACAAACACAACCTATTGAACACTAAAATGATTTATCATCGATTTATTAGAACCGACTACTATATGGTAATTTTCAGTATTTGTTATTGTTGCCGAGCATTTTGAGTTTTTGCGCGTGATAGTTTTTCCAGATACCTTGAATTCACGCTCTTACGAATGTAATCACTACATTGCATTTGACTATTTATACAATCAATTAGTGATATACACAGGAGTTGACCCTTACTTAATCTCTCCCAAGTACTTTCCTAAGACCTTTTTCTTTTTTATGGACGCTTTAAAGCAACTGGGCGGGGGGGGGGGGGATTTCTGGTATATCTTGACTAAGAGAAGGGATCGATTGATGAGACATTCAACATTAAGAAATTTCGGAGGTAGACAAACGAATATAGTAAACAGGTTCAGAACGATGAAGGATGCCGTTGTTACTTGCAGATATAGAGCCTTGTACAGGACAGGGTAGGGTAGAGTAGACCACAACAACGGTATCGAATAATAGTGTACTGTGTAAAATAGATAACGTCGTCGTCTACGAAAGGTAATGGATATGTCCTCATATTGGATCGAGGGGGCGATCTTAAATTTAAGTAGAAGAAAGCTACTGCATTTATTCGGGGTTACTGGTTTCGGTAAGCATTGTTACCATTATGTGATGTCTTACATAAAGTAAAAGTTGACTAGGGCCCGAAGAAAATTTTTTTCCATAAAAAAGGTTCACGGCGTAGGTTTGTTGCCCCAAGGCGCTTTATTTTATCAATGATTTATCGAGAGTGACAAATCTAGGGTAAAAAAAAAACCTTGGGTAGACCCTAGTCTACATACAGTGAGAGTAAAATAAGGTCACATCGTGGTAACATTACCGGTTTAGTTGCGCAATCTAGAATAAGTGACCAGTAAAGCGATCCTTACCTACGCGTTGTTTGTCTCCTAATAAAGATAATTAATATACTGCAGGGTGGAGTTTCGACCAGACAAACATCGTAACGTATCACATGTAAATAAAGAAGAAAACAGATCCGGTTAGAGGAAGGTTTCATAAATACACTTGGTGACAAATATGAAAGTGTTTTCTTCCGATAGATGACGAGCTGGGGTATCGCGTGCGTCGGAAGTGACGGTAGGAGCTAGGGCGGAGAGAAAGAGGCGGTGTCGCTGGTGGCGCCTGCCCCCCCCCCCCCCCCTCTCCCCCTCCACGCAGCCACCGTTACTCGCCAAGGTCAGGCGTCTCAGCTGCCGCCTACCTGCAGGTCTGACACACGCAGCTGGAGGTTACATTCCTGATCAGCTGCCGGCCGGATGTTGCGCTTACCAATAGCACACTCTGTGAACGCGCGCGCGCGTGCGTGTGTGTGTGTGTGTGTGTGTGAGAGAGAGAGAGAGAGAGAGAGAGAGAGAGAGAGAGAGAGAGAGAGAGGGGGGGGGATCCAATTACCAGTGTACTCCTTGTTCAATAGGGCGGTCCTAAAGGCCATTTCACACCAGCGTAGCGTATCGCGAGCTATGTCTTCGGAACGTCGTCAGAGACGTATCTTGTAATCTAATCAAATGGGGCAGTTCAGGCCGACATAGCTGGCGTAGCGTCCAGCCGGGATACATAATACGCGTACCTCCAGCTACGCCTGTTCAGCACACGTAGCGTCTCTGTGTATCTCGGGCGGCGCAGGCGCACTACACAGCATCACAGACCACGTGCTCTGTGCTGAACAGCTCTATTACTGCGTGTTTACTGTTGACAGTGTCTGCTTTAATTGCCAAGTGCAGACGGTGCTGTGGGACTACTCTAAAGTGGAATACAGAGATGCTAACTTGGTTGACTTAGCTTGGGAAGAAATTTTACAAGTTTTAAGGAAGCCAAGTAAGTATGAAATTTTGTTTTCGTGTAGTGCTATAAGTGTAAGAAAGACTCCAATATCAAATTTTTATTACGGCTCTATAACTTTCTTCTCCTTGTTATGATTTTTTTAAATTGGATGTGTGTGTGTGTGTGTGTGTGTGTGTGTGTGTGTGTGTTCTCTTAAATTTTAGTTACTAAAAAAAATTTCTTCAAATAAGCAGGCAGACCCGGATAATGCGGTCACTACTTGTTCTTATCTACTACAGTAAACTATACATCTCAATACATCGACATATTTCTTAATCTACATCTACGGTCACTGTTCAAATTGCTGTCGATGCGAATAAGAAGTGATCGAGTCGTATAACTAATGGCACCCCATATTATCACGCCGGGTGATACGCCAGTATGGCAATGACGAATACACGCTTCCAATGTGCGTTCAACGCGATGTCGCCAAACACGGATGCGACCATCATGATGGTGTAAACAGAACCTGGATTCATCCGAAAAAATGACGATTTGCCATTTGTACACCATCGCAGGCACTCCTGTCGGTGACGCAGCGTCAAGAGTAACCGCAGCTATGGTCTCCAAGCTGATAATCCATGCTGCTGCAAACGTCGTCGAACTGTTCGTGCAGATCGTTGTTGTCTTGCAAACGTCCCCATTTGTTGACTCAGGTATCGAGACGTGGCTGCCCGATCCGTTACAGCCATGCGGATAACATGACTGTCACTCTACTGCTAGTGATACGAGGCCGTTGGGATCCAGCACGGAGTTCCGTATTGCCCTCCTGAATTCACCGATTCCATATTCTGCAAAGTCATTGGATCGCAACCAACGCGAGCAGCAATGTCACGATACGATATACCGCAATCGCGATAGGCTACAATCCGACCTTTATCAAAGTCTGAAACGTGATGGTACGTATTTCTCCTTACACGAGGCATCACAACAACGTTTCACCAGGCAACGCCGGTCAACTGCTGTTGTATGAGAAATCGGTTGGAAACTTTCCTCATGTCAGCTCGTTGTAGGTGTCGCCACCGGCGCCAACCTTGTGTGAATGCTCTGAAAAGCTAATCATTTGCATATCACAGCATCTTCTTCCTGTCAGTTAAATTTCGCGTCCCTCGCACGTCATCTTCGTGGTGTGACAGTTTTAATAGCCAGTTTAAAAACACTTAATCACTCTTTACTGTCTTATGCCGTTGTGTCGATCACTGAACGATTCGCTAGTATCTTTGCGTTTGTGTTTTTTCTCGCCTTCAAGCAGGTACTCGTCCGTACTGCAGCGTCATAAAGACTTCGGTCGTTATTCCTTGGTCCTTGACCCGTCCTTATTGGCTGTGCAAGGACGAAGTGTGAGTAGCAAGACTGTGTACAGCATTAACACTCGGCGTGAATGACGTCGCTGTGTGTTCATTCAAACCTACTCGCTTTACCGCTGCCTGGGCTCAGTTTCACTGCACTTTCTCCAGTCTCCGCCACTTTCTGTTGTTAGGCGCCACGCCGATTCTTCGTACGTCTGTCGCCCACGAAAGGAGAAACACTTTACAAGAGGCTGCACGACAAAGATAATGTTGGAAACTACACTGGTAATGAATCAAGAGATTAGATACGCACGACAGAGGACCCCAACAATTTTAGTATCATTTTACTGTCGCGCCTTTCCGTGTAATCTCCTGTAAATGCCGGAAAGAAGATAATAGTACGCACGATTGGTTGACACCAGGTTTACATCTATGCTGTTTTAATCATAACACCGTCCTGTCAGATTTTGCTTCGGGATTTTTCGGTGGCCCGTGTACATGCGCGAATGCGTGGAAGCAGTCAGTACTTTTGCAGGATTTAAATCTTAAAAGTAGACAGTCAGCACTGGTTTTCTGCTTCAGATGCTCTTTCAGTGCATTTCGGGTTGCCGTGCACGTTTCCTTATCAGGAGGACTTCACTCTGTTCTAGTTTTTGACTGTCGTTTTGACATTCGTGCAACGTGTTTCTAGCACACATTGTCAAGATAAGGAGGTTGTCACGCCTTGCATGTGTAACAGGCGATAATAACCTTAAACTGTTTGGTTGTGCTTTGATAAGTTCAGTGAAAATAGAACATTTCAGTGACAACAGACGAGCAGTTTACGATGTATGTCGTCTTGATGTGTGCTAAAATGTGAAGTGCCTGAAAAAATTTTCGAAGAGAAGAAAGCAGATTTTTTGATGCCGTTATCCATGCAATATTTTTATTTTTTATTTATTTATTTATTTTTTTACCACTTGACCCCTAAACGCCGCTGCAAGTTTTTCTTAAAGTTATCAAAAGTTTTGTTTTTAGAGTCGTCGTATATTTTCCACTGTTACGATTTGAAACATAAATACAAAGTTGATGATAAAAGTCTACGTGATTTCATTTCAGGTGAAGCTAAAATAGTGGTTTTTAGACAGACAATGAATGGGCTTTCAAACTCCTGCCGTGTTCCTACGATTTTCTTACGGCTGGCCGTTATGACTTTGCAGTGAAGGCTTTCACGACCGGCTGAAGTAATAGCTGTTGTATCTTCCGGGTTATGAGGTCGTGGTCCAAGAAACATATCTGTTCCTGACGTTTCGTCCAGAGCTGCGCCGGACATCTTCAGAGGTACTGGTAGCGGTGAGTCTTGCCGACTGACGAGTCGGGCGTCGGAGAGCGGTATAAATACTGTCCAAAAGGGGGCGTGGTCAAGTGTTCACGTGCGCAGCAGAGATAAGCCTTGTCAAAGATAAAACATAACTTTCGATAGTCGATGGTCAAAGATAAAAGCGTAACTACCTACTCTGAAGAGCCACAGTCCATATGTCATTAAGTTTCATTGTTTCTTCCTTTCTATTAAAATTATCCCTATGTTTGTATATTTCTATTGCTTCTCTGTGCAGTCGTGGATAATAGTTCGTCGCTGTAGATAAAATTTCTGTTTCGGAAAACTTTACTTCATGATTTCCAATCAGGAAATCATGAAGTAAAATTTCTGTTTCGGAAAACTTTACTTCATGATTTCCAATCAGGAAATCATGAAGTAAAGTTTTCCGAAACAGAAATTTTATCTACAGCGACGAACTATTATCCACGACTGCACAGAGAAGCAATAGAAATATACAAACATAGGGATAATTTTAATAGAAAGGAAGAAACAATGAAACTTAATGACATATGGACTGTGGCTCTTCAGAGTAGGTAGTTACGCTTTTATCTTTGACCATCGACTATCGAAAGTTATGTTTTATCTTTGACAAGGCTTATCTCTGCTGCGCACGTGAACACTTGACCACGCCCCCTTTTGGACAGTATTTATACCGCTCTCCGAACGAAAACACAAAGAACTTCTATACAAGTAGTACAGAACAAAGTGCTAAAATGGCTCCTAGGGGCCCCCCATGGGAAAGAACGCAGGATATACACGAAGCCACAAACATGGACACATTACAAACAGCGATCCGAAAAAAGGCAATAAGAATGTACCAAAAAATAGACAGTCTAAGACAGACGATACCACAAATAAGGGAAATAGGAACAATACAACCAAGACCAGGAGACAAAATTAAAATCCCCCTCAGACTCACAATAGAGGACATAGAAGAAATATAGAAATAGAACCACCAAGTTAAAGGAAAAGAGCACCAAAATAGGACAGATGAGGGATCCTGAATCCCATTATGCTGCAACCTATAAATGTAAATAAAATAAATAAAGAAACTAAAAAACCCAAACAACAACAATCCAAGGCAAGTCGCAAGAGCGACGGTCCTGTAACACACAACACCAAAAAAAAAAAAAAAGCCCGACTCGTCAGTCGGCAAGACTCACCGCTACCAGTACCTCTGAAGATGTCCGGCGCAGCTCTGGACGAAACGTCAGGAACAGATATGTTTCTTGGACCACGACCTCATAACCCGGAAGATACAACAGCTATTACGTTATGATTTTGTTCATTGTTTCAACGCTAAGAAATGAGTTGCGATGGAGCAGTGAACCCTTTGAATGTCAACTAATTAGGAAGATGAGGTTGATGTATACTGGGTGCGATGTTCCCGAAGATACCCGCTGCTGGGAAACTTGGCACAGGCAAAAAAAATTATGAGATTAGACCGCCCATGAGAGAGTCTGCGTGAAGCGCCGGCTTGACATTATACGCTGTGTGTATAAAAATCCGCTGTCGGGCTTCCCGCGGATAATAGGTGGCTGATGAATCGATGCTGTGTTCGATTTTGCTATCGCTATCACCTTCATTTTTCAATAGACGTTTCAATACACTCTAGTTCAGGCGTATAGGCATGAGTGATCTGGCTAAAGGGGGGGGGGGGGAGAGGGAGAGATAGAGATAGAGAGGGACCAAACCAAAAGTTACCGCTGTAACTAATACTTCTTATGACAGAGGGTTCTGAAATGGAAAGGTAATCGTCAAACGATTGGTGTTTACAAGACAGCAGTGCTGTGAAGTATTTCAATTTGCTGAATATCTGTCCCTGCCTTACTTCGACGTTTGGAGAAATAGGTCAAATGTTAAATAACCTCAACATGATTCTAGAACACGGAATATGAATTAACAAGAACACTAAAAACACAATTGGGGAAAGAGGTAAAAATATATTACTGTTGGAGGAAATTGAGGAAATACGTAAACTTCAGGCATTTGGTAGTATGATCAGGGTTCACATATACTGCACAACAGTAATTAGCAGAATAGTATCCATGGCAAAAGAAGCTTTCAAGAGGAGAGTGTCTAATGTTATGTCTGGAGCATTACACTGTATGGTGCAAGGACTTGGATATTTGGTAAGAAAGATGAGAAAAGCTCGGAGATACTAGAGATGACTATGAAGTGTACAATATAGTACTTGAAATGGGGGAGGCCGGTTAAGGAACGGGGAGTATTAAGAGGAGTTAGAGGAACGATCTACGTTGAAAATTATTAGAAATGGAAAAATGAATTGAATCTGACAATCTTTGAGGAAGAATTGTGTACTAAAAGAAGGAATAGACGGAATGGTGAAAGGCCAAAGAGGAAGAGAAAGTAAATCATATCAAATACTGGACAACGCCAAAGGAAAAAAAGTGCGGATATGAAAAGCTTGGCTGTGGACCGGAGAAAGTGGAAGAGATGTATCCCACGACAGGACCAGCAGTTAGGCAGAATACCCATGTTGCCTTAAGACTACAAGATCTTATAGAGCTCCAGGCTGTTTCCTGTATGAAATAAACTTGTAACATCGAATAAGCGTCATTTTTGTTTGATCGTATAGCTGCAGAGTGATGCAACGTAGCTAGGCATTAGTGTGCCATTCGTGGCATTCCGGCGTCTGGGCGAAACAATAATGAATTATAAGATAAAGATAAATGATTAATTAAAAAAGGGGTTTTTATTGTAACGTTTTGCAAGCGATGTAGGCGACGCCAGATAACAGACCTGAATAACGTTTATTCAAAGACAAGTATTGATCTGTTGGAAGTGGTCATACATGATTAATGAATATAAATAAAACTGATAATGTTATCAGAACAGTTGCATTAACAGCATTTTGATAGTGGTAGCAAAATCTACTAATTATACTGACGATGGTCAGACACTAAGTCCAATTTGCGATCACAGAACACAAAATAATCGTCAGTCGAACGAATATCAACACTCGTAAATTGTGGTGTAGAAACACACTCATAATGAAATCGGAAAAGTTCTTAAACTGACACTCAGTAGCGTTTGCCAGTGTTAATGTCCCGACAATTTGCCGCGCAGTCTAACACTTTCGCAAACGAAGCACTTCATTCATCCTGGCAGGTCCTGCTCCTTTCATGACTGACAGTGTCCCTCATGCCCCAAGGAACTCACGCATTCAAAAACTAGCAATTGTAAGCTTTAATGTTGTTAAATTCAGATATTGTGAACATTAACGTTTGTAGTTTCGAAGTATTAAAATATTGCCTAATGCCTAATTTTTCTGGCATTGTAGATGCTTTTACAATTGATGGGAGCAAAACGCTGTGATTTCTTATTTCTAAGTTAAGAATGTGTCCATCTTCTACTTATCCACCAGAGCGTCCATTACGGTATCTCCCTTTTCCCGGCCATCATTCTTCAGCTTCCCTCGAGTATGGATTTAACCATTTTGGGCGGTTCGCCATTGATTACCAGTGCCTTAGTGGTCTTAAACGGCTGCTACCGCAATAGCTGGTTTGGCCCTGCAGAACCGGAAGCGCATGCCTCGCCCGCCAGCATGAATTTTGCCCTGCCTCCCATATAATCCCGAAATTAGAATATTTGACATACGAAGTGTGTATCCGTTATGTCACAAGGGCACTCCAAATAAACGTCAAGAAATCTGGCATCTGCCTTACCCATGATTAATTTCAAATCGTTCCGTATGTCTACCACCTGATATTTTATGCAAGTAACTGCTTGGAATGTTCGTTCTGGTATTGCCTAGTTTAATAATAAAGGCTCCTTCTTTCTATGTAAATGCAGGACTTTACACTTTTATATATTGATGCCTAATTGCCATTCCCTGTACCATACGTTGATTCCGATCCTCCCGCATTTCGCTGCTCTTTTCCAGTGCCGCGGTTCTGCGATATCATCCGCGAAAGGCGTTATTGATGTTCACATGTTATCTATTAAGTCATTGATAATTTTGGAAAGCAACGGTCCTACGACACTCCCTGGGGCACGCCTGAGATCACTGGAAAATCTGACGTCTTCTCTCCGTTGTAATAACGCTTCAATCCAGTCAGTCATTCTGATATTCCATATGTTCGCACTTTGTTAATCAGGCGACCATATGGAAACGTAACGAACTCCTTGCAGAGTCAAGAAGCGCAGCATCTACATGCGATCTTGTATCTATATACAAAGGGCGTTAAAAAAGTTATGCACAGTCGTTCCATTTTTTTATTTTTTGTAGGATGGCAATGACATTTTTTTTGAACATACTTGTATCATTTAGCCGTACATTGAGCCTACTCAGTGTAGCCTCCATCGGCTGTGAAGCATCCGGTCAACGTTCTTTCCATTATGTAAATGTACTTTTGTAAAATTCTGGGGCTTGACTTTTACACCATCGCTTGACACAGGAAATAAGGTCTTTGGCATTATCAAATGTTTTACCACGTAGGTGTGCCTTCAGACGGCCAAAGAGGTGAAAATCAGACGGAGCCAAGTCCGGACTGTAAGGTGGATGAGGAACAATTTTCCAACCCATTTTCCTCATTTTCTCCGGCGTCATAAGGGCTGTAAGCGGCTTGGCATTGTCATGGTGTAATCTGATAAGCTGAACCTGAAGCTGTGGTCTGTGGGTCTTGATGGCATGTCGAAACTTGTCCAATGACAAACAGTAACGGTCCCAGTTAATGGAGCCGCCAGGTTCAAAAAGGTCAATGAATATTACACCACACTCATCCCAGAATCACTTTTCGTCCTGTTGTTCGCGCAAGTATTGGTTTCTTCTTCCTAGGGGAACCAGGATGACGCAATTCCATGGATTGGGTCAGAACACTGTTTTCTCTCTTCAGTAAAGGTCTTCATGAGACCCTCGCACACATTTTTCCTCGTCGTTTTCTTTTCTCTCGTCGATAATCTAGTCACCCAACGTGCACAGATTTTTCTGTACCGTAGTGACGTACCAGTGATACCACACTACCCAAACGAGTCATTTCAGCAAGCTGTCGTCGTCACACACCTGTCATTTTGGATGACCTGATCAATGGTCTCCCTGTTCACATCGCTCACTGCCGTCGATGGCATACCGCATCGTGGATTGTCCAGCAGAGAGAAATCACCTTCTTTAAATCTCTGCAACAACCGCTAGATACTGCCGTGATCCTCTGTGTCCTCCCCATAAATAGGGAGTACGTTCCTGTTAATCATGTGCCAGAGTCATCACTGGAAAAGTACTTTTATATAAGAACTTCTAGTTAAATGTTGTTAGTATGTTAAAAGAAAATGTCGTGATCCTCCTGCAAAAATAAGACTGGAGACGACTGTGCAAACCGTTTTGAACGCCCTTTTGTAATATTCATGGATAGTCGCAGTTGAGCCGCCCACGCAGCGGCGTTCAGCACGGAAGCCGCGGCTGGCCAGGGAGTCTCCAAGGCGTGACGCAAGCGAGTTTCTCGCGGTGGCTGCGCGCGTGACTTGGCGCTTCCCTTCCGCTGCGGTTTCGTGATCCGCCATCGAAAACGACAGCGCAGGCGGCCGTAGCGTCGCGGTTTCACCCGCCAAGCGCTAACAAGCAAGGGCATGTGCTGCCCGCGGCCGACCGCAAGCTGGCCAAGACGACCGCACTGGGAGCCACTCATTTTTTCTTTTACCCTTGTCCCGGATGCATGGTTAATCGAATTTGTAGTGATTAAAGACGGAGTCAGGCGCCTCGGTTGCACAGTGCTAGAGTGCCAGACTAAAAATCCAAAGGTCGCGGGTTCGATCCCCGACAGGTCCTAGAATTTCAATCTGTCACTTTCCACTTCTTTCACTTCTGGCAGGATAGCTCATGTGAAAAATACCGAATAGCACCGTGGTTCGGAACCAACGTTAAACTGTAGGTCCCCCTATAACTGGCTGGGTAAGTCAGGTCGGAGGAAGGCAACGGCATACCACCTCCAAACAGGACCATGCCGAGTAAAGCACTGTGGTGTTCAAACCAGTCTTCGGATTGTTGACTGCCTTACCTTTTACCTTTACCAGAAATCGTACCTGCCGTCATCCCAATACTCCCCCATTCCTTCGTTAATGGTCCCTTGTGCATTTCTCACACGTCGTATGGAAGAAGAACGTCTTTTGTCTGTGAAATTTTTAAGACTAGTTGAAAACCCAGCGTTTCCGGGCGTTTACTTACACCACACTCTTGTTAGTCCTTCTCATCTCCCCCCCCCCCCTTCTATCGTTATCCATCTTCCTCTCTGTTCCCCTCAGCCTCATCCATCTCTCTATCTCTCTCTTCACCCCACCCTTCGTCCATATCTAGTCCTGTCTCTTCACCCCTCCCTTCGTCCATCTCTAGTCCTGTCTCTTCACCCCTCCCTTCGTCCATCTCTAGTCCTGTCTCTTCACCCCTCCCTTCGTCCATCTCTAGTCTTGTCTCTTCACCCCACCCTTCGTCCATCTCTAGTCTTGTCTCTTCACCTCACCGTTCGTCCATCTCCTCGTCCCATCTCTATCCGCCCCTCCAGTTCAGCACCTCCCCCCTCTGATTTTCTTGTTTTTTTTCTCGCGCCTTTTTCTCTTCTACAAGATCGGCGTAGTTGACTATGGAATTGGCATAGTTATTGGGTAGATCGTATAAGTAATGAAGGTACTGTACAGAATTTAGCAGAAAACGAATTTTTGGAATACCTTGACTAAAAGAAAAGATAGATTGGTAGGACACCACCTTAGAAATGAAGAAATCGTAAATTTAGCTTTGGAGGGAAGTGTGAAGGGGAAAAATCTTAGAGACCAAGAGACGAATTCAGATCGAAGTGGATTGCCGTTCTTCCGAGGAGATGGAAGCTTGCTCGGGATAGAATAGGGTGGAGATATGCATCAAACCAGTCTCCGGACTGAAGACCACAACTACTGCAGCAGCAATTGTAAGGGGGTGGCCGAATGTACTCCCTATGTTATCTGCTGCTCCGCCTCCCCGAGTAAAATCAGCCACGGTGGAGCGGCCAACCGCATTGAGGCGCTATGCTACGATGCGCGTGCCCGTTCCCCGTCGGGGGTTCGAATCCCCCCTCGGGCATGGATATTGTGCTGTCTTTAGTATAAGGTAGTTCATAAGTAGTTTACAAGTTTAGGGACTGATATGACCCCACAGTTAAGTCCCTTAAGCTTGACAAACATTTGAACATTTGAGAAAAATCACATGTTTCTATTACCTTTCGCAGTGAACTGCGAAACAACGGTAACTCACTGAAGGCAAGTGTACAAAATTTTATCAACATCGGAATAAAAACATATATTTTGCATAAGTGCGTAAGAAAAATACTCTTCGCCATGCGCCATATGAAATTTTATACATACATTGACCATGTTGCTTTGAAGTTTGTATGCAAAATTCATCAAGCTCAAAATAAACTACTGTGTGCCCTCCACACAGACCATACGCGTCATATAACCTGACCTATGCGTCGTAGGTGGCTCTTACCCCTAAAGCAATTGTTACTTCACTGTAACGAATATGTGCTCCAAATTTGGTTGAAATCGGTCCAGTGAATTAGGAGATGTGCAACAATGTCGCGTGATGCAGCAGTTTCTCTCGCATTTCATTGTTTGTAACTTCATGTCTCCTGAACTGTTACACGTGATCCTTGTACCCACACTGACGTTGCTCTTGTTTGTTTGGAACAGAACTCTGGATTTGTATGGAATGCAAACTTATAAACATACGGACACACTATGTATAAGGATAGGTTATAAAATACCAAGTTGCACTTAAATTTCATAGCTAATTCGCTGTTTCGCGTACAAATATTTTAATCCTGCTGTGGGCGCTTGGAACATAATTTCAATGCAAGCCGGCTGGCATCAACGGCGCTAGGACATTCTTCCACTAAAAATTTATATTTAGTGCAAATTGTTCAAATTTGTGATTGTAAAAGGACCGATCTAAAATATTTTGTCGTATTTTTAGGTATAAGGTGCTCAACAAAACTGTTTACACATTACGTAGGTTGTAATCTCATTCATTATCCTTAGTAGAAGCGGTCGCGTTTCATCTAGTAGACTCCAGCGATGTAGCTCCGGTAACGAGCTCTTTTCGTTCAATACAATATGACGAATGATGCGGTATCGATGAGCTAAAATCGATTCTATTTAGTTAATTGGAAACTAGATCTCTCGACGTGTGGCCGTGAGTAAACGAACTGGCACACCCTGTCTCAGTCCAGGGCGAAGTGCAGCTCCTAGTCATTAACAGTAACTTCCATAATAATTTAAAAGCTGCGGAGAACCAAACACTCCAGATTTTAACTGAATTTCGTTATCGCATTACATTAAGTTGTATGCCCCCTAAATTTAACACGCATTATCATCATTAATTTTAATGTGCTTTCGCTTCGGCTTCGTTAATTAACTGCCGTTTTAATTAATGGTCTATCCTGTCTATCTATTCGTTTGACATTTTTATATACTGCTAATTAATGTATTAGCAAGAAACACACATTATCATTATTACTGTGGTTACAAAGCTTTGTATAAAGGAAAGCAAGGAGAAATTTGGAGAAGGAATTAAAGTTCAGGGTGAAGAATTAAAAACATTGCGTTTTGCCGACGACATAGTAGTTCTGTCAGATACAGCAAAGGATCTGGAAGAGCAATTGAACGGAATGGACAGTGTGCTGAAAGGTGCATATAAGATGAACATTAACAAGAGCAAAACTAGGGGTAATGGAGTGCAGTGTAAGAAAATCAGGTGATGCTGAAGGAATTAGATTGGGAAACGAAGCAATAAAGGAGGTAGATGAGTTTTGTCACTTGGGCAGTAAAATAACAAATGATGGTCGCAGTACAGAGGATATAAAATGCAGAATGGCAATGGGCAGAAAAGCGTTCTTGAAAAAGAGAAATTTGTTAACATCGAATATTGATTTAAACGTAAGGAAGTCCTTTCTGAAGGCATTTGTGTGGAGTGTTGCCTTGTATGGGAGTGAGACATGGACGATAAACAGTGCGGACAGGAAGAGGATTGAGGCTTTTGAAATATGGTGCTACAGAAGAATGCTGAAGATTAGATGGGTGGATCGCGTAACTAATGAGGAGGTACTGAACAGAATTGGGGAGAAAATGATTTTCTGGCATACCTTGACTAAAAGAAGGGATAGATTGGTAGGACACATTCTTAGACATCAAGGAATTGTGAATTTAGCATTGGAGGGAAGTGTGTGGGGAAAAAATCGCAGGGGAAGACCAAGAGATGAATACAGTAAGCAGATTCAGACAGATGTAGGTTGTCGTTCTTATGTGGAGAGGAAGAGGCTTGCTCAGGATAGGGTATTGTGGAGAGCTGCATCAAACCAGTCTCCGGACTGAAGACAACAACAACAACAACAAAGCTTTGAAGTCAGTAGACCTCACATGTGCTGTTGATCACAGTAACCTTCGTAATGGTTGCTTTGGTTGTATATGTGCCGCGCACGAGGAAGAAGTACCGACTTTTATTCCCTGTTTAAAACAAAACAAAAAAAAGGCCCACGCATTTGGGTGTTAAAAAAAACCAAAAATATGTTGTGGTTTTTTAACTTCCTCCTGGCTGAATACTATGCGCAACACCGGTATTCGAACCTCAAACCTTCCCATTAGCGGGTGGTGATCTTAATGACTGAGCTACCACGACCAGCTTTTCTTAAAGTATTCTCTTACGTCAGTGTTTTTCAACCCTCTCGAGTTTGCGACCGGCCTTCCAAGTTAAAATATTCCGGCGACCCCCCTTACCCACCCCCACCCTCACCGTACTGTAACTGAACCATGTGTATGTGAACTCTAAGACAGCGAATTTTATATTTTCTTCTGCTGATAAAATTTTCTCATAAAAAAACATGATAGGGTGAATTTTTAGTGGATTTTCCAGAATATAACACGTTATCCTATTTTTACATTAATTTCGACAGAAAATATATTTTGCATGACGAGATTTTCCCGTTGCAGGTAAAATTCGGAAGCAAATTTTGCTCGTTAAGTCGCACTATTTAGGAAATTTTTAAAGAAGTTGACTTATTTTCGATTTCTCACAATTATTTCTGGCCCTCTCCCCACGCTAATTTATCTATCGAATAGTTCCTGAAAGCAATTTTCAGGGTTTTCATTTATTCGTCGTTAACATGTATTTATTGTAAAAAAAAAAAAAAAAAAAAAAAAAAAAAAAAAAAAAAAAAAATAGTACGTTCTATTCGAATCAGAATTGATGACAATAAGGAATTTAAGGAATTACGTTAGTATAGTATAACATAAATTTCCATTTTCTTAGGCACTTTTAGTATTGCGGAACCCCCTAGTAACCAGACATACACTGGATTGGTTATATTTCCGCCTTTGACGGCGACACCCCCCCCCACTCCCAAGCAAGACTTTGCGACTCCCTTTTCATTGTAATATAGTAGTGAAAAGTAGTTCAATTTCAGTGTTGTAGGTAAGTTCAAGGCTCTCTCTCTCTCTCTCTCTCTCTCTCTCTCTCTCTCTCTCTCTCTCTCTCTCTCTCTCTCTCTCTCTCTCTCTCTCTCACACACACACACACACACACTTAACTTGAATGCTTAGCGACTTATGGTTGAAACCATCCTGTAAATTTCATGTTCCTACGTAATAACGTTTTCTGAATGTTAATGTAGTGTGTATCTGAAGTGCGACTTGGGTATCTGTCAAGTATTTTTCTAAAAACCACATCCGCACAGGCCAAGTCTCTACCCTTCGCTGTTATTCCGCGAAGCCGATTTAATTAGAGGCAGACTACCCCCGCCCCGCCCAATTTCCGGAGGCGGCACTCCAACACCTTATCTATTCGAGCGACTTTTTAAGCGGGTCTAGATTTCCTACATTGCTTTAGAATCATTCTGGGATGATTCCTTCCTTATCCTCCAGCTCGAAAGTATGCTTAGTTTTTAATGATCTCATCGTCGACGGGCATTAATCCACAATTTTCCTTCGGCTTTTTACGAGGCATGTAATTGTTGGATTTTTCCTATAAAATAGCAGGTGAGGTATGTAGTAAATAAGATATACACCAAACTATACAAATGATGGGTTACCGATACTTTGATGCGATTCTTTTAGAGGTTTTTGAGCTTTCAATAAAAATATTTTTTATGTCTTTTACTTACAGTTCTACGATAAACTACTTTTCTGTCATCACACTTAGTGTGTTTTTATCAGTTTGCGATTGTATCAATAGCAATTGTCATTTAGGGGATACTCAAAGGCCAATCAGAAATAATTCGATGTAGCATTGTCGGTTACTTAAAGTGCAATATGGATGCAGTCTTTGCGGTGCTGTTATTTCTGCTAGAAATTTCTGAGAACTCCTTAGATTCAAGAATACGGTACCATTTCAAGTCAATAATACCCACAAACGATCTTTAGTATCATCGTTCCTGCAGGACATTCAGAACAACGGGTGTCTGCTCGGCCATTGTGTTCGTAAAACAAGAGCTATTAGCTCTGCAGACAATTCAAAAGATAAGACCTGTAATCTTCCATTGTTCTCCATAGTTTGCACTCAAACCACGCCCATATTTCGTTGTCGAGTAAGCTCGGACGCGAGATATCAGAGTAAATGTTCAAATGTTTGCTAAGCTTATGGGACATAACTACGGGGTCATCAGTCCCTAAAGTTACAAACTGCTTACGAACTACCTTATACTAAGGACGGCACAAATATCCATGACCGAGGGGGGGATTCGAATCCCCGACCATAGTGCCGTGCAGACCGTGACTGGAGCGCCTCAGTCCCCACGGCCACCGCAGCCGGCATATCAGAGTAACAGTCGTCTGATAGTTTTCTTTCTTTCTTTTAGAAGAACTGTAACATGCGAATTGCACCAGGACAAATACAGAACGCTTGAAACATTTTCTGAAAACCGCACCATATAATTGAAAATGAGAGTTGCTAATATGAAATTATATACGACTCTCAAGTCAACTGGCGGCACGGTGATACCATCCGCATCTATGCAGCTCTCACAAGGAGACCACATGGGCATCGGATTTTAGAATTTTTTGTTTTGTTTCTGGTACGTGAAGTTCAGAACTCTAGTAACAATCGCCATTCGACGCTACTCTCAAAAATTTTTGAGAAAATCGACTTCGGAGTTTTGTAAATAAGCGTAAGTACCAACAATTAAATGTTGTAGTATCTGTAGTAACTCAGGTGGTAACGATCTGGTGTCATAACCCTACTGTCGGTAGTTCAAATCCTGTCGTGGCAGAATTTTTTTTTCTTTTTTGTTCGAATACTTACACAATAGTAATTTTTACGAAAAGTGCGCGTATTTTTGTTCCTTATATAAAAAAGTTACATTTATTATAGTAGTGGCTTCACTATTAGTTGTCAATGGTAGTATTTGATTATTCAGTTTGTGAATAGCTACGAAACTGTGTTTGGAAAGCCATCTCATCAGCTACTAATGGCTTACCAAGCAACTAACCTACGCAGCCATCGTTTTACGTGACACGGGTTTCAACTCGTCAGTATACACATAAACAAACGCTTAGATTTAGAGATCCCAAAATGTTTTATGTAACTGAATTCGAACACGAAAAAAATGTCATGTTGGGATTCGAACCTCCGACTCTATAGTTGTCAAGCCAGACCGCTACCATCTGAACTACATCGACAAATGCTGTAACTGTTTAAATTATTGGTACTTACATGTACTTCGCGTAACTTTAAAGTCGATTTTCTCGAGAATTTTTGAGAGTTGCGTTAAATAGCTGTGGCCGATTGTTATTTAAGTTCTAACTTCACGTACCGTAAATAATAATAAATAAAAATTCTAAAATCCGATACCCATATGGTCTCCTTGTGAGAGGTCAGAAATAACAACTGCTAATTCAACTGCAGTTGTAGTGATTCTGATTCGAAGTTAACGCTGTACGTCTTCGTGGATCTATTAAGCAGACTTTTTCTACTGCATTTGTCTGTTACAAGATTTTTAGAACAATAACTCATTTGTAAGGTAATCAGACGTCTGAAGCTGTTCCATAGAGCGGAATTATAGTCATTAAGGAATCTAATGTTTTACTAGTATTTCTTATCAAAAAAAGAGATGAAAAAATGGTGTTTTGCTATGTTTATAACCGAAAATTTCGTACAACAGAAGTCGGAGCGTAAATAACGACTAGTGAGGATAAGTATTGATGAGTAGACGACCAAAATAAATTCTATAAGTTACAGTAGTATCAAAACTATAGAAGTGCCTTTTTTCCAGACAGTGGTCGGTATTAAACTCGGTTCAGCTACCCGGTCTGAAAGCTGGAGTAGCTGCAGGCGTCCTCTTTGTGCGCAGAAGTTAAAAGCGCGCCGGGCAGGATGCGTTCTGAATGACAAAAAGAAATCCCTTATTAAAGTTGCGAGCTTCTTTGTAGGCGGCATGTACGGAATTGCTTCAAAGGCCCGGAGACCAAACGTTGGCCGACGCTGACGCTCGCATCCGCTCCAGAAAGTCGTTCTGTGCTTTCCTAATAACGACTGAAGTCCTCACTGCGTGACCCTAAGTAATGACCAAGCGACCTCCTTCCCCGTAGACCGACTAAATTTATTTCCTGCTTTCCTGCACATTATCATCAGCTACAAAATGGCAATTCAAAGGGAGCATTCACTGAAAATTCTGCATCCAGTCGGGTAAAAGTTTCTCTAATTTGTGCCAAGGTTCGTTGCAGGCAGTTTACGTTCATATGCAGGTATAACTTGAGTCGCGCCTGCATTTTGTGCGTGTAGTGTGCAACTTTTTACGAGACAAAGAAGAAAGAAAAAACAGCGACTGACAGTGACAGAACAGAGAAAGGGGAAAAGATGGAGGTATGAGAGTAACTTGTCAGAGAAGACGGGAGAATTTTTAATTTTTTGACTGTCCCATCACAAAATGTTTAGTGCTGCATTTCACCATGGCACTTCGTCTCGCTCAAGTACTTAATATTTCCCAGACGAGTTTGAAAACAGTTCATTCGTTGCGCAGTAACAGTTGGAAAAAGTGACTTCGTTGTAGATATCAAACTGAAGGCACATGTGACTTAATTTACGTAAGTTACAATATCTTGCATTGGAGTTCTAACTTTGTAGCTGTGGAAAAAGTGTGGGAGAGACTGTTCTAGTTTTCAAACACCTGTTTGATGCAGATCTCTCCACAAATATATCCTATTCATGCCGCTTCATTTTCAAGCAACTATTATACACTACTTCCGTTTTGACTGATAAGCGCGGACTACGCGCTTCTTCCCTGTCCTACTCTTAAACAATATCCCTCTATCAGCAAATAGACGTTTGATTTATCAATATATATCCTATCAACCGAAGCGTTGCTTTAGTTAAACTTCTTTTGATTCAGTATTCTACGTCTTCAGTTTGCTGTATTCTCTTACATTGTGTGTGTGTGTGGGGGGGGGGGGGGCTGTAACAGTGTTTCACTTCTTTCCTTTTAAGAGCTATGTCTCTTGTAAAAATGCAACAACAAAAAAGTTTGTATATCTATCGGACCAAACTGCGTGGTCATCAGTCCGTAGCTTACAAACTACTTAAACCTAGGTAAATAACCTAAGACCAACACACACACACACACACACACACACACACACACACACACACACACACACACACACACACACACACACACACCCATGCCCCAGGGAGAACTCGAACCTCCACGGCGACCAACAGCGCGCTCCGCAGCGAGACGCTTAAACAGCTCAGCTACTCCACCGCGGCACTAAAAAAAAAAAATTTCAGCCTGGCTTCTCCGCGAATTGTAGCAAAACCTTCGTTTCCCTGCTTACTTCAGAATTCTGTACAAAGTAGCCCAGAAACATCCTCAAATGGTTTTTCTAAATCTGCAAATGGTATCGTTGCTTGAATCTATATTCCAAGATAAGTCGTAGGTTTAATATTGCCTCTGCATTTCTCTGGAACCCAAACCGATCCCACCACAGCTCAATGTATACCTGTCCATACATTCTTGTACAGCTAATCATGTTGTTATTTTGCAGCCCTAGCTTACAAGACTAAGTAATACACCCTTCGACAGCATCATTGTTTGGTATCAGATTATTAAAGGATGTTGCCCTGTCTCGTGTATATTGCATACCAGGAGGATATTTTGACGGCTGTTTGTCCCAAAATATCTTAGTCATTCTAAGGGAATGTCATGTACTTCACTAATGTCGTTTATAATTAGTTGTTTGACGGTCATGACAATTTGGTTTTTAATTAGGAACTTTGTGTACGAACTTGTCATATTATGTCGCAGGAGGAGTGGTCATTTATTCAGGGATGACAGGAATGACCATTCCATGAAAAAGTCTAGCAAACATGTGCTCCAAAATGAATACTTTAAGAAATAAGAGCATTTGTTTATCTTCCATACTGTGAAACTAATCTCCTCCGCTGCAAACTCTAAGGCCGCATTGTGGACCGGAACATAAAAAAAGTCCAGTAAACGTGGCATGTAAAGTGCATACTCTGAACACACAGAGGACATCGAGAAGGCATAAAGAAGGGCAATTCGTTCAGTATTATTACGGAATACAGGAGAGTGTCATGGGTATGGGGCGCGAGTGGATATGGTTGGCAATCATTAGGTCAGACTCGTTTCCTTGGGCCGTAATCTATATACCAAAGTTCAATCACCGGCTTTCTCCTTTTAATGCGAAAATATTATGTTGACGCCTACCTACATCTGGACGAATTGTCATGAAAATAAAATAGAGAAATTAGAACTCAAACGTAAAAATGTAGTCGTTTTCTTTTAGTGTATTAAACGGTAGAATTTCAGAGCAGTCATGTTCATGTAGACTAAGCCAAAGAGCCACCAGTACCACTGTTTCAGTAGAAAGAGTAGTCACAGTAACGAATATGAACATGTACTCGTAACTCGTAAGGTGTACATTTTATGTGCAATGTTTATTACGCATTTTTGCCTCAAATTACCGTTCCTGTAATTGTTGAAATGCCTTGTGGGACACCCTGTGTAGACCGGAGATAGCATGCTTCTCATGTTTCTTCACACTGTAAAAACCAATAACGCTGTAATTACGAATTAAGAGGTGACTCAGTTCACGGAGTTGCAGTTTCTTACTGAAGGAATATGGAGCGATTCGAACCGGGGCGATCATATAAATCAGTCGTTGATACGGAGGATGCCAGACTGCGATTCATTGGAAGAATCCTGAGGGAGTCCATCAACAAAGCAACTAGGTTACGAAACACTCGTTCAGCCAGTACTTGAATATTGTTCGTCACTGTGGAATCCATACCTGATAAGAGATAGGGAAGATCCAAAGGAGAGCAGCACGCTTCGTTACGGTTTCATTTAGTCAGCACTAAAGCATCGCAAAGATGTCCTCCAAACTCCAGTGACAAACGATCTATGGGGAGACATTCTGTCAGAGTTCCGAGAACATACGTTGTCAATCAATACATTGCTTTCTCCTACGTATAGATCGCGAAAAGACCACGAGCACACACGTGGAGAGATTAGAACCCTCAAAGAGGCACACCTGCAGACTTCTATTCCGAAAACCACACGCGACTGGAGTAGGAAATAATGGCTCACTCCTCGAGTGGACTTGGATGTAGATGTAGACTTTCAGTTCGTCTTATGACTGTACGAATTGCTACAGTGTCAAGTTTCTGCGTCGGATGCCAAATGTATGCAGATTGTATAAACGCGTCAGACTTTGTGTGTATGCGTTTTGGTGTTAGTTGCGGTTTTTCAGCGTGCCTTGCAGATCATTCTGAAGCTGAAATCTGCAGCAGTCGACTTGCAGACCCACCGCACGGAACACACGCTTGGGCCGCCGCGCTCTGCGCTGTTTGTTGATCCGCCGTCCCCGTCTGTTAGTTTACGTCTCGCTCCTCGCCTACGCAGCGTATTCAGTTTCATATCGTCCAAACGACGCGCTACCAAAGTTCTCATTGCGCAAACTGCTGTTGCCGTTCCGTTCCTCGTCCGTTTATATATATTTTGGCCATCATACGGATGCCGTCGTTTCATGTGTCTCAACAAATGACGGATGTGTTGATGTATTGTTTCCAAACTGCGACTTTACCTCACCAAACAAGGTAATGAAACAGTCTCGTTTTTGCTTGTTTGAAGTTCCTTTATAATTAACTTTTGTATGTTCCTTCGTGGACTCTTCTTTGATGACGAAGTGAGATAATTAGCGTAATGCACGGCTCAGTGATGCTCTCAAACAAGCCCCTATACGTTTTTAATTATATGACTAATTGCGGTCATTGACCTTTCTGACACTGGTGAGAGTGATGATATTTATCTCGACTAGATTGTCTCCCCCCCCCCTCTCTCTCTCTCTCTCTCTCTCTCTCTCTCTCTCTCTCTCTCTCTCTCTCTCTCTCTCTCTCTCTCTCATCCGTACTGCGCACGCTCACAATACTCGCAATGTGGAACGTGTCGGGCAGCCAACAGAGTTCTGACACCGGTAATTCCATTCTGCTTCCTCCCAGGCTGGCATTGCCTTCAAACTACGTCTTTTGGACATCGTTGAAATCTGCGGGGTTAGGTGGAACAGTGTTGAAACCACTGGACTCAAATTATGGACGACAGTTGCAATGTCCAGCCGGCAGTACATACTTGAGTTTTCCGTGATTTCTGTAAATCACTTAAAGCGAATGCCGAAATTGCCGCTATGGTAGACACTTCTTTCCTTCACCCATCCAGAGAAACAGAGCTGTTAGCCTATAAACCGCCATGAGCCACTGATTTCCTCGTCGTCGACGAGACATTAAGCTGCTCTTCCCCTCATCATGCTGCCTTCCTTCAATAAGATGACTGCCGATTTCACTCACCCGTCCTCCTGCCGTTTCCATTTCCCTGTTTAACTGTAATTGCGTCAATCGATCAGGACATCGACTAGATACTATCTTCTTAACTTTTCTTCCGCAAGCTGTTATTCCCTAAGCCGTGGGTGGGCAATCGGCAGCCTGGTCCGGCCCGTGGAAGAAATTCCTGACACACACACACACACACACACACACACACACACACACACACACACACACACACACACACAGAGAGAGAGAGAGAGAGAGAGAGAGAGAGAGAGAGAGAGAGAGAGAGAGAGACGACCGCGCTAATGTTACAGTGCTTTTCATATACATTTACGTCAATTCAATGTTAAATGGGACTATCTTTCAGTCTCCGGTTGTTTCCTGACAAACTTGTATAACTTGATTTACAAGATTTTTCTTAAACAACACTCCAACTGCTTTTCTCACTCTACAGGGGTTTTGCGTCGAAGTTCGTTAAAAATATTATTGTTCCCAGAAGAAATGTTTCGCGGTATTTATAGCCTGATTATAGATTCAGTCGATTTGAAATGCAAATCGAACGTTAGTGCGTAGAAAACAACGGTTTGTAAATGAATGCAGGAGACAAACAGCGTCTGATCAGAACTCAGGTAGGATGGTTTGCGTTCTCCACGTCCCGTGGAGCAAATTATCGGAGCTATAATTCACAGAGCGCATTGATACATAGGTTTGAGACTCGCACTCACGTAATTATGACTGCGAGAAAAATGACTACTTTTCCTGTTTAAACAAGTAGCACGCACAAAGGCTTGCAGCAGTCTCTACATGCCACGAATGTAGTATCAGATGAGATCGACATCTGTTAACATATCAAAGGCTGTGCGTTCCGAACCTATATCCTCATTGTTAAATGAAAATGGTTGAGGAGGTTGGAACGTGTAATAGTTTGAGGGAAAAGAAACGACGAATTAAAGCCATTTATTGCCAATACGACGAATGCTATTGATTTCAAGAAAGCAGATCGGAAATACTAATAAAAATGTCATAATGTTTGTTAAGCTGATGGGACTTACCTGCGGGGTCATCAGTCCTTAAACTCACAAACCACTTACTCTGTTAAAGACAACACAAACATCCCTGTCCGGGGGGGATTCGAACCCCCGACGGGGAACGGCTTCGTGCATAGAGCATAGCGCCCTAATGCGCTCGGCTGCCCCACCGCGGCGAAAATATTAGTAGTATTTGTTTTCTTCTATCCAGTGGGTCCGCAGCACAGAATATATCTCCAAGTATACAATAGCTTTATACAATTTTACCAATATGCTGCTTTTTATTATAATGCTATTATGGATCCATTTCGTCACAAATAGTCATCAGACAATCTGCGAAATACACCAAAATTTTACATAATAATCATCGTTTTGTTATATATAACGGGTGATCAGAAAGTCAGCATAAATTTGAAAACTTAATAAATCACGGAAAAATGTGGAGAGGTAAAAAAAAATTGACACACATGCTTGGAATGACATGGGGTTTTATTAGAACCCACCAAAAAAAAAAAAAAGTTCCGAAATGTCTGACAGATGGCGCTTCATCTGATCAGAAAAGTAATAATTAGCATAACAAATTAAGACAAAGCAAAGACGATGTTCTTTACAGGAAATGCTGAATATGTTCACCATTCCTCAGCAATAGCTGTAATCGAGGAATAATCTTGTGAACACCACTGTAAAACATTTCCGGAGTTATGGTGAGGCATTGGCGTCGGATGTTGTCTTTCAGCATCCCTAGAAATGTCGATCGATCACGATACACTTGCGACTTCAGGTAATCCCAAAGCCAATAATCGCACGGACTGTCTGGGGACCTGGGAGGCCAAGCATGACGAAAGTGGCGGCGCGCAAGAGATCTTCCACGCGTATAGCAATATGGGGTGGAGCGCCATCCTGGATAAAAATCGTTCGTTCCAGCAGGTGTTTATCAGCCAGGCTGGGGATGATGCAATTATGTAACATATCGGCGTACCTCTCACCCGTCACGGTAGCAGTTTCAAAACCAGACTCACGCAGTCTCGAAGAAAAAAGGCCCAACCCTTACCGTGACTTTCTCGTCGTGTAATGGAGTTACCACGACAGGTCTAGGATTTTCGGTAGCCCAAATTCTGCAGTTGTGGGCGTTGACAGACCCTAGGAGCGTGAAATGAGCTTTGTCGGTTCACCACACGTTACTCAACCAATCATCATTTGAAACGCCGACACCGCAAATGCCCTCCGCTTCACTAAATCGCCAGGTAACAATTCATGATGCCGATGGGTTTTGTAAGGGTAGCATCTGAGGGTACGCCTAAGTACCAACGAAACAGTAGTGTATGGAATGCCGGTGCGACGTGCGACTGCACGAGCGCTGACTTGCCCATGTATAGACGAACCCGCTAGTCTCCATTTCTTCCTAAACTGTCTCAGCAGCATTACGCCTTGTGCTCGGTCGGCCACTACGGGGTCTATCGTCTAAACAACTCGTGGCTTCGAACTTAGAAATCATTCTCGCCACTGCTACATTTGTCAACGGACCTTTACCTGTTCGAATCCCCTTCCTATGGCAATAAGATCGTAACGCTGAACTAGCACATTCCCCATTCTGATAATACAGCTTCACTAAAAGCGCCTTTTCAGGTAACGTCGACATGTTGCGACTGCTGGTGCATCTGATTCTCTCTCTTTCATTACAGCTCCTTTTATATACGATTTTCATGCGCAGTCAGTGACGTTTTGCTGTCCAGCGCCATCTGTCGGACATTTTTTAACTTTTTCTTTTTGTTCTAATAAAACCCATGTCATTCCAAGCATGTGTGTAATTTTTACCTCTCTATCTACATTATTCCGTGATTTATTAAGTTTTCAAATTTACACTGACTTTTTGATCACCCGGTACTAAGTTAGGCCTGTTTTGTCGATATAAAGTTTTTTACTTACAAAGATGTAACATATTTGGCCAACTGTCAGAACATCAAGAGAAAAAAAATATCAAAATTTTTATTAAACGATATTTGTATAGTATTACATAAGTGTGACACTAAAGTTCACGGTATTGTTAAATAAATAGCAAGACATTGTCCAAGGATGTCACATGGTCATTGTCTGACGATGGCTATTTGTGCCGAAATGGATCCATAACAACATTATAATAAACTATAAAGCAGCATATTGGTATAATTATATAAAGATTAATAGTTTTGCAGTGCATGTATAGTAGAAAGTACAGTGGCTAAGGTTAGGCGAACATAAGCCTCATGTAGTGCAGACTAGGAGAAGTGTATATGCAATCGAAGCCTGGAACAACATAATTAGTGTGAAAAAAGGAGATATGAATGAAACAGAAAACTTATATTCCATTGATTTGTTCTCTTTGTCGTACTGAAGTGTGGCCCTTGGTGCTTTCCCATTCCAATTGCACTTTTACAAAGTTTTCCGTACTGTTGCAGTATAATGTTCGTGATTTCCTGTATTAATTTTCTAATAAAAATATTTCTGTACATAATGGTTAGATTTTTTAGCTTTTGAAGGGATATGTGGGATGCCTCCATATGGCATCGTGGAGCAGGATATATGTTTCTTTTACCGTAACTAACATCATTTTCAATCTTTTTACTACTAATTTAGACATTTGACATTAGTTTATTAATGAAATTTTCAAATTACTTTGTGTTTACTTTGCCATGATATAATATTTTGAGTCTTGATGCGTGTACTTAGACATCAAGAAATAATACATATTTTGTCAATATATTGCAGACTAATGGTCTCTGTTTCCTCGAAGTAATGGTAGCCAGCATCCTCTTCTTCTGCTGCTTATCCACTAATGGATGTTGGCGACCACATGAAGCATCTTTCTTCTGTGAACCGCAGTATGAAGTAGCTGGTCTACACTGCGTAGTCCTGTCCACTGCTTTATATTGTCCAACCTGGATGTTCTTCTGCGTCCTTGTCTTCTTTTCCATCGATCTTCCCTTCTATTATTAACTGTAGAAACATATATTTGGTGTTTCGTACTGTATGTCCTAGGTATGCAGTTTTTCTTTTCAGCACTGTCAGCAATTCTCGCTGCTTGTTCATTCATTCCAGAACTTCGGTGTTGGTTATTCTTGCAGTGCGCGGTATTTTAAGCGTTCAAAGGCCTCTAACTTTTTCGTTATTGAAATAATTTAGTGTCCATCCTTCAGAGCCATATAGAAGCACGGACCAAATGCAACATTTTACAAATCGGACTCTTAAGGTTTAGGTCTAGGTCTGTGCTTTTAAGAATATTCGTAAATTTTATGAAAGCGTTTCGGGCGTTCTCTATGCGACATCTTATTTCCAAGTCTGTTCGCCAATCTTCACAAAGCCAGGTTCCGAGGTATTTAAACTTGCTGACTCTTTGTATTACAGATTCTAGAAATCGTAGATTTGCATTTTTGAGTTGGACTCTCGTGTGACAATCATAAAATTAGTCTTTTTGATGTTAATATTCAGACCTAGAGTACTACTGTAATCTCCTATGTTGAAAAGTTGCTGAAGGTTATCTAAATTATCAGCAATCAATACCGTGTCATCAGCATAGCTAATGTTGACATTCTCTCCGTTAACCTTTGACTTTTTCTACATTATCAAGTGGCTCTTGAAAAATACTCTAAGCCAGCATAACCATAATGAATTTTGGGAGTTCTGCGCCGGCCGCGGTGGCCGAGGGGTCTGCGACGCTTCAGACACGGTCTGCACGGCCACTACGGTCGGGGGTTCGAATCCCCACTCGGGCATGGATATTTGTGCCGTCCTTAGTTGTAGCTAGTTCATAAGTCATTTGTAAGTTTAGGGACTGATGACCTCGTAGTTAAGTCCCATAAGCTCTACAAACATTGGAATTTGGGAGTTCTGCAGTGTTGTTTATAATCTTTGGTCCTAAAGGAACAGATAGAGATGACGATGCCATTTGGCATCAGTGAGCTGGAAAGGGTTAAAAGAAAAATTTGTAGTAGCTCATTAATGACCATTAAGTACTTAGCCTACGTAAAATCTATTTTTCTCAATTGATTATTTTGTTACTTCACTATTTTCTTTAAAGTATTCAAATATAGATAAGTGCCAGCGATACACAAGTGTTTCAAAATTACACGTACAAACTTGTACGGGGTTGTAGAAATAATCTGGGGGAACGAAATGAGGCTGGAACTGAGTGCCTGT
Source organism: Locusta migratoria (assembly GCA_026315105.1). Taxonomy (NCBI): domain Eukaryota; kingdom Metazoa; phylum Arthropoda; class Insecta; order Orthoptera; family Acrididae; genus Locusta; species Locusta migratoria. The sequence continues at coordinate 805,318,535 of CM048745.1, read as the reverse complement.
AAACGTCATTCGTCGACGCTACAAACCGCGGTAGCGGCGTCTGGCTGTAAAGTCTGATTGTGTACCCCGGCGGGCGCAACGGAACGTCGCGCAATTTACCTGTCAGCAGTGTGGACGCGTTCGCCGCCTGCCTGGTGTTCAGTGCTGACACCAGCACTGCAGACTGCTCCGCCTGCGATCCACTGGCGTGCAGAATCACGGTTTACTGCTCTGGCTTAGTGGCAGGCATCGGCGGCTATAACGTACCCGCTCTGTGGTATTATCGGGTAACGTTTCCTCACACGGGCTCTGGCTCCAGTCCGCATTTTGTTCGTCCAGACACCCTCTGCTCCCCCCCCCCCCCCAAATATTTAATGTAATTTCAAAAATATTGTTTTAAAATTACAGAAATTATGTATACATCATTTGCGAGGCTATTACATAAGACTGATTTCCTTCCTCACTTCCACACAAGATTATGCTTGTGTACACGCGCAATCCTTATTTATCCGCTTTGTGACATATATATCGTTTTCCTTTACCGAGACTTTTTTTAATACCCTAGCTGACTAGCTCTTCTTTCCTCTTTCCCAGTAGAATTTTATTCTTCGGTATACATTTTTCTACTGCCGCACGGATGGGTCCCTGGTATAAGCGTCAGGCAAAGCGACCGTTCTTTCCGGAGGTTCGAATCCACCCTTTGTGTGTGTGTGTGTGTGTGTGTGTGTGTGTGTGTGTGTGTGTGTGTGTGTGTGTGTTTTGTCCTTAGTGTAAGTTAAAATAGTTTTCAAGTCTAAGTACTGATCACTATGCACATTGAGGCGTTATGCTACGATGAGCGAGGCCGTTCCCCGTCGGGGGTTCGAATCCCCCCTTGGGCATGGATATTTGTGCTGTCTTTAGTGTAAGTTTAGGCCGCAGTTAAGTCCCTTAAGCTTAACAAACATTTGAACTGATTAATGTAGCAGTTTGATTCAATAGCTTTACATTTTATTCTTTTGCGCAGTCTTCAGGACACTACATTTACATGGGATACTCTGCAAATCACATTTGACTGGCAGAGGGTTCATCGAACCACCGTTATACTATTTATCTTCCATTCCATTCTCGAATAGCGCGCGGGAAGAAAGAACACCCGAATCTCTCCGTTCGAGCTCTGATTTCTCGTATTTTATTCTGATGGTCATTTCTACCTATGTAAGTGGGAGTCAACAATATATTTTTGCATTCGGAGGAGAATGTTGGCGATTGGAGATTCGTAAGTAGCCCACGGCGCAGCGATAAGCGCCGTTGTTGTTGTGATTCCCATCCCAGATACTGTATCATTTCCGTAACGCTGTCTCCCCTGTATCGTGACAATATGAAACGAGCTGCCCTTCTTTGGTCTCTTTATATGTCCTCTGTCAAATCCACCTGATAAGGATCGCACACTGGGCAGCAATACTCCAAAAATGGACGGACAAGCGTAGTGTATGCAGTTTCTTTTGTAGTTCTGTTGCATGTTTTAAGTGTTCTGCCAATAAAACACAGTCTCTGGTTCGCCTTTCCCACGACATTATCTACGTGTTCTTTTAGGTTTAAATCTGAAGTAATAGTAATTCCTAGGTATTTTTTGGAGTTTACGGCCTACCTTTGATTGGTTTATCTTGTAAACAAAGTTTAAGTGATTTCTTTTCGTACTCGTGTGGACGACTTCACACTTCTCATTAATTAGAGTCAGTTGCCTATTTTTACACCATACTGATATTCAGATCGTTCTGCAGTTGGTTTTGATCTTCAGATGATTTTACTAGACGGTTAATGACGGCGTCATCTGCAAACAACCTAAGATAGCTACTTAGATTTTCCCCTAAATCGTGTATGTAAATAAGTAAAGGCAGAGGACGAATAAGACTACCCTGTGGAACGCCCGATATCACCTCTGTTTTAGTCGATTCCTTACCATCGATTACTACGAACTGTGTTCTCTATGACAGGAAATCCCCTATACAATCGCAAATTTGGAGCGATATACCATAACCACGCAATTTAATTAAAAGCCGTTTGTGAGGTACGGTGTCAAGAGCCTTCTGGAAATAATTACGGAATCGATTTGCGAACCCTTGCACTGATTGATTAAATCTGGGTGGATACGAAACTTTCTATCGCGACAGCGTATCACTCATTCCAGTGAGTTTACGATTCCACGTGTCTGAATTCTACCGTAATTTGTCAGTTTTTCCATTTGGGGTAGGCGGCCAACTCTCTCGCAAAAAAGCAGCAGAACAACCGAGTACATTCGATTAGTAACACGCATCCGCATGAACAGTGATAAAAAATCTTACTGATCAGGCAGATGTCGATTTCGTCCATCCATTTTATGCCTTCTCCCTGAACAACTGAGTAACGCCATGCAGTATCAGTATTGACGCTCAAAGTCTTCTGGTCTGGCTAAACGTTTGTATGTGCTTGCCCAGCCACCGGTAGGAGTGGGGGGGGGGGGGGTAGAGATGAGTGGAGAGGAAAGGAAAGGAAAGAGTTCGGTCCACGCAAAGTTCTAGCAAACTGTGGGCACAGTGGACCGCTTTGCCTCCGTTTTATAGCTAGGGGCCTCGTTAAATTACTCCACTGCTTACACTAACTTTATGGTCCGTGCTGCTAATAGCTTGCAATAACGAGTTCTGCCAAGAGGCAGTAGCTTTTTGTGTCGCACTTTGTTTCGTATTCGTTTGCATTAGCTAACATCAATGTCCCAGAAATGAGGTAGTCAAAGTTTCATCTCAAAGAAATACAAGTAGTATTTCGTACATCTCCTATCCCTCTCTTTTTCTTTCTTTCTCAAGATGAAGTAATAATCTTGCTGTCCTCTTACAGTGGAACCGTAACGTTATGAATGATACCACACGTAAGCTGGATCAGCAAAATTTTTTGGCAACATAGTTAAATAGTGGTGCAGTAACTTTCGTCTAGTTGTAATTTCTTATTGTGACAGCAATTTTTGTACTCTTTACAACGTTCAGCGCGGTTATACTATCTGGCAGACGTGGTGGGTGAAAAATGGCTCCTAAAATTTTTACGGAATATGGACAAACGGCGTTGATACGTCTTTGTTCTGGCAATGAAGTATAAATTAGCGTATGGCTCGAAAGTAAGCGAAAAAGAGAGAATGGAGCCAAGTTAGTCTGTTCGTCAGGCATTTCTCGCATCAAATCAGTTAGCTGTAATTAGTGTTTTTCTCAAACTACACGTACGCTGTACCAGCCACTTGTCATCGTACATCACACCAGACTCTGTGAAAATACTATTTAGTTTCTGAATTTTCAACTTTACCGTATATCTGAAAATGGTTTTATTGGTTGCTATGTTCTAGGAAATATGATTAAATGCAGTGATTGAAATATAAGACAGTGTATCAAAATTTCAAAGAAATCTGTTAAGTTTTCGGAGAGTTCAGATTTTGAATAAACGATCATTTAAATTGGTAAATTTAGATGTTCCTCAACGCAAATTTCCGAAATTTCTAGACCGAATGTTCTGAAATTTTGACATAGCTTTCTAGTGGAACAAGCTCATGTGTTTGTATACAGAGTGTTACAAAAAGGTACGGGCAAACTTTCAGGAGACATTCCTCGCACACAAAGAAAGAAAATATGTTAATTGGACATGTGTCCGGAAACGCTTAATTTCCATGTTGGAGCTCATTTTATTACTTCTGTTCAACTCACATAAATCATGGAATGAAATCACACAGCAACCGAACGTTCCAGCGTGACTTCAAACACTTTGTTACAGGAAATGTTCAAAATGTCCTCCATTAGCGAGGATACATGCATCCACCTTCCGTCGCATGGGATCCCTGATGCGCTGATGCAGCCCTGGAGAATAGCGTATTGTATCACAGCCGTCCACAATACGAGCACGAAGAGTCTCTACATTTGGTACCGGGGTTGCGTAGACAAGATCTTTCAAATGCCTCCATAAATGAAAGTCAAGAGGGTTGAGGTCAGGAGAGCGTGGAGGCCATGGAATTGGTCCGCCTCTACCAATCCATCGCTCACCGAATCTGTTGTTGAGAAGCGTACGAACACGTCGACTGAAATGTGCAGGAGCTCCATCGTGCATGAGTCGTATTTGTAAAGGCACATGTTCTAGCAGCACAGGTAGAGTATCACGTATGAAATCATAACGTGCTCCAGTGGGCGTAGGTGGAAGAACATGAGGCCCAATCAACACATCCCCAACAATTCCTGCCCAAATCTTCACAGAAAATCTGTGTTGATGACGTGAATCGACGAATTACAGTACATACTATCGAAACAATTGGGTATTTTGACAATTGTCTGCACGAATTTAAAGAGAAATACTAAAATGAGTTCTAACATGGAAATTAAGCGTTTCCAGACACATGTCCACATAACAATTTTCTTTCTTTGTATGTGAGGAATGTTTCCAGAAAGTTTGTCGTACCTTTTTGTAACACCCTGTATATACCAAATTTTGCATATATGTGTATAATATGTAGGTTATACATAATAAGAGTAGATAGCCAAAAAACCTTCATATACTAGAATGCAGCATTAAAGTAAACCTTGAGCTCAATCAGTGCAGAACTTTGAGTTTTTGAACGTACACTAATCAACAGAACATTTTTAATAGAGGGATTATAGCCTCATGCAATAGTTCTGTTAGAAATGCCGCGCACGATTTATAATCAGTACAATATAAATCAGTACCATTTATCTCCAATTACAGAAGACACTTGAATTCACCTACTTCTCACTTTTGCACACATCTATAAACTGTAAGGCACTCTCCTGCCAGTAGTCCACATCCTGCCGGACCGCCTCCTTTTAGCCGCTTTGCGGCATTCCTTCAGTCTGTCTGCTTCGCTCCAGGTGATTCTTGGAGACATGACTCCATGGCTGACCGTGTTTTACGTTTTTTCTTTTCGTGCAGCCAGTTTTTATCTCGTTTGATGTAACGGTGAGAACCTTAGCCTGATCTCTCAGGCACCCTCCCCTCCCACATTTCGACTTATCTTAGAAGATAGGTTAAGGAAAGGGAAACCTACGCTTTTTAGCATTTGTGGATCTGGAGAAAGCTTTTGACAATGTTGACTGGAATACACTTTTTCAGATTCTGAAGGTAGGAGGGATAAAATATAGGGAGCGAAGAGCTATATTCATCTTGCACAAAAACCAGACAGCAATTATTAGAGTCGAAGGGCAAGAAAGGGTCGCAGTGGTTGGGAAGGTAGTAAGACAGGATTGCAGCCTTTCCCCAATATTGTTCAAATTGTACATTGAGCAAGCTGTGAAGAAATGCAAGGAGAAGTTTGGAGAGGGAATTAAAGCCTAGGGAGACGGAATAAAAACCTGGCGGTTTGCTGATGACACTGTCAGAGACAGCAAAGCACATGGAACAGCAAGGAGATTTTTCTGAAAGCATTTGTCTGGAGTGTTGCATTGTATGGGTGTAAAACGTGGACAATGTGTTCAGACAAAAAGATGATAGCTTTTGAAATGTGGTGCTACAGACGAATGGTGATTAGATGGGTCAGTCACGTTACTAATAAGGTGCTCAACAGAATTGGGGGAAAAAGTAGTTTCTGGCATATCCTGACTAAGAGAAGGAATAGGTTGGTGGGGCACATTCTGACACATAAGGAATCGTCAGTCATCTTGGCATTAGAAGGAAGTGTGATGGAGACCGAGGGATGTAGGTTGCCGAACGTATTCTCAGATGAAAGGGCTTACACAGGACAGGGTAGCATAGAGAGCTGAATCAAAGGCGGCGACGACGACAACAACCACCACCTTCGTGTTGTCTGTCCTACTTTTGACTGGAGGTTTTAGTATGTGCAGAGAGGCTAGCCCATCCTTTATTATACTTGTGATCAGCCAGCCACGGTATTCTGCTGTAATGTTTCAGTTCAGTTACTCTATAGGTCTATGCATTTTGTTTTCTCTTACTTTTTTCTCCTTTTGTTTAATCAGTGTACTGGTCATTGTCGCTCTCTGCACACAGAGGAGTTTTCCCGCTATAGGTTTTGGGTGCTAAATTTTATCTTTGTATAATTTTTACTGTGACGTTTTCGGTAGGAACAGGGGACTGATGACCTCGCAGTTTAATCCCCTCAAAATTCCAACAACAACAAGAACTCAGCTCCGGGCCTTAGGACAGTGCCACGACAAGTCTGGTGGCAATGGCGCGCGAAGAGCGATAAGCAGAGACGTGCGCGACTGGCGTCCACACATCGAATCGGCGTCTCCATTGAGGCGGCTGTCGTTGGATCCTCTGCTGCTATTCACTCCGCAAGCGACACGCCGGCTGCTGGAACGGCGCTTGCCGACTGCGAGGTCGCGCATAAAGCGAGCCGCTGTAGAGTCCTGTGAAGTTGGCACCCCTTTTTTCAAAAATCTAAATTTTTTTCAGAGTTCTAGACAGATATGCAATAGTTCTGGAGTTCTCTGTACAACATTTAAATAGTTCTGCAGAATTTCGCCGAAAAAATAGTAAAAATTACCACAAACTTGAGTTTTTTTAGTTTTTTTTTAAATAAATATTTGCATATTAGCACAAACATAGTTCTGATCACAGTTCTAAATAGCTCTCAAAGAGTTCTACAGGAAATCCTAATAACATTTTTCTCTACAGTTTATACTTTATCAGATAAATGCAGTAATGTGGAATTCATTTTCCCATTACTGTAAATTGGCACCATTTGTTTGGAGAAATACACATTGTTTTTTGGGGTTCTGTGTACATATACTATAGTTGTAGAGTTCATGTGGATATTTCTATGTAATTACCCGAAAAAATTATGTTCACAATTTTGAATATCTGATAAGCTGTCTTATTTGTGCCCCTTATTCGAGAAATATACGTTTTTCTTAGGCCTTGACAGATATTCTATCCGCTGCACATTCAATTTGTTGTTTTTACGTCTGAGTGATTACTGTTTATCGTAAACAAGAACTATTGCACAAGTCCCTAGAACTCAGGAAAAAAGTTTATTAAAAAAAAAGGTGCAAATTCCACAGTTGCATGTAAATGGATACTCCATGATTGCAATTATCTCATAAAGTATAATCTGCACAGAAAAATGCTATTTGGATTTCCTGCAGAACTCTTTGACAGCTATTTAGAACTGTGATCAGAACTATGTTTGCTCTAATAGGCAAATAATTATTTTTAAAAAACTAAAAAAACTCGTTTGTGGTAATTTTTACTATTTTTTCGGCGAAATTCTACAGAACTATTTAAATTTTGTACAGAGAACTCCAGAACTACTGCATATCTGCCTAGAACTCTGAAAAAAATTCACATTTTTAAGAAAAGGGGTGCCAACTTCACAGTAGCGTGTAAATGGATTCCCCATTATTGCAATTATCTCATGAAGTATAATCTGCACAGGAAAATGTCATTAGGATTTCCTGTAGAACTCTTTGAGAACTATTTAGAACTGTGATCAGAACTATGTCTGTACAATTAGGCAAAAAATTATTTTGAAAAAACTAAATTTTGTGGTAATTTTTCGTATTTTTTCAACTATTTAAATTTTGCAGAACTATTTAAATTTTGTACAGAGAACTCCAGAACTATTGTACGTCTGTCTAGAACTCTAAAAAAATGTACATTTTCTAAAAAAAAAAAAAAAAGGGGTGCCAACTTCACAGGACTCCGCTGTAGCTGTCTGCTCCAGGTGCAGGCCCCCCGCCCCGTGCGTGAGCGGTTTAAAAGTGGCCGCACGTAAGTTCGTCATCCTCGTTCAGATCGCCCTTCGATCTCTACCGACGACGCTCATGTCAGGATCGTCAGCGAAAATCTCAATCGAAGAATGACTCTCAGAGAAACGGCAGAGGGGCTGTAACATTTCAGTTGTATCGTGGAATCCTAGAATGCCTCGTGTTGCCGCCAAGTTGTTCCTTCAACTCATGAGTCAAAACCAGCAATCACCTCGCAGTCTGTGAAGAGCTTCTGGATCGCCCATCCTATCATACTCTGTACATTCCAGACGTGGCCCCAGCGGACTCTTTATTTGCTAAATTGGAATCCCCTTTGAAAGGTCGAAGAGTTGCAACGTCAGACGAGAAAAAGAAAACTCGTAGACGGCACTTTCCGCGATCTAGCAAGAGGCGTACCAATATCGGTTCCTTATTATTGCAGACAGCGTTGGGAGCGGTATATCAGTTGTGGAGACCATGCATAGTAAGTAAAAGATAAGCCTTGAAAAATTGTGGACAAAGTTCGGGAATTTTTTGAACAGACTTCGTAAAATACTACCCAAGCCACATGACGGTGCGTAGTGGAAGGCACTTTTGGCATCACTAAATGATCGTTCCCTGTACTACCCGAGAATGGTGTCGTGTAACGTTCCTAAGAATTGCAAAAAGCGCATGTCATTCTCGTTTACAGGAAGAGTTGTCGATCAGGTGCGAAAAACTATTGGCCTTTATCTCTGACATCTGTCAGCTGCATAATTGTGGAACACATTTTATTTTAGAATATTATGTCATTTCTGAAGACTGGAAATCTGTTTTGTAGGAGTCAATATCGTTTCCGAAAGCAACGGTCACATGAAACACAACTCGCGCTATTCATCCTCGAGATCTAGGAGGTATTGAATACACCGTATTCAATACAGTATCCCAAGTAGATGCTGGTTACTTCCGCAAGTCGTTGGATACCGTTTTGCACCATCGCCGCATGAATAAAGTGCATAGAATATCAGAATATGACGTTGGATGAGACGTTTCTAGTTAACAGACCGCAGCATATCATTTTCGACAGACAGAACTCTTCAGATCTTAAAGTGATCTAGACGTGCTCCAAGGGAGTGTTCAAGGATCGCTGCTTTTCATGATAAATATAAATTACTTTGTAGATAACATCGGAAGTTAAGAGGTTTTTCGCTACTGATGATGCAGTTTATAGAGAAGTCTCAACACTAGAAAAGGGTTGTGAAATGCAGAATTATCTGCAGCGTGTTGACGTATGGTGCAGGGAATGGCAACTGAGTCTCAACGTAGTGTAAAGTGCTTCGCTTACACAGGAAGAAACATTATCATATAACTATGCAGCAGCAGGGCAAACTCCGGAAGTAGTTATTTCCATACAATTTCTATGAGTAGTCATAAGGGGTAACCTGATAAGGAGCGACCATACAAAATCAGTCGTGGATAAGGCAGATACCACAAGAAGTGTACTCCTTCAATAAAGGAAGTAGGTTAGTAAACTCTCGTTCGTTCAGCGCTTGAATATTTGCTCACTGTCACCTTTGTCTGGACGCCGGGCCACATATGTATACCGGGCAATGAACGCGTCGATCAGCTGGCCAAGCAGGCCTCTACTTCACGGTCCCTGGATATTGACCTCCCAGTCTCAGACTTCCAAACCCAGTTGACCCGCAAGGTCCTTCGGGTTTGGAATTCTGAATGGGCAGATTCGACTGAACCGAATAAGCTCCGTGCTGTCAAGACGTCTACCGCTGCATGGAAGACGTCCCTGAGGGCTTCTCGCAGGGAGTCGGTTGTCCTTTGCCGGCTCCGTATAGGCCATACTTGGCTTACGCATGGTCACCTCCTGCGTCGCGAGGACCATCCTCAGTGTCGATGTGGTGCGCCTTTGACAGTCGCCCACATCTTACTTGAATGCCACAATTTAGCCGCAGCGCGACGATATTTTAATCTCCCTGACGCTTTGCAGCTTGCATTAGCTGACAATACCTCCACGGTTGACTTTTTTAAATTTTATACGTGAGTGTGGTTTTTACAAGTCCATTTAAAGTGTGTGTGTGTGTGTGTGTGTGTGTGTGTGTGTGTGTGTGTCATTGCTCTGTCCTCCACCTGCGTAAGTCTTTTAGGTAGGTGGTTTTAACGTGTCTCAGAGTGGCTGGATGTGTTCCTTATATCCCTGTGGCCACCCAGCAAAAACACTCTCGTACTGTCTCATCTGTTTTATCCCTTCTTCGTTTTTAATCGTATCCTTTCTTTATATTAGTCTGTGAGTTTTAAACTTTTGACTTGTTAACGCATTTACTTAGGAACGCTTAACAAGATGTTTTATCTCTTTGGAACAAGGGACTGATAACCGTCGTTGTTTAGTCCCTTCCAAAACCCAACAACAAGCTTCGTCACGGACTGATTTAGTAAGCGCGAAAGCGTCACGAAGATGATTAGGAAACTCCAGTAAAAAACGCTGGAAGAGAGACGTTCTGTATCGCGGTACGGGCTTCTGCCCGAATTTCGAGAGCTTACGTTTCAGCCAATATATTTCTTCCTCCTACGTATATCTCGCGAAGCGACTGCAAGGATAAGATAAGCGAGATTAAGGTCCACACGGAGGCTTACAGGCCATTTTTTCCCGCGAACCATACGCGACTGGCATAGGAGGAATGGCAGTGGTACGCTCAGTACCCTCCCCCTCACACCGTGACGTGGCTTGGGGAGTACATATGTAGAGGTTATGCTGTCTGGCTCTTTCAGGAAAGTACTCTTTCGTTAATTTCTACAGTAAATCAGGCCAGTCTGCATTGTCTAAAGCTTTCTGTAAATGAATACTATAAAGGTGGCTTTCCCCTCCCTTAACCTTTCTTATATGATAAGCCGTAGAGTCTGATTTTCGCTGAGGCCGGCTTCTACCAGTTTTTCCACTCTCTGCAAATGTCAGTTTTTTCGAGCCATCACTTATTAAACTGATAGTTCGGTAATATTCAGTTTGCATTGCTTTCTTTGGAACTGGAGCCATAACATTCTTTTTAAAGTCTTTCACGTGTCTCGTATTTGTATAGTTTTTACGCGGCTGACTCTCCCAAGAATATCAATACTTCTGAAGTAATATCGTCTACTCCAGCGGTCTTGTTTCGACTCGGGTCTTTGTGTTCTGTAAAATTCTTATCGTAATATCGTATCTCCTATCTCGCCTTCATCTACTTAACTACCCTAGTATAACCTCTCTATATATTCCTCGCAACTTTGTTTTCCCTTCTTTGCGTAGTACTGTTTTTCAATCTGGTCTCTTGATTTGTATGGACAATATCCACCTGTCCTTTTTGAGATATATGCTTCTATATCCTTGCATTTGTCGTACAGCCAGTTTGTAAACTCGGTATTCACTTTTATCTGTTTAATTTGCTGCACTTTATTGCCTCCTCCTGTATCTCCTATGTTGTCAATTTGTTACTTCTATATCTGTGCACCATCAAAGTATTGTGATATTTGGACTTGCTGAAGGAAAGGAAATTAGTATCATATAACGTCCTCTTATTTACGAAGTCATTAGAGAAGCATCATAAGCTCGCATTGCAGAAGGATGGAGAAGGAAATAGTACCTATATGAAAGTAGCAACGCAACATTCACCTTAAAATTTTAGAAGAACTTCAGGACAGCTGCGTCTGGATCTCATGACGGAGATTTGAACTGCCGTAGTCCCAGAGTGCGAATCCAGCCAGGCAATTAGCTTGGTCGCTACTTCAAGGATGCCAGCTGAACGTCCTAGCCTCCTCTGTGCGGCGGGGTCTTGAGTATTTGCTTGCTTACCTACCTCAGTTGTGAGTCTAGAATTCATAGGCTGCTACATGGTTGGTTTAGTAATTAAAGGGACAAATTTGATCGGCCATAGTCCCCTGCTACATTGTAAATGAAATATAAGATTATAGAGAGGGTGAACGTATTTCTAATATAATTTGACCATATTGAAAGTAATGCGAACATTCTCGACGCTCTCGCTTTAGTTGCTGTCATTCAGTTGGAGACAGCTACGTAGTGTGTGATGCGTTTCTAAGAAAACATTAGGCAAGTTATCAGTTTCATGACTTTATCAGAGTCGTCACTTGTAAACACTGGATTACAAGCAAAGAACAAGATTTTTCTTCTCCATTGCCTGTATTTGCAAGCCACTGCTTTGTGTGATGGATCTGCCAGGCATTCGTTTCTTCCAGGAGTGCTAGTCCTGTAAAGTTCGCAGAACTTCTGTGAAGTTTGGAATCTAGGAGGCGAGTCACTGGCAGAATTAAAGCTGTTAGGATGGACCGTAAGCCGTGCCAGGGTAGCTCATTTGGTAGAGTGCTTGCCCGCGGAAGAATCCAGGTCTGCCGCACAGTTTAAATCCGCCACGAATTTCATATCAGCTTACACTCTGCTACAGAGTGAAAATATTTCAAGGAACCTTTGTATTACGATACAGAAATTTCCGTAAGAAATTCTTACAGATCTTGCATACAGTCCCGTGCTATTTACATGTGATTTTCATATTTTTAAACTGTTGAAAAAAACATTCTTGACTATAGATATTTGCAGTGAAGTTCTGCTGTAACGGCGTTATCACAGATGACTCGTTATGCACTGAGTCATCAGCAGGTCTTCGTTCTGCCTCTAATTAACTTAAACGAGCAAGGGACGTAAAACAGCATTCTTCCTCCCTCCCTTCTTGTTATTTGTAGATATTACATGAGCACATACGAGACAGCAGAAGGTAATTCTCGACGGAGTCGGAAATGACTATCATGTGCACTCACAGCGGACGGGGGTGCACCAGGGTCCCAGTTGTTTCTTATTTATATAAATGATATACCTTCTGGAATAACAGAAAATTCTAAGATTTTCTGTTTGCTTATTACACTAGTATGGTAGTGAAGGATGTTGTTAGCAATGTTGATGCAGTATCAGATAATGCTCGAATCAAATGTTCAAATGTCTGTAAATCTATCGGACCAAACTGTATGGTCATCAGTCCGTAGCTTACAAACTACTTAAACCTAGGTAAACTAACCTAAGGACAACACACACACACCCATGCCCCGGGGAGGACTCGAACCTCCACGGCGAGCAACCGCGCGCTCCACAGCGAGACGCTTTAGCCCGCTCGGCTACTCCACCGCGGCTCAAATAAACTGATGTTAAATCACAGTAAGACTCGGTTTTTATCATTTCTAACACACATTTCAACAAAAACGTACATTTCAATTACACAAAATGGGCACATAAGTAATACTGAACAGTTCAAATTTCTAGGCGTTCAGATAAGCAGTAAGCTGTCGCGGAAATCCAGTGTTCAGGAGCGTGTCCAATAACTAAATGCTGCGTTACCATTGTAACAGTTTCTAAAATAACTGATAGTTCAACACGAAAAGTTGTCTACTTTGCGTATTTTCATTCGCTTAAGATGTATGCAACTGCTCTGCTTCAAAAAGGGTATTTATTGTGCAGAAACGGGCGGTTAGAGCAATATGTGGTGTAAGCTTGCACACTTCTTGTCAATCCTCTTTTAGTAGCCTGGGAATTCTAATATAGGCATCTCAATACATGTTATCTTTAATGTAATTTGGCAATTCGCTAGAGTTCGCAGCTTTTACTCAGTTAATACTACACATCCTCTTGACCCATGTTCAGAAAGGTGAGCAGTATTCTGCCTCATCCTTCTGTAATAAGCTGCCACAAGAAAACAAAGAGTTTCGTAATAATTCACCCAAATTCAAGGCTAAACTGAAAAGTTTCCTCATGGCTCGCTATTTCTATTCTGCCGAGGAATCGGTGGAAAAATTAAAAAATATATGCTAATTCCTGTGTTACGTTCTAGGTTCTTTTTAGTTATTCTATCGTGTCCATTGGAGTGCTGTGCACTTCACTTTATCTATTGATACTCTATTGTTACAATTTGATGTACTGACTTGTTCTACGACCATAGACACACAGCTAGTAGACGCCTTCTACTAGCTATGATAGTTTACTCCTCAATTTGGTCTGCGGAACACGATAATGACAATAAACAAATACAAGAGGATAGTAGTTTCTCGGACGCAATGTTACACATGAACTATCTCAAGAAATTAGGATCGCATTGTATCGCGCTGTGCGTTCAGCCATTAGCAGACAGCCCAAGTCCGTGCGTTAGTAGGTGTACACTTCCAGCCGCCTGCTGGCACATGATACGGCAATTTTCGGAAGATAAGACTAGCAGACCCTATTATCAGCTTCTTTCCCTGTAAGAACCATTTCCTTGTCGTGGTATAGGAAATGCGATTAGGACGTTACGTCCTTGCTGGCCTTGACGGACACCTCGGAAGCTCCCTGTAATTTTATTTTTGTTTTCGACTGCAGGACAACGTTTGCACCCCACTGCGCACAAGTTGGGCACCGATGCCGTATAGCAGTGTTTTTCAACCTTTTCGAATACGCGACCCCCTTTCAAATAAAAATTCTCTGGCTACCCCCCCATGCCCTCCATCCTCACGGACTATGTTGTCTCAAAGGAAAACAATTATTGCTACAGCTTTCTTTTAAATTGTTGTACTTAGTTTTTATATTTTTCAGAATAGATCACATTAACCTATTTTTACATGATTTCCGACATAAAAATATATTATGCTTAACTAGTGTTTCACATTTCAGGTAAGATTCAGAAGCGAATTATGCTCGCCGCGGTGGAATAGCCGAGCGCTCAACTCGCCTTGCTGCGGAGTGCGCGGTTGCTTCCTCTGTCGTGTGTGTGTGTGTGTGTGTGTGTGTGTGTGTGTTTTAGTTTGTCAGTTTAAGTATTTTTGTAAGCCTAGGGACTGATAACGACAGTAGTTAAGTCCCATAGATTTACAAACATTTGAACATTCTTTCGAATTATGCTTATTAAGAGAGGTTCTACAGTATAGGCAATTTGTAAGGAAGTAGATCTTTATTTTCGAATTTTTCAGACGCACTTAGTTTATCATGTTGTTCTGCCTATCGATTGGTTCGTGAAAACAGTTGTCAGGCTTAGCGATTGTTCATCATTAACAAACTGGTTTATAAAACACTCTATCATCTATTCAATGCATATTTAATGTTACGCAAGGGGCTCCGTAATTTTAACATTAAATTTCACTTAGGCCTACGTTTTTGTATTACTGATCCCCTAGTTATTTGATGGTGCAAGTATTTCCTCCCCCGAGCAAGACTTTGCGACTTTTTTGGGTGTCGCGACTCTCAGGTTGAAAAACATTGCCGTATGGGATAGCATCGTCCGTGACGATAGGTGTCTCCCTCGTGGAACCCGCTCAGAGCGACGGAGCAATCAGAAGGCGT
Source organism: Locusta migratoria (assembly GCA_026315105.1). Taxonomy (NCBI): domain Eukaryota; kingdom Metazoa; phylum Arthropoda; class Insecta; order Orthoptera; family Acrididae; genus Locusta; species Locusta migratoria. The sequence goes on along the minus strand of CM048745.1, from coordinate 805,303,520 downwards.
GCCACCGACTGATACTGGATCTCTGCTCCTGATTAGAAGGTAACATTCCAGCTTCTGAAATTTAGCCGGGAATTCACATTACCCTGATGCACATGGGATCTTTATCACAGCGCTGTTGGCTTTCTGCACTTTTATCTGTGGAGGTACCGCCGCATTCTTGACTAGGCTGCCTATGGCACAGTTTATTTCCTTTTTGGTTTCTTTTTTTTCTGTACTTTGTGGAAAAACATGGCTAGAGTCGCATTGGGTGTCCTCTTGCCATCAAGGCTGACTTTCTCCCACTGGTCATTAGCGAAACTCTCTATAATAAACAAAAGATTGATAATATGGTATCTGAGCAACATGATTACACTTACACTAGAGACACAATCGGAAAAGCTGTACAACTCCCTGCCTCCACAGCTATAATGATAAACAGAGTCAATATTCTTCGGGTGTATAGTTTAGTTCACTGTATAGTTCAAAAGGCTTTTGTGGAAACATTTAGATACTGTTACAGAAAAAATAACACAGAGTTGAATATCATTATAAATTGAAATTTATAAACCCTCGGACTATTTTTCAAAGACATTAAAGATAAATTTCTTTGACATTTTTGAGACGAAAAACAGTCTCAGAGTTTATAAATTTCAATTTATGATATTCATATCACCTTAGCCTAAGGTTAAAGGTAGGAATGTTCCGTTCCGATATGTCCATTGCTGAGATGCTATTCCGCTGCATGGAGAGCCTTGGCGGTTGTGGAAATATTTCATAGGAACAAAGAAGCTGAATTAGTTTGTGACGTGGAGGGAAGTTGTACTTAGACTATTCCGAGGCGCCTTAACCACTAGTGGTGCGGTGGTCTTGTGGTAAGACGTCTGCCTAGTAAGCATGGAGGTCCGGGTTCGATTTCCGGCCGCATCACAAATTTTAATTCAATGCTTCACCTTTATCTTTAACGTCTTTGACAAATGAAGTTGTCATGTAATTGCAACTTGGAACAATCTATCCACATTTGCTACATAATCAAATTTTAATTGTTTGCTTATAAGAGTAATGTGCTCTATAAAAATGTTTAGTCAGTTTACAAACGGATTGTCACATTTCCCAATAACATGTATTTTACAACTTGTATAAGATGCATCAGGAAAGCAAAAACAACTTTCTTGGCAGAGATGAGTAGTTCGTCGATTTCCTCAAGGCTCCTGCGTGTTTTGCATCAGCTCTGCGGGCAGTAATTGCCCATCGCGTACTTCTTTCGTCATTCCGCGGAAATGTAACCACAGCCGCACATCCTGGCATCGCTTCTGCATGTATGTCAAATACATATGGTACAACTCCTGTGGTGTTTACTTTAAAACTGTTACTGATACCGTCACAAACTTCCCTATTTGAGCTCGTGTATAAGTTGATACGCACAAATTTAATGCAAAAATCTGTCCAGCTAAACTGTAAACAAACACAGAATGCATAACAAATCTATAAATAAATCAAATATCTTTCAATGGTTTCCAGAAGTCTTCCAGATAATATTCCAATTCCGGAAAGTACTGGACATACTGAGAGGGAGCCTTGGCAAAAACTCGTCGTCGTGGATGAGCCAATCACGTCCGTTTTCACGCATTGTCCTATATCTAGGCGCTCTACACCAGGCGGTAGGGCAGCGCCCCTTGCGGATCTGCTGGGAACCCGCGGTCACGCCCTGGTGGCTTGGCTGTCGGCACTTTATTGCGCTCTGTTTCCAGCCACACTGCAACCACGGCAAGTCCAGTTTTCAAACAGGACTCCTTCGTGTAAGGTAGCTGAAAACCAGCCTTTATTTATTCGAAGATTGTTAGTCCATGTATTCACCTTCCCTTCTTTTTTTTCCATCTACTTCTGCCTCCACCTCATCATCATCATCGTCGTCATCGCCGCCGTCGTGATCCATACTTAGCTATCATATACAACCGCTCGCTCATCGAAAGATCCGTACCCATAGACTGGAAAGTTGCGCAGTTCACTCCAATATTCAAACAGGCAATAGGGGTAATCCGCAAAATTACAGACCCGTATTATTGATGTCGCTTTGCAGCAGGGTATTGGGACATATACTTTATTCGATCATTATGAACTGCCTCGAAGAGAACGATCTATTGAACAATAGTCAAAACGGATTCAGAAAGTACCGTTCTTCTGAAACACAGCTAGTGATGAGTGCTATCGACAAGGGATCTCAGATCGGTACCGTATTTCTAGATTTCCGGAAGGCTTTTGACTCTACCTCTCAAGCGTCGTATCAAATTGGAATATCACCACATTCGCTAGTTCCTATCGGAAAGGACACAGTAAGTAGTAATTGACTGAAAAATCATCAAATAAAACGGAATTACATCTGGCGTTCCCCCGGGAAGTGTTCTTAGGGCCCTACTGTTCCTCATTTTTATAAACAATTTAGGAAACAATCTGAGCAGCTCTCTTAGACAGATGCTGTCGTTTATCGGTTAGTTAAGTCGCCAGAAAATCAAAAGCAACTGCAAAACATTTAGATATCTTAATGGTGCCACAATTGGCAGTTGAACCTCAATAAGTGTGAAGTCATCCATATGAGCACTAAAATAATTCAAATGTTCAAATGTTTGTATAGCTTATGGGACTTAACAACGGGGTCATCAGTCCCTAAACTTACAAACTACTTACGAACTAGCTAACACTAAGGACGGCACAAATATCCATGCCCAAGGGGGATTCGAACCCCCGACCGTAGTGGCCGTGCAGACCGTGACTGGAGCGCCTCAGTCCCCTCGGCCACCGCGACCGGCGCACTAAAATAAATCTGTTAAACCTGACTTAAGCGATAAATCAATCGGATCTACAGGCCATAAATTCAGCCACATCTCTAGAAATTAAATCTTAAATTGGAAAGAAAATACAGAAAATATCGCGGAAAGACGAACCGCGTTGTGCTGTCTCCACCAAGTGAGACTGACGGAGGATGTAGAAAGAGTTAAGAGAAAGGCACCTCGTTTTGTAAATTGCGATTCGGGGGAAAGGATCACGGAAATGATGCCTTATTCGTCGCAGCGAGATTTGCGAAATTTCTTTCACCAACTTTCTCCTCCAAGTGCGAACATATTTTGTTAATACCCACTTAAATAGATAGATATGATCATAATAAGAGATCAGATGGAAAACGGATAGATTTAGGTCTTCCTTTTTCCCGAGCGCTATTAGAGAATGGAACAGTAGAGAACTATTATAAAAGCGCTTCGAGAAATCCTCTGCCATGTACTTCATTGTGATTTGCAGAGTAAATATCCTGCTATCTAATAATCCCCTTCTTTCTGTACATCTCTTCCCTCCCTTGCATATACCTGGAGTAAAGTATCCTCCGCCATACACCTATAAATTAGTATGTAGACAGTGCCTATCCTTTTTTGTAGGTGACGTGTAAATTTTTTATCGCAGTCGGGTTAATGGTATGGCAGCGCATAAAATACAAATCTAATACAAAGTGTCGATGCTCATATAAAATTATCATTTTCAAGTTTTCAGGGTTTAATCCCCCCTCTCTCTCTCTCTCTCTCTCTCTCTCTCTCTCTCTAAACCAACCCTGTATAAAAGTGAACAAATCTAAATAATAATTATTCGAATTGGTCAAGTCATTTGTAAATTTTAGCGATACTAACGCACAGCAGAATATTTGTATTGTAAAACCGCCGTATATCTCAATTCTCAATGGTTTCAACGCACCTCCAAAACTACTCAACGAATTTCCACATTGTTGTCACTTGTAACTTCGGCGATGTCTTTTGGCAACATACAGGCATTTTCATCAAAATCAGATCGTTCCAAAAGAATATACCCCGATTTAAAGGTTTTTCTGTAATCTTCGTGTTGTCTGTCAGTATGAACTGAGGATGAGGATTTCATAGGCAATTCGGCTTATCTTCGAGCAATATATGGGCGTCATTTCATCGAAATCTGAACAGGGAAAGAAATTCTGTAATAGTTTAAAGTCTCCTCTTCTTAGTAGAAATACGTAGTACGCCAAAGAAACAAAGGACGTTGCTGTAAATTTCTTACTAAATCAAAGAACGAATAAATGACGATGCTGATTATTCAGTTCTCAATCAGTCGCAGAAATATTTTCCGAAGTTCACGTAATCGAAACAATTAAGCGTTGAAATATTTATTTACTAATTAATATTGAATTTCTGTGGTTAGAATGTATGCATTTACTGATTTCGCTTTGTGTATTAAAAGCTCAACGAAATTTTCAGAGTCTCGTTTAATTTTTTCAGTCTAACTGAATAGGAAAACCGAATTTACTGACTAGGTGATCTTTGTGACGGGTGCTTCAGTACCGAATGTCGTACTCGAACCCAGGGCCGGCGCTAGGGGCAGCATCAGAGCAGTGGCAGGTCTGCCGCTCCTGTTGGAAGAAGCCGAGGGCAAATGCGTGACAACTCGTTTGTAATGTAACAGTAAGACTTTAATATTATTTGTGCACAGTAAGTGTTTATGTGTGTGACAGGCGAAAAACCCTCAGACTTTAAGAAAAATGTAATAATCCCCATTCCAAAGAAAGCAGGCGCTGACAGCTGTAAAAATTACAGAACCATCAGTTTAATAAGTCATGTTTGCAAAATTTCAATACGAATTACTTACAGTAGGATGGAAAGGCTGATAGATGCTGACCTCGGGGAACACGGAAGTTGAATGGCATGAAAGGGATGCACTGGTTGCAAAGGGAGGGAGACAGGATTGCAGCCTTGCTCCAATGTTATTCAGTTGTACATTGAGCAAGTTGTGAAGGAAAGCAAAGAAATTTGGAGAAGGAATTAGTTCAAAGTGAATAAATAAAAACATTGCGTTTGCGATGACATTGCAATACTGTCAGAGACAGTAAAGGATCTGGAAGAGCAGTTGAACGGAATGGACAGTGTGTTGAAAAGTGCATTTAAGTTGGACATTAAGAAGAGCAAAACAAGGGTAATGGAATGCAGTCTTAGAAAAACGGGCTATGCTGAAGGAATTGATTAGGTAACGCAAAAAGGTGGTACAAGAGTTTTGTTACTTGGGCAGTAAAATATGACGGTCGCATTACAGTACATATAAAATGCAGAATGGCAATGGGAAGAAAAGCGTTTTTGAAAAAGAGAAATTTGCAAACATCGAATATTAAGTGTACGGAAGTCTTTTCTGAAGGTATTTGTGTGTAGTGTTCCCTTATACGAGAGTGAAACTTGGACGATAAATAGTTTAGACAGGAAGAGGAAAGAGGCTTTCGAAATGTGGTGCTACAGCAGAATGCTGAACATTAGGTGGGTGTATCGCGTGACTAATGAGGAGCTTCTGAACAGAATTGCGGAGAAAAGGAATTTCTGGCATACCTTGATTGAAAGAAGGGATCGATTGATATAATAAATTCTTAGACATGAAGGAATCATAAATTTAGCATTGGAGGAAAGTGTGTGTGTGTGTGTGTGTGTGTGTGTGTGTGTGTTGTTTGGGGGGGGGGGGGGGCGGATCGCATACTGAGACGAAGAGACGAATATAGTAAACAGATTAAGATGGATGTGGGATGACGTTCTTATGAGGTTGGAGAACTGTATCAAACCAGTCTCCGGACTGACGATCACAAATATTGTTTAAGGTCAATTGCCAGTGCTTTGCATCAAATTTGGACACTGTTCATCTTCCTGTATTTCATTTCCAATGTTTTCCATTGTTACTTTCACGACTTGTTGAGAATCGTGATCGAGACGCAGGAAGAGGTTCAGTGAGCGAGGACAAAACGCATTTTGCGCAGACAGGTGGAGAAGGTCGGGTACAGGGGTCGCGTGGAAATCGTGTAGGGTGGCGTGGGAAGAGTGTGGTAACGCCAGCTGTGACCATTGTGGGAAGAGAAGCACTTTCAGAAGATTCCTGCCTCGACCCTACGTCACGAGGCGAATGCAGCAATGCCGGGGAGTGAGGAAAGAGCGAGCTTTCGCCCGCACTGCCAGCGAAAGCTTCAGCCGCGCGTGCTTAGAGTACCTTCTGCAGGCCCGGGGCGCGTCTTGCTGTAGTCCCGTTGATAAACGGTGGTCAGAAACAGTATGAAAGTCTTGTAGCGGCGTTGCAGAGTATGTTGATCTGAGAAATTTAAAGAAAAAAAAAAAGCATTTTCTGGTTTATCTAGTGTTGCTGTGGTGTTATAAGGTTGGGTAGGGGGGGGGGGGGGAGAAGCAGTTAACTCGGACGCAAAATTGTGACATCCTAGAAGAGTTCGATCGGGTTCAGATCTGGAGAGGTGGGGGTTTAAGGGCAGAACATCAATATTGTACTCGAGACTGTGTCCCTCGAACCAACGTTGGGAAACACTAAAAACAAACTTCTAAGTAGCAGTACATGAGGCACGAATCTGCGTAGCGTAGTTCTTAGTTCTAAATCGGAGAAGTCTATCGGTTAGATCGAAGCACGCGTTTCAGACCGGATATACAAGTTGTACATCCTCTCTACAGGCCGTATACGCCGCGAATTTAATAATGCGATTCGCGCACGTGATTGAGTTTGTACTGCTCGGCCTCTGGCGGGATTGTGGGATCTATTGTCAACTGTCGCTTTTCCTTGGCCGTCTCGATTTGGTGTAGAATTTGGTTGCCTCACAATGTGCCATACTGCTACAATTAGCATTAGTTGGCCAGTGGGGTCGCTTGCTGCAAGAGACAGTATTGCTAAACGTATTTTCTCCATTTGGTTAGCTGAAACTGAACAAACAAGAGATTACATTGCTACGGTCCAGTGTCTATTTTTGTATCGATCTATTGCTCGGTTTAAAAAAAACTAATTTGTGCGCGCAATGACGTGATTGGCTAACTTAATGCGATTTAAATCGAAAACAGCACAAAGTACAAAAAATATTTCTGAATAATTGTTTCTCGCCGGAACCTACACTGCAACACTCTCATTATCTTTACAGGTTGTTTTTGACCACCATGTATCATACTACAAATTTGCAATCCACAAAACGTGAAGAATATTTTGGTGACACTTTCCACGTGTTATTTCTACAATCTAACATGTTCACTCGACACTCGTAATTTTAGAAACTGAAACAGCTGCGCCCAAAACGGTTGCTAAAATACAGGGTGTCTCATCAAAGACACCTGCCAGGCGTCCGCGGATCACTCGGTACGGCTTCAGGCCACCGCATCCGCTGGCCACGGCAGCGCCCGATTCTCGGACTCTTGTTCCGTGGGTGCATATGAGTAACCTACTGGTAAGCTTACCTTTACAGTAGATGTTCAAAATGATGTCCCTCTATGGAAAGAGCGGCCTGACATCTCTTGAACACATTTGCGAACACTCGACCAATTTCGGCTGCCGAAATCTAGGAAATGACTAGTCGAATCCTGTCTTCCAACTCTTCGAGTGTATGGGGATTGCTTGCATACACCTTGTCTTTTAACATTCCTCAAAGATAAGTCATAGGGATTTAGATCTGGAGAACAAGGAGGCCAGTCATCTATCCTATCATCAAAAACACTTCGTACTGCTGCTATAGAAGCACTGGCAATGTGTGGTCTTGCATTGTCCTACATGAAATAACCGTAAAGCTTTTCGTTGAGTCAAAGCAAACTCAAAACAGCCGAACGCTCTGTCACGCAGTACAGAACACAAGATCACGGCGTTTCTACCTGATGACAATAGGGCGGGACTCGGTGCTGTTGCCAAGTGTTCCAGAACACACATAGCGGCGACGGTCAGGCGGAGCGGCAACGGCCGGCAAACATGCCGCGCAACTCGCGGACCTCTCCCAGCCATTTTTCGTGAGACACCCTGTACATTGCAGTACAAGGACTAGTCAATGAAGAATGATGATAATTTTACCTTTACTCATCCTCATCATTTTTATGGAAATTCTCAAAATAGCATGCCATGAATACGATGCACTTGTCCCAGCGTTTCTGCCGGGCTTCAAATACATGTTGGAAAGAATTATCTGAGAGGTCCTTCAAAATCGCCTCCGCAGGCTTCACCACTGGTTCTTGGTGATGGATAATGCCTTCCACGAAGGCGATTCTCCAAGTTAGGGAATAGAAGAAAATCATATGGGGCTAAATCCGGACTATAGGGAGGGTGAGAGATGCACTACGTTGATTTTTGCAAGATATTAAACGACAACATTAACAATATGCGGCTGCGCATTATCATGGCGCGTGCACCTCTATGACCATTGTGAGCATACATGCTGCTCTGTATACTAGAATTTATACATGGCAGTATTTAGAGTGTTACATTTTTGGGCCAACAAAGTAGTACCACTATATATGATGTTTAACAAGGAAAAGTTTGTTCTGTGGAGTGGTACCCTTCAACCTCCTGAAACATTTTTCTGCCATCACATTCTACTCCCAGCTATTACCAATTTATCTTTCTTTATGAATTTAATTGGTGTAGATAATTTGTATTATGTTCAGAAGTGTTGTCACCATACTTCCTTATATCTAATATTATTCCAGTGGTTATGAAATCATGTTTTCTACCTTGTAGTGTAAAAATATAACTGAAATATAATTTGTGCATACCAGTAATGATAATCTCTCTTTTTTCTTTACAGATGTAAAACAAAACACTATCCAGAGCTACTGCCGTCCACATCAATTGTAATTGTCTTCCACAATGAGGCCTGGTCAACACTACTGCGTACAATCTGGAGTGCAATCAACAGGTCTCCTCGTGCCCTCCTGCATGAAATCATTCTGGTCGATGATGCCAGTGAGAGAGGTAACTGCTTCATCTCCCATTTTAATTTACAGTTCCGTCTCTTGTGTGCAATAACTGAAGTGACCCTGTTTAAATCTACATTGAGAAGATGGGAATATTTTAAATCTCATCTTGATATTCAGTTCTCAACCCTGAGGCACAGCTTGTGCTATATCTCTAATTACTAATGTGTCAAATGGATGATAAACCGTAATTTGCATCATCCTCCTCCCCCTACTTTCCACAGTTTTTCACTGACCATTTGTAGTATAACTGAGAACAGGCTTGTACATATAGGATGGATTATAAATACTCAATTGTGTATTGAAATTAGCACTGTTATAATTTCTATTAACTTCTTGTTAAATGTAATTACTACCAAAATTAACATATGTGCTGCTTCATTGTCTAGAAATGAAAAGTAGCAGTCGGTTCCAGTTACAGAACTGCTTCATACAGATTATGCTAATTTTTTTAAATTGTCATTGTACTCTAAATAAGTTTCTTAGGAAGAGAAAAATGGAAAACATTGGCCAGTAATTTTGTAATTTTGGGTAACACTGTAATAGCTACATTTCTGTGAGGTTTTTCTGTGTACTGAAGATCACATCTTGATTATTTAAATTATAGGTATCTGTGTTAGTCCTGTGAAAATTTTCAGAAAATAAAGAAATTTGGGCATAAAGAAATTTGGGCAACTACAGAGGATTGCTGGACACTTTAGACAATGCAAAAATATAATTTTCAAGGTTGCCTCAAGTTCTTGAAATCGGGGAAATTTCAAATCCATCAGGGAAATCAGCAAAATGTTCAGGATATTTAAAAAAAAAACTAGTTTCTGGCTCAACAGAGGAAATTATTTCTGTATGGAGATGCCAATCATCAGAACTGAGAGATCATCTCTCCCACAATGTAGTTCTGAGTGGTTTTGCAGTGATTGTTTGTTTGGCTTTCTCTTGTTTGACAAAATACTAAGTATTATTTGGCAGGTAAGATGTCACTATACCTACCACAGTGCTGTCCTTAATTTTGAATAATGTTACATTATACAATATATTATTTTTCTTGGCTGACGTGAGTTACCTTGCCTGGAAAACTGATAAATACCATATGCGAGAGAAAAAAAAAAATGGTGTTAATTCAAAGCTAATAAACAGTAAACTCCTTTAAGTAAAAATTGCTTTAATTAACATTACTTACCTGTTTTCTCACCCTTCAGATCATAAAGCCTTTAAAGCAGATAATAGCTTCTGTTCATTCAAAATTAACATTATGTTCATCACTACAAATTACGTAGCCAGAAAATCAGGGAATTTCATTTTGGGAAACTTGGGGCAACCCTAATTTTTGTACATGCCCTTGACCGTATCTTTTGGTAGGAACCACATATTTTGTTTGACATATTGCTATGGAATTTGGTATATACATGTGTTTTTTAGGGGACAGTTTTCATACAACTTAAGCTACCATATGGTGCATGGCAGAAAGTATCTTGGAAGGGACTTTTGACAACATGTCTTAATGTCCTGGCCAGCTTACATTGTGCCAGACATTGGCTTTAGTTGCAAGTCTGTGCTCTCTATAGGTAGATGTTAAACCTCAGCACTTTTGTAAACTCATCCACTTGTTCTCTTGAGTTTTGTTGGTTTCTTGCTACTTTTAATTCAGACTTAAATAAATGTGATGCTGTTACAATAGTAGTTTGGCAACAAAGTTCATTCCTGTGTGTGTTCTTTTTCATTTGTGATGGATCAAGCATCGATTCAGTGGCTTCAACCACAATAGCCACAGCTAGATTTGCTTAGGCAGTTAGTCATGGCTTCTCGGGGTACTCTTGCCTCTCCACCACTTCTGCCAGCATCCTTTCTGCCTTTTCAGGAAGCTAGGGAGTACTGGTGTTTGCAGCAGCATTTTGCACCTTCAAAATAGGTTGAGCCCAATATTTTTCATTCACTTCAATAACCTGTTCAGATGTCTGAGCCCTTTGAATTGTCTTTTTCACATATATATTTGAAGTCTTTTACTATTGTAAACAAACCTACATGTTGCTTGCCTTTATGGATTTTTACCAGAGCATAAATAAACTCGAACACTTGTATCAGTCATGAGTTGCAGACCTCAGAGGACTGTGTCATTTCTGTGGTTTTGTATGTGCAACAGCTGTAAGCTTACTCATTGATTCGCTTTGCCTTTGTCAGTCCTGCTCCACTACACATATAGGTACAGGAGTCCACACTTGATAAGGTTTTGTCTATTTGACAAATTTGAGATATCTAATGCTGCAGCAGATTAGTTTGAGGAAAAGGCAGATGTGGCAGTGATAAAATCTGCATGTCATCCCAAGCAGTGTATTTCTACCTCCTTGTCGTCATCTACTTCATTGCATTTGCCTGCAACAATTAATAAGTTCTCCCCTTTTGTGCTGACTGTTTTTTCTTGCATAACCAATCAAGCTGCCTGGTCTGACGTGCATGGTGCTTATAATCTTATTATAAACGGCGCAACACAGCAGCTGTTTCTAGCAGTTATGTACGTCACTTGTGTCTCACTGGTTCGTGGTGAGAATCATTATGCTCTATGAGAGCTATGTCACACTTCACTTTCAACAATAGTCATTCTGTTTTCAGATTGACTTCAGGGCTTCTTTGTCCCTTGTCAACCTGGATATGAATTTTGCACTTGGTAATCCACACCTTACTCCCACTACTCATCGCTGATGAAGTAACAGAATGTCACACGCAATGACATTTTTAGCCATAACAAGCATGAATTCTAAAAATATTATTGGTTTCAACACATTCACAATGTTTGGGTATCACATTTAGGAGGCTGTGCACCTTGCCTTCCACTCCATTCCAGTCCGTGAATTGGGATTTATTTGCCATGGGTTTGGATCACTTTTTTCACCTGGTTTGAGAACAGCAATTGGTTACAAGACTCACATCGCTCTCAAAGTTGTGCAGTTTTGCCTGGCTTATTCCTGCTGCACCTGTTCTTAAGGACTAATTAAAAGGGTGCAAGGCCTTGATATAATCTGACCAGTTTCTTCCAGTTGGTGAGCTACCTGTTTCGTGCTAATAAAAAAAACCTTGAAGGGACTGTCAAGCACTATAAAATCTCTATTTTTCACTTGGTGGTAGACTGTTTTTCCATTCCCTGCCCAGAAGAAATTTACATGCAACTGGAGGGTTGGTAGATGCATATCACCAATTCCCTCAGAGTCTGTCTCTGAACAATTCATGGTCAACAACACACCATTTGCTTGTACCATTACAAACATCTGCCTTTTGGCACCACGAGTGCACCCACCATTTTCCAACTTCTTTTGCAGCAGTTGTAGGAGGGCATTCTGTCTTGCTATGACAACTATCTTATCATCATCATAGGTTCCTTTGGAACCGAACAGCTGGACAATCTTTGGTTCTTGTTTACTAAATTGCAAGTTTTGGGCCTTAGGTTTAGTCTTCAGATATCACAGTTCTTCCAATCTGAAACTGAGTTGCTTTATAGAGTTGACTATTGACATCTGTTAAATGTTTTATAAAATGCATTTTAACCATAATCTTTTTCATTAAAATCTTTATCTACTCGTTTCGATCATTGATCGTCCTCACATGTTACAAGTTTTAAAACACATCAGGGAATTGTGTATGTTCTGATCCGTTTTAAAACTTGAATTCTGTTATGATTGTCAGTTACCAAAACAGGTAGATAATAAAGCTGACGAACCGCTATGCCTACATAAACAATACCTGCAGGGCTGCAATTATTCATCAAACAGCTCGAAGATAAGTTTGGTGAGGTAGCGTCTTTGTCAAAGATGAGAAGTGGGGCTGTTTTGATACAAAAGGCATCCTCAGCATTACTTGCCTGCGACAAGCTGGGTGATGTTCCTGTGAGTATCACACCCCACAAGACGGTCAACCTGGTCCAGGGTCCAATATACCACCATGATCTCCTGTCCCAAACCGATGAGTTGCAAGCAAACCTGCAACGCCAAAGTGTTCACTTCGTTCGGTGTGTGTTTAGGGGGCCGAAAGATAAAAGGGTTTCCATCGGTGCTTTCATCCTGGCTCTGGAGGGCAATACACTGCCTGAGAAGGTCAAGGTAATGATATACCGGTGTAATGTAAAACCATATGTCCTCCCCATATGCAGTGTTTCAGATGCTGGTAGTTTGGGCACATGTCCTCCAGGTGCTCTTCCAGCCCTACCTGCAGGGAATGTGGGTGTCCAGCACATTTGGACAACCCTTGTACTCTGCCTCCCCTTAGCATGAATTGTGGGCAACACCATCCGCCATGCTCGCCAACTTGTAGTGTTTTCCACCTGTAACGAAAGATAATGGAGATAGACCCTGAACCGGCTTACTTACTCTGAGGTGCGGAAGAAATAACTGTCTCCATCCTGTTCTTATGGCAACATCTTTTGCCACTGTAACATCAACACCAATTACCTTAGACATGATGGCATCATCAGTGCTCCATCCATCTGTGAGCCCAAGGGCCATTAACCATCCACTGCCCTCTTGACAGGTGGGGCACCACCGTCACCATCGGGGACCTCAGTCCCCACCACCCTGTAGGAGGTGCAGCAGGCTTACCTGGCTCCTCTTGCCAGGAAGGGGTCCCCAGGAACACTACCTTCCGAGGCTTCTAAGTGTAGTCTGGAGGATCCCAGCCCAAGGCTGAAGAATCACCTTGCTTTTAAATGTACGGCTTCCTGCTCTGCATCGGGACTCGAAACCACTTCTATGAAGCCCTCTCAGCCTATCAAACCAAAAGGGCAGCAAGAGGCAAAGAAACTGAAGAAACAGAACAAGAAGGAATCTCTGGTGGCTGCAACGCCACAGCTACCCTCATCTTCTGCTTCAGAAGATGAAGTGAAGATCCTCACATTCCTTGAGGATCTCACCATAACAGGATCGCCAGAGCCCATTGTCCTTCATCCTGCAGATTCTGAGGAGAAGGTAGCAGGTGCCTCTCCAGAATACGCTGCTTATACCTCACTTTATGGCTACTCGGCTCAGTTCAAAAGAAATCATGCTGTGGTATCGCAGCGGTCTTTTTCACCATCTGGTTGAGCTGCAGCAGTTACTGTGTCAGTTCCCGGTGCTCTGTGTAGCCCTACAGGAAACTTGATTTCCTGTCTGGAAGACCTCTGCCCTTCGAGGCTATAGGGGCTATTTTAAAAATTGTTCTCCCTATGACATAGTTTCTGGTGGAGTTTGCATTTAGATCCTAGCCTCTGTCACAAGTGCAGCCGTGCCTCTTCAAACAACTCTAGAGGCAGTTGCTGTTAGGCTCCGGGCATTGCAAGATTTTACTGTGTTCTGTATACCTTCCACTGGATGATGATGATGATGATGTCTCTCCTGTAGACATGGCTGCCTTGGCGGCACACAGACCTTGGTCCAGGGACTCAATTGATGCAGCAGAACATGTGCCGCCTCAACACTGGAACTTCTACACATTTTAGCGTAGCGCATGGCACATATTCCATCATCAACTTGTCTGTCTGCAGCCCAAGCCTTCTTCCACATTTCACGTGGATGGTCCATGACGACCTGTGCGGCAGCAACCATTTTCCTATCTTCTTGTTGCTTCCACAGTGTTTGCCTCGCTGGTCCCTCCATAGGGCTGACTGATGGCTTATACCTCAGCTGCTGTAATTTTCTTTCCCCTTATGACTGATGTTGATGCTGCGGTTCAGCAGGTTACAGAGACCATCATTTCTGAAGCCGAGAAAACTGTTCCCATTACACTCGGCTCACTCCATTATAAGACGGTGCCCTGGTGGACACCGAAGATCGCTGAAGCCATCCGGGAACTTCAGCGAGCACTACGGCGTCACCGACGTCACCTTTCTGTAGAACGTCTTGTTGCCTTTAAGCGTCTTTGGGCGTAGGCCTGGCGACTGATCCAACAAAGCAAGAGGGACTCCTGGGAGAAGTACATTGCCTCCATTGATTCCCAGGCTTCTCCTTCACGGTTGTGGTCTCAAGTTCAACGCCTCTTCACGCACCACCCACTGGCAGGAATCCTGTGCCTCAGCATTCAGGGTACTATGTGTACTGACCTTGTCACCATAGCTTAGCACACAGCAGACCATTATGCTCGCAGCTCAGTGACTGCTGCTTATGGGGCTGATTTCCGTGCCCTTATAGAACAAATGGAGTGCCACCAAATATCTTTCTGAATGCGACGCTGGGAAACATACAAAATCCCTTTTACTAAATATGAGTTCGAAAATGCCCTAGCTGTCTGCCCTGACACCTCCCCTGAACACGACCGCATTCACAGTCAGTTCCTACAATACACATCGGCGGATTCTAAGCACCAGTTTCTTGCCCTGCTCAATCGTCTCTGGGTTGAGGGTGTTGCCCTGTCTCAATGGCGGGATAGCGTTGTCATCCCGGTGTTGAAGCCTGGGGCAGATCTGCAGGAGGCTGATAGTTACTGACCGATCAGCCTCACCAATATTCCTTGCAAGCTCCTCGAATGCATGGCGAGTCGGAAGCTTGTGTGGATCTTAGAGGACCGAGGACTCTTGGGCCCGCAACAAGGTGGGTTCCATCATGGCAGCTCTGCTATCGACAATCTCGTGTCACTGGAGTTGGCCATCCATACGGCCTTTACTCGCCGCGAACATCTGATTGCCATCTTCTTTGACCTGCGGAAGGTGTACACCACCACCTGGCGACATCATATACTGTCTATGCTGTACGATTGGGGCTTATGGGGACCACTTCCTGTATTCATACAGAAATTTCTCACCCAACGTTCTTTTCGTGTTTGTCTTGGTACTTGTCTCAGCTCGCCTCATTATCAAGAAAACAGTGTTCCACCAGCATCGGAGTTGCTGAATGGCGGTTGCAGATAGCTATTCAAAAGGCGCAGTCATGGGCATTTGCTCACAGTTTCCAGTTTTCTGCATCAAAAACCCGGGAAATGCATTTATGTCGATGTCGGGCGGTACACCTGAAACCCCAGCATTATTTTGGTGGTGGTCTGCTGCGTTTCGAAGAGATGCACAGATTTTTAGGGATGTTATTTGGTGACTGTCTTACTTGGGTGCCACATCTTCGACAACTCAAACAAAAGTGCTGGTGGCACCTCAACATCCTCTGTTTTCTGTGCCACACCGTTTGGGGAGCTGCACACCCAACGCTCCTGCAGCTCTATCAGGCCCTCATTCAACTGCACCTTGACTACGGATGCATATTTATGGTGCAGCCACGCCTTCAGCACTGTAGGCATTGCACACAATTTTACTTGTGGTGTCCGTTTGGCGACAAGTGTTTTCACACGAGCCCTGTGACAAGCCTTCTAGTCAAAGCTGGGGGTCCTTCCCCTGCGGTTCCGCCAGCAACACCTGTTGACTTCATATGTTGCCCATGTTTAGGCCTCGCCACACCGCCCGAACCGCCAGCTCATTTTTCCAGACGCTGCACTCCCTGTCCCTCCATGACGGCCCAGGTTGAGATACTCGGCTGCAGTCCTTGTCGGGTCCTTTCTCTTGTCCCTTGAATCCTGTCCACTCCCTGCCACTTTCTCCTATTCCCATCAAACCCCTCCTTGGTCCATTCCCCGTTTGCAGTGTTGTCTGGATCTATCCCATGCTTCAAAGTACTCTGTCTCTCCATCACAACTCCGTCGCTAGTTCCTGCAACTCCTAGATTCGTTCCATGGCGTTGAAGCCATTTACACTGATGGTTGCCTGGCAGATGGTCGTGCTAGGTATGCATATCTTCATGAGGACCATGTTGAACTGCATTCCTTGCCATGTGAGATTACCGTTTTCACCGCAGAGCTGGTCACCATTATAAGGGCTCTGGAACACCTCAAAGCCTGCCCCAGGAGGTCATTTGTGATCTGTAGTGACTCGCTGACTGGCTTGCAGCCAACTGACCAGTTGACCACTCATTAGTGCGGTCGATCCAGGACACTGTTTACTCTCTTGGCAGATCTGGTCATTCTGTGGTCTTTCTGTGGACTCTGGGCCACATCGGCGTACCGGGGAATGAACGTGTCGATTGGTTGTCCAAGCAGGCCACTACAGCACCACCTCTGGAGATAGGCGTCATGGAATCGGACCTCAAGTTGGCTTTGCATCGGAAGATACACGAGGTTTGGAGCACTGGATGGGCTATCATGGGTGCTCAGAATAAGCTTCGCATGGGCAAGCCATCCATGGCACTGTGTAAGTCTTCACTGCGGCCCATATGTTGTGAATTAGTCATCCTATGCCACCTCTGCATAAGTCATACATGGCTGACCCACGACTATCTCCTTTGCCGTGATGCCCCGCCTGTGTGTCAGTGTGGATCAACGCTGACAGGTGTCCATCTGCTGATAGACTGTCCAGTTTTAGCCAACTTGCAGCAATCTTTTAATATTCCAGATGCACTACCCTTAGTTTTTGGTGATGACGCTTCCATGGCTAATGTGGTTTTAAGTTTTATTCATGCTGCTGGTTTTTACAGTTCCATCTAGTGGTGGGTGCTATAGTCTGATCTCAGGTCCCCACCTATCCAGTGCTTTTAAAGACTTTAAGGACTCTCTTGTAAAATGCCTAGGGTTTTTAGTGTGTGCTGCACGGCTTGCTCATCCTGTATTTTCTGTGTGATCAGCCAGCCATGCTATTCTGCTGTCAAAGTTTTTAACTTAGTTCCTGACTTGGTTTTTTACCTACACCTCTTTCTTTTGTGTTGTGAGCGACCTGTTAAATTGCCACTCTGTCCCTTTAGTGATTCTCCACTCAAGATGTCTGTTTTTAGAATCTGACATTGAGCTCTTATCTAGGAGCAGGGGACTGATGACCTAGATGTTTAGTCCCCTCAAAACAACAACAATCTCCACCTGCGAGTAATGGGCCTGAGCTGGGTTAAGAGTCTTGGATGCAAACGCCAGCGGCTTCTCAGAGCCATTCACATTGTGATGGGCAAGGACTGTCCCCACCACGTACTGTGTAGCATCCGTAGCCAGGACCAATGGCTTAGAGGGAGCCGTAAGACGCCAAACACTGGGCTGATGTCAGGCGGTCCTTCAAAGAAGCGAAAGCCTGCATGCGGGAGAACACTCAAAAGAAACCATTGCCCAGAAGCTGGTACAGGGGGTGAGCCAAGGTAGAAGCCCGGGGGATGAACCAGTGGTAATGTGCGATTTTGCCTAAAAAAAACTTGCAACTCTTCCAGTGAAGAGGGACGCGGAGGGTCCCCGATACCATGCACCTAACTTGCCAGTGGCTGCACGCCATGCCTTGAGATGATATGGCTCAAGTACTCAAGAAACGGTTGAAAGAATGTCAATTTACTGAACCACCCCGAGGGCTGGGCTGTCAGCCGGTCCAGGTTCTGCCTTTATCTGAGGGTGGAGAGCCAAGGGGATCTGCCTATTGAGGAGAGGGGGGGGGGGGGGGAGAAACGACACTTTAACGTCAAGTTGGCCTGATTCCAATAAGTGATATGGAATGTCTTCTGAGACCAGCTGAATGGTGTCCGTAATCGCAAAACCAAAAGCCTGAAAGGCATCAAACCCAAAAAGGTTGGTGGAACTTGCATCACAGATGACCATAAGAAGGCATGCGACTTATTTATAAGTGACTTCGGTCGTGAACTGCCCTAGCAGGCGAATGCACTGTTTCCCATATCTGTGAAGACGCCTGTGAACTGGGGCCAATGAAAGAGACCCGAGGTCTGATGATATTTGTACATTCAACAAAGACACTGCCATGCCCAAGTCTACTTGCAGGTGGAACCAGCGCGACAGAATGGAAACCTCGATGAAGAGCTTGTATGTAGTATTGTCAGGTGCCAGATGCAACAAATGGCCTAATGCCGGGGACACTCTGATTGGTCCTGTTTTGTGTACAATGACAGGCAGGACAGTAAGAGGGGCCGGCGATCAGAACTCTGTTTACGTGCATGGAGTAAGTGGCCGGAACAGCTGGCTTGTACCGCGCACACATCGTCCTCCCCTGCTGCAGTGGACACATCCATGCCTCCCCACACCACTGCCACGTCACACGAGGCTTCAAGCTGTTGACCCACACATGTGAGACTTCATAGGATTGTGCAACAGAGAGGACTTCCTCAAGGGAAGGATCTTCAAACTGCAGAGCCTTGTGCCTGACCCCTCTATTCGTGGCCAAACGAACGACATCGCGAACCATAACATGAGAATATGGCTGTTTTGATTTCTCTGTCACAAAATGGCACTTGTGGCTGAGGTCATGAAAAGTAGCCCAGGCACAGTAAGACTAATGGGGCTGTTTCTTGCACTGATACTACCCACGTAGCTACCCACGTAGCCACAACATGCATGCGCTGGAAATAATAGGGCGACAACAAGCATAAAGTGTCAAAAGACAAGTATGAGGGTTCTTGCAAAGGGGCTAACTGCTGAAACACTGATAAAGCAAGGAGATATCCACGATGAAAACAAAGCACAACATCGACATGAAAGGCCTGGAAATGCTGCTGAAGATGATGCTCATAGATGTCCCAATCTTCCGCTGTCTCGTCGTATGGAGGGGGAGGGAGGAGGGAATGGCGCCGAAAAAGACATTAAAAAGACTGTTTTGAAAGCAATGCCAGAATTGCTGGGTGCATGATAGCCATGAGCTCCTTCTTCTGCTCAACCAAAACATATACTAAAGCTTCCATGCCTAGACTTAAGTTGCGAAACCCGACGAACAAAACAACATGCGTAAGGACGACGCTTCTCGTTGTCATCTGTATAGTACATAACACTCAATAGTACGTAGCACTGCATGGTGCTTACACGAGTCTGTCCCTGGGCACGGCCCACATCGCACTGAATGTCGTTGGGCCATGCTGACGGGGTTGCTGTTATTCCGCTGGTTGAGTGCGCTGCAGACACTACGTGTGCACTCTGGTGGCCAGGCCTTATTTGCTGCCTCTGCTGTCTGGAGCACACACCTCATGCGATCTTTCTGGCAGCTACTACATCGACCATTAGTCTTCTTCTTCAGAAGGTGGCTCAGAGGTAGCACACTGAACTTGCATTCGGGAGGAAGGTGGAAAAATCCACCTCCAACCATCCAAATTTAGTTTTTCCGTGATTTCCCTAAATCACTCCAGGCAAATGCCGAGAAGGTGCCTTTCAAAGGCACGACAGATTTCCTTCTTCGTTCTTACCCAAAAAGTCAGAGTGGAAGCTTCACCCCTTATGACCATGCTGTCAACGGGTTTTAAATACAAATCTTCCTTTCTTCTTCAGAATAGAGGGTAATCACACAGGCGCTTTTCAGTGACAGATCTCTCAGCTCAGGCTGCCACACTCCTCAAAAACCTCAGCAATTTCTATAGAAATGTTAAATTGCACAAAAATTTTAGTAAAGTGCAAGGAGAAATTTGAGAAATTTTGGGATAGTTTGAAATTAAAGCAGGACTAGAGGGGATGATGGCACACACTTTTTTCCTGCTTTTATCCTTTTACTTACTTGAAGTTGCTACCTAAGAATGGTGCAAATTAGCAGCAGAGTTTGATATTGAACAACTTGGCAATTCTGTGACAAGACATTAAAATAGTTAAAAAAAAAAACAACCCTCAGTCTCCAAAAGATTTAAAAATAAGCTTGCATATCTAACAACAATCTGACACCCACACATTCTAAAAGAGAAGTATGGGAAATGTTGGCTCCTCAGTTCAAGTACTTCAGCAGAGTGATTTGGTAGATTGGTCAATTATTAATCTCAAGATTCATTGCCACAAAACAGAAACAGCTTCACACTTAAAAATACATTTATACCAATGATGCCTCTCAAAATACATAAAACTGAAATACTACACTCTCAATAATGAAACTGTGTCTTTAGGAAGCTGAAACATCCCCCCCCCCCATCTCTCTCCCTCCTTTCTTTCTTTCCATTCTTTATTCACAAAATAAGTGGAGTAATTTACTGAGGCATTCAATATGTTCACAGAGCACTTGGGTCACCAGCTTGAGGAATACATATCAAAGCTGCCTGTACCAGTGAGGGTTCTGCGCACAGAGAAGAGATCAGGTCTGATCCGTGCTCGCCTACTGGGAGCCAAACACGTCACGGGCCAGGTTATTACATTCCTAGATGCACACTGTGAGTGCACTGAGGGCTGGCTGGAGCCTCTGCTGGCTCGTATCTCGGAGGACAGGTATGTAACTAGTTCTCCTATCTGGTATATTTCTTTTGGATTTCTTTGAGCCTTCAGATAAGGATAGTGAAATGTAAACAAGTATTGAAAATTGTCTTATTTCCACAATTCAGTTATTGATTTAAACAGTATGGTTCATTAGTGGTCATAGTCTGTTTGAAGGTAGCATGTTCTTGTGCGACTAATGAAACGAGCCATAAACAGCGTAGGCGGGCGCAAAACCGCCGTCTCTAAGAGAGGAAGAAACGAATTTAATGGTGCACAGTATGACCCCCGATCGTTCCCTTCCCTGGCCACACCTTGGGAAGAACGTCGGGCCCTTAACCAATCTGAGCCTTACTCCCCCCAGTACTTAGTCTGTACTCGGGCTGATGGGGAATCCTTTACAAATACTAAGCCGCAATTTTTTGTTGACACTATTGAAAATCGATTTGGTGAAGTGGCATCATTTTCCAAAATGAGAAGCGGCTCTGTCTTAATACAAGTGGCATCTCCTGCACAGTCAAAGGCTCTACTTGCTTGCGACAAGCTGGGAGACGTCGCCGTCAGTTTCACTCCTCATAAGACGCTCAACATGATCCAGGGTTTAGTATTCCACCGTGATCTCCTGTCACAGACTGAAGACGAATTGCGCGCCGACTTAGAGCGGCGAGGAGTTCACTTCGTCCGGCGCATCTACAGGGGACCGAAAGATCGCAGGGTTGCCACCGGTGCATTTATCTTGGCCTTCGAAGGCGATGTACTGCCTGAGAAGGTCAAGATAATGATATACCAGTGTGAAGTAAAACCGTACATCCCTCCCCCTATGCGATGCTTTCGGTGCTGGAAGTTCGGGCATATGTCCTCCCGATGCACTTCCAGCCCCACATGTAGGGACTGTGGGCGACCATCACACCCGGACGCGCCATGTACACCACCTCCTGTGTGTGTGAATTGTGGGCTGCAACATCCGCCTTGCTCGCCGACCTGTAGTGTGTTACATAAGGAACGAAAAATCATGGAATTCATAACCCTGGATAGATTAACGTACTCAGAGGCCAGACGAAAGTATGAGCGTCTTCATCCCGTTCAGATGTCGTCATTGTTTGCTGCCATTGCGTCATCTCCGATCGCTATGGGGACCTCAGCCTCCCATGTCACGCCACCTTCTGTGGCCCCTGTCAGCCGGAAACATCAAACTGCCCCCTTGACTGCTGGGGGCCCTTCTTCTGTTGCCCCCCCACCACCTCCTGTGGGGGCAACTGCCCCACAACCGTTGGGGACTCCAGTCCCTAACACCCAGCCAGAGAAGCAGCAGCCTTCTCCGGCACCTCTCGCCAGGAAGGGGTCCCTGGGCTCCCTTTCTCCTACGGTTTCTCCCACTGATAATGTGGGTACCAGTGAGTGGCTGACACAGTCACTTACTTTGAGTCGTGGTCGTAGGGCTTCAAGGTCCTCCTCAGTCTCTGAGGCTGAGGTCGAGGCCCCAAAGCCCACCCAGCAAGAGAAACCTAAAAAGGAGCAAGAGAAGAAAAGGTCGAAGGCTGCTAAGCAACCATCTTCCACGGTGGAAACTGTACCACCACCACCACCGCCGCCGCCACCACCACCTCACACGTCTGAGGACGTGGTGGAACTCCTCGCCTCACCAGAGGACTTGGCTATCACCAAGACCTTGGAGGCGATGGATGTAGAGGCCCTGCCTCCCCCGACGGCGACGACTGGTGATTCCATGGAACAAACAGCACCGTCGATACTGCCATGCCTCAGCAATCAAGAAGTAGCATGATTTTGCAATGGAACTGTGGCGGCTTTTTCCGCCACTTACCCGAGCTGCAGCAATTACTGTGCCGCTATCCTGCTTTCTGTGTAGCCCTACAGGAAACATGGTTTCCTGTCCAACGGACCCCAGCCCTCCGCGGCTATCAGGGCTACTATAACAACCGCACTGACTACAACAGGGTATCTGGAGGTGTCTGCATTTATGTCCTCGCCACTGTTCCTAGTGCTGCCGTGCCTCTTAACACGGCTCTCGAGGCAGTGGCTGTTAGACTCAGAACAATGCAGGACATGACTGTCTGCTCTCTGTACCTCCCACCAGATGAGGTCGTGTCCCTTGCTGACCTCACTGCCTTGGTCATGCAACTACCCCCACCATTTATCCTTTTGGGGCATTTCAACGCCCACCACCCTCTCTGGGGCGGTATACAGCCCTCGGGACGTGGTAGAGACGTTGAAACATCGACACAGCAGGACATATGCCTCTTAAACAACGGTGCACCCACACATTTTAGTATAGCACATGGCACATATTCTGCTATTGACCTATCTGTATGCAGCCCAGGCCTGCTCCCACATTTGAGTTGGAGGGTCCACGACGACCTTTGCGGGAGTGACCATTTCCCCATTCTTCTGTCACTCCAGCACTTTGAACCTGCAGGCTACCCATCCAGATGGTGTCTACATCGAGCAGACTGGCGGCGTTACACCTCGGTTGCTGTGGCTTCTGTTTCATTACCACGTGATATTGATACGGCAGTCCAACAGGTCACAGCTGTTATAGTCTCAGCTGCAGAGGAGACCGTTCCAATCACCACTGGCTCCCCTCGGCGCAAGTTTGTGCCCTGGTGGACGCCCGAGATTGCTGAGGCCATTCGGGACCGTCGGCAAGCACTACAATGCCACCGGCGCCACCCTA
This sequence comes from Locusta migratoria, assembly GCA_026315105.1. Classification (NCBI taxonomy): domain Eukaryota; kingdom Metazoa; phylum Arthropoda; class Insecta; order Orthoptera; family Acrididae; genus Locusta; species Locusta migratoria. Next base: position 805,279,970 of record CM048745.1, on the reverse strand, counting down.
CACTTGACAATCTGATAGCCTTTAAAAGGCTCAGGGCCCGAGCCCGACGACTTATCCGGCAAAGTAAACAGGACTGTTGGGAGCGGTACGTTGCCTCTATAAGCTCTCGTGCCTCCCCTTCTCGCGTCTGGTCTCAGGTACGGCGCCTCTATGGATACCACCCACCAGCGGGAATCCCATCTCTGACCATCGATGGAACTCTCTGTACTGACCCGGCCGTTATTGCTGAGTGCATGGCAGAGCATTATGCGAACTGCTCCGCGACGGCAAATTACAGTGCCACCTTCCGCTCCCTTAAACAACGGGTGGAGCGAAATCCTCTATCTTTCCACACTCGCCGCCGGGAACCGTACAATGCTCCATTTACGAAATGGGAGTTTACCACTGCTCTTGCTGCATGCCCCGATACCTCTCCGGGACCAGACCGCATACATGGCCAGTTCGTCCGTCACCTGTCAGCGGACTTTCATCAGAAATTGCTCGCCTTATTTAATAGGATCTGGACAGGGGGTGTTTTCCCATCCCAGTGGAGGGATAGTATTATTATCCCTGTTATGAAACCGGGAGCAGATCCGCTGGCAGTTGACAGTTACCGCCCCATCAGCTTAACAAATGTCCTATGTAAGTTGCTTGAGCGTATGGTGAGTCGCCGTCTTATGTGGGTCCTTGAAGATCGGAGTCTGCTGGCCCCACAACAGGGGGGTTTCCGCCAGGGACGCTCCACTATCGACAATTTAGTGTCATTGGAGTCGGCCATCCGTACAGCCTTCTCTAGGCATGAGCACTTAGTTGCGGTCTTTTTTGACCTCTGGCGGGCGTATGACACAACATGGCGCCACCATATTCTTGCTACATTGTATGATTGGGGCTTACGGGGTCCACTCCCAATTTTTATCAAGAATTTCCTCTCGCTGCGCACTTTTAGGGTTAGAGTTGGTACCTCCTTCAGCTCACGCCGAGTCCTGGAGAACGGCATCCCACAGGGCTCCGTTCTCAGCGTACCGCTCTTTTTAGTTGCAATAAACGGTCTTGCTGCAGCAGTGGGGTCATCGGTTTGTTGTTCCTTATTCGCCGATGACTTTTGTTTATTCTACAGCTCTCCTAGCATTGGTGTCGCAGAAAGGCGTCTTCAGGGAGCCATCCGAAGGACACAGTCATGGGCCACGACACATGGCTTTACGTTCTCAGCATCTAAAACCCGGGTGATGCACTTTTGTCGTCGTCGGGCAGTTCACCCTGACCCAGAACTGTACCTCGCTGCTGACCAGCTTCATGTTGCAGAAAGCCATAGGTTCCTCGGCTTGCTGTTTGACAACCGACTGACTTGGGGGCCACACCTTCGTCAGCTGCAGCAGAAGTGCTGGCGGCACCTAAATATATTGCGATGTCTCAGCCACACCGCCTGGGGAGCTGACCGTCGAACCCTCATGCGCCTCTTTACGGCGCTCATCCAATCACGCCTGGATTATGGGAGCCAGGTGTATGACTCTGCATCACCTTCAGCACTGAGCATCTTGGATCCTATTCTTAATGGTGGTGTCCGCTTAGCAACAGGAGCATTCCGTACCAGCCCTGTGCCTAGCCTCCTTGCCGAAGCTGGCATCCCTCCCTTGAGGTACCGCCGGCAACAGTTGCTGGCCTCCTACATTGTCCATGTCCACGCCACGCCTCACCATCCAAATCGCAGGTTATTGTTTGCAAATACCGACCTTCCCTCTCCGCAACGTCGACCCAGATTGGGTCTTCCAGTCGCGGTCCGGGTACGTTCTCTTCTTTCTTCACTTGAGTCTCTTCCTCTCCGTCCTGCATTCTCTTGCCTATCTAATATCCCTCCTTGGACCATCCCTCGCCTCCAGCTTCACCTGCAACTATCCTGCGATTCGAAGGCGTCGATTCCACCACACTTACTCAGACACCAGTTTCTGGACATACTTAGCACATTCCGTGATGCAGACGTCATATACACTGATGGCTCCCAGGTAGACGGCAGAGTGGGTTACGCCTATGTTCATGGCGACCACACTGAACAGCGCTCCCTGCCCCCTGGCTGTACTGTCTTTACGGCAGAGCTAATCGCAATAAACCGTGCACTCGACCATCTCAGAGCATGCCCCAGGAAGTCATATCTTATCTGTAGCGACTCCCTGAGTGCCTTGCACGCTCTCGACCACTGCTTCCCCAAACACCACTTCGTGCGATCCATCCAAGTCACGGTGTTCAGTCTTGGCAAGTCAGGCTGTTCTGTGGCATTCATCTGGACCCCAGGCCACATTGGGATTCCAGGGAACGAACGCGCTGATCAGCTGGCCAAGCAGGCCATCACATGCCAGCGCCTGGATATCGGTACCCCAGAAGGTGATATCCGCTTGGGTCTCCACCGATAGATCTTAGAGGCCTGGAATTCGGAATGGGCAACAATGAGTATGCCCAATAAGTTCCGCGGAATCAAGCCCACGACAGCATCTTGGAAGACTTCCCTAAGGCCTTTTCGAAGGGACTCAGTCGTTCTCTGTCGCCTGCGTATAGGCCATACGTGGCTAACGCATGGTCACCTCATACGCCGAGAGGAACCTCCACAATGCCATTGTGGCGCTGTGTTCACTGTAGTCCACATCTTGTTGGACTGTCCACTTTTAGCTGCATTGCAGCAATCTTTTAACCTGCCTCCTGCACTCTCTTTGATTTTAGCTGACGACGCCTCTATGGCTGACTGTGTTTTAGGTTTTATTCGCGCAGCGGGCTTTTATCACAAGCTTTAACGGTGGGTTCGTATGCCTGATCTTCAGGCATACACCGCTTATAGTTTTAATCTGTTGTCGCTTTTGTCTTGTCAGTCCCTTTTCTGACTGGCAGTTGTATAGTAAGTGCAGAATGGCTGGCTCATCCATTATTATCCTAGTGATCAGCCAGCCAACAACATCTGCTGTGATTTTTAGTTGATTATTAGTCCCACCACTACAGTGGTTCCCTTTCACTTTTTATGTTGCAAATATGACCAACACTGTCTTCCTGTACGTCTTCTGTACTAGTTGCAGGGTGCTTATTTTAATCATCCATGAAATCCTGTGATCTCTTAGCTGGGAACAGGGGACTGATGACCACGCAGTTTAGTCCCCTTTAAACACCCAACAACCAACCAACCAATCTTGTGTGACTTGCCATTCTCTGCCACTAGAACTGGCAGACTCAGCTAGTTACTGTGCATCCATATAAAATGTATTTAACAAGTCCTGCAATTTATGTTTTAGTACCTGTATTCTATAAATTAAGGTATCATGCAAAAGTGAATTTGACATTAGCAGTTAGCGAACGTAATTCTAAAACCTGATTAAAAAAATCCAAAATAATTTCGTAAAATGATTTCCGAAGCAAAGTGTGGTACAGCAATCTGGGTAATTATATTTTGCAACAAAAACAGTCAGATGCATAGTATTTTTTTTTATTTCTCAGTGACATATTTCACCTTTAGCAGGGCATCATATTATGTGTGTGAACAGTAAAAGGTACATTTGGACTTATTTTGTGCTAAAGAGACATCTATAAAAAGCAAAAGAAAATAAAGTCTCACAAGGTGCTCTCAGTGGTGTAACATCGTTGCTTCCTTTATGGCTTCTAAACTCCAGTAAGTTGTTTCCATTTATGAATTTTTGTAACCCTACTAATGATTGAATAATAAGAATTAGAGAAGGAACAGACACAGTAATTATGTAAATACAACGAAACTGATAATGAATTTCCTTAATAGTAGTAGTGGTATCTGTAGGCAGAAAATAAGCCTGTGCTTACAGTTAACAATCACAGGCAGTGGGCAGGCCTGGTGTGCTACTCCACCGATGTGTAAGGACTAGCTAAGTGGTAAGGGGTATGGGTGGCAGTGACATAGGAAGCTGGTGTAGATGACAAGAGGAAAGCTGAGTGCTAGCTGTTTGAATAGAAAATGTAATGAGAAGTTGTTTCTGAATTATTCGTATAAGGACTTTACAATATTTCATTTGAACAGCGACGTCGTCATATCTAGAAAGGTTCGGTCTTTGCATACCAACTGATCTTTACGTTGTTTCCAAAATGAAATATGCTAAAAATTTGAAATAGCAACTGCACATATTTTGGACACCCACGCTTCTATCAGTTTGGCCCCCAAGTATTCAAGCTTTTTCATTTGATTAGAAATATAGTGTATTTGATTCTCTGCAAAATACTGTAACATACTGTGGAACTGTTCCATCTTACGAAGCATGCTACTTTGTTCAAATGGTAATACAATGAAGCTATATGAAATAGAATTAATCCCTTCATATCCATAGTAGAAAGGCAAAGTAAAGTCACAATTTTCTAGGATTATTGTGGGACTGGGAATAAAGACAGTATTGCTACATGTGGTGCATGAATCCTGAGTGTTTGTACTATTTGCAGGCCTCTTAGAAAATGACAAAAATTTGAACAGCGTATCATTGATGCAAATGTTATGGCTATGGAATAAAAATATTACTGACACATGCATTGTAAGAATCTTAACATAAATTGACTTAGCTATAAATAACAGATGAATCACAATATGATGGTTTTGGTGCAAGTTGTACATAATTCCATCCCTATTGGTCGCGGGTTCAATCCCTGCCAGGTCCTAGGATTTTTACCTGTCACTTTCCACTTCTTTCACCTCTGGCAGTATTGCATATGTGAAAAATACCGAGTAGCACTGTGGTTCGGAACCCACGTTAAACTGTAGGTCCCCCTATAACTGGCTGGGTAAGTCAGTTCGATGGTCGGAGGAAGGCAATGGCAATACCACCTCCAAACAGGACCATGCCTAATAAAGCACTGTGGTATTCAAACCAATCTTTGGATTGTTGACTGCTTTACCTTTTTACCTTGTTCTATGTGTGTGTGACCGGACAGGTTTAACAGTCAACAGTTGTGACACTATTATAGTCCACATCACGTTGGAAGGCAGCCCAGTTTTCAGTTGTTCTGTGCTTCCCTCCCTGTTATCACACTGACAGCCAATAATATTCATTCTGTAGGTGCGAGGCCGGCTATAGCTTACGCAATGTTTCTCCTGCGTGTTCCACTGTTGGCACTCAGCCGTAGCTCCTGCCATCCATGCTCCACCTTTATGCCCAGAAGCGTCTTCCTACATGATGCCAACTAAATTTAAGTAAGCCATCCATGACATCAAAGTTGTATTACATCAGGTTTACATTGGGTTTTTATTGTCCTGAGACCAAAAATCACATTAAAAAGCAACAATGAAAAGGGTTTTTAATATTCCTGAGACCAAAAACCACAAAAGCAATATGATATCAGTTTTTGATTGTTGTAATAGTGTTGAAGACAATTCAGTGTGCTGTGTGCCAATTTCTCACAAGTTACATCAAAAAGAGCTTGTTCCACACCATATGGGAGTGTCTTGTGGGTCACTTTCAGATTCCAGTTTTTTGTGTGTGCCTTCAATTCACCCACATAGATTAAGATCTAGATGGCCAGGCTTTTGGGAAATGATGGCTAATAATTCTATCACTTCTATAGTAGCTGTCTCAAGGGTTGTACAATGTGTGAAGCAGTAGTGCCATCTTGGTCAAAAATTATCCTAACCACACACAAACACTGTCGACGAGTTGGAATTACATTGGTGCACAACACTCTCTCAAAGCATTTATTAATGTAAGAGAACCTTCAGATGACTCCTTGAAAATATATTGACCCTACAGTGAAAAATTCTGTTCACTCACACCACAGTCGCACCATTGCACAGTGAAGTGGTACCAGTTGTTAAGTGTGTGAATTTTCCATTGTCCATATTCTGCAGTTCTGTATATTGATATCCCATGGGGTTTGAAATGGGCTTTGTCTGTCTGCAAAATCTTCCAAGGCCCTACATTGTTCACTTCTGCAAATATGAAAGTCCAGAGCAAATCTTTGTGTTGCAAGAATGTCTAAAAGTTCAGGCAATTCTCCATGCACTGCAATGTTTATATACACCTCTGCTTAACCCCTCCTTTGCCACGGCCACATCTTTAACTGATGTCTGATCATCTGCTTCTCTCTCACTTTCACATTGCATTTTATAAGAAGCTCTCTCTCTCTTTTCAAATTGTAATAATTTTCTTCATGCTCTTAGCAGACATAACACCAATGCCTGTTTTCATACCCTTGAGTGTCTAGAACTCCTGCAAGGCTGCTGGCATGTAAAAGATCTTTTCCAGCAGCATATGATCCTTCACACAGACAATTATGTTGAGCATATCAGACACAAGCTGGGGAACAGCCATGTCCTGCATGTCTGTTTAGGTAAAATATCCATCACCCCCCTCCCCCACACCACCACCACTGAAGATGTGTCTCCCCCCCCCCCCCCCCCCGCATCAATAACGTGCTGTTCGATTATGTTGTCATTTTGAGCAGTGTCCTCTTCCTACTGTGTTCTGAAACAGGAACTTCAATTTTGGGTATGCTGTATTTTTCAGCAAGGAGATACACTATCATTTTAAAACTTCTCTATCATTCTGAAAGATTGCATTTGTGATCCATAGAATGTGTACAGGAAAATGACTTCCCTCATCATTGGTGTGGACAATGTGACAACCCTCCTGCTTCCATTGAATACCTATTGTAGATATCATAATAATAAGAGAGAAGTTATAAGACTTACAAAAGAATACACATCAAGGCCTATGAGAAAGACGGGTCGCGGCGTGCACGACATATCACGTGATCAAGGCAGGCCTGAGCCAGTACTATCACTAACAGATTGGTCAGCCGCTGGGGCACAGCCCACTGTCTCATAGCGGCTAGCCAATCTGCTAGCAATCGTGCCGGCACGGGCCTCACTTGATCACGTGATATGACGTGCGCGTCGCGGCCTGTCTTTCTCGTAGGCCACGATACACGTAGTCACTTTTCCTTTAATCAGTGACACTGGATGGACAGTAGTGTTACAAAGTTCCCTTTCTACAATATAATGAGGATAGTTTGCAACTTACTTTTTTGAGCAATGGCAGACACACACACGCAACTTGACTTTCGGCCACAGCCTTCATCAGAAGACACTCTTTCATATAGTCACACTTCATACACACACTCCAACTGCTGCATTTAGAGTCCCTTTTGATGCACTGTATGAGGACTTGTGATATATTTTTGTACATGTAGAATAAAATCAGTATCTCAGAGTAGTCAATATTTTCTTTTTTAATTAATAAGTGAGAGACTCAACCTACTGTTCCTTTTAAGTAAGAATAGTTTGATGTGAGTTAAACTTAATGCAAATACTATTGTTTGAAATATTTTTATAGAATATGGAAGAAGCATGTATGTTACTTCTGTTTCAGGAAAAATGTTGTCTGCCCAATTATAGATGTCATATCTGATGAGACTTTTGAGTATATAACAGCATCAGATATGACTTGGGGAGGTTTCAACTGGAAGCTCAATTTCAGATGGTAAGGAAATTATACAACAGTTTTCAGCCAATATTATCAGTGGTTTGTTTTACAGATATGAATGTGTTTCGTTTTACCCGGCTGCTGAAAGAAGTCACTTCAAGGATACTTACTAAATGACTTAAATGTGATCACAATGAAATGCAAGAAACTGCATCTTCTGAATCAATTAATCCCAAAAGGAATAATAAAACTGTACATCTTTTGAACTATCTCTCATACTACCAATTGTGAGCCCATTTGTTGAGTGACCTCGAAGTGATACAACTCAGTGACCTGGCTCTAGTACCGTTTTAATAATGCAAACAAGAAAAAGTATAAACAAAGCATTAATGTCTATTATATTTTATTTTTATTTGTCTTTCAGTGTGACAGCTATATAGCCGTCTTCTAAGTATTTATGATTTTACAGAATTTAATGTCATTTATCTAAAAATTTCGTGACTAGTTTATTGGGTGAGGTGACATAGTAAATAATGACTGTTGAATTAAATCTCTTTTTGTTTCCATATGAAGAAAGATGATAGATATCGCATACTGTTGTTCCATCACATTCAGACTAAGGATTCTCTCTTATGTGTATTTGTTGAAGGTGGATAGGGAAGAATTCTTGTGCTACTACACAGAAGTTTTTCAGAGCAACTGAATGTATAACTTACAATAATTATTGGAAAGTCGGATTGGAATGTCAATAACGGAGGATAGACAGCAACTCACTGTAAAAATGTTTGCCGAGTCTCTGGCAGGCACAAAAAATAGACAATCATATTCATACAACTTGCATTTTCGGCCATGACCTTCATCAGAAAAAGAAACCCATACATTCACACAATCATTCAGAGAACTATAGACACACACAACCTTCATCTCCAGCCGATCCATATCGTCACACATCTTGACAGTGAGTTTGGAGGGGAGTTGAGGGGGAGGGTTGCTAGGTAAGGGTGGGGATACCCTTTACAGATTTTCATTTTTGTTTATTATTGCATAATTCCCATGTAGTAACAACTATCTGTGTTGTCATGGGAGCAAAGATAGAGAGAGACCACATTTGAAAGGTCTTCACAGAGTAAAATTGAGGGGTCTAGAGAGAGAGAGAGAGAGAGAGAGAGAGAGAGAGAGAGAAAGGGGGGGGGGTGGTACGCCACTTTGAAGAGAAATGGAGATATGTTGAGTTTCCTAAAGCGTTGCATTAAGGCATTATTTGTACATTAAAGAGTCCGTTTTTTCATCTTAACATATTGATTGTTGTGTTGAAAATATTAGTACCAATGTAATTAGCAATGGTTACAGCCTAATAAGATTTAATTAATACAATAATATTACAAAACCACAAATTTTATGCACATATCAAGAAGTTTTATCCTGGTGGAAATACTGTTACCCAAGTGCAGAGCATCTTATCAGGTTACACATTAACTACAGACAACCATAAACTACTTCATACCTGAGTGAAGATCTCTTGCGCGTGCAGCCAGATGGATTGATCATTGTGGAACGAATTTTCGACAGCCTAATGTGCCATCATCATCATCAGGTTACTCCCGCTGACTGAGGCACTGGACCAGCTGTTGTGCTTTATATACCTGCGGTCACCCCCCTCCACTGATCATTGTGGAACGAATTTTCGACAGCCTAATGTGCCATCATCATCATCAGGTTACTCCCGCTGACTGAGGCACTGGACCAGCTGTTGTGCTATATATACCTGCGGTCACCCCCCTCCACTGACCGCATGTGTGGACTGCGGGATGCTGCGCACACACAGTCAGTGAAAGGCAGTGACCACAGGCATATATAGCACAACCGCCGATCCAGCACCTCAGTCAGCGGGAGTAACCTGATGATGACGGCATGTTACGCTGTCGAAAAATCGTTCCAAAACGATCAATCCATCCGGCTACATGCCTGAGAGATCTTCACTCAGCATATTCGCCGGGAAAACCTACGAACACACATTGGTTTCCTCTACGGGGAGGGAATCCTACAGCAAGTGAAGGAGCTAGATAAGCTCCGAAATAGGAAACAGCACTTGCCTTTTTGAAGAGGTGCCGTGACGATCGTATTGTGCCAACTTTTGCCAAGATCGTACACCATATCCAGACACCAGCAGCGAACCGAATTATGAGAAGAGCCAGCCTGGCTTTGGTATGCGAATGTATCAAAGACACATGCCGCCAGCTTGACTCCACAGGTTGCAAACTCTATTCTCTACACGTGAAATTGGCGTCCTTGCTCGCCCCTACCACCTGGGATTGGGTTGAAACTTCTTCCTGGGCGCAAGCAGGGTGGGCACAAAGAAATGCATCCAAGAAACAATCTTCAAAATTCAACAAGCTAGCATCAAAACAGCCAAATCAGGAGCCGAGACGCACCGTCCTGAATCTTACAGGGAAGTATATAGACACTGCTGCAGTATCTGTCCAGGAGAAAGGCTTAAACTTTGCCCCTACACCAGCAGCATTACCTGTCGCACCTGTCAGTGGTGTGGAACAAGTGGCCTCCACTCTACCGCCGGACACAGCCGAGGTGGGAAACGTACCGCACCTGCAACGCCTAGGCTCAACATTACCAGACGTGAAAGAGCCACGCAGCGGTTGCTGCGTGATGATCCAGACGTCGTCGTCCTCCCAGCGGATAAGGGGAACATAACCGTTTCGCTAACAGCTGCGGAGGAGAAAATTTATAAGCTCCTAGATGACCCTGCTTACGGGAAGATCATGATGTATCCAACCAGCCAAATACAGCGCAAGACAATTGAAACTTCTTCGAAGTACTTTCACAGATGAAACGGCCAAGAAACTCCGTCCCCATGCGGCCGCACCCCGCAGACTCTATAAGCTTCCAGAGGTACACAAGATGGATATACCTTTGAGACCGACTGTGAGCACTTGACGTCAGTTTTGAGTCCACGGGTTGGCAAATGTGAGCACCATATCAAAAACTCAGCTCAGTTTGTGGAATAGATACGGCAACTCACTGTCCAACTCAGATCTCATGGTCAGTTTCGATGTTGTTTCCCTTTCCACCGGGGTTCCACTGAAGGAGTCGCTGGAACTCGTAGAGAAGAAATTTGGGCCCTCCTTCATGAAAGAAAACCCACATGGACCAGTACCTCTATGCCTCTAGCTGTCATCACCCGTCCCAAAGGGAAGGGGTTCTAAATACGCTGGTCCACAGAGCTCGTGTGGTCTTCAACGAAGAAAGCCTGAAACCAGAACTTGAGTATCTCAAGGAAGTATTCCAGAAAAACGGGTATAGCGATTGACAAATTCGACGTGCTATCAAACACTCGAGGAGGATCCACCAGCAAAAATTGCCTACATTCCATATGCAGGCAATGTATCTAGAAAAATTGACAGAATCTTACAACGACACAACATAAAATGTGTGTACCGCCCGCTGGCAAAGATTAAATCCCTACTAGGGACAGTGAAGGACGATCTGGGACTCTGGAAATTGGGAGTTTATCACATTCCATGCGAGTGCGGGAAAGCATATGTTGGCCAAACCATTCGAACAATTGAAGAAAGGTGCACAGAGCAAAAGCGCCACACTGAACTCCAACAGCCCACAAAATCAGCAATTGCTGAACATTGCTTGGAAACAAAACACAAGATGAAATATGAAGACACAGAGGTTGTACACAACACATCGCGATACTGGGACTGTCTATATAAGGAGGCCATTGAAATCCGGCTACGCAAGAATCTCATAAACAAGGACAGTGGATTTCAACTAAGCCAAGCGTGGAATCCGGCACTAAAATTTCTTTGATGGCAGCGCAAGCAAAACACCGAGTAAGACAAAGGCATAGCACAAACTGTGGTCCACCACTTGAGTCCAGAGCAGGAGCTGCCCCCCACCACCGCAGCATCCCCCAACCCGCACACAGAGTCAGTAGATGGGGGTGACCGCAGGTATATATAGCACAACCGCCAGTCCAGCACCTCAGTCAGTGGGAGTAACCTGATGATGATGATGATGATGATGATGGCACGTTACGCTGTCGAAAATTTGTTCCAAAACGATCAATCCATCTGGCTGCACGCCCGAGAGATCTTCACTCAGCATATTCGCTGGGAATATGAACACACAACTTCATATCTCTTCTAGAGTTCCTCACTGTCCACTGTTTCTGTGAATTTCAGTTTTTGGTAAACAGCATGAATAATTAGAGGTATATGTAGCATAAGTGTCATGAAATCATCTAACTTCAAGGGTGATACAGATCATCTGTGTAGGCAGAGCAGTGGTATTTCCGCAAGAAGTGTAGTCATATAAGGATGATCAACCACAGGATCTTGCCTGTTTTTAGAGTGACGCCCTGGTATCTTCTTCAAGAGGAATATAGAAGCAACAATTATAGTTTTTAACAATATGTTCTTTGGTTATCACTGAACAACCAATCTGCAACACTTCTGTGTTGGTACGTCAGCAAGTAATATAGGGTACAACATTGATAAGTGGCATAGCTCCTACTTTCATTCAAAATGATCGCAGGGGCACATTCAAGAAGTTACAGCAACTGTTCCAGAAAGAGTGGGAGCTATGCCATGTGATTCTAGTTCACAGGGTTCACTCAAGACGGCATGAGCATACTGAAAATGAACAAAGTTCAATTTTTTCATGTTACGTGGCATAGCCCCCCCCCCCCCCCCCCACTCTCTCTCTCTCTCTCTCTCTCTCTCTCTCTCTCTCTCTCTCTCTCTCTCTCTCTCTCTCTCTCTCACACACACACACACACACACACACACACACACAAGACCCGCAGTTGTGGTTAGGTACAAAAGCTTGGAACAACTAGTCAACTAGTGACTGAATTCTGAACATTCAAACTACAGCTGCATTGTAGCTTACATTTTGAGAATCACATGACTAAGGGTTGTTTGTTCAGGTAAAATTAAAAATTGTTCTATATATTTGTTATGATTTGCTTGAAATTTTGGCTTGTTTGAGGAGGGTGATTATTGTTTACAAATACATTTTTTGCAAAACTGTGGAAATCCAATGTTAGTCAAACATAACATTGTTAGATAGTAAAGAGAGAGATTCACCCCCTGTCCTATAATTTCAGTTCTTAATTCAATTCCTAGCAGTTGTGTTCCTGATAAAACTACATTACCAAGTTTGTGACTTACCTACCAAGGAAATCAAAAAGTGATGAAACAGAAAAGGGTGGATTAGACAGCAAAGCTGATGGCTGGAATAAATACTGGAGAAATTGAAAACTCTAACAATGTAGTCCTAAAAGACAGACCTTGTGTAATTTGCAGAATTATAAAGACATTTATTTGAACTAAGCTGGCAAACTTACTGTTAATTTGGCATTAATAAAAAGAGTCAGTCAGTTGTTTCAGGATTTTCTGTCATCAAAAGAGGAACCAGTGGTATTACTTACAACTACTATCCTAAGTAAACTGCAGTAAAAGCAAAAAAATTAAAAATGGGAAATAGAATAGTTATCAGCGAGTAGACCAAAACCGACCACTAAGAAAAAATGGTCAAAATAAATGAAATGGAATTTTGTCTGTGGGGCTTCTGAAAAAGGATCTTAATGAATAGGCACATAAACATTCTCATTCAGTTTCAAGGTTGTTTAAAACAGCAAGTCTGGGCATTAACTTTGCAACACATTCCACTGTCTAAAAGTTGATTGTGTTAATTATTACTATTCAGATTGCTTTAAATTAGTGTATGGCAGTTAAGTACAGCAATAGAACATTTTCTGTTAGAATATTCTGATAACTGTACTTTTCTTCAAATGTACAAGACAAATGAATGTCATTGGTAACTGACTTACAGGAAGTTAAAATGAGTTTGTACCACCTAAGGCCACCATCTGTGTTTTACAGGTACCGAGTACCCCAGCGGGAAATGGATAGGCGAAGTGGAGATCGTACTGCTCCTTTGCGCACACCAACTATGGCAGGTGGACTGTTTTCAATTGACCGTGATTACTTTTATGAATTAGGAGCATATGATGAAGGAATGGATATCTGGGGTGGTGAAAATTTGGAAATTTCTTTCAGGGTAAGTCCAACTAAGAATTCACGTAGCACTTTTAGCTCTTATTGCATTAATTTCAAGATCTATGTTTATCAATATCTGATTGAAATAAAAAGCCAAGACCATTCATAACTTGTGTGTTTGATGCAGCCTCTGAGCTCACTAGTAGTTTATAAAATAGGCTACTCAGAAAACATTAAGGTCACAGTTTTGAACAATAACACTTAATGGAAATCTTCCTTAAAGTCTTTCATTGGAATTGATGCTTTATCTTTTAGCTCCAGTATATTACTACATAGCAGAAATTATGCCAGAGAAATTAATTATGTTGATCAACATTGTTTAAATAATTCATACACCAAAATGTGTACTGTCACTATTTTCAGTAACCTGATTTATTGATAAATAAAAAGATCCATTTAATTACAGTATAGGTTTCAGACATCTCGTTTTGTATAATTACTTCCAATACACAGTTTCCATAAATACCTTTTTTTTTTAAATAATGCTTCACTACAAACAAAAACCTGTGTTTATGCACAAATTCATTACATAAATGATAGGCATTCTTGTTCACTATGTGCATCACACTTCATAAGACACATCTCTGTTATGTGTTCCTTACCCGGTTCATTAGTTTACTACTTTACAATTTGTATCATGTCATGAGTGTACTAGATCTATTTTTGTCATTCTTTAAATTTACATTGGCTTTATAAAAGTATGTGACCTAATAAAATTCCATGCAGAGGAGCAAGTTGGAAGTTGCCAGAATTTTCTTCTGAAAAACAGTTGCTTCAGCAAACAATTTAATGTTACCCTATTATGAGCTGTCCCTGTTGTTTGAGGTAGAAGGGCAAATATCCTTTGACAAAACTTGGACGTGTTTGAATTTAAGAGAGATAGTTGCTATGGATGTGTTCAACATTCAGCACATAACATTAGTTCCATTGCAGCAACTACGTTTTATATGTTAGAAAAGAAAACAGCCATCAGTTTCAAAATTGCAGGTTCATTCACAACTGGTTTCGAGCAATTATTGGGCTTCTTCATGTATAGTAATTGTGCTCTGTGTAATCCTGTAGAGCACAATTAATATATTTGAAGAAGGGCAATAATTGCTTGAAACCAGTTTTGAATAAATCTGTAACCTTGAAACTGTTGGCTGTTTCCTTTTCTAACATGAAATTAAATCATCAGGCCAAGTTCATAGAAAAGGTGATGACAATTTCTCACCCAATCGTAGTTTAATGCCATCTAAAATTCATCGTATGATAAATAAGATGTTTCACTACACTCTATCACAAAAAAATCATACGGACTAAAACATGGCAGCGAGGGAAAGGGGAAGATAATTAATAAGTTAAATTGGCAAATAATTTGTGGAAAGTATCTGCCAAAAACATTGCAAAATGGAATAACATAGGTGCAGAAAATTCAAATTCTACACTGGCATCTCTCTAATTGTGGAAAATGGGTGGAGAAACTGGGTTTGTAAGTTAGTGTTTGTATTATTTTCCTACACCAGCAAATTTAGATAATGTTTGATTTGGCTGATGTTTCATAATTATAAATGAAAGAGACAATATAGTGTTGATCATTTATAATTATGAAGTTATTCTACCAAGATGTGATGTTACACTCAGTTAACAGAGGATTTATGACATGGACAAAAGTGGCAGGATCTACATGTTGAGCCTCAGCTAAAGCTGTTTTTTCCACCCACTAATAGGGGAAACCATTTTTACATCCTGTAACTAGTTCTCCGCAGAGACCATGACCACTGTTTTGTGTGGTGAAATGTTAAAAATTTGAACACTTCAATTTTTTATTAGGTCACCAGTCTGAGGTATGCTTGATGCTACCATAAGTTAATCTCTTTACTTAAGAGGATCAAAATTATTATAAAATTAATGCCTTTGTTTATCAGTAATCACATACTGACAAAATTTTTCTAGTATTTCTTTTGATCTCAAACTCGGGGAAGGGATCATGGTTGCA
This sequence comes from Locusta migratoria, assembly GCA_026315105.1. NCBI lineage: Eukaryota > Metazoa > Arthropoda > Insecta > Orthoptera > Acrididae > Locusta > Locusta migratoria. The sequence continues at coordinate 805,264,518 of CM048745.1, read as the reverse complement.
AGCTAGATAATATTTGAGATTTCCCCATGAACATGATGGTTGAATATTTGTACACAATGAATTCTCATTTTCCCCACAGAGTAGTAGGACAGGATAGTGTTTTTTACATATTGAATAGATTATAATGAACTTTTAAGTAGTGAAAATAAGGACCATTTAATATAGAAGAAAATGTAGTTAAATGGAATGTTGCTTATAACTAAATCAATAAAAAAAGTGTCACTAGAGAGAGAATTGATATTGTAGTTACTGTAATCTATTTTATAACCAACTAGTCAAATAGTCGATATAATCTTACCTTAACTCGTCGATATTAAACAATATGGTTTTGACAGACTAATCATCTCCTTGAAGTAAACTAGATAAAGCTGCAGAAAACTGTGCGGAGCATGAGCGTTGTGTTTGCAGGTGTGGCAGTGTGGTGGAAAATTGGAGATCATCCCCTGCTCGCACGTCGGCCACGTGTTCAGGGACAAGTCCCCCTACACTTTCCCTGGCGGAGTGTCTAAGATAGTGTTGCACAACGCCGCCCGTGTCGCCGAGGTCTGGATGGACGAGTGGCGCGACTTTTACTATGCAATGAATCCAGGTCAGCTGCAGGCCTGCCGACATGTCGGTCAGACTGAATACTCATCATGGCAATTAGCCATTTGGTCGGCATGTGGGTCTCGGGTGCATTAACACTTTGCTCTAATAAATAACGGTTATGTTGGTGCACGTCTGTTGTATGAGTCTCTATGTGGAGCTTTTGTAAAACAGTAAGAAAGAAAAGTGTAATTGGGTGTACGTCATTTTTTATGCTTTCAAACAGTGAAAAAATCTGGGATGGAATAGTAATTATATGGAAAGTATAGATTCCTACTCACCACATGGTTGTTGAGTTTTGTTCAGTTATAATGAAAGTAATACTGGATATAGTCAGCTATGCAACTTATACTCGGACATAGAAACCTCTCACAAATGCACACAAACACAATTCACAGTTACTTGACCCATGTCGAGTTATATATCTAAAGACCAGTTGTGTTTGAGCTTGTGCGAATGTCTGATGATGGCCTAAGTCCTACAGCTGACTGTATCTAGCATTCTTTTCATTGTTCCTGTCTGAGACTCAACTTCTCTATATGACTAGTAGCAATATATCTTATCCATATTTAGTGTGTTATTAGTCAACTTTTTATTCTTAAAAATCACCTTTTTACCTGTTTCCAATTAGTTTTCTGGAAACAGGTGTAACTATCGCAGGTAACATATACTCTAAAACCTGTGCGTTACCGATTTATTGACGAGTCCTAGTAATAACCAAATAATGTAAGTAGATCTAAATATAACAGACTAACTTCCTTGTGGTTCTAACAATTATCAAAACTGTAATTTTAGCCAAGGGAAAGAGTAATTGTGTTGTCAGTGGCTTGCTTTTGGTGTGAATTAACCTGTTTGTTTCAAATGCACTGGATTAATAACTCTCCATAATGATCTTTTGGGTAATTGTCATATACTCTGTCATTTGTTGGGATGGTAATTCAGTTAGTAGCATGAGTAACATTAATTTGCTAACATGTGACCTAAACGTGGTTGCAGTAGGGTGGTGCTGAATTTGTTACACAGTAAAGCTACAAAATTGACAATATACATTAGTTTTACATGAATCACTTCAAACAACACATTATTTTAATATGAAAGTACTAAAAGAATAACATAATTAACCAATTAGCTTCTAAGTGTAAGAATTTACTTCAATGTTATGATGTTCTTGTGTGCAAATATTTACTTTTTTCTTTATGTCTTAATTAAATTAAAAACAGATGAAAAGTGGAAAGGAACATTCATCCAAGAAACAAAATGTGTGTATTCTGGGGGTTTGCAATGAGTGAGTAATTTGTCACAGTCATCAGTGTCCGTATGATCCTTAGAAAGCCTATCAGTACACACTGTATGTATCTGTACTGAATTTAGAGGTAAACAGTATTTGCAACTGATGTTTTGGGGTACACTCTTGCCTTACCATACTCTTAATAAAAATCAGTCATCTGAACATTGTCACATGTGGGTCTGTGAGTAGCCTGGTGGTCATATCAGCAGATCATCACTCCTAGTGGGCACAGTGTTCTGGTGGTGTGTTGCCCCTTTCAGCTACAGTGTGCAGAATGCTCCCATAACTGTAAATCTGACTCTGGGTGTTCATGTTGTACTGACATACATCAGTCTTAACACGTGTAATCAGGTGTTGCCCACTGAAGGTCATCTTGGGAAGAAATGGAATCACGTTGCACACGCTGTGTCACAAAGGAGCATTGGGAACCATCTGCTTGCAGCAGAACTATGGTCACATGTGCCTCTGAACGGACTGGTGCTGACGTGACATTTAAGTGCATAGGTACTCCGGTCTTGTGAAAGTCTCAGCTGGAGAATGCAATGCCACTATTACGTTTCTACCCCAGTTTGGATATATTGTGTATCTGTTACTGGGTAAGGAATGCCTTCTGGTCTGACAACACAGTGACTGGTGTAGGGAAGATGTGGTGGGGAAGTGTTCTCAGTTTGACGGTTGTATGAGAGATATTTACTGCCCTGGCGGAGTAAACTATGGATGTATTCCAGGCTCGACTAATATTTTGGAGGATGGGTGACAAATGGGGTGGATGTAAAAGCTGTACTAATTGGAGGAAGGAAGATGGCTACTGCCTAGCAGATAAGTTCGTGAAAATATTCTGTGGGGTAGTTGTGGAAGAGCTAGGTGTGGAAGAATTCATTAGAGTACATGTAGATGGATTCACCGGTAGTGCAGATGTGTTTGCCACAAATGTGTGGACAATAGTAAAGGGAGCAGCTGATGAGGAACAGGTGGCAGTTTTCAAAGTGTAGATATTGTTGCATATTAGTAGGTTTTAAATGGAATGAGTTTTAGATGCATGTTTCAGCAAGAAGGTGGTGAACTTCAAACAAGATATTTTTATTTTGAAAAGCACAATTTGAGCTGGAAAAGTCAGTAAAACTGTTGCACAATCTGGGGGCATTCCCCTTCACTGTGAGTCAAAAAGATGTAGTAAATTAATTTAAACCAAGTCAGGGTTAAGCTTCTGGGCTTTGAAAATGCCTCATTCTTATGGCCCTTGAGAAGGTTGGCTTAGGAAGGGTATATATTAGTTCTTCTAGCAGGTCCCTAGACTTCCATTGAGGTCTGGACCACCACCCGAAAGTAAAGCCCTTTTAAAGTAATTGTTCCAAATGTGATGGTAGTGTATTTACTTCGAATGCTGACAGTAACAAATCTTTTTGAGAGTTTTTGATTATATAACAAACAATGGAAAGTCCTGGTTGGAACTCAATGAGGATAGTTCGTAATTCACCACAAAGATGTATGTTGAGCCACATCATCCCGTCCTGTGCCATCAACGCCGAGCATGGCTCAGAACACAGCAGCCGTAGATGACAGTTTTGTGTGTGTGTGTGTGATACTTTCATGGTTCCTACTACCTTCAGCATTTATTGACAAAAAAAAATTGTTCAGGTTGGAACGAAGAAAGCATTCTCCTGATCTGTCTGTAATTTAATTTTAACTTTTGCTTAATAACAATTTTTGGCTTATGAAGTCTCTTTCTGTGCAGAAAAGTACTCATATATGAACTGAGCACACATTGATGTCAATGTAAATGAAGCTTCAAATTTTTAGTAAAAATATGAAATTGCTACCATCTTCCAAATTTGTCTTCACATTTATTTACAAAATGCTACTATACTTGATATTATGACATTCGTTTTTTGCACATATGGAAAAGTTATGAAACACTGAGAAACGTATTGGCCCAGAGCATTTAAATAGTGTTTTGAGAGAAACAGACATTTATGAAAATCAACCTGATTCACAATTTTTGCTTGCTTTTTTTTTTTATTATTAAACAAATCTCAACATCCTACATTACCAATAAAAATGTAATATACCAACTTTGTTGTTGCCGTCGTCTTCATTCCAGAAAATGGTTTTGATGAAGCTCCCCACACCTACTGTAACCTGAAGCAAATCTCTTCATAAGAATATAACATACATCAATTTGAACCTGCTTACAGTATTCGCTTCTTGGTCTCCCTCTGCAATTTTTACCCCCATACTTTCCTCCAATACTAAATTTGTTTCCTTAATGTCTAGGAATATGTCCTACCAATAGATCCCTTCTTTTAATGAAGGTATGCCAGAAATTTCTCTTCTCCCCAATTCTGTTCAGTACCTCTTCATTAGTTATGTGAGCTACCCATCTAATCTTAAAGATTCTTCTATAGCATCACATTTCAAAAGCCTCTATCGTCTTTATGTCTAAACTATTTATACTCCATGTTTCACTACCTTACAAATCAACACTCCGCACAAATGCCCTCAGAAACTTTTTCCTAACACTTACTATTGACTGATTTTCTTGGACTATGTTCCATTACACTTCTTTTGCTCCTTTCAAGACACTATCTATTCCATTATTTGCTCTTCCAGGTCCTTCATTGTCATCAGCGACCTGCAAAATTTTTATTTCACCTCCATGAACTTTAGTTCCTTCTCCAAACTTTCCCTTGCATTCCTTCACATCTTGCTCGATGTACAAATTGAATAACATTGGGAAAAGGCTGCATCCCTGACTTACTCCATTCCCAACTACTGTGTCCCTTTAATGCCCTTCAACTCTAACAGCTGTTTGGTTAATGTACAAATTGTAAATAACCATCCATTTCCTATATTTTACACCTGATGACTTCTGAATTTGAAAGAGTTATTCCAATCAACACTGTCAACAACTTTGTCCATATATAAATTATGTGGGAATGTAGGTTTGCCTTTCTGTTATCTATCTTCTAAGATAAGTTGTAAAATATTTCTTCAACTGTTTCTAAATTTCTCCAAAATACAAATAGATCTTCCTCGAGGTCAGCTACCAGCTTTCCTATTCTTCTGTAACTAATTCATGTTAAAATTTTGTGACTATGACTTGTTAAACTGATGGTTCCATAATTTTCACCCCCATCTGGGATTATTTGATTTTTCTTGAAGTCTGAGGGTATTTCGCCAGTCTCATACATCTTGCACGCCAGGTAAAACAGTTTGGCCACAGCTGGCTCTCTCAGGTACTTCAGTAGCTCTGAAGGAATATTTGCTACTCTAGGGGCCTTATTTCAACTCAGGTTTTTCAGTGCTCTGTGTAATTCTTCTCTCAGCATAGTATCATCTTCATCTACTTTTTCTTACCTCCGGGCAATATTGTCTCAAAGTTCATTTCCTATCTAGATCCCCTCTTTATAGTCTTTCCACCCTTCAGCTTTCCCTTCTTTACTCGGAGCTGGTTTGATGTCAGAGTTGTTGATATTACTTGTTATGAAATTTTAATTAATAAAAATGTTCAAATGTTGGTAGAGCTTATGGGACTTAATTACGGGGTCATCAGTCCCTAAACTTACAAACTACTTACGAACTAGCTAACACTATGGACGGCACAAATATCCATGCCCGAGGGGGGATTTGAACCCCCAACTGTAGTGGCTGTGCAGACCGTGACTGGAGCACCTCAGTCCCCTTGGCAACCGCAGCCGGCTTTTATTAATATTTTAGGAGTATTATTATTGATGTTATTTCACGTCATTTTCACATGCATACCAGTAACAGAAGTTCGAAGTTGTATCTGCAGTTTGAAAGTTAGTCCTGGACCACTCGACCAGCAACAGTGCTCGCTAAGTTGCTCATGTTTACGAGTTCCCAAGTTACAGCATGAAAACACATAGTTAATTACCCCAACATCATTAACTTTTGACTCCATATATATATTAGTAAAAATTGCTCATCTTTAGACAATCTTTCAATGTGTAGCATTGAAAATGTGATTTTGTTTCATCAACTTTGACTTTGATTTTCAAAAACTACTGAGTGTCTAGCTAAAACCAAAACAATACACACGACCAAGCGAGGTGGTGCAGTGTTACCGCATTTGACTCGTATTCAGAAGGATGGTGGTTCAAATCCACCTCTGTCCATCCAGATTTAGGTTTTCCATGATTATCCTAAATCGCTCCAGGCAAATGCCAGATGGTTCCTTTCAAAGGGCATGGCCGATTTCCTTCCCCCATACTTACCCAAAAATCCGAGCTTTAGCTCCGTCTCTAATGATCACGCTGTCGACAGGACATTAAACCCTAAGATTCCTTCCTCCTTCCAAAACAAAGGTCTCTTTATATTCAATATGGAACGACCATGCAAAATTCGATCGAAATCAATGACCCACATATCAGACCCTCTCCTTGTGAATGCAGAACACTACGAACCATTGTTACCTATTTTGTTGTGGACAATTGTTGTACGCTCTTGTGAAGAGAGTAAAAAGCACAAAAATAAAATGTTGTAAGCAAATTAAAATAGGGAAAAGTTGCTTGCTCTAGAAATCTGCTTGTTACATTCTGGCATTTAGGAGCAGAATTGTTTCCACACAGTTCTCTCTTAGGCCTAATGTTTTCATGTTTGGTTGAGAAAGGGAAATTATTTTAATGGGGGGAACAACAACAACAACTTGGAAATTTCCCACCTCACACAATTCAAGGCAGGGTGCGACATGCAGCATCGAGTCTTCTCTGCAGGATTCAATGAGCCATTATTTTTAGTTGTTTCATTCACTTATGCTGACTAGATATTGGACATGGGATTTTGGAATTTACTCTGAAAGTAGTACAGTGTGTGGGCGTACATATAAATTAATTTCAGATGAATTTTTTTCCTCTCTATCTTCTTCAGGTTTTGGTTGACGATTGACCAGAGTTCAATTAACCAGGATTTTACAGTAAGCTCTTTTTCTGATAAAAGCTGTTCCTGAAAATTCAAGTTGTGTGAATTTGATTCTTTTCTACACACTTGCCTGCAACCCAGCGATCATCTTTATGGTTAGTTGTTAACTATCCCCATGTAACTGACATTCCAGCCTTGACTTTCCACTGTTAGAAATTGCAACCGTATGCATGATGGGACAGTTTTTCATGCATTTCACTATTTGGTGTCATCTCTCATAATCTACATGTCATGCTATGATACAGTTTGGCAGGTACATTCAGTGTTATATACTGCCCGTAAAATGTCTCATGGACACAGTCTGTAGTGTGGAAGTGATAAATTATATGTCATGCCAAAAGCCGTGGTTCTACTGCACGGCTAGTGGAAAAGTAAGCAATAAATTTAATTTTTTTTCATCATTTTTCTCGTATTATCAGTGAGAAAAGGGTTTGCAAAGATTTGAAATTACCCCCTAAAGCTTCTTAGAAGGTACTGAGTAATGTCTTTATCGAATAGGTGATGAATGGAATCTCTGATTCAGACATCATATAATGTGGCAGGGTCCTTCCCCTCTCCCCCAACCCCCTCCACATCACATTGTTCATGACAACATATATCCTTAAATATATCTCATAGGTGGCTCCTACCTCAACAGAAATTCGTGCTTGTAGCAAGGAATATACTATGCGAGTAAGTTTGGTTGAAATTGATCTGGTAGAGATGTTCAGAAATGACCATATTTAAAGACTGATAGGAGCTGGGAAGTTTGTAAATGATTATCATATTATTAGTACATGAAATGAAAAAAACTTATAGAAAGGAATATACCGAGAAAAATAGTTCATATGATAAATAAATCATTTAGATAACAAAATTTAATATAAAAATTTGATAATCAAAGGGCAGCCAAAGTAGTAAATTTTAAACAGCGCAGTTTGGTTTACCTCTGTGTCAGTAGTTAGTTTGTGGGTGTGCTTAGTTCATCACTGTGTGTCATATGGAAGTGTAACTTATTCTATTGTAACACTACAAAATTCGTCGTCTTATTGAATAACATTTGTGTTTGTCATCACCTGTAGTGAAGTGCACCTTACCAACTTTGCTGCAGTGACCAGTGCCACTAACTAGGTAACACACTACTTTCTATAGCAGTGCAGAAAAATCTGTATTTTCCATGTTTTCTGAACTGTACTGTGTAATCTAAAGTTCAGGAAACCCTCATTGTTGTAAAGTAACTTTAGTCCTTTCAGATTTTCTTCTGAGGTACGAGTTGAGCCCACTTGGCATGGAAGTCTGACTTCAGTTTACCTCCATTTCCATAAATATGGTCCTTTCATAGCTACCTTTCCTCCCTGTTCCTCGTACCCACACTGATTTTGAATGAGCCTTCCCTTTGCTGTGCCAGGTTTGGATGTGTGGAGGTAGCCTGGAGATCGCAACATGTTCCCACGTAGGCCACGTCTTCCGCAAGTCAACTCCTTACACATTTCCTGGTGGTACTTCTAGGATAGTGAATCACAACAATGCACGACTCGCAGAGGTCTGGTTGGACGAATGGAAGGACTTTTATTACAGCATTAACCCAGGTCAGGTTGTTAGCTTCTTCCTATCATCGTAAACTGCACTATCAAGCTCCTGGATGCCATTGGCTTCAGAATTAAATTACCATATGTGATCATGGAAAGGGGGTAGCACATTGGATGTTTCTTGTCACACAAGAAGAGGAAATTACACACACACACACACACACACACACACACAAATTAATTCATTCATTTCCCATTGGGGAGGGTACATAATTTAATTTCTTTATTTTGTGGTACATTGACTTTATTTTACTTGTGGAGGGTTCAACTAGAGATGCATAGATTGCAGTTCCTTCACATTTGCATTTAACTGTGTACCTATGAACAGAGTTTGATGTTTGTTCTGACCATTTGCACTACTGTGGAAGACTCCACAGTAGTAACCAGTTGGCACCAACATACTTCAAAGACAATAAACATCTGCCGAATAGCACTTTTCTGATTGAGAAAGCACATGCTAACAATGGTCAACAGAAAAGTAATGTCATTATTACTTTCATTTGGACATCAGTTTCAAGTGTCAATATTTCCAGGAGTTTGATATTGTAGTACAGAATGCTTATCACTACACTTTACCTGCAACATGCATGCCTTAAAACGATTTGAAAGAATATGAGTTGTTTATGCTTTGGGCCTACTTATCTTTCTTAATCTTTGTCATGCCTTTCTTCTTCATTTCTTTGTAGAAAACTAACTTTCATAAATATATTTTCCTGAGATTAATAAGTCGGTTACTTGTGTGTGTGTGTGTGTGTGTGTGTGTGTGTGTGTGTGTGTGTGTGTGTGTGTGTGTTTTATTTTATTATTATTTTTTTAATCCAGTCTGAAGTTATGTCTGTTAACCAAATAAAATCAAAACTTAAATTGTATTAAGACTGCCAAATAAATATTACATCATTTATTATTAACAAATTGTATCATATAAATTTGAAAACTTTTACAGTGTTAACTTTAGTCGAACAAATTTCTTCTAGAATTTCAGTACTTCTTTCAGTAATTTGATTCTAATTAAATGTTGTGTGCTAAAATACTAAAAGGAACTCCAGATGATGACATGTCCAGTAAAAACACATTGAGTCTTGAACACATTAACTGGGATTTTCAGAATGATTATTGGGGTTTTATTGCTTTAATATACTTACTTCATTTAAATTGTCATTATAAATAATACATCAAGTGAAAGAACAACTCAAACAGGTTTCCTAACAAGTGTCCAGTCAGTGTTTGTGACATGGCAAACATTAAGTCAATAGCCAAGTTCTTCCCAGATCTTGGTTGGTGTTCCAGAGTAATTGTTACAACTGCTTCAGTTCTGTTTTATAAGTTGGGTAGATCAGCTCTTTAGCATAGGCACAAACACATGGTCCCTTATGAGCCCCCAAAGGTAAAAACAATTTGGGTGAAACTGGATGCCATGCACAACCATGTTTTGTCTTCCTGCCTCTTGTGACCAGTTAAATAGGCAGGTACAATGCCAATTAACTGGTTGCATTCTGAGTTATACCTCTAAGGCAGTGTACTGTCTTGCTTCATAAAGGTTTGTGCTTCAGCTTCCTCCAATTGAGGAAGGAACCATAATTAATATGCATCAAGATAAGAAACACCAGTTACAGTTACTTCACACGAAAAGAAAGGGCCATAAAATTTCCACCAGGATGAACCACCAAAACATTAATTTAAGCAGAATTTGTACCATCTCAAGGGGATTTGCAACACCTGCAAATATGCTTATTGTGTGTGTTCACATCTCCACTGAAGTGACATTTTTGATTCATCACTGAAGATGACATGATACAGAAAAATTTGTCATACAACATTTTGTTTGCAAAGTTTGCAGTCTGCAGGCTGTACTGCTTGTAACATCTGCATATGATAATTAAATAGCTGCATCCTTAAGTCTCCACATAAGATGTTAGTGGAATTAACTACGTAATTTATGAGTTGCCTTCTGAATTGATTTCTTGGGGTTACTAAGTCTCTCCCCCTCATTGAACACATTCTTTTGGTCAGCCTATAATCTCCCCTATGCAAAGGCAGTGTCACTGAACAAATCTTGCTGCCAGTAGATGTTACTATCACGTATATCGTTACAATGCAACTTAATACAAAAGGCATCTGGTACTCTAACAACAGATTCAGACCTTCCAAACTGTAAAACACAAGAAACCTTATGTTTTTAGTTGACTCTAGTGCATTGTTTTCAGTTGCTCAGTCCTTAAAAGACCTCATATTCATTTTGAAACACCTGGAATTATTCATTAAAGTTAGTGGTGTACAGTTTTAGAAGTCATGGTCTATTTGCACAAGGAAATAAGTGTGTGTGTGTTTTTTCTTATGCTCTTGAAAAGTAATTGATCTGATCTAGTATAGTTGCTGATCTGATCTCATTAAATAAAGTTTTTACGGCATGCCTACTACTTATCTTTACTGTGTGGTTTGTAGATATAATTAAACTTTGCTTTGAATGACTGCTAACCATGAGGTATTCGGAAATTCATCTTTTGAGATACTGTCAGAATTAAAGACATGAGGACAGGCCATGAGGTGTGCAGAGGTATCTGATTTAGTAGAGCACTTGCCTACAAAAGGCAAAGGTCCTGGGTTTACATCCCAGTCTGGTAGACAGTTTTAAGCTGCCAGGAAGTTTCAATCTAGTATGTTCATACTTCACAGTTTTTAAAGTGTGTCGAAAACTTGAATGACTCAAACCAGTTTCACATATACACTTTCTCATAGACTTCTGTGGTGAGTGAGCAAATTGTTGTATCACACCAAAAGAGTTCACTGGACTCATCTGATCTTTCTGCAGCAGTTATAAGACAGCAGGGCTTCTGTATCTTAATGTGCTCTGATGACAAGCAGGCCTATGAACCTTATAACTGTATTTTTAAAGTTTGTGCATCCACAAAACCCAAAGGATCCAGCTGTGTGACTGGTTGAAGAGTGTTACAAACAGAATGCAGCATGTCTTCCTCAATGAAGAGAAGTCTTCAGATATGAAAGTGCTTTGACATGTCCCAGGGGAGTGTTCCAGAACTGTTACTTTTCACAATATATGTAAATGACCTAGTATGCTTTTTGAAGATGATGCTGTAGTGTATTGAGAAGTCACAACACTGGAAAAGAGTAGCAGAATGCAGGAGGATCTGCAACACATCGACACAAGGTCTATAGAATGGCAATTGAGCCTCAACATAACAAATGTGCTGTACTGCATTTACATAGAAAGAAAGATGCTTCATGATTTAACTACGCAACAGCAGGACAAACACTACAAGCTGTATAATATCTGGCAGTAGATATGAAGGGTAATTTAAAATGGCCATATAAAATTAATCACGGGTAAGGTAGATGCCAGACTGAGATTCACTGGAAGAATCTTCAGGAAGTGCAGTCCATCAACAAAGGCAGTAGGTAATAAAACACTTGTTTGGCCAATGCTTGCTTGTTGCTCATTAGTGTGGAATCCTTACCAGGTAGGCTTCATAGAGGATATAGAGAAAATCCAATGGACAGGAGCACACATCAAGGGCTCAGTTAATGAGTGCAAAAGCATCAAAGATATGACTAGGAAACTCCAGTGCAACGCTGCAAGAGATGTTCTGTATCCCGATACGAGCTTCTGTCAAAGCTCAGAGTGCATACATTTCTCAAGGAGTCAACAAATATATTGTTTTTGCCTTGGTATATCTTGCAAATAAGGATAAGAATTAGAGAGATATTGGACCTCATTCAGAGGTACACCAACAGTCATTTTTTCCTGGAATAGGAGGAAGAAACGACAATTAAGTGTACTCTGCCCCACCACTACAGCACAACATATGAAGAGAAACTGTGAAGAAGAGATAGTGACTGCATTTATACTGTACAATGGCACACTGTCGGGAAGAAATGTATGCATATTGAAGAAGCATAGAATTAAAAATGTCTTTTGTCCTGCCAATAAAATAACAGCAAGAACAGTTGTTGATGTATGCCTCCTGATAACTGCAGAGATATCGGGGGGGGGGGGGGGGGGCGTGGTGGGTGGGGGGAGTTGGTCGTTGACCATAGCTGCTCAGTCTGTCAGTGCATCGAACAATGCCAACATGTCTGACTGCTTAATTGTTGTCTGTTGCACACTGAACCGTGAGTACACACATGGACTGTTTTATCAATATAGGCGTAGTAGGTTCAGAGAAGAATCATTATTTTGCTAATCTTTTAAATTCGGATTTGACCTTTTTTAGGGTCATCCCATATGCAAATTTCTAAAATCATTTCTTAGTATCTCAGTAGATTTTAGTAGTGGAATTTACAGTCTAGAAACATCATTAAAAAAACTATTTAGGACAAGGCAGCCCTTCAACTGACAATGAAACATGGGCTGTGTGTACAAACACTGAGATACAACAACAAAAAATGGCTAGTTTTTTTAACATTAATTGTTTTAGATAACACTTAAATGTCCCCACCTGTACAAATACCATAAGTGAGCATGTCTAAACATAGTTGGGCAGTGTTAATCAAAAACTTAACTTTGTTAATTGTTACTTAGTGAAAAGTTATCTCCATTAATGCTTAAGGCATTACTTTGCAGGAGATTTATTAGAAGCTCAAGTTAATGATTAACCCATAATACTAAACTTCATATTGACTGTTTAGTGATATCAACTAGTGGATAAAATGTATTAGTATTAGTAAAATAAAAATGCTTTTGTTAGGGAAGTTTTAGGTAGGGCATCGAAGATAAAGAAACCATTATATCATTTAGTATGATCATAAATTATGTATCAATGTTAAATCAGGATGACTCAAAATACGGGAGAAATCTAATAATGAAAATCCAGGTTAGAATTCAAAAATATAATAATGATAGCTTACAACTCACTGCAAAGACTTAATGATAAGTTGAGACAGCCGCATAAAAAAGACATACACATACAACACTTTAGCTATCAGTCGTGGCCTTCTTCAGAATAAAGAACTTTCCGCAATCACAAAGACACACTTCAGTCACACAACGGTCATCTCTGGCTGTTGCACTCTGAATAACTTTCTGCAAAGAGGAAATAGGGAATGAGAGGGGAGATGAGGATAGGAAGCTTCCGTCCCAGTGATGGGGATGGATATATGGCCTTACAGAGCATATGTATGTATTAGATGGGTGGAACAAGATGCAACTTAGGATTGGGAAGGTGGGTGGAGGAGGAAAGCAAAACAAAACAAACAAATGCATGCTGCACACACACACACACACACACACACACACACACACACACACACACACACACACAAATCACAGATATGGGATCAAGGCAATAAGAACTATTGGTTGTGGGGAACCTACTGTAGGTTGAGGCCAGGATGATTTCGGGATCAGAGGATTTACTGTGTAAGGATAACTGCCATCTGTGCAGTTTTAAAAAAGCAGTGCCGGGTGGGCTCTGATTGGGTAGGACAAGCCTGTGATAGGACTGAAATAGGAAGTACTGGGTGGGTGGATTGGACAGGTCTTCCAGCAGAGTCTTCCACAGGGATATGATCCCTTTGGCAGTGGGCTGCATTTCAGGGTGGCATAGGGATGGACTAGGATGTTATGGAGTTTGGGAGGGTGATGGAACATCACTTTAGGAAGGGTGGGAAAGATGACAGTTATGTGCCTGTGCGATTGCATGAATGTTCTTTATTTTAAAGGAGGCCGTGGCCAATAGCTTGTGTTGAATGTGTGTATCTGTTTATATACCTGTTGCTGCTCATGGTTATGTTTTTGGGGTGAGTTGTAAACTGTTGTAATTATATTGCAAAATACAGGGGAATCGGATATATCTGACAACGGTCTGTATGTCGCTTCATGAACATTAACATATTAGTTTTCTTCCCAGGGTAAGGTTAATTGAGGAGACAAAAAAATCTCTGTCCACAGAAAAAAAAGTAGCTCCACTGCATCACTCTAGAGTTCCCTATCAGAAAGGTAAAAGAAAATTTTCAGGGAAAGGGGGGGGGGGGGTTAAAACACAGTGGATTAGATTACAGTTGTCACATTACTAAATTACTTTAAAAAATAAATTTGTCTTCATCAGACTGATAACTTTGACATAGATTGCTAATTCTAAAAGTGTCAAAAATAAGTGTTTTACACATTATGGTGCATCACAGAAGACGCAGCAAATGTATTAACTGCAGAAATTACTGCAACTTGGCACACAGAAGATGATGGCGACTACCAAGTCACTCATTGTTTGACTTGTTAGTCTATCTTTAGCTCGCTAAACAATTTGACAGACTTCAAGTGAGTGTGTCTAATTCACCTTCTCAAAAATTTATGATTAAAATGAGAAGGGAAACAGGTGAGCAGAGTTTTCCGTTTAATGTACTAGTGATTGGGTGAGAAATTCCTAATTTACAGTGCTGCCTTTCATTTGCTACTGTAATAAATAGCTCAGCCAATAAAATACATAAAGTGGTATGTAGGTTTCTTTTTATCTGTAGTTGTGTTACTACTGAATAGTAATCCTAGAAATATCATTATGAATTATGTGCAGTCTAAAAATTTTTTCACAGTAAGGACAGAAATGAAATGAGCATATACCCCAAGCCAACTTTTACACTGCAAAATAAATGTAGTAGTCACAGGGACACAGGTATATGATTTCATATATGGGCACATTTGTGATTACAAGCTGGCATGTCAAGAAAACACAGGTTGAGGAAAATAGTTCTATATATGAAACTTCCTGGCAGATTAAAATTGTGTGCCGGAACCGGGACTCGAACCTGGGACCTTTGCCTTTCGCGGGCAAGCGCTCTACTGACTGAGCTACCCCGACACGACTCACGATGCCGCCTCACAACTTTACTTCTGCCAGTACCTCGCCTCCTACTTTCCAAACTTCACAGAAGCTCTCTTGCTAGGTATGCGTGTTTGCAAGAGAGCTTCTGTGAAGTTTGGAAAGTAGGAGGCGAGGTACTGGCGGAAGTAAAGTTGTGAGGCGGCATCGTGAGTCGTGTCGGGGTACCTCAGTCGGTAGAGCGCTTGCCCGCGAAAGGCAAAGGTCCCAGGTTCGAGTCCCGGTTCTGGCACGCAATTTTAATCTGCCAGGAAGTTTCATATCAGTGCACACTCCGCTGCAGAGTGAAAGTTTCATTCTAGTTCTATATATGTCAGACACACATTTTGTTACAATATTATCATTAATGTTGTTGTTGTGGTCCTCAATCCGGAGAATGGTTTGATGCAGTTCTCTACCCTACCCTATCCCGAGCAAGCCTCTTCATCTCCTCATAAGAATGGCAACCTACTCTATTTGAATCTTACTGTATTCATATCTTGGTCTCCCTCTGACATTTTTACCCCAAACACTTCCTTCCAACAATACATTCACAATCCTTGCTGTCTAAGAATGTGTCCTACCAATCAGTCCCTTCTTTTAGTCAAGGTATGCCAGAAATTCCATTTCTGCCCAATTATGTTCACTACCTCCTCATTAGTTATGCCATCCACCCACCTACTCTTAAACATTCTTCTGTAGCACCACATTTCAAAAGCCTCTCCTTCCTGTCCGCACTGTTTATCATTAAAGTTGGCTGGGGAAAATACACGCAGAGATGGGACCTGGATAAATTGAAGGAACCTGAAGTTCCCAAGAATTTCAGTGGGAGCTTGAGGCAACAATTGACAGAAATGGGGAGAAATAAAACAGTAGAAGAGGAATGGATTGCATTGAGAGATGAAATAGTGAAGGCAGCACAGGACAAAATAGTTAGAAAGGCAAGACCTACCAAAAATCCTTGGGTATCACAGGAAATACCAAATTTAAATGAGAGGAGAAAATATAAAAATGCAGTAAATGAAACAGGCAAACGGGTATACAGACGATTAAGAAAAGAGATTGACAGGAAGTGCAAAATAGCTAAGCAGGAGTTGCTAGAAGGCAAGTCTGTAGAAGCTTATACAAATAGGGGTAAAATAGATACCGCCTACAGGAATATAAGAGAAATTTGGAGAAAAGAAAAGCAGATGTAAGAATATAAATAACTCGGGTGGAAAACCAGTTTTCAGCAAAGAAGGGAAGGTGAAAGGTGGAAAGAGTATATAGAAGGGCTCTACAAAGGAAATGAACTTAGAGTCAATATTGTAGGAAGATAAGAGGAAGTAGATGAAGATGAAATAGAAGATACTATACTGAGAGAAGACTTTGACAGAGCACTGAAAGACCCAAGTCTAAACAAGGAGTGGACAACATTCCCTCAGAACTACTGAAGTCTCTGGGACAGCCAGCCATGACAGAACTATTTTACCTGGTGCATAATATATATCCTCAGACTTTAAGAAAAATCTAATAATATCCACAGACAGGTGTGAAAATTACACAACCATCAGTTTAATAAGTCGTGGTTACAAAATTTTAACACAAATTATTTTCAGAAGGTTGGAAAAACTAGAAGAAGCCGACCTTGGGGAAGATCAGTTTGGATTCAGGAGAAATGTAAAAACACACAACACAATACTCACTTTACAGCTTATATTAGAAAACAGATTAAGGAAAGGCAAACCTACATTTCTAGCTTTTGTAGATTTGGAGAAAGCTTTTGATAATGCTGATTGGAATACACAGTTTCAGATCTTGAAATCAGCAGGAGTAAAATTTAAGGAATGGAAGGGCATGAAAGGGATACAGAGGTTGGGAAGGGAGTAAGACAGGGTTGTAGCCTTTCTCCAATGTTGTTCAATTTGTACATCGAGCAGGCGGTGAAGGAAAGTAAGGAAAAATTTGTAATAGGGGTTAAAGTTCAGGGTAAAGAAATAAAAACATTGCATTTTGATGGTGACATTGTAATTCTGTCAGAGACAGCAAAGGACCTGGAAGAGCAGCTGAATGGAATGGATAGTGTGTTGAAAGGTTTGTATAAAATGAACATTAACAAGAGCAAAACAAGGGTAATGGATTGCAGTCTAAGAAAATCAGGCGATGCTGAAGATATTAGATTAGGTAACGAAACAAAGTTGGTAGATGAGTTTTGTTACTTAGGCAGTAAAATAACATATGACGATTGCAGTATAGAGTATATAAAATGCAGGATGACTATGGGAAGAAAAGCACTTTTGAAAAAGAGAAATTTGCTAATATCTAATATGCATGACCAATAAGATATGGTCAGTTTATAACTGCCTTCTCCCCCAGGGTATGTCTTACAGTTCAAAACCTGGTTCAAAAATGTTTGTATTACCATTATAAAATCTATCTGATACCTTCCAGTGTCTCCTGGTCTCTTCCACGTATACAACCTTCTTTCGTGATTCTCAAACCAGGTGTTTCTTTTGATTAAATTACGTACTGTGCAAAATTCTACGAGGCAGCTTCCTCTTTCATTCCTTTTGCCCAGTCCATATTCATCTACTATTTTTCCTTCACTTGCATTTCTTACTACCAAATTCCAGTGTCCCATCACAATTAAGTTCTCCGCTACCTTAATTGTCTGAATAATTTCCTTTACCCCCCTCATAAATTTCTTTGATCTGATCATCATCATGGGCAGAGCTAGTTGGCATATAAACCAGTACTACTGTGGTTGGTGTGGCTACATATCTATCTTGACTACTATAATGCAATCCCTGCACTGCTCATAGTAGTTTACCTGCATTCCTATTTTCTTATTCATATCTTATCCTACTGCAATACCCCTCATTAAGATAAAAGGATAAAGTATTCACTATCATCATATTGTGATGAATGGCATCACTTGTGATCAAGGCTGCAACAGATTTCACATCTGGCCATTCATAAAAGCACACACTTTGTGCTACATACTGTGGTATGTCATCCCCATTTTATAGCAACGCTTCTGCGTGACAAGCTGACTCCTGAAAATCCTGACCTAGGTGTGTATAAAAAAGGGACAGCACTGCTCCTGTGAGTCATAGTATGTTATGAATCCTACTTGAACTCATCATCACAATTCTTTGTTACAGACATTTTTGCCCTACCACACAAAGAATCGTGTACGCATCTAAATTCACCGAGTGAGGTGGTGCGGTGCAGTGGTAACACATGGGACTCATATTTGGGAGATTTCCGTAAATAACTCCCATCAAATGCTGGGATAGTGCCTTTCAAAGAGCATGGCCAATTTCCTCCCCATCCCTGACCAAAACTTAGTGTGTGTTCTCCATCTCTTAATGATCACCACCTTCGTCTAGATTTGATTCAAGGAAAGGATAAAGCTGAAAACTGAGTCATCTGTATTTTTGTAAAAGAACACACTGCATGTTTCTTTCCGAAAAGTTTTTTTTAATAGATCCCCTAATCATCACTATAAGCCTTGTAAAACATTTGTAGTCATCTGCAAGTAATTCCTTAATTCCAATCTATCCTCCATTTTTTAAGGTATTGAAAAAGTTTTTCCCATGTGTGTTCCTTACTTTCAGGACTTCATATATCCACCAATGTTTATAAGTAATGCTGTTACTTTTCAGTTGATGCTCTTAAGGTTACACATTTCTGCGAACAAAAGTAGTGTACATATCAAAATAATTTTTCATGTTGTAATAGACCAATATCCATTTCTCATCGGTGGAAATTTCTTTACCATATTATGTATAATTTCAGAGTTCTAATAACTTTCTTGACTGCAATAAGAAGCATCCACACTGTTCGTTCTGTGTTAAACATATTCCACATGTTAGTATATCGAAAGAAAGCTGTTGTCAGTGGTTAACATCAGTGTTAAAAAGTAGGGTAATGTACGGTGGAATTTATCTTTTCAGTGAACTACTTGTTGACAAGACTAAACTTGGTACTATCATAAGACAAAACACTGAAAATGGATTTCTCCAAAACAAAACTGTCAATATTTTCGTGAGAGCTGGGTGACAACTATCCATTATAATCAGAATAACCCTTAAAAATAGTGACTCCATACGCCACAACTTAGAAGTGTGAAAGTGTGTTTGTGTCTTTGGTGTCAGTGAAAACAAAAGCCAGCAACCAATTGAATTTATAATGTGATATACAATTTGCACTAACTAAGACCAAATCTAATATAAAAAGATTGTTAAAAATAAGTATAACCAACAATCTCATTGACTTTCATTATTTTTTATTTTAATGCAACATTTACAAGAACGCATTAATTTTATTTGTTAAAAGTTAAGATTTTGTACATTTGATAACAATGAATTAAGAAAGGGTCCACCTTCTTGAATTGAAATTTACACTGAGAGTCGTGTGGCTACCTGTCAAAATTGTCCACGGCTCTAAATTGGTAACAAGTTATCCTTAGTGAATTTGGATTGCCTGAGCCATGGCTGGATTGTCTGTTATTCAAAAAAAATTATTTCTAGTTGGACATGTTTTCTCCTGCCCATTTTTTAACAACTGTGTTTTGTTTTTGTTGTTTTCAACTCTCAACTTCATTTAGACACTATATAAACTTGTTCAGAGGTAATTGCCTCAAATAGTTTGGGAACCACTGTTCTAGCATATAGGGGTATTATATTAGAGAGAGAGAGAGAGAGAGAGAGAGAGGGGGGGGGGATATTACAATCACTTAAATGCAGACAGCCAGTTGTGCAGCTAGACTCCAAATACTAGATTTAATTTCCACAGTCAATCCACTACCATAACAAAAGTAATATTCAACCCAAACTGAGTAGGTAATCAAACAACAGTCAACATCTAGTTATTGTCACATGCACTCGATTGTTTACATTAATCTGGTGAAGCCACACACCTACTGACCTGCATGATGTGAACTTGTTCTGACAATATTTCAGTGGCAGTGTGGCACAATTTTTTGTATAAACAGTGGTAGGTACCTAGTTTACAATTAAGACTCAAACAAAATCAACAACTGTATGTACATTCGTTCATATTGTTTAAAATTAATATAAAATTCAATCCCTCACTTTGAAGTGTTAACTTCATTAATTAACGAGTTAACTGACACGTATTTAGCTGTGTGTGTCGGGCGGAGCATGGAGTATTTATGTATTTACTTGTGGTTTGCTCTCTGTTATCCAGGAAATGAAATGAATGGAATAAGTGATGAAAGTTCATGATACATAGTTAAGTTGTTCACAGGATATTAAAAAGACATCGAAGATCTGACAGCTTCAATTAACTATGTGTTATCTTTAACACTATTTATTGAAAACAGTCTGAATAATTTAAAACAATAAAACTCCATCATGTACTAAGTACAATTCTTTGACTCCTCTTTAAGTTAACAACCCTTACAAAACAATATGCGACTACAACAGTTTTATATTGGTTAAGTAATATTCGATTAATGATGGAAATTCTCTACAGAGATGATAAATTATTCTTCAAAAGAGATATATTGGCTGGCCAGTCAGTATTTACCTTTTTGCTGTACTCCACTCCCCCCACCCAACCTCCGGTGCCCCCCCCCCCTCCCCCCGGTCTCTGTTCCTCCCTCATTGTTATAGACTAAACTGGCCCAGAGGCCAGATATTGCAGTCATGTATGCATGTGTTGTGCCAGATTGATTGTGTGGATGCATGTATGGTCCATTTTGATGAAAGCAGTGCCCAAAAATTTAAGTTATGTGACTGGGATTGTCTTTTTGATGAGTTTGTCTGTGGCTCTGCGATCATTTGTATAGTGATTTGCTATCTTAGAAACTAGACTTTCCATTAGACCCATCTTCTGTAATTTCTGTTTCTGTGGTTGGAACATTGTCTTTTCTTCTCTCTCTTTTTTGTAAATGTTTAGTGATGATGATCTTTGCTTTTTTTAACTACTTAGTCTTTCGTAACTCATTGATGATAACATTTTTTGTATTATATTACACAACTTTATTGTATGAAGGAGCAGGCATACTAATAATTCCTGGGTACCATACTATTCATGTTATATATATTTTCATTAATAATCAGAATATTACAGAACCATACATAATATGCTTTCATTTTATGGATGTCATCCATATTTCAGCAGTACAAACTAACATGGAATTATTAATTTGTCAAAAGGCACAGAATAAAGATGTGATGTGTTTTTTAAAAAAGTAAGATTTTTATCTAGTTCTTTTAAATTGAATTTGTTACATGCATCCACTATTCTTCCTAAGCTTTTTGCACTTAATTATGATAAAATTTTAGGTCTATTGTCTCCCTCCATCCAGCTGAAAAATATATGTTTGTGTGTGTGTGTGTCCAAACAGGTGCAAGATCAGTGGATGTTGGTGATGTGTCAGAGCGAAAAGCTCTTCGAGAACGTCTGAAGTGCAAGAGCTTCCGATGGTACCTTGAGAACGTATATCCTGAATCCCAGATGCCACTTGATTATTACTACCTAGGAGAGGTTTGTACATCATCTAGGCAAATCCTGCTGCTATTTTTGTAATGTTAATACTATTGTAAATTGTTAGTAATCTGAAAAGAAAGAAAAAAAAACCAAATACCTTATGGAGTTGGGATTTGAGGAAAGATTATGGCGTGATAAGCTAGCTAGGAGTAGTTGTTACATTCTTCAGTGGAAGGTGATTGTATTCTATTTATTGGAACAGAGCACTGAGATACTTCTTCTTATGCTGCATAATATGTAACCTTTGTTGAGTGCACAGACATACATTACTAGACTGACAATACACAAGAAAAGGCACCATCTTGACCTAACAAACGTAAAGAAGTTTGTTTGATGAGATACTATGATGTGATTACTGGCCTTGGCAAAGATGTCGAGACTTTGTTTCAGCTCGATCTCTGCCTTTTAAATACTGATGCTCCCACACATTTCAGTGTGGCTCATGGCACTTACTCTGCTATTAATCTCTCAGTATGTAGACCTGGGCTTTTACCGTCTACCCACTGGAGATGATGACGACTTGTTTGGTAGTGACCACTTCTCAATATTCCTTTCACTACCTCAGCCTCAGTTCCCTGGACGTTTATCAAGATGGGCCCTTAATAAGGCTGATTTGGACATGTTTACTAGTGCTGCAACAACTGGCCCTCCAACACATGCCACCATAGATGTGGTGGCTGACAGTCTCACCACAGCCATTATTTCTGCAGCTGAATGTGTAATCCCTAGGTCTTTGGGATCCCCCCAGTGGGGGACAGTGGCCTGTTGGTCACAAGAGATTGCTGAGTCAATTAGGGATCGCAGGCGAGCACTCCACTGTCATAAGAGACACTCATCCTTAGAAAACCTAATTGTTTTTAAGCGGCTCCATGCCCGAGCCAGTCTTTTAATTATTATTTGGGATCGGTATGTCTCTACTACTGGAACATGTCCCTTCATTTCCCAGCTCTTGGTGAAAATCAGAAGCCTCTATAGATACCAAAATGCTTCAGGTGTGGCAGGGATTTCTCTGAATGGAGATGTTTGTACAGACCCAGATGAAATTGCTGAGCACTATGCTCAGAGTTCTGCATCTGTGAATTACTCACCATCTTTTCGTGCCCATAAATAGCGGAAAGAATGGAAGGGACTGTCCTTCTTGACCTGCCGTGTGGAATTGCACAATGCTTCACTCAGTGAATGGGAATTCCTCAGTGCACTTGCACCCAGTCCTGACACCACCCCTCAGGCAAATTGCATACATAACTAGATGCTAAAACACCTGTCGGTGCAGTCTAAATGACACGTTTTATCCATGTTCAGTGGCACTGGAACGATGGTGTGTTGCCTTCACAGTGGTAAGAAAGTGTCATTGTACCGGTGCTTAAGCCGGGAAAAAACTCTCAAGATTTGGACGGCTGCTGACCCATCAGCCTCAACAATGTTCTTTGTAAACTGCTAGAACGTATGGTGAGTCAGTGGCTGTGCTGACTCCTTGCGTCTAGATGCATACTGGATCCACGCCAGGGCAGTTCCTGTCAATGCCAGCTCACAACAGATAACCTCGTTTACCTGGAGTCCTGTATCCATTGCCTGATGTCAACATCTTGTTGCAGTGTTGTTTTTTTTATTTTATTTGTGAAAGGCCTATGACACAACATGGAGACATCACATCCTCAGGACGTTGTATGAGTCAGGGCCCACTTCCGATTTTTATACAAAAATTTTTAGCTACCCATGCCTTTAATGTTAAAGTTGGTGCCGCCTGTAGCACCTCTCATGTCCAGGAGAATGGGGTCCCTCAGGGCTCTGTTTTATGCATTCCTTATTTTTAGGGGCCATTAAAGGCTTAGCGACAGCAGTTGGGTCGTCAGTATCCCCTTCCCTCCATGCTGTAGTGAAACAAGGCTAATTGCGGGTTTCACTAGGTACTGGGTCATGAAAGGAAAGGATGTCAAAATAGATATTGTTATTTAAAAATATTAGATTTAGTTATGACTCTGTCATATATAGTGTGCAGGATTTTGATCATGGGTGGCAAGTGCTGGATGTGTAAGAGACATTAACTAGGCAGCAAAATGATTGGCGTAAAAGTCGTGGAGAAAGGCACAATCCAGTGAAAATTAAAAACAATACTTGTTTATAAAAGACAAAACTTACTTAGTTACAGAAATATGTCTAGAAAGTTGATATCTAAGGGACATTTTAAAATAGTTGAATGTGACTTTTGTGAATTATTGTATTTATGGTGTTTCAAATAGAGTTTGATATAAAAGTCAACATTCTGTCCAGATCTCTTTATTTAAAAAATAATCAAATTAATAAATTAATAATTACAAGAAGATCCCTTTTAACTGCAGACGCTTGGATTATGTAAAAGCAGTGGACGCATTGCGACAGGTGCCTTCCATACCAGCCCCATTAATAGTCTACTTGTGGAGGCGGGGCCTCATCTTTGCGGGTATGCAGCCCACGTGTACAGCTCACTAGGCCATCCAGACCATCATTGGCTTTTCTCAGACGTGGTTGTCTGTCGCCAACAACAGCGATCCCGATCAGGTCACACAATCACCTTCCGCATCTAGCTGTTTATGTTGGAACTTGAGTCTTTTCCTCTTCCATCTCCATATCAGGCCCATGCATGCCAAGGCCACATACTCGGCTGGATTTGGCCCATGGACCCAGTTCTCCTTGTGGCTCTTAAATGTCAGTTCCTTGCTGTTGTTGCTGCATTCCCAGGACATGACCTGGTCTTCATGGATGCTTTAATGGTTGAGGACCAAGTTGGTTTTGCTTACTTCCATTGTGACCGTATCGAACAGCACTCCTTGTCGGATAGCCAGTGTTTACGCTGCGGAGCTGGTGGCCATTACTGAGCTCTCCAGCATGTACTGTCCTGCTCAGGTGAGTAGTTCCTTATCTGCAGTGACTCCCCCAGCAGCCTTCAAGCTATGGTCCAGTGCTACCCTCATTCTATCCTGGTGCTAGCCATACAGGAGAGCTTTCTACCCTTGACCGGTCTGATTTGTCAGTGGTGTTCGTCTCGTCCTCAGGTCGCATTCGTATCCCAGGCAATGAATGTGTTGACAGGCTTGCCAAACAGGCTGTCGATGAGTCTATGGTGGATATCAGTCTAATGTCTTCTCATCTCCAGTCTGTGTTGACTGTGTCCAACAAACTTCGGGCCCTAAAGGACACCACGGCTGTGTAGTGTTCCTCCATGCGGGGCCTGTTGCCGGGACTCTGTAGTCCTGTAATTGGCCATACTTGGCAAACACATTGCCATCTACTTTGTGGTAAGGACCTGCATGAGTGTCGCTGTAGTTTCCACTTGATGGTAGCCCACATCTTGCTGGAGTGCCCTATTTTAGCTGTCCTGTGGCAGAGTTTTAATTTTCCTGCTGTTTTATCAGATGTATGTGATGATGCCACAGTGGCTGATTCAGTTTTAAGTTTTATTCGTGCCAGAGGTTTTTATCATTCTCTGTGATGCTTTGCATCAGTCCACCATCTATGTTCCCCCTTCTCTTGTGACCTCTGGAGGCTTCATTGTGTTGCCCGTGGTTGACCCTTCCTCATTTTAATCGGTCAACCACAGACATTGGCTTTGTTGTATTGTTTTCCTTCATTGTTGTGTGTTTCTACGTGATGGTCTCATTTTGTGTTTTGTTATGTTGACATTTTACTGACTGGGTGGGATTTTTACTCCCATTGCTATTTATAATTTTGGGTATTTTTATTTTGTATTGATGCTTTTCTTGTGCTGCCCTGTGATGGAATGAGGGACTGATGATCTCTGTAGTTTTGTACCCCTAAAACACAAAACCAACCAATCTTTGCACATTATTTTCAAATCTCAGAAGGGAATTTATGTAATTAATAAAAAACTACTAATTTAACTGTCTGGTGGAAACAGAATATGGGAAACAAACAAAACAAATCCGGGAACATGAAGTCAGTCCTGTCAGCGTTGTGGAATGTCTTTTGCTCAGCCTCACTTTTGTATGATTTGCAAAAGTCTAATTTTTTGTGTGTACACTCTTGAGAATAAGTTAATGCTCAAAAGTTTTTTAGTGTTAAGAGTTTGAAGGTAAACTTTTTTTCCATATTAGGTGAGAAATGCAGAAACACAGAACTGTCTTGATACATTGGGACGGAAAGGAGGTGAGAAAGTTGGAATGAGCTACTGCCATGGTCTTGGAGGAAATCAGGTGAAGTATATTTCAACATTCCAGAACATAAACTCTGTGAAGTGCAATCTTTTATGTGATTGTTAAAATGCAATAAACATACTCTTTTTTTACTTCATACTGAAACCACAGTTTAGAAGCCATATGCTTTTGTAAAAGAAATGCCTGAAATTTTTCTTCCTGCAGGTATTTGCTTACACAAAGCGTCAGCAGATAATGTCTGATGACAATTGCTTGGATGCATCCACTCGCAAGGGACCTGTGATGTTAGTACGTTGCCATGGTATGGGTGGTAACCAGGCATGGATTTATCATACACAGGTGAGCACGAAGGTGCACGTATGTTGCCAAGTGTCATTGTTAAATGTTTATCTTGAAGTGTAGTGTTTGCACATATCTGTAAAGTATGATGGTTATTGTATCCATATGTCAATTCTGGTATATTGTCAACTTAGCATTAGAAGGAAATGTGTGGGGTAAAAATCGTAGAGGGAGACTAAGAGACAAATACAGTAAGCAGATTCAAAAGGATGTAGGTTGCCAAATGTATTCGCAGATGAAGAGGCTTGCACAGGACAGGGTAGCGTGGAGAGCTGCAACAAACCAGTCTGCGGACTGAAGACCACAAGAACAACAACATGTCAATTAAAATTATTTTCTGATGGACATTTCAGCAAGTCATGTAATAAATGTTGTCAAGTTTTTGTTCTATTCTGAGTTGCATGTGACCACTGTGCTTGCTATCCCTCAATGGTACATGCAAAGCCTTGCTTTTGTGCTGAAAGCACTGTCACCAAGTAATTTTAATCAAACTCATAAACAGAAAACTGTCCTTTTTAAATGTTTGTGGTACATCTAAACTAGTTAACAGGCATATAATACATTGAATGAAATGTGTGCGTAAATTAAATACACCAGTGCAACTCATTACATAGTGTGACATTACACCTGACTCCTCATACCTGCTTTTCGAAACCTTTACAATGACCTAAAATTTAATGTTTGTTGTTAAATTTGAAAATGCCAACATGTGGGAAGATAATTTCTTGCAGTTAATTTCTCTGGAGTAATTTATTTTGAAATTTGCTCTGATAATTTTCAGACTTGTACAGGCTGATCTTGGAAAAATACTTCCAAACTTCTTAGCTTTAATTATAAATTCTAATTGCAATATACTGAAAAAATAACTTTCTCAGTTTTTCATAGTTATTAAGTTTTCCAGATTTTAGCTTGGGCTTTGGAAAAATGTATTCCATCAGAGCTCACTGACATGTATATTTCGTATTGAGTAGACCATGCAGAGGTATTTTTGTACTGCTGTTCATGGAAGCAAAATAACAAGAACCCTGAGAAAGACAGTGGAAAAATGTATTATATCTCAATGGTTTTCAGGCTGAATGTACAGTTTGTCAAAAATAGCAGCCACTATTCTTTGTTGAGAGAGAGAGAGAGAGAGAGAGAGAGAGAGAGAGAGAGAGAGAGAGAGAGAGAGAGAGAGGAAAATAATATCATGACATATCATTTCTTTGTTGAATATTTACTAAGCAAATTTCTGAAGTGCTCATAGTTGGAAAACATCTTAACTGTCACAGATTACAAGGAGATTAGAGACTGCTAAGTATCTGGAACCAGTGCTGTCCCTGAAGTAAAAACCCTCTCACCCTCTCCCTCCCTCCTCTCACCCTCTCCCTCCCTCCTCTCACCCTCTCCCTCCCTCCTCTCACCCTCTCCCTCCCTCCTCTCACCCTCTCCCTCCCTCCTCTCACCCTCTCCCTCCCTCCTCTCACCCTCTCCCTCCCTCCTCTCACCCTCTCCCTCCCTCCTCTCACCCTCTCCCTCCCTCCTCTCACCCTCTCCCACCCTCCTCCCTCTCCCTCTCCCTCCCTCCTCCCTCCTCCCACCCTCTCCCTCCCTCCTCTCACCCTCTCCCTCCCTCCTCTCACCCTCTCCCTCCCTCCTCTCACCCTCTCCCTCCCTCCTCTCACCCTCTCCCTCCCTCCTCTCACCCTCTCCCTCCCTCCTCTCACCCTCTCCCTCCCTCCTCCCTCCTCTCACCCTCTCCCTCCCTCTCACCCTCTCCCTCCCTCCTCCCTCCTCTCACCCTCTCCCTCCGTCCCTCTCCGTCACCCTCCCTTTCGCTCTACACTTCATACCAGCACCTGTTCCCTCGGTGGATTGCTGCTCACCTCATGTGCATTGGTAGCCACAACTACGCCCTAGTGGCTGGAGGCAGTTGCTGTGTGTGCACGAGTTATGGTTACATGAATGTGGAAGCATTCAATTATGGAAGAAATTTGAAAGCTTATATTTTTTGCAGTCTTACTTGATGTATCTGTCTGCTGCTCAACCACTCATCTTTGTGTTGGGAGGCAATGTATTCTTTGCATATTTTTTTATTACAGCCTGGATTTCCCAGTCTTTAAACTAGAAATGGAAAATAAGATGGAAGTGTTGAAAATCCTGTATATCAAATGGCAAAATCCCTTTAAAGGGAAGAACATAACACAACACTAACCACACACTGCACATGTTCTCCCCTGCCACTGTGCTTGTCCTCTTCTGTCATCAGTTTGCAAATCTAGTACCCTCCTTCAGGATCAGGGTAGGATATAGAAGTCAATTTTTTTTCATTGTTTTCTTCTAAGTTATTTATTGAACTTAACGAACTTGAATGATACATAACACAATGGTTCGGAGGGGCTCAGCGCGCTGTATAAATGGTGTTAACAGAGGAAGCACTGCCAAAGCCAGTCCGCAAGCATGTGGAATAGTAAGCACAAGCAAGGTGCGCACAATTCAAAAACAATGCATGCACAGTGTCACAGCAGAAGGTGTTTAAAAAATTACTGTTTGACAGAATGATAAACAACAGTGTTTTCTGATGCACGAATGATTGGTGATTTGATTTCCACAAAAAAGAAATCCTATTAAAGATATAGTCAATAGTGTGTACTGAAATAACCTTCATGCTTGGCTTCCATCTTCCATTGTCAATATCAATAAAGTGTCTAAATCATCACTGTCAATGAATATGTAGACATTGTTGGTATTAGGCTTGCACGATACAGTGTGATAATCAGTCATCCATGGTTCCATCTTCCATTTTTCCTTGTTCCTGGCAGGTGCTAGAAGGCATCTTAGTCCAAATGCAAGTTACTGAAGGCTGGTGATGGAATTAAAAAAAAAAAGAAACAAATAAATAAACTTGGTAAGATATATTCTGACAGAACATAAGTAACATAGAAGTGAAGGAAACCATGCACTAAATAGCAGAGGTGCTACGTGACACTTTTTATCCTCTTTCGCGTGTGATCCTCGATGATTCCATTTCACAAATCTCTTGTGCACACATTACCACCACACGGGCCCATCCCATCCCTTGCATTGCTGCTTTCCTTTCTGTGCTATAAGCTTACCTTTCTACTAATCCTCCTTTTAGGATAATCCTCTTGTTACTGACCTTGCTAGGATTTAGTTTATGATTTTGGACTTTTTTGTGACATAGCTTTCAGTAATATTAAATAGTACTTTCATTATTCCTAAGCTTACAGTTACGAGTGGAACTAATATATGGATATTATAATTTCCAGGATCGAACAATCAAGCATGTGAACACAGGGTACTGCTTGTCGAAACCAGACCCGCAGGACCAGAGCCAACCGTTGCTTCTGCCATGTGATGGTTCCCTAGGACAGCAGTGGATAATGAAGGGAAAATTCCGCTGGCAGGCAACAGCCTCGCGGTAGCGACTGTAGCAGGGATGGATCTGACACCATGCCTGGGGTACCCCCCTATTGCCTTCCAGTGTTACACTAAAATTGAAAGCAGAGCTGCAGCATAAAGGACAACAGTGATATATTGACAAACATACATTCTGATGTTGCAGTATTTCTATTGACAGCCTGTGCAGCTCTTACATGTGCCTGAAGTAGTCTCACGTGTGATGGTAAACACTTAACTCCATGTGTGCCTCAGCCTTCTCAGTTTAACTGGATTGGAGACTGCATTTTCTGATTTTCAAAATTACAGAAGAGACTTTGGAGGAAAAAGACTTTATGGTGGTTGGAATCTGCAGCAGCACAAAGCCAGAAGTTGCTAGGAGTGGAAGGCCACTTCCAGCTTCATATCTGTTGAATATTTTAACTGAAAATTTTGTACTTAATAGCATTGGGCATTGGTTATTTTACTGTAAAGACCATCTCATTACTAAACAGAACAGAAAATTTACAAATACAGTTTTTAGTGTGACAGATAGTGTGAATGTTATTATTGAATTTCATGTTGCCTTATTTAATCTTCGTGGAGTGAGCGAGTTTTTCTTCATGGAGTGAGTGTGAGTGTGAGTGAGTGTGAGTGTGTGTGTGTGTGTGTGTGTGTGTGTGTGTGTGTGTGTGTGTGTGTGTGTCAAATGGGTTTGACAACTGCAGTTTTCCATGATGGACCTAATGAATAAATATATGTGGAATGTGTTATTTTCTGAAAATGGAAATTACTGATTTATTTGTTAAACTTAACTGAAACAAACTTTATATTGCTGAACTGTAATCACTGAAACAGTGACATACTGCTCAACCTCAATGGCACGAGGTTGCTTCATTATGCACATTCACTGTAACAATATATGATGTGATGAACATTGAGGAGAGGACAAAAAAGTCCCGTGAACAAATTGTGTGGCAGATCCGTATTTAAGCTAATGTAAAATAATCTATTCTGGGCTTCCTCACATTTTGGACAGATTGATGCAATGCAAAAATTGTTCTTAAACTATCCACAAATCTCGTTTGCATGTTTGGGGGAGGTAGTGTTACCTAGGGAGAAATGTTTAAAACTGCATGTACATATTTATTTTAAAGACTTTGTAAATGTTCCTCAGTGAACAACAACAGTGTTAGCATGGAGTTAGATTGTTATGAGAAAAACTATCACTTGTTGGGAAAAATAATAATAAAATTACAGTAATCAATATTTTAAATTGTGGTCAGAATACAGACTGAGTTTGAAACATATCAGTAAAAAGTAGCAGTCATTAATGGTTAAAACTGTGAAATCTAAATCTGTCAGCAATAAAAGTTTTTGAAGATTCTCCCTCAATATCTAATCAAATGAATTGAGGCGATAGCTTTGAAAATGTTCACTGATCACATTCAAGTAGATAGAAGTCTTTTTACCAGCTGTAAAAACTGTGACTGAATTAATATCTATTAAGTATGTTTCCAGAGCTATAGATGCTTTAAAGGATATAAAGAAAATATCAGGTAGAAGACATAAAAATGAAGTGCTGCATTTAATAAGATGGTAAAAACTATGTTCAAGTCAAAAGTAATGGAATTCACTTGAAGGGTACCTGTTAACTATCATTGTATCTGTTAATCTTTCCTGGTGCAATATGAGACATTTATTCTTTGTTTACTATTTATGTCACTTTATGATATTTTGGCTTGTCTATTATTGTTCTTTCTACTAAAGCTAATGAGGCTTCATTGTTTACTGTATTGTTACTTCAGTGATTGAAATTCAACAGATGCCCTCTGGTATAGAAAAGAATTTGTTAAAACCCATGCACAGCATAAGTAAAGGATATATCAAAATGTAGGTGTCGTAATAAGTTCATATGAATAATGTAATGGAGTGCCAGAAGTTTTTGACGGGCAGTGATACTTAACTGAAAAATCCTCTGTATCTCTTGCATTTAAATATGGATTGAATCTAATTATTATCAAAAAATATACACAAAATTGTGGTGTGCAAATATACAAGAAGAAAACATTTAATGCCCAGAAAACTGTTCCTTCATTTGTGATTATGAATTGAGACGTGCTCGCTACAAAGTCTGTGGAGACTTGACTGTTGCCACAGATGTTTCACTGCAGCCAGAACTGGACTCTCCACTGAACAATTCCATTAAGAACGATGAAACTGTTATTCATAGTTCTTGTTTTCTGCAGTCAAAGATAAGTTATTTTGCAAAGAAAGTAGCTGAAATTATAGTGTAGAATTCTTTTTTACTATTTTTATGGTTATTTACAAAGACAAATAAACAGATGATATATTTTTTAAAGCTTACATGTTACAAACTGTAATGGTTGTTTTGTGAATTTGGTATGGATGTCAGTATTATGTAATACTTATTTAATTGGCCTGTTTATTTTTTTCTCCTTTTTATTTGTCCCAACATTCCACAACTACTGTTAATGCTCCATGAGAGCAGGTATTATCACATTTGTTGCGTGTTATGTGCACTTTATTAAATAAAATGTTGATATTTTTTGAATAAATTAGAATATAATTCTCTTTATTACAGGTGATATATGCCAAAAGGTGTGTGGAAAACAACAAAGTTTGAGCTCTAAGAGGTGGAAACATGATTTTCTGTGTTCCTTGACCTGCCTACACTTATAATGCGTACAAGTACCTCAGATTGTCCTGTAGTTTCTGTGCTAATAATTCGCACAATTTACCATACTCAATACATTTAAATATTTCAGAGTGGCAGCTTCAGATGTTAGATTTGCACATATGCCAATCATTTGCATTAATTAACTCATAACTTTTATCATGCAATTTGCGTGATTGGTTTCAAGGTTATTAAAACACTTGACAGCAACCAAAAAGTGTATCTACCTACAGATCTTAAAAATCAAGTTACAAAACTGTTTGTTGTAAATGCTATATCATGCCAGTCTTTAATAACAATTGAGAATCATGAACAGAAACCAAATTTCCCAAAAATTCAAAGGATATCTTCATAATGTGATAGTAAAGTTTTTTTTTATAGTTCACAGGTTTCATTATCTAATAATATACAATACAATATTCTTGAAACAATAAAGATTGGCTGGCCAATACTTACCTTAGTTCTGTATCGCTGACAGTAACACAAAAACATGAAAATAGAAATGTAAAAATGGACACAAGCTTTCGGAAATATTTTCCTTCGTCAGGTACAGCATGAGGGAAAAGAAGGGAAAGCTTATTTACGACCTAGGCCATTAGGAGATGATGGATGAATTGTGAAAGTCAGAGATACTGTATGTCAAGAGCCAACCAGTGCGCGCGCGCGCGCGCCCACACACACACACACACACACACACACACACACACACACACACAAAATAATGTAGGAGAGGAAGATAGGGGAGGGGGTGAGACATGAGTAGTGAATAAGTGAGTTGAGGATGGATGAGGGGGTAAGGTTATCATAGAGTTAGACCAGGTTGGATGGCGTTAGGAGACGATATGTTGGAGGGCAAGTTCCCATCTCCATAGCTGTGAGGGACTGGAGTTGGGTGGTAGTATCCAGATAGCACATATGGTGTAACATGTGCCAAGGTGGTGGAGGGCATGCCCTACCACAGGATATTTGGTATCCCCCAGGCAAACAGCCCATCCGTGCTCATTCATGCAATCTGCCATTTTGCTGGTGGTCATACCAACATAAGATTACATGTGGTGTTTCACATATGGCCCTGCCTTGAGCGGGGTAGGTTTTTTCTGTGGTGGGGCTGCAGTCTGTGGTTGTGGGAAAATGCATGGGGGGGGGGGGGGGGGCAGTTTTTGTAGTGGGATCGGTTACATGGGTAGGAACCATTAGGTAGGGAGGGTGGCTTTGGGATGTTGTAAGGTTTGACAGGGAGGTTAAGGGGACAGCGGAAGGCTACTCTAGGTGGTGCTGAAAGGATATTTTTGAGCATTGATATCATTTCAAGGCGCAGAAATTTGTTGAGACATTCCAGGCCAGGATGGCACTCAGTGACTGAAGGATGCGTCTGTGAGCCGGGGTGGTTGGAAGGGGAGGAATGGACTTCTCGGGAGATCTGCTTCTGTTTATGAGAAAGTTGGATTAGAGAAAAAAATAAATGAAGAAATTAAAAACCTGCAGCTTATTTACAGTTTTTCTATAATCTCATGTCAAAAGTTAGGTACAGCCTATATTTGCACAAATGCGGTACTCCCCTTGATCAAATACCACAGTTGTGGAGCCCTTGTCTGCTGGGAGAAGTACAATGGAGCATTCAACAGTGGCTCTGTTGCTTGGGAGTTGTGGCTGGCTGGTGAAGTGGTATTTACTGTTGAGTTTATTGGATGAATGAAGAGATAGTTGACCAGGGAAGTGTGGTTGAATTTAGGTGTGAGACTGAATGTTCAGCCTTTAGACAGGACAGATATCTCTGGCATGGAAAGATATTTGGATGAAAGGTTAAGAACTGAATTGGAAATGGTGTATGTGTTAAATGGTGTTTGTGTGTGGTGATGGTTGTGATAGACCCTATGTGGGGCATGTGCTGGGATTGGAAGATTCAGTAGGGAAGCTCTGAGATGATGGACCAGTGGTGTTCCTCTTCCCATTATCCACAACCTCTCACCACAATGTCACCCTCAATAACTCCCTCTCATAGGCAACAGACCAAGCCTGGTTTCCCTACTGAATCTTCCAGTCCAAGCACATACCACACACACAGAACCTATCACAATCACCACCACATGCAAAAACCATTTAACACCAACTCCAATTCAGTCCTCCACCTCCTTCCAAATCTCTCTCCATGCCGGAGATTAGTCCTGTTGAAAGGCTTAACTGTTGGTCCCACACCTAAATTCAACCGCACTGACTTAGTCTAGAGTCTCATCTCATTCACCCGTAACCTCAACTGTAAATACCACTTCACCACACAGCCACATCATCCCCCCCCCCCTGCTGAACCCCGCCTTGAACAATTCTGACCACTGTCGCAAAGGGATCCTGCTGCACTTCCCCAAAACTATCCCTTGCAGGCTTTCCAGAAAATCCTCACATCCAGCATTGCCTCCCAATCCTTCCTGAACAACATACGAACTAATCCCAACATCAGCCCAGCTGAATCTCGTGCCATCAGAGAGCTGAAAGCAGACCACTCCATTTTAATTCTCCCAGCAGACAAGGGCTCCACAGCTGTGGTATTTGATCAAGTGGATATTTGCGTGAATATAGGCTTCACATAAACTTTTGACACGAGATTAGGAGGGGGGTTCTCTAATGCAACTTTCTCTTAAACAGAAACACATTGTAACAAATCCATCTCCTCTTTTCAAGAAATTCAAAACTAATGTGGAAAACTGTAAATCAATGAATAAGAAAGGGAGACAACAGGTCGATAGCCGAGCAGCACTCCAAGTGAGGGGAGGATGAACAAAGGCATGTAACCGAGAGGTGAAAGTGCTATATAGCGTAATCTGTGCTGCAGTGGCGTAGCTATCATAGGGCTAGGCGGGGCAGTGCCCCGGGGCCCCCGAGCTCCAGGGGCCCCTCGGCCTTCGCGAGCGACGAAATTTTTTTTTTTCTTTTACTCTCCCACCCTATCGTCCATCATATCCCCTTCCCCTCAAACCAAGTTCCCCACAGTAGCCGCACTGGGCCACCTGCTGGCAGAACAATGCTTCTAATCTCCACTATGTGGCGCTGCTGACAGGCGAAGCTGCTAGTCAATGTGTCCAACAATCGACACACTTCAGTCGGCAGAAGAAGTGGCAGCATCAAAGCTGCTCACAGCAACAGCGGCGTCTTCCAAGTGTTGCGGCGGAGGGCTCGGCGCTCCTCCAAATACAGTATAAATACTTTACTGTACAGTACGTCTTATTGGCAAATAAAAGTGTACATTTTGAATATCCGAATAAACCGATTTTATGAATATCCATGTCCCCCAAATTACTTCGCATAATAGACGTTATACTGTAAGGTG
The DNA here is from genome assembly GCA_026315105.1 of Locusta migratoria. Lineage (NCBI taxonomy): Eukaryota > Metazoa > Arthropoda > Insecta > Orthoptera > Acrididae > Locusta > Locusta migratoria. The sequence continues at coordinate 805,228,941 of CM048745.1, read as the reverse complement.
GTACAATTTCGATCATTTCGGAGAAATGTTGTTATAACTGGAAATAAATTGAGAAAAGGTATAATTTTAACTATGGCACTTGTTCTTGGATGTTTAATGAATATGTAACACAAATATGATACAGTTACAAATGTTGGTATAAACACACAAAAAGGTTATGGAATTGAGAAAAATCGATCGAAAATCTACCACACTAGGTACAATTGTGATCACTTCCTCGTACAATTTTGATTACGGGCATCTTCCACATAAAATTCACTTTTTCTGTCACGCACCAACGCATTCTTCGTGGTTCCAAACATTACATTTTTGGCAGCGAATCCAGTCACCCTTAACTAGATGATTTATAAGAGCGCGTTAGACTAAGTAGCTTCACTTACCTCTTTAAAGGGAAAAAATTTATAGCTGCTTACCGCAAAGCGGTGTATTCTTGGAAAAGACAGGAGGAGCTGTAGAAACCTGCTACTCTACATTGCGACACTACGAGACAGAAAAATGGCGTGAAAACTTACGTTGATCGGAATTGTACCTATATCGAAATTGTACCACCTTACCCTATATAATATTTTAGTTGAATGAAGGAATTTCAACTTTTAATTTCTCCTGCCGAAATTGACCCCAACATGGAAAGTTCGCCAATTATGTAAGGAAATTATAACAAAATATGCATGATTAGAATGTAGGGTTAAGAAAGTATTTACCACAGTTTTATTCTTCTGCAGCAGCCGAAAGGTCGTCAGCAAATTAAGTTATCAAAACGCATCTGAGGTACAGTATGGTTCAAGTTTGACTCGGACATTTGGCACTCATGGCAATCGAAAACAAGGCTGTATCAAGTCTAGATTTAACAGACCATACTGATGATTTTTGCAAAACCCAAAGCCAGGAAAAGATTGTAAAATAAGTGTTAAAATAAAACTGACTACTATTTTTGTTATGTTTCCACGCAAAAATTACTAAGTGAATTGGATGAAATTTTGCAGAGGGCTAGAGACAGAGCTGGACCTGGGTAGGACATACAGATGAAAATGCCCCATGGGATATTTTTCGTCAGCGGTGACAGCAGTCAGAGCTGACAACTCACTTTCGCTAAACTACTGCGCTGTTACATCATTTCGTTGATAGCTTAGTCAAAGAAGGAAAATAGGGGCAATATTCGTGTAGGATGGTTTCATCAAAAGTAAGTTGCCTGATTTTGTTAAATGAAACACTCTGCCGTAGCAGGCGTCTTGAAGTATATCTTAGTGTCTGGCCAGGAAAAAGTAAAGAGCTAAAAATTTGTACAGTTACTAATTTATACCTGAGGAACGTTTTAGGCACTGTTTTATAGCGATCTGATAGATATTTAGTAATTTGAAGACTATAATGCGAAATGCGGAACAATAATTACTCTTTGAAAATACTAAATACTACTGCGTAAATTATTACGTGTCATGCAGCAGTGTACCTTATTATGTCTTCCAGTGGACGATAAGGAGCTAATGAAATAGTTTTGCATCGGTATACAGTTTTAAAGAGGGCCCCAAAGTCAGTTTTGCCCCGGGGCCCTTGGTGACATAGCTACGCCACTGCTGTGCTGCGAAATATCGAGTTTCGTCGGAGTTCAGTATGGGAGAAATGGTGTGGGTGTGAAAAAAAAATGATACTGGTGTGTTTTATGGCCCACTTTAGGTTTTCCTGTAGCATGCTTCAGCGACCACCGTGTGGCACAGCGGTGGAACGCTGTGTGTACCAGGGAATGGGGATCTTGGCTTGACCACCTGAGTCACGAGGTTGGTGCAAACCTCTATAAAAAAAAAACCTTCAATCCCAAGATGTGCTACGTGCTTATGGGATGCATGAGTGTTGAAATGGAACAGTCGCTAGCGAGCAACCTCTGGGGATACTGCCGAACAGCAGTTGTATAAGGCTTACATAGGCATGAGGAGCTCTGTCTAGGCGGACATTTAGTCCCAGAGCTGCTTGTGGGACTAAGATGGATCCTTTGAGAAATTTTAAACCTTCTAGTGGGATGGGTGTACAACTGGGGGGTAACAACACCCAACACAGGGCTCAGGTAGCCAGTCCTCCTGATTCAGGACCTCATTCAAAACGAGGTGGGAATAGTTATGGAAAACAAAATGTGTTTTTGATTATCAAAAGGAAAGAGGGTACATTTGGGAAAAGTGTCACCTTTTTACATTCAGGAGGGTCTGGAAGGTATTGCTGATGACTTAAAATCTGTTAAGCACTTGCACAATGGTACATTGTTGGTGGAAACCAATAATTCACAACAAGCAGCAAACCTGCAGAAAGTCGCATGCCTCGGTAAATTTCCTATCGAGACAGAGTTACATGGCATGCTGAACAATAACAAAGGTGTAGTTACGTGCAGGGACGTGGTGGAAATGACAACCGAAAACTAAAAGGTGAGTGGGCAAAGGACAGCATTGTAGATGTTCAAAACATAATGAAAAGGGTGGGTGGGGAGTTAATGAAATCAGACTCCTTCATCCTCACCTTCAATAGCCCTAAACTCCCAGAGTACGTCAAGGCAGGTTTCCTACAGTTGAAAGTCTGGCCCTATCTCCCAAATCCAATGCACTGCTTTAAGTGTTAGTGTTTTGGACATACCACCATCGGTTGCAAGAGCAAAGCCACTTGTGTACAATGTAGTAAGGCAGCACGTGACGGAGTAGGTTGTTCACCACCTCCAAAGTATGTGAACTGCTCTGGTGAACATTCAGTTTGGAACAGGGACTGTAGTGTGTACTTGGAGGAAAAGAAAGTGCTGGAGATTAAAACAACAAAGCACATTTCCTATTGTGAGGCCAAGAAGATCTTTAAGGCCATGCAGCCTCCTTCCTTTGTAACATCTTTTGCTGCAGTTGTTCAGAAGTCTGTTTCCAAGGCCGATGTTGCTATGCAAACCGAGGTCTTTAGTGTCGGTACAAACACCTGTACCTGCCAATGTTCTTGCAAGGCTGCAACTGTTACTGTGTCTGAAAGCTCAAAATGTTCATCTGACAAAGCTACTGTAGTCACTGTTGAAGAGCTTTCAGTGCACTCTCTTCAGTAGAGGGCACTGCGTTGAACTTACCACCTTCCAAGCCAGTGGCTATTCAAAAAGGGCAGGACAGCCCCTTCTACTGGTGCTGTCTCCACTGTAAAGGCTGCCAAGCCGAAAAAGACACCAGCAGAAAGTCAGGCTCAGGTTAAGGCAGGTAATAAACCCTCATATTACATAAAGGTCATTATACCTGACCTCCCCTCTGAATCTGCTCCAGAGCTTATGGAGCTGGACATTCCTCAGGGGCAAACTTCTCGCCCCAGTACTGACCCTCCACCTAGTTCAGTATACCCGCCTCGGCGGAAAGAGAAGGTAAAAACACAACCTCTGTAATAGATGGTTCCCATACTTCAATGGAACCTACAGGGTTTCAGAACCCATGTGGAGGAACTTTGTATATTAACTCAGGGTGGGCCAATGTGTATATGTCTACAAGAGATGAATTTTAAGCCCTCGTCCAACCCTGAGATACGTAACTATGACATATAAAGAAAGGACGAAATTAGTGGTGAGAGAAATAAAGGCGGAGTGGCTGTTTTCGTAGATACAGTCTGCCACTCGTCCTTACTCCCTATTCACACCCCCTTACAAGCAGTTGCAGTGTGTATTCAAATGCATTATCGATTGACTGTCTGTGCCATTTATCTGCCCCCCACATGACACATTTGACGAGGAAGCGCTTCATGACCTTATCATGCAGCTCCTCCACCCTTTCATCCTTCGTGGTGGTTTTTAATGCACATAATGTGCTTTGGGGGTCTGAAACTACCTGTCCCAGGGGTTGAGCAATTGAGAGGCTTCTTCTAATGTCCTCTGTCCATTTACATAACATTGGACAGCCCACACATTTCTGTACGGCATTAGGGCCATTCTCTGCTACAGACCTCACACTTTGTTCTCCAGCCCTTGCCCCTACGATTCAATGGGAAGTGGACACTGACCTTCACGGAAGTGATCACTTCCCAATATGGATCAACTAGCCAAATGGAATGGAGCCCGTTAGATGACCAACACGATGGGTGCTTAGTAGAGTGGACTGAACCCTTTACGGCAGACTGGCTGAACTCAATTGTCGTGTTAATGTCCAGGAATGGGTGGACCATGTCACCAAAACAATCCACCACACTGCTGCGGCTTCTGTTTCGCAGTCTTCAGGGCAACCGAGAAGGCACCCAGTCCCATGGTGGAGTGACAAATGCCGCTTTGCAATACAGATGCGGCGAGCAGCTCTGCATAAGTTCAAAAGCCAGCCAACTGCAGTGACCTTCGCAGCCGTTCGGGTGGTGAGGGCAAGGTGTTGGCAAACGATTCGTTATAGCAAGACGCGGTCATGGCAGCAGTTCCTCAGTACAATTACTCGTTCCAGCTAAAGTTCACAAGTATGGGAGACCATCAGGAGAATATCCGGGAGAGGAGGAAGGCACCCAATTGCTGCTGCAATGGGAAATGGCACCCTACAGACGAACCCACAAGTGATTGCGTAGACTATGGCGGAACATTTCGCCGCAGTCACTTCTACTGCCAGTCAGGATCCAGCTTTCGGATGCCACAGACTGTCTGTGGAGAGGGGTAGTTTGGATTTTAAGTCCACCATTCATGAACAATAAAATTGCTCCTTTTCCATGTGGGAACTTGATTCTGCACTCTGTTCAACTCGTGACACAAGCCCCCGTTATGACAGGATCCATTACAGCATGCTACAGCACCTTAATGACCGAAATAAAGAATTTCTCCTCGCCCTTTTTAATGAAATTTGGCATGAAGCACTTATGAATCCTCTTCTAAAGCATGGAAAGGACTCCACGTGCCCTAGTAGCTATTGTAGTGTTGCCCTCACTAGCTGTGTGGGAAAGACTTTGGAGCAGATGGTCAACTGCTGTCTCGCCTAGATGTTAGAATCCAGGTAGCGCCTTAGTTGCTTCCAGTGTGGTTTCAGGAGATATCGTTCCACCTTCAATAACCTGGCTACGGGAGGTGCCAATATAACAGGCTTTCCTACAAAGGCATAACCTTTTGGCTATATTTTTTTTTACACTGAGGAGACCTACGACACTACTTGGCGACATCTTATTCTCAGGAAGCTCCACGATTGAGGTTTTCGTGGATGTCTTCCCACTTTTATCAAGTCCTTTCTTTCTCCACACTATTTTAGATACAGAATCAGTGACACCCTTTCTGATCGTTTTGAACAGGAGAACGGTGTCCATCAGGGCAGCATTTTAAGTGTGACTTTGTTTGCCACAGCTATTAACAGTATTACGTCCGTTGTTAAATGTCCTGTTAAATGTCCTTTATTTGTTGATGACTTCTCTCTCTTTTGCTCTTCATCCAACCTAGCAAGGACAACATGTCAGTTGCAACTCACTCTTCAACGATTGGACAAATGGGCAGAGAAGACTGGCTTTAAGTTTTCAACCGAGAAGTCTGTATGTGTTCTTTTTAACCATACTCGTTCCATTTTTAATTTGCCTGAACTGCGACTGAGGGATGTCGTTTTATATTTTAAAGACACAGTGAGGTTTCTGGGCCTCACATATGAAACGAAACTTTCATGGAGGCCACACCTGAAAGATTTGAAAAGACGGTGCCTCAGAGTGCTAAGAATTTTAAAATGTATTAGCCATACATCATGGGGAGCAGACAGGACTTGCCTGCTCAGATTTTATAGAGCCTTTGTGCGATCAAGGCTTAATTATGGATGCATGATTTATGGGTCTGCAAGGCCATCCTACAGGGTGTCCAGAAAAGGACTCCCTGATTTCAAAATTAAATATATCAAAAACAAAGATCGATAGAGGAAAGCAGTAAACGGTATGTTTATTGTGAAAGCTGTAAGAAGTTTGTACAGCAGTTTGAAATAATAGTTACAAAAGCTGTTAACAGATGGCAGTGTAATCGCCATACGTAATGCCTAGTATAAATAGTGATCCGAAGCCCAGAGCGATCAGTTCCACTATTGAAACGTGAAAGGATGTTAGCGTACCGAAGGAAGAGATTAAAACCATGTACTCCATTGAACAATGCGTTTTTCTGGTGCTAGAGTTCCACAGGTTAGAAGAGTCCTACGGCAACAAGGCGAAGTTTTCAAGCACAATTTAATGTTCCTAAAGGACCTGATGCGAAAATCATTTGTACGCTCTTCGCAAAATGTTAATGAACAGGCAGCGTAACTGATGATCTAGTGGGGCATGTTGGCCATAAGCAAACCACAATTACACCTGAAAATATCGCCACAGTTTCTGGAATTATTCAGAGAAATCCAATGTCATCCATCCGTAGCATTGCATCTGAGACAGGTTTGAAGTGTTCCAGCACGCAGAAAATACTGAGAAAGAGCCTACACATGTTTCCATTCAAAATTCAAACACACCAGGACATACCCGTACGAGCTATGCAACAAAGGGTAGATTGCCTTTGCTAATCAGATGCTCACAATGATTGATAGTGAAGAATTTGATGTTGGCTGCATCTGGTTTACAGATGAAGCACACTTCCACCTCAATGGATGCGTGAATAAGCAGAACTGACGATTTTGGGGTTTCAAAAAGCCATATTGGTGTGAAGCGAAATCCCTCTATTCTCCTAAAGTTACTGTGTGGGCTGTAGTGTGCAGCAGAGGCACTATTGGCCACCCTTTTTTCATTTGAGAAACGGTCACTGGTGCATATTACATTGCAATTTTGGAACAATTTGTCGCCACACAGCAAGCGTTACAGGATCAACCAGGTACTGAATGGTTTATGCAAGATGGAGCCTGACCACATCGTACCAAACAAGTGTTTCGCTTCCTTGAGGAATACTTCGGGAATAGAGTCGTCATTGCTTTGGAATATCCCAAATTTACTGGTGCAGGCATGGATTGGCCTCCATATTCGCTGGATTTGACTCCCTGTGACTTTTTTGTCGGGCACAGTGAAAGACATGATCTACCCGAAGCATTCCGCCACGCTGGACGAGCTTGAATCGGCGATCTATGTGGCATGTGAATCCATTTCTGTTGAGACACTATGAAATGTGATGGTGAATTTCATTCTTCGTTTGTGCCACCTCTGTAGTGCCAATAGTGAACAATTTGAAAACATTGTGATGCGATTGTTTGCAAAGAGTGTTTTCATACAATTATTTCACTTATGTATGCTGGCTGATATGAGCTGTACGGCGCACAGCGCCATCTGTTAGTAGCTTTTGTAACTATTATTTCAAACTTCTTACAGCTTTCACAATAAACATACTGTTTACTTCATTCCTCTATCAATCTTTGTTTTCGAGATATTTAATTTTGAAATCAGGGAGTCCTTTTTCTGGACATGCTGTATTTGAAGATGCTGAATGCGGTTCACCATACAGGAATTCGGCTGGCCACTGGGGCATTCAGAACAAGCCCCCATACATGGTCTCTGTGCTGAGGCTGCCGAACCACCACTAATTATCAGGCGATGGATGCTCATGGTGTGCCAGGTGTACAAAAACGCTGTCCACACCCTTCACACGTGCATACCACACCTTAGCTGATCCTCCATTGGCTTTTTCATAATCGGCAATGGGCTACAAGGCCTTTTGGGATCCACACAAGAGATTGCCTTTTAGAGATGGGAATGGCAGATCTCAGTGTTTTATGTCGAGGTTGGGGGAGGTTTCCACGTTGGCCTCTCCGAAAGCCGCGACTTGTTTTAGATCTCAAGACTTTTAAGAAATGTGAAACTTCAGATTTGACCTTTTGGTCAGTGTTTTTTAATATTTTAGACATGCATCACACTTATACAGTGGTGTACACTGATGTTTCGAAACAGGACGATTCCATCGGCTGCTCCGTCATTTTCCCTGACCACATCATCCAGATTCAGCTTCCTGAGAATTATTCTGTTTTCTCAGCACAGCTTTCTGCAATTCTGAAAGCACTGGAGCAGATCAGAAGAGATTGGGGTAAACGATTTCTTCTCTGCTCTGACTCTCTAAGTGCGCTGTAGGCATTACGTCATCTCTATCCATTTCTGACGTTATTGCAAGATATACTGGACACACTGATGCTCCTCCAATGTTGGGGGAAAGAGGTCAAGCTTTGTTGGGTGCCGGGACGTGTTGGAATTCCAGGAAATGAGGAAGCTGATTGGGCTGCCAAAGAGGCCTGTTCAGACAGCGTAGAGGCATGGTGCCCTATTCCTCTGCAAGATGCCACTTCCTCTGCAAGATGCCACTTCCTTGTTGCGACTGCAGTGTCTGCTGATGTAGGAGGAGGAATGGCTGTCAGTAACAGATAACAAGCTGTGGTTGCTGAAGCCCACTACCCATCTGTGGCGATCCTCCTGCCAGCCCCTTAGGAGGGATGAGGTCGCCATTGCCCGCCTGTGAATTGGGCCCTATCCATTTACCTACAGATTCCTCCTCTGATGAGAGGAGCCCCCAATGTGTGATGCCAGTGGCATACAGATAATCGTACGCCACATTTTAATAGTGTGTACCTTATACCGGGCCCAGAGAACTGAGGCGGATCTTGTTGCAGATTTGCCACAAATTTTAGGCGATGATGAGGCGAGTGTGTTCAAACTTTTAGAATTTTATGAAATTTCTAGATTCTAGCCTAATCTTTTTGGCTGGAGGTTTTAGTGTATTGTAGATTGGTGGGTTGATAGCTTTTCTTCCTGCCGGCAGTCAGCTTTCATCCTGTCATTTTAACTTCTTCATCCATGTTTTACATTTTAGACAAAGAACAATGTTGGCACTTGACTTATCTACCTTGATTCATCCTGTGCCCAGGTTTTGTCTTCAGTTGTTGAATTCTGCATTTTATATTGTGTTTTCCTTATCTTGAAAAGAACTTTACTAACACTCGCCCTCAACTTCATTATGCCCAAGCGCTGATATCTGCACTGTGGAGCGCCTTCCATTCATCATCATCATCATCATCATCATCATCTTCGTAATTCAGAGCAGGAACTGTGGTTTTGCTGTTATAACAGAAATTATTGTTGCAAGCTGCAAAATAGACTTGAGTTCAATGTACATCGTTTCTTGGACATTACCCCCAACAAATGTGAATACAGTGATCTGCTTGTCATAAAGTACATTATTTTTAAATGTAGCATTTGAACTTGACATTAGTATTAGCTACACAAATCAGCTGTTCCGCCACCTTAACCTCCCATCACCGCTCGCAGTAGGCGTTACTAACATAAGCATCACGGTATGGACTCGCACGAGACACTCTAGGCTTTTACTGGGAAGATTAGTTTCATTGACCACATTAGATAAAAATTATTTATATGCTTAGGAAGTCTGAGGGTTACTTACTGCTTTTATTTGAGAGTGCACAGATGTGTTAAAAACAGTATCGTCTGCTATTGTTGGCTGTGGTACATAATGAGACCATTCAATATATATTGAAACATTGACTTTCATTAATTGACCCGCCTTTTCCATGAACATGTACAAAAATGTAGATGCAATTTTGTGAAACAGTTACCATTACATTTCTCGAACCAAAATAAACTTGAGCATGTAACTTTTAAAACTAAAGACATATGGGAGGGTGGCAGGGCAGGATAGAAACTCAATTATAGGCCGCACCATGATTCTGCAAGCCAAAATGTGGAAAAAAAGTGTGGCCTATATTTGAGCAAATACAGTATGTGGCAGAGGGACTGTGTCAAATGTCAGACATCTCCTCCTACAAACCTGTTTCTCATGATCCCATTCCTTCAATCCAAGCTAAACTATAGAAAATTCTAAAAATTCTAGATACCTCTCAAGGTCTCACTACTGCCTTCATAAAACTTCTCTTTGCACCCATAACATGACCCCGGCCTTCTACCTAATCCGTAAAATCCATAAAGAGATCCATCCTGGCTGTCCCATCGTAACAGGCTTCAAAGCCCCAACAGAATGTATCTCAGCTCTGGTAGACCAGTGCCTCCAATCTATAACCTCCAGGCTACCATCCTATAGCAAAGACACAAACCACTTTTTGGAATGCCTCAAATCCTTCCCTATGCCTCTCCTACCTGAAAGCTTCCTTGTTACCATATATGCCACATCCCTCTACACCAACATTCATCACTCCCATGGCCTATCAACCTTAGAACACTACCTTCCCAATGTCCACCCGAAAGTCTCTCAAAATCTTCATTCCTTGTCACACTTGCTAATTTCATTCTCACCCACAATTACTTCACCTTTGAGGGCCAGACCAGAAGTATATCAGGGGGACAGCTATGCCAACATCTTCATGGGCTGCAAGGATGAGGCATTCCTTGAGACACAACAGTTGCACCCCCTGGCTTCATATAGATTCATAGAAGACATTTTTGTGGTCTGGACCCAGAGTGAAGCAGCACTTCTGAAATTCCTACTAGACCTCAACTCCTCCTAGACCTCAATTCCTCCTCTAACCTAAAAGTCACCTGTTCTTTCTCTACAACTCAAGCCACATTCCTTGGTGTTGACCTTCCCACATCCACACCTCAGTCCATATTAAATCCACAAACAAACAACAGTACCTCTACTTTGATAGCTGCCATCCCTTCCATATCAGACGATCCCTTCCTTACAACCTAGGCATCTGTGTTAAGCATATCTACTCCAGTGATGGATCCCTCACCATCTACAACAACAAACTGTCCAACAATTTCCTCTCCCGCAACTACCCTTCAGACCTTGTCTGCAAGCAGATCGCCCGAGCTGTCCATTCCTCCCCTTGCCCCCATTTAACAACCCCAGATTACACAGAAGCATCCCTTCAGTCACCCAGTACCATCCCAGCCTGGAATGTCTCAGCAAATATCTGCACTCTGAAATGAGATCAGTGCTCAGATGTGTTCTTCCCACACCACCCAGAGTAGCCTTCTGCTATCCTCCTAACTTCCATAACATCCTTGTCAAACCTTAAAACATCCCAAAACCACTCTCCTTACCTAATGGTCTCTACCCCATGCATCCTTCAACAACCACAGACTCCAGCCCCACCACATGAAAAACCTACTCCATTGAAGGCAGGACCATATGTGAAACAACCATATAATCTACCAACTGACATATGTTCACTGTGTTGTATGTTATGTTGGTATGACCACCAGCAAATTGGCTGAACACATGAACAGGCACAGACGGACAGGAGTGCACTGATACTTTCTTATACTGCCTTTCTGCATAATTTGGTGCGAAAGATTTGTCTGTGCAAGACCCTGTTTTGTTGGCATTTGAAGAGCTGTGCAGAGTATTGTCTGGACATTTTGGGCATAAATTGCATGTAGTGGCAATGCGCCTGAAGTTAAATCACCATCAAAAGCAACTTAATAAGTCAAACACAGAATGTATAGTGGAGTTGCAGATTATAAATTTGATTGCAGTCACTATGACACGTCATAAATGGATTCCATTATCCATGATGTAATTATTCGGTTGTCTCCTAATAAGGCATTTCATTTTAACACTTTGGAGTTGTCTGTCCCGTTTTAAGTGGAAGTGGCACAGTTAACACAATCACATGAACTGTCAGTATCAGCTGAAGAAGCCTTTATTGACAAGTCTTGAATAGTGGTTGTGGATTGCAGTTTGTCCTATAGCAGTTCAGGGGATTCGACTGCACTACCAGTATTTGGGAAGTGGTAGCAGCAGTGCTTGACCAAACAATTGAATAGGGTAGAGGCTATGGGTAGGTAGGCCCCTTTGTTGGACCCTTCGTCTTGTACCAAACACAGAAACTGGCATTTGTCTTGGTGCAGTATGACAGACAGCAAAGGCAGTCCCTCCTACACATCGGGTAGCTATTTGGTCTGTGAGGCTTACCCTGGGTGTCATACATGAGGCGTGAAACTGGCCGCATTTAAATAAAAGTCTATTTCAAATGCAGCCGCAGGGGAAAGGGACATAATGGCTGTGTGCTGTGCAGCGTAGTGTTCACAAATTGATCAAGTATCTACCAGCTGAAAAATGCTCCTGTCAGAGTACAAAAAAGGCAAATATGTTCTGTCTGTCTGTTCAGTGCCAGCTGTTATCAGTGTCACATCACAAACAGTGCTAAGTATCGTAATTTAATTTGTGACAAATTAATTTGCCAGTCTAGTTCTTCATTTTCATTAGTACTTCTCTTTTAAGAGGTTTATTCCCATATACTTGGCAGATTTCGTTTGTGCTACTGTTTCAATAGTTTATTCTCGCGTATTTGATAGGTAGTGTTGGGTGCGTTAGCAGGGCTCACAGCAACATCAGCAGAGTTACAGAGTTAAGCAGGAGCAAACTATTGTGATTTATTTGTGGGCTGAGCAATGCCAATTTCTACAAACTCCTGCTAGTAACAAGATATTTAACTCTCTACAGGCAATTGTTGATTTGATAGGATGTGTGACTGCTGCGTACGGATGCAGGAGGAGTTGGCCGCTGTTCGCGAGCAGCTGAGGGCGTTGTAGGCCGCGGTCAGCCGTCTTCAGGCTGCTGCCTTGTAGTGTTGTGGCAGTGAGGGATCTGGTGTGTTGCATGGAACGCCACAGGTGAGGTGTTACATGCTTCACCCCACGGTCCCTGCTGTTGGGACATCTTCGCATGTGCCAGACGCAGTTGAGCTCGGGGCGAAAGGTCAGTGTGGAGGGTGGCCATGCGGCGTTGCCCGCTCGGCCTGTGAGTGGACATGTGGCTGCTCCTTCAGGAGGGTCTGAGCAGGCACGTGGGGGGATGGGTTTATTAGTGATTGGGAGCTCCAATGTTACGCGGGTGATGAAGACCATTAGGGAAATAGCGGAAAGGTCGGGGAAGAAGGCCAGTGTGCACTCTGTTTGCTTACCAGGGGTTTCATCCGAGATGTGGAAGAGGCCCTTCTGACGGCGATAGAGGGCACTGGGTGCACCCAACTCCAAATTGTTGCTCATGCCGGCACCAATGACTCCTGCCGGCTGGGTTCAGAGATCATCCTCAGTTCAGACAGGCAGTTGGCTGAGTTGGTGAAGGCTGAAAGCCTCACTCGTGGGGTGGAATCTGAGCAAACTATTTGTAGTATCATTCCCAGAACTGATCGCGGTCCTCCGGTTTGGAGCCGAGTAGAAGGCTTAAACCAGAGGGTCAGACGATTCTGCAGAGATCTAGGGTGCACATTTTTCGACCTTCGCTATCGGGTGGAGAAATGTAGGGTTCCCCTGAATAGGTCAGGCGTGCACTACACGCAGGAAGCGGCTACAAGGGTAGCGGAGTACGTGTGTAGGTTAGAGAATGCCCTCCATAGGCCCGAGAAGATGCCTCCTGAGTCGAAACAAAGTAGCAGTAGGCAGAACACAACAGGGAATGAAAAGATCAATGTAGTAGTAGTTACGTGCAGAAGCGTCTATAGAAAGATCCCAGAACCGCTCTCTTTAGTAAACAGTCACAATGCCCACATAGTACTAGGGACGGAAAGTTGGCTGAAACCAGATGTAAACAGTAATGAGATTCTAAACTCAGACTGGAATGTATACCGCAGAGATAGGCTGCACAGTGAAGGTGGAGGCGTGTTTATAGCAATAAAAAGTGCACTAGTATCGAAGGAAATAGACGAAAATCCGAAGTGTGAAATAATTTGGGTGAAGGTCACGGTTAAAGCAGGCTCGAACATGCTAATTGGATGTTTCTATAGGCCTCCTGGCTCAGCAGCTGTTGTGGCGGAACTCCTGAAGGAAAATTTCGAAAATATTTTGAGTAGATTTCCCGATCATATTATAGTATTGGGAGGAGACTTTAATTTACCGGTTACAGACTGGGAGACTCAAACGTTTATGATGGGTGGCAGGGACAAAGAATCCAGTGAAATTGTTTCGAGTGCATTATCTGAAAATTACGTTGAGCATTTAAACACAGAACCAAATCATGGCGACAACACATTAGACCTTCTGGTGACAAACAGACCTGAACTATTCGAAACAGTTAACGCAGAACAGGAAATCAACGATAATAAAGCGGTTACAGCATCGATAATTTCAGTCATAAATAGAAATATTAAAAAATGTAGGAAGATTTTTCTGTTCAGAAAAGGTGACAAAAAGTGGATTTCAGAGTATTTGACGGCTCAACACAGATGTTTTATCTCAACTCCAGATAGTGTTGAGGAACAGTGGTCAAAGTTCAAAGCCATCGTACAATATGCAAGATCATAAGAGATGGAAAGGAGTCACCATGGTACAACAACCGAATTAGAAAACTGCTACAGAAGCAAAGGAAACTTCACTGCAAACATAAACATAACCAAAGCCTTGTAGACAAACAAAAATTAAACCAAGCAAAATGTAGCGTGAGAAGGGCTATGCGAGAGGCATTCAACGAGTTCGAAAGTAAAGTTCTACGTACTGACTTGGCTGAAAATAATAAATAATTTTGCTCTTATGTCAAAGCGGTAGGTGGATCAAAACAAAATCTCCAGACACTCTGTGACGAAAATGGCATTGAAACAGAGGATGACAATCTAAATGTCTGAAATAATAAATGACTTTTTCCAAAGCTGTTTCACAAAGGAAGATTGCACTGTAGTTCTTCTCTAGATTGCCACACAGATTCAAAATGGCAGATATCAAAATAATTGACAGAAGGATAGAAAAACAATTAAAATCACTCAAAAGAGTTAAGGCCGCAGGACCAGAAGGGATACGAATTTGTTTTTACACGGAGTACGTGAAGGAACTTGCCCCCCCCCCCCTCCTTTCTTGCAGTGGTTTACTGTAGGTGTCTATAAGAGCCTAGTGTTCCAAAAGATTGGAAAATGGTGTAGGTCATTCTCATTTTTAAGAAGGGACGTCGAACAGATGTGCAGAACTATAGGCCTATATCTCTAATGTCGGTCAGTTTTAAAATTTTGGAACATGTATTATTTTCGAGTATAATGACATTTCTGGAGACAAGTAATCTGCTCTGTAGGAATCAGCATGGGTTTCGAAAAAGGCGATCGTGTGAAACCCAGCTCACTCTATTCGTCCATGACACTCAGAGGGCCATAGACACATGTTCTCAGGTAGATGCTGTGTTTCTTGACTTCCTCAAGGCGTTTTATACAGTTCCCTACACGCGTTTAATGAACAAAGTAAGAGCATGCGGTCTATCAGGCCAATTGTGCAATTGGATTGAGGAGTTCCTAGATAACAGAATGCAGCATGTCATTCTCAATGGAGAGAAGTCTTCCAAAGTAAGAGTAATGTCAGATGTGCCACAGGGGAGTGTCGTGGATCTGTTGCTGTTCACGATATACATAAATGATCTTGCGGATAACATCAGAAGTTCACTGAGGCTTTTTGTGGATGATGCTGTAGTTTGTAGAGAGGTTATAACAATGGAAAATTGTATTGAAATGCAAGAGGATCTGCATTGAATTGACGCATGGTACAAGGAAAAGCAATTGAATCTCTATGTGATGTGAATACATAGAAAGAAAGCTCCTGTATCATTTAGCTACACTATAGCAGGTCAGCAACTAGAGGAAGTAGAAAATATCCAACGGAGAGCAGCATGCTTCGTTACAGGATCATTTGGTAATTGAGAAAATGTTACGGAGATGATCGAGAAACTCCAGTGGAAGACTCTGCAGGAGAGACGCTCTGCCGCTTGGCACGGGCTTTTGTCAAAGTTTCAAGAACATACCTTTACCGAGGAGTCTAGCAGTATATTGCTCCCTCCTACGTATATCTTGCAAAGAGATCATGAAGATAAAATCAGAGAGATTAGGGCTCACACAGAGGCATACTGACAATCTTTCTTTCTGTGAACAATATGTGACTGGAATATGAGGGAGAACCCATTGTGTTACTCAATTTACCCTCTGCCACACACCATCGGGTGGCTTGTGGACTATGGATGTAGATGACAGAAAAGTGTGGAATGAACTGCCTCATTCTGACTTCTTAACCAAACATTTTGGCATGCGTACATATTTGCACATTTTTGCTACAGAATATTTTGTAAATTCTTTGATCAGTTAAGCTCTCATAGTCTTCATTGTCATCTTACTGGCATTGTATATATATCTCTGTTACTACTGTCTATTTCTGCCTCTTCCATTTGCTCTCTGCTCCACTTATATTGTCCCATTCATATCCTGTCCTGTTTCCAGTGTTCCTTCCTATCTCACGTACAGTCTACTTTGATTCTCTTTAATTAAAATTGTCTCCTTTGCATATATGTCCATAGGGATGGTATACTTGGGGTTTGACCAGTAGACTGCACAACTTTAACATGCAGGTACCGGGGATGGGAAAACTGGACAAATTGTTTCATGGTAAAATTCACTGGTATTGGAGAGCCGCACCCTCGTTGTTTATGTATGGTCTCCATTCATCTGACTTTCTCCTACTGTTTCCTCTCTCTTCTGCTCCAATTTCTACTATCTACATCTACCTTAGTTTCCTGCTGCTATTGCTTCTGACCTCCAAAAACTCGTTTTGGCTCCCCCTGTGTATTGTCTTCATGCCTATGCCTTTCTCTTGAACTGCCACTTTCTCTGTTCCATCATATCTGACTCTTCCGTACCTATTTCAGGGGGGAAAAAAAAGCAAGAACATGTTTGAATGAGGAAGTTGGAATGAGGCTAGTTCCACACTTTTCTGTCAGAAAACATATTCGCCTTTTTGTGCTCTGACAAAACCATATTTCAACTGGTTCCCATCTTCTTGTTACAGCAGAGGTACTGCTTATGTAATAAGAAATGAATGGTGAGTAAAATTTGGATAATTTATTTGTATGTACAAACATCAGATATAATTAATAAATTGCTTTAAAATAAACAGGTTTACCATTCATCTGATTGTAAAGCTGATTTTAGAAAGTAAATTACTGTGTACATTAAAACTGTTCCATAAAAAGCATCTGAATGTTTTCGAATCCATCTAAGAATTTCATTTTATATGATGATGGTATTTCACGATAATTCAAGTAGTTCACATTGATCCAACTGTTATCATGACAAATTTTACACATCCACTGGCCTGAAACAGTTGAATGTTGATGTAACATCTAGGGATTGTTGACAGTGCATTACACAGGTACATTATTGGTCAGCAACTTTCTCTAATAACTATGAAATAACTAGAGACATCAGATCTCCTCTGCTAGATACACAGGCTTACCAGATGAGACTGTGCATAAATGCAGCTATTGATTTGAAGCATTTTCCATAGATCTTGGTTGAATTGAAATAGAATCCCAGAATTGTATATAAAAAATAGATGAAGATTACTCACCAGGCGACGGAACACAGGTGTGATAGTAGCACAAATAAACACACACACACACACACACACACACACACACACACACAAAAGCTTTTGCAACCCAGTTGCTTCTTCAGGCAGAAGGGAAGGAGAGGGAAAAGAAAATGATGAGGGTTTTGGGGGAGGGGGTAAGGAGCCATTCCAATCCCAGGAGAGGAAAGACTTACCTTGGGAATTTTTTGATTGTCCATTCTTTTTGCTAACTCGTGATAGAATTATGTTCAAAAAGTCAAGTGTTATAAGCAAATAACGTTTTTGACATTCAATCTCATAAGTTTCTTCGACCACATGTCTATTCGCTCTACAGTTGACACATTTGATGCACTGCTGCTTTGGCTTTAGCAATTTTTTTTTCTTTTCCTTCCCTTCCATTGATGGGGTTAGTGCAATTAAAATCTTATCTTGCAACTACAGTAATATGTATTTGGGTATTCGCAAGCTGCACATTGGTGGTGTATTTTTTGGAAGCAGGAGAACAAACGTTTTATTGTTATGGATTCATCTAGCTTCTTTTCTTAGCATGCCCAAGCAGATTGTGAAATTACAAGAGCTCTTGGCATATTTTGTAAGCGTCAGATTCTTTAACGTTGCTCTCATTCACGAAATTTTGGATATAACTGACAAACAGCGGTATCAGCAGCATAGACTGGATCACCTTATTTGTTTAGCATAATACACTGGTTTTATGAAGGTACACAATGTTGATTTGGTTTCTTGTGTTTAGCTGCTTTTCTACTTGTTATTATCTTTTTTTATTAGTCTTTTGCTGCATTGACTTCTTATGCCATCAATGCACGATATTTATTTTCTGCAGCCTTTGTACATGATCACTGTGTTCTGCTAGTGATAAGTTATAGATATACCTATCATCAAAAGTACAGAGTTCTTCAATGAAGCCTCGATTAATGTCTATATGTAATGGGTATTATGTATTAGTTGCAGAATGTTTCTGCCCCTGTAGTGTTCAATCTTTGTCACAACACACTGTCCGGTGATCTTTGACTAATACAACTAAACTGAAAAATTTTCCATCACAGACAAAAATTTATGATGATTTGTGACTATTATAAATGTTATCAGGGATTAAACGGCAACTAGAAACAGAGGTTCTTGACCTCCAAACCAAACACCCCTGCTGTACTTTCACTATGTTAGTTGTAATCATATTACATGTCTGACCAGATATTATGTGCATATTTGATGTGCACATGTACAGTAACTAGGAATCCACAGATCTTTGTAAAGGATAGTATCATGAAAAATATTTTCAGGGCTTCCTGGGATCGTCCTCTCAGAACATATCATAAAAATTTTGACAATTGGTCATGAATAAAAGTGTCGATTTGCAAATCCACACAATTGTTTCTTTTAACACCAAAAGTTATGATTTTTCTATGGTATTGTGATAACAAATACATGTTTTTGAAAACAGGAAACAGATTTTCTGGAAAAACATCTCAATAATGTGAACACATTTGAGTCATCTGCTATTCCCCAAAATATGATACCTCATGAAATGCAATTGTGCATGGACTGATATCTCAAGAATCAATTTTGTTCCCAACTAAAAAACAAAAAAAAAAAACAACAACAAAAACTTATAAGTTACCTATATTTGATACGCAGCTATGCACAACCTAAAATCAACCATATGGGAAGTGTACGCAGTGCTTTTTTACCTGTGCAAACTCTTTAAAATATGTTGCAATACTTCAATAAACTGGATGCTGTATATTGTGATGAATAACAGAAATAAATATCACTCCTTCATCCAGATAAGATTTCAGTCTGTAAGATGTACAAAAAATTAAATATTTTCATTGAGTAGATACTTTTTTTTCCCCTCAAAATCACATGGTAAGCTTGAGTGACCGAAACACCATCTTTCAATATAATACTTACTTTTAGTATTGAAATATCATGGTTTTTCTGTTGTATCTTGATAAAGGACAGAGATTTTCAAAAATGGTAATTTGCTTTTTCTTCATAAACGTCAACAGGATGTATTGTAAATATTTGAGCAATTTTCTATGGCTAGTTTTTTTAGTTACATGCAAAACTGGCTAAAATTGGTTGTTGTGATTTTGAGCAAAACTGCTATAAGTTTCAATCTCTGGACCTTAGTAATGGATAAAGATATTAAAAAGTGTTTTGAGAATATCATAAGAACATATGATAAAAATCTCCACAATTTACAATTAATAGAAAGTATGTCACCGTCCCCACAACTCATGTATTTGTGATTTTTCTTAGAAACCACCCATAAATAAGTGGTGCTTTTAGAAGCCCACCATAGACTAAATGTACAAAAACCAACTGATTTACTTAATTTGGATGGGTTCCAGGAAAATTTGACGCTGTACTGTAGGAGAGCTACAGTATACCCATTCTTCTAATATGTATACAAGTGATCACAAGATCGAGGGCTATTCAGAACACTTTACCTCTTAACTCTGATCAGTTGAACCAAAGATATGGGCTGCTGAAGAATCGGACACACCATTTATTAACATATTAATACTGCACACTGCTGTGGGTGGTATGATCAATGCACTTTCAGCACTTGGCTCTCTCATTCTGCAATAGGATCGTAAGTTGCTTGAATTCCATCTGGATACTGGGGGGCAGCAGCCTCATTAAACAATTTGGTTATATATATAACACACACACACACACACACACACACACACACACACACACACACACACATACACCTCTTATAGTCGACAAATTCCACTGAAGGGTCAACTAGAGTTGTGAGCAAAATGCAAGAATGTTAGTGGCTGATTGTATGTCCACCTCCAATATATTTAGGGGTGTATGCTTTTACAGCATTTGATTTTCATATTGTTGGTCATGCAAATTTAGTGTTTCTCTATCACAATCTTGGGTCACTTGTAAAATCACAAACAGTTGTTCAAACCAACATTGGATAAAACAAGGTATTTTATGACCGGTTCAGGCATAATTCATAATTTGATGGCATTGTTTTTATGAATGAATCCTGATTCTGCCTGCAGCTCACGATGATTAGAGTCACTGTCGTGAGAGATTGTTGAACTGTTGGTTTATGCATCACCATCCTGGAACTGAACCCAATATTATGGTTTGGGTTGGTACTGGATCCCACTCCTGCATCTTCGTAATACACATTGTCAGTGCACAAATGAGCTAGTCTCACACACAGTAAAAAAAAAAAATAAAAATAAAAAAGATTCTCGTACATCTTCAGCTTCATTATGAGAGAACTAAGATTTTCTTAGTTGGTATAATTTTTGTGATATTTATGGATTGGGTACACACTTTAAGAAATTTTGCACTGAAATAGAGGTCACTATAAATCTGCGTATGGTGCTTGTTAGGCAATATGTTGCTGTGGATGAAATTATGTTAAAACTAGAAGGATGTCACTATCACCAGCCTCAAGACTATGGATTGTATTGAAATCACATTCACCTGATCCCACACTTAAATAAAAAACACAGAATGAAATTTTCTTAACATCCATTTTATCTTATAAAGGGTTGAATATAACAAAATAAAGATGGAAGAGTCCAGAGAGGAGAGTATTTTGCGACATGATGAACGTAGGAAACATCCACATGAAGCGAAATATTCAAGCAATTAGTAGGTTAATTCAATGAAGTAACACACTTTTATGGGCCGTTGATAGGTGGTGGAATGAAATTTGTAAGTAAAGAATTCGTTGTTTAATTTTATACTGAGAACGGGCATTTTCATGAGCTACCAATGTGATGCCCTTGGTGTTATTAAAGACAGTTTCAGTACTCTGTCACAAATTTCAACTGCATTAAAATATTAGTAACATATTTATAAACTGTTGTGTCGGAAAAAGAAAAAGATTTTAACATGGCAACAAGAGAACCTACATTTTAACTAATAAGCACCAAACGCAAGTTCAAAACAACCTTTATTTTCCAATGCTAAATTGAACTGCAAGAAATCTGGCAAACTGAATGTTCTCACTATGCTGCAAAGTCAGACACCAAACAGGACTCGTGATTAGCCAGCACAAGTAGCAGGCAGGGAACTTTACCTGCCCTGCAAGGAAACTAGCACTAGCACTGGCACTGGCCCTGTACTGAAAAAATGCATAAAGCAGCAGGCATCGGGCCCAGATGTGAGAGTCTGAGCCTGTCTGCAGGTGTGTTTCTCAAAATCTTATTCAGTGTGCATTGTTACTTCTGTGGAGGTTTATAGGATCGGGTCGGATAAGACACCAGACACTCCAACTTTCATACACTGACTTTATTATAACACGTTTACACTATACAAATGTCAGGCGGGAACTGGTGTTTCCGCTTCCTTACAGCAAAGACCTTTCGTAACACAGAAAGATATTACACTTGTCCAAAGTTGTTAGGTATCGATCCCCACATAGCCCCCCCCCCCCCCCCGGCAGTATGGAGTACATGAAAAAAAAACAACTTAAAAGATTAAAATTACACAGCTGGTAGGGGATGCAGAAAGGTTACTGGCAGCTCTTGTGCATCCTCAGGTAGGGGGCGGTTGGTGGGTGACCGTGGGGCAAAACCCGGCACGGTAGTCTCGAAGTCCTCGAGGGTGGATGGTGGGCGAAGCCGACGTCCAAATCTTGTCGATTGTTGTGGGGGGCCTCGATGATCAGCTGGGAACCGCACAATGACGGTTCCGTTCGGGCGGACGAACGCACGTAGATTGCCTGCGGAGGCGAGGTGGGAAGCTGTGATTCGTCGAACCACACGTTGCACTACACCACCTTCCTGATCACTTTTATCGTCACACGCGAGCATGATGAACACTGAAACACCCTGCACTAACACGCTGAGGTTACAGATATGATCTGGGTCAACCCTAGTTTTGAATTCTACCTCGGTAGCAGTGGAGGGAGGCGTACGGCTGCAAGTGGGGGTGGCAAAACCCCGACATAAGGAGGGTGATGCATCCGAGGCGGGTGTGGTAGGAGTAGTTGTGGCAGGCAAACGGCCAGGGGAAACAGGTGTGGAGGACCGATGTGGACACAATTTCTTGCCGCTTGATGGGCGCAACGAACTTGTGCAGGAAGAAGGGGTTGAAAGGGTGAAGTTTTGTGAGGAGGGAGTCATGCGAGGTGAAAATCCTCGGAAAGGATGGGGATCAGAGGGCTGACTCGAATGTTGTGGACCACCAGAAAGGTAGTTGTTCGAAGAATGGGTGAGGGGTTGTGAAGAAGAATGACTCCGATTGCCTGAGTCGTTCGAAGAGGGTGGGGGTGAGGGTGTGGGGGAGTCATTGGAAGCGGGCTCAACTAGAGCCGGTTTCACTCGGTTCAGTGAAACGGTAGTTTTGGAACCGTGCAGGAGAATGTCCATGGTGTTTGCCACACGACGGAGCACCTTGTGAGGACCAGTATAAGGCGGCTGAAGGGGGGCCTTAATGGTGTCGTCACGCAGGAAAACATATGTGCACGAACTAAGTGCAACGGGTACATAAGTACGAGGTGGTGTGTGGTGTGCCGGAGGTTGTGGGCGAAGTTTGCTACAATGTAGTTTGACGCGTTCTACCAGGGATGGAAGCTCTGAAGGCGAAGCCACTGGCGTGGGGGCAACTAGTTCACCTGGTAAAACAAGGGGTTGACCATAGACAAATTCAGCTACTGAACCTTTTAAATCTTCTTTAAAAGTGGTGCGTAACCTCAAAAGTACGAAGGGCAGGGCCTCAGTCCAAAGAGGGCCATGGCAGCGTAAGGCAGTTTTAAGAGTCCTATGCCATCTCTCGACGAGTCCGTTGCTCTGAGGATGGTAGGCAGTTGTATGGATCTTGGAAATGCCGCACAACCTACAAATGTCAGAAAACAGAGCGGATTCGAATTGGCGCCCCTGATCGGTTGTCAACACTGCCGGGCACCCGAAGCGTGCTATCCAAGTGTCTATAAAGGCACGAGCAACGGTCTCAGAAGTGATGTTCGGGAGTGGGGTGGCTTCGAACCAACGTGTAGTCCTATCTATGATGGAGAGTACGTATCTGAACCCCTCAGAAGGAGTGAGTGGGCCTACCAAGTCTATGTGTAGGTGTTGGAAACGTTTGTGTGGTTGGGACAAAGTACCCAGCGGGGGGGTGGTGTGCCTGGAAACTTTGTTTTGCTGACATGGAATGCACGATCGGGCCCAGACTTGGCAATCGCGTCGCATGTCACGCCACACAAAACGCTCAGTAACTAGTCTGGTGGAGGCTCGCACTCCAGGATGGGCTAGGCTATGCAGTTTGTCAAAAACTTGTCTCTGTAGGTCCTTGGGAATGAAAGGTCGCAGAGAACCGGTAGATTCGTCACACCACACTTCTCCGGTCACACCTGGGAAAGTTGTTTTGACAGGTTTAAGGGAAGAGTCGTGGTCATTGATGAGCTGCATTATGTTTGGGTCAGCTGACTGCCGCTGCGGGAGGTCTGATAGGTCGAGAACCGAAGTGACAGCTCTGACACGGGACAGGAAATCTGCTACAATATTGTCTGCACCTTTAATGTATCTGACGTCACTTGTAAATTGTAGGATGTAATCAAGATGACGGAAACGTCGTGGCGGAGGGTCAGACGGAGGTTTCTGGATGGCGGCCACAAGGGGTTTGTGATCCGTGAGGATATAAAAGCCACGTCCCTCAAATTCCGTACGAAAATGTTTCACTGCCTCATAGACAGCCAGCAATTCTCTGTCAAAGGCAGAATATTTCTTTTGTGCGTTATTCAGCTTCTTTGAGAAGAACTGGAGGGGGGATGTAACGTCTCCGACAGATTGACTCAAAACAGCACCTATAGCACAGTCACTTGCATCTGTTGTAATAAAGAGGGTGGCATCTGGATGCGGGTGAGCCACAGTTACAGCATTTGCTAATAGATGCTTCAGTTTCTCGAAGGCTGTTTCCATTACTGGGGTCCACGGAACCTGCCGGATGCCGGTAGTGTTTTGGCCTGCCAAGGCATCTGTGAGAGGTGCCTGAACCTCAGCAGCAGCTGGCAAATGTTTCCTATAATAGTTAACTGTTCCTAGGAAACGACGTAATTCTTTATAACTGTCAGGTCGTGGTAATTCTAAAACAGGTTTGACCTTGTCAACAGGGGGTGTGAGGCCCTCAGCTGAAACAACATATCCCAAAAACAGAACTGAAGGTTTGTGAAGTTGCAGCTTCTTATTATTAAGCTCTACACCAGCTGCAACGAGAGTGTCCTTAACTATCTGCAAATGTTCCTTATTCTTTTCCGCAGTAGGGCTGAAAATCAAAATATCATCGAGGTAGACGAAACAAAAGTCTAAGTGGAACAGTACCTCGTTGATAAACCTTTGCCAGGTTTGAGCAGCATTCCGCAACCCGAAAGGCATGAATCTGTATTGGAACAGTCCGAAAGGTGTGGTGATTGCCGTTTTTTCTATGTCCTCCGGGGCCATAGGAATCTGGTGATAGGCACGTTTACAGTCTATCACCGAGAAACACCGGGCGCCGGCCAAAGCGTGGTTAAAGTCTGACACGTTGGGGACGGGATATTTATCGATGATGGTACGAGAATTAAGCTTCGTATAGTCTCCTACCATGCGCCAAGTGCCGTCTTTCTTTGCGACGAAATGAATCGGACTCGACCAACATCCCGAAGAGGGTTCAATAATTCCACCTTTTATTAGTTCGTCGATCTGTTCGCGAGCAACGGGCATAAGTTCGGGTTTGAGACGACGAGGGCGGCACGAAATAGGCGGTCCGTCAATCAGGCGTAGTCTATGAACAGTTCCGTTAGTCACTAAGGCAACGCGGGGCGCCGTGTGCGAGGGAACAGTTTGTATAGGCGCGAGCGTATCGGCCTCCGAGCGAAGCTGCGGCGCTGGCGTCGAGAGTTTACACGATTGCCAACTGCCCGTAGGTAGAGAGTTGCAAACAGGCGAGCCGCGTTGGGTTGAGTTGGTACACTGAGTAATAGTTGCGGAAGGCGCCGCTGGCGAGGCTGAGGGCAGCAGCGGGCGCATAGAAACAGCTGATTGCTGTGAGTTATTGACACTAGCCTGCGCGCGGAAATTTGACTGTCCGGGTAGGCGGGGAGGAGGGGTAGCACTCGTAATAACACTGTCAGAATGAGGACGAGCGCAAACGCAGTTACAGGTAGAGGAATCCCTGTCACAGTTGCGCGCGGGCGCAGGATCACTAGAACACTGACTAACCTGTAGTACTGAAGGCGGGCAGGATGCTTGAAGACTGTTGAGCTGTTCGCGGACAGATGACAGCTCTGAGCTTAAATCCTGCAGCCGACGATGAAGTTCGTGATTCGTAGATTCGATTCGCTCTGCGAGCCACTTGTTTGACCACTCGAGAGACTCGCCGGGGAGATTAGCGCTTTTGGTAGCTAGGCGAACGTTATCTTCGTCCTTAGTTAGAACACTGGCAGGCACACAAGAAATATACAAGTTGCACGCCGGATAGAACACGCGATCGCTTGCTAAATCTATTGTTATTTTGTAATGCCTAAGAAAATCTATACCTATTATAGGTTCTTCGACTTGCGCAACTAAAAATCTCCACTCTAACTCGCACTTGGGGGCGAGGGTGACATTAAAAGAGGTTAGGCCGGTGCACTGGAGATGCGATGCGTTGACTGCTCGAAGTGTAGTCTTCTGCCGGTGCATCTTCCTGTTAGCGAGGCGAGCAGGAAGCAGTGACACGTCGGCTCCGGTGTCCACTAGAAAATTTGTTCCAGAGGAGAGATCTTTCACGTACACCCGGCCATGGTTTCTAGTGGCGTGTGACACAGAATGTAAAGTTGGGTGGCGCTCGTTTAGTTTGCAGGAGGTTGCGCCGCTGCCTACCTGCGATTGTAGTTTGGGTAGGAGCACGGTGGTTTGCAATTGCTTGCTTGCTCTCCAAATCTATAATGGAAGAAACAGTATGTCATTGCTGGCGGCGGAGGAAGCTGCGACCCATGATCTTCCGCGGCGTCAGAAGCGCCGTCGCTGCGTCGAGATGAAGGTGCCGGTAGAGCAACTGACTTGACAGGTCTTGTATTAGACGGTCTAGAAGCGCTGGCGCGGAGTTCGCGTAGCCGGGCAGAATGGACTCTATCGGCGGCGCGTAAGAGTTCGATAACTGACCTGTCCTCGTACGCGGAGATTGCAGTCTGTACAGACAGAGGCAGTTTTTCTGTCCAAATCTCGGTGAGTGTATCGTTTGGCAAGTCGTGTTCGCTGACAAGTAAACGGAGGCATCGCCACAACTGTGATGGAGACCTGTCGCCGAGACGCTCTTCATATATTAGTTGTCTGACATTCTCTCTCCTTGTTTTGGACACACGTTGCAGAATCGTCTGCTTGGCTGCCGTGTACTTCCCTGTCGAGGGAGGGTTCTTGACAAGGTCGTAGATTAATTCGACGCGCTCGTGGAGATGGTTCACAAGGCAGTAAAAACGCGCGTCGTCGTCAAGCCCGTAAACATTGAAAGTTTGCTCTACCAAGTTAAACCAAAACTCTGGGTGAGCAGGTTTGAAAGGAGGTAGCGTGGGCATGTTCTCCAACCGTCGAACAACAGTCTGTGCGAGCGAATTGTCCCTGTGAGCAGGCGATGGATTCTGGAGAAACTGCGGCGACATATTATAAAACTGGTGAAAAGGGTTCGCGTGCAGAGCCTCAGAGGCAACATCGTGTGTCGGAAGTCGGGTAGATGGGTCCCATTGGCGTGGCGGATGAATATTGCACTGCTGATGATTAGGAGTTTGAACGCCGGCTGCCGCATTGTTCGTGTTCAAAACATTTCCGACCGACGCAGGAACACTGAAGTTATGGTCGTAAACGTTCGAGGCACCCTCATGAACTCTATTACACACGTTGTTTACACCCGGTGTGGCGAAAAAGGTGTCCTGCACACGAGGTTCAACAGGCGCGGAATGATATGTAACGGGCGGCCTTTCAAATGCCGTAGCGTTCTGTTGAGTAGAGTTCAGCCTTAAAAATTCCGCTGCATTAGCGGGAGCGGAAGGAAACCTCGGCGTAGAGGAGAGAACCTCTCCAGCACTGCTGTCCCTTGTAAGATTACATTTTGGCGGGCTAACAAAGCCGGAGTCCATAGTAGGCACGGGTATACTGACGAAGTTTGCACAAGGAGTAGCATTCCCGGAGCTGTAAGAAATTTGCTGTCCTTGTCGGTATTCGGCAGGTGGAGGCACACTCACGGGACGGCAGAATCCGGGCGGCGGAGGTCCGTTAGGTGAAGCCATTGTGCACAGTACGGACAATAGGCAGCATGCGAACGCGGGAGCGCGAATATCGCGGTAGACGCGGATGGAAAGCACTTCGGGCGGTAACTCGAAAGCGACACTTGATCGGGGTCACCAATGTGGAGGTTTATAGGATCGGGTCGGATAAGACACCAGACACTCCAACTTTCATACACTGACTTTATTATAACACGTTTACACTATACAAATGTCAGGCGGGAACTGGTGTTTCCGCTTCCTTACAGCAAAGACCTTTCGTAACACAGAAAGATATTACACTTGTCCAAAGTTGTTAGGTATCGATCCCCACACTTCAATTTCAGTTATGGATTATATGGTGTAAAGTTCCCTTCAAGTCCATATTTGCTATTTCCTCTTTATCTTTGAAGATGATTAACAATGAAACGAGGTCCAGCTACGCTGTGCCTTTAAATTCCTTCAAATTATTACACTTCACAGACATTCATAAATTTACACTGTTGCATAAAATAACTGCTGAACAACACATCATTTGTTCTGATTAATTATGACACTTTTATTGGCAATTAGATACAATGCCAGAATAAGTACACATATCTCTTTTGCACATTATATCCAATCTCAACAGTCAAAAACCAGAAGAATTAAAACAAAAGCTTTCACACATGGAGTTCATATATAAACACTGAGTTTCTATATTGTTTACTCCATGATTCTCTTCTGCCCTCTTCTCTTACAGTCCACTTTGCAATGCCGACCGCTTGACATATCTGCAATGTGTGACAGTTGCCATCCCTTTCTTCGTGTGCATGCATGCGTGCGTGCATGCGTGTGCACGCGTGCTCACACACACACACACACACACACACACACACACACACACACACACACGAAGGAAGGGATGGCAACTCTCACACATTCACACACCACTCAAAATAGAAGAGGTTTGGGATAGAGAGGTAGAAACTGTAAGGTATGGAAAAAAGGGAAGTTATAGGTTAAACCCTGGATGATTTCGGCACTGGAGAATGTATTGTAGGGATAGCTACCAACTGTGCAGTTCAGAATAGCTGGTGGTGGATGGGAGGATCCAGATGGCATGGGTTGTAAGGCAGCCATTGAAATCAACCATGTGCTCCGCTGGATGCTGTGACACAGGGTGGTCTACCTTGCTTTTGGCCATTCATCCTAATGTGCATGAATGTGCGATCATGTGAGCGCTAGAGTGTGTGTGTGTGTGTGTGTGTGTGTGTGTGTGTGTGTGTGTGTGTGTGTGTATTTATTATTATTATTATATTTTTCTCCCCTCACCCGCCTCACCACTCCTTTCCTAAGCTGCATCTCATTATTCCCATCTAGGCCGTGCTGTACCCATACCCACCACTGTGACGTAACCCTCCTATCCTCTCTCCCTCTCCCCCCCCCTCCCGTCCCTGATTTACACACTACAAAGCGTGATTCAAAGTGCGGCAGCTGGAGGTGATGGTTGTATGGCTGTGCTGTCTGCCTGTGTGATTGCATGAGTGTTCTATTTTCTGAAGAAAGCGGACTCTGAATGTGGCTCTCCAGCAAGGATACAACTTCCTTAAATCCTGCCCCGAAATGAGATCCATCCTTCATGACATCCTTCCCTCTCCACCGAGAGTGTCTTTCTGCCGCCCACCTAACCTCCTAGTCCATCCCTATGAAATCCCCAAACAACCTTCCCTACCTTCTGGCTCCTACCCTTGTAACCACCCCGGTTCTAAAACCTGTCCTATGTACCCTTCCACCACCACCACTTACTCCAGTCCCGTAACCTGGAAGGTGTACACGATCAAAGGCAGAGCCACTTGCGATAGTACCCATGTGATTTACCAACTGACATGCCTGCACTGTGAAGAGTTCTATGTGGGAATGACCAGCAACAATCTGTCCATTCACATGTCAGGCAGACAGTGTTTGTTGGTAATGAGGATCACCCTGTGGCTAAACACACCTTGGTGCACGGCCAGCACATCTTGGCACAGTGTTATACCGTCTGGGTTATCTGGATACTTCCCACTGACACCAATCTTTCAGAACTCTGGAGATGGGAACTTGCCCTTCAGCATATTCTCTCTTCCCGTTGCCCACCTGGTCTCAACCTCCACTAAATTCAAATTCCCTCACACTGTCTTTAACATCTTTGCCTCGGTTCTCTGGACAGAGCCTGTGTCTCAAGTGGTATCTCTGTCCAACTTTTTACAAATATCTGTCTAGGTGTGTTTGCGTTTGGATATGTGTGTGTGTGTATTTGTTTACCCCCCCCCCCCCTCCCAAGGTAAGTCTTTCCTTTCCCGGGATTGGAATGGCTCCTTACCCACTTCCTTAAAACCCCCATCATTTCCTTCCCCCCCCCCCTCCTTCCCTTCTGCCTGAAGAAGCAGCTAGGCTCCAAAAGCTAGTGCGCGAGTGCACACACACGCGCAGTAACTGTATGGCAAAGCCACATTAGCTGATGTTACAAGGCCAGCTCAGTCAATCATCCAGACTGTTGCCCCTCTAACTACTGAAAAGGCTGCTGCCCCTCTTCAGGAACCATACATTTGTCTGGCCTCTCCACAGATACCCCACCACTGTGGTTGCACCTAAGGTACAGCTATCTGTATCATCGAGGCACGCAAGTCTTGCCACCAAGGCA
Source organism: Locusta migratoria (assembly GCA_026315105.1). Taxonomy (NCBI): domain Eukaryota; kingdom Metazoa; phylum Arthropoda; class Insecta; order Orthoptera; family Acrididae; genus Locusta; species Locusta migratoria. The sequence continues at coordinate 805,198,825 of CM048745.1, read as the reverse complement.
ATGTCTGTGACTCATGAGGGTGGTGGATCCAAGGTTTAACAATTAAGAAAGATATGATGCATATTGAATATTTAATTAACATGAATATTCTTTGTAAGGGAAAAAATCTCATACGTTTTATCATTTCAAAAAAATGTCAAATTGGAGGCAACAAAAATTTGCTACTATCTCCTCACCAAAGTGATTTCAAGTGCAGCAACTGAAGATAATGTTTCAGTGTCTGTGAATTGTGTCTGAGTGATTATGTGAATGATCTTTTCTGGCTGATAAACCCTCATGCCCCATGGCTAAATACTTTCGCTGCAGTATCAGCACAGGCATGCAACTCTCCAGCGTGAATAATTGTGCAGTGGCGGCGGCAGCAGCAGCAGCAGCAGCAGCACATCAGTAGTTACTGAATGCGTTCTCTCTGTGTCCCCACCCATAACTTGGGAGCAGTCTCAGTATATATTGGTAACCAATGACAGATGTCCCTGGCAACCTATGGAAGTGTCACTCTCCTATTTATTTATTTATTTTACAATATTTGGATACCTATGTTATAGTGCATGAAAAAGTAAGGGAACATACACATTGCTTTAGCGGCAGTAAACATATCTAAGGGGTGATAGGGTCCTTCCAAAAACATAAGGCTAAAATGGAAAAATTGTGATAACTTAGAAAGAGATTAGTGAAGCGATTTTAATGATTTTTGTTATGAAATTATCTTTTGACAAAATACGAAAACTGGTGTAGGTATATTGGAGGGGGATGAAGATCAGGGGGACAACTACCCTGAAAGGGACAAATTTTTTTTGCTGCAAAAATAATTTTTAATTAAACTGAAGTATAATGTATTAAAATTTCAAAAGGAAACCCACACGTTCAAACAATGAATTGGGTTTTGACACACAAAATGAAAATTGAGAGATGCAAGGGGACTTGCCCTAATTAAGCAGTGGGAAGAGATGTAACTCTGGCCATGCGACTACCACGCGCTACATCACGGGCAACGCTAACACCGGTGGTGAAAATCAATAAATATTTTTAACATTTTTTTTTTACTTTCATTTGCTATTATTTCAAAAGTAGATTTACAGTATTTTGAAAGTTGCATGTCAAGTTACTGTCTATTCAAACATATAATAATGGAAAGTCCAGGTTGGAATTAATAATATAGTAATAAGGACAGTTTACAACTCACCGCGAAGATTCGAAACGTAGCAGCCGGAGGTGTTGGTTATATGACTGTGTTGTGCGCCTGTGTTATTGCGCGAGTATATGAAGTTCTGAAGAAGGCCATGGCCGATAGCTGAAAGTGTTGTATGTGCGTGTCTTTTGTATGTGCCTGTCGCAGCTCGTCACCACATCTTTGCGGCGAGTTGTAAACTGTCCTTATTACTATATTATTGTCTATTCAAACATTTTTTCAAGTTTTGTCCACTTTGCTCAATCAGCGATACTGAATTTTGAGAATATGATTTTGGATTCAGCAACTTGAAGTACCAGTATATTAAAGAGCTGAAACAGTTCAAAACAAATATTTCGTAAACTTCAACAAATACTGAATAATTCCACAGACCAAAAGTGAGGAGAGCAGCTGGTGTAATTGGTTAATACAGACCGTTAAAAATGCACAAAATTATGATTTTTAACAAAAACCTATTTTTTAATGGAAACCTTTGTTATTTTTAGCACAACTGAAAATATAAAAAATTCTTAATGAACCACATCAGAGGCTGGGGTTTTGGGATACTAGGAAGGTCCGGCCTGGTCCAGGTATATTTATCATATTTTTATGATATGGACTGAGGGCCAGGACACTATCCTTCTTCCTTCAAAACCACAACTCCTTCACCCCATTCGCTTCACTAGGTCATCCTCAACCCACCACGCCACACTCCTGGATGTTAATCTCCATCCACCGATGGCTCCATCCACATTTCCTTCCACATTAAACCTACTGACCATGAACAGTACCTACACTTTGATAGTTGTCATCACTTGGACATCAAAATATTCCTCCCTTACAGCCTGGCCACCCTTGGGCAGCATATCTGCAGTGGCAAGAACTCCCTTTCTCAATATGCTGAAAGTCTCACAAAGGACTTTACAGGCAAAAAACCACCCCACAGATGTAGTCCACAAATAGATCTCCCATGCCATGTCCCCTCAGATGCCAAATCCTCTTTCACCATGAGTAACCAGTCACAACACTGCCGTCTCGGAAAGTAATGTGTTAGACCACACGGCTAACCGAGCGGGTGGTAAGTGTGCCTGTGTGAATGCTCTGTATTCTGAAGAATGCCAGTGACTGATAACTTTAAGTGTTGTATGTGAGTGACATAGCTCGTCATAACACATTGCAGTGAGTTGTAAACTGTCATTATCTACCAGAAACCAGCTTTGAATAGTGCTTTTATTGCGAAAACCTTTATGGTGTGCTGCATGGTATTTATAAATTTTTGTTAGTCATTATTTGCATATCAGAATTTGTAACAAAAAAGAGATCAGACCCAACCATACAAGAATAAATTAAACAAACCTATAACAATAACTCTATCATTTGCAACAGCTACTTTGTAAAATTGTATGCCACATATTTGTAGATGTTTATTTTATTTAAATTACCAGGACCTGGAAGAGCAGTTGAATGGAATGGACATTGTTTTGAAAGCAGACTGTAAAATGAACAGTAATACAAATAACGAACACTGGACCGGACTTTGAACAACAGACGTAAGACTGTTACTTGCTATGACAAACAAAGTCTCACTTATAATGCTACTCCGAGGAGCACTGTTCTCTTGCTCAAAACAGTCAGAGACATCATTGACTCAATACCTAAAATAGTGTGGAGAAAGAAAGAACACAATAAAAAAGGAAAAGGCTTCCACGAAAAACCAATTCATGGAGCTTCCTGTGGATAAGATGCCTCCAAGTAGTATCCTAGGCTCATTTTATGTCAAAAAAAAGATACCCAAAAGCTGCTGCCATCACAGGAAAGCCTGCTATATAACAGTTTCCAGGAAGGTCAGGTTATCAAAGGTAGACCAATATTTTCTGAACCCACACTGACAATGACTATGAGTTGCCTGGATTCTAACATCCACACAAGGCGGCAATTGACCATCCGCTGTCTTTCCCATGCAGCTAGTGAGAGCTATAATATGATAACTACTCTGGCTCATATGGTCCATCCCTAGTTTTAAAATAGGAACTAAAACTGCTTCACTCCATGAGCTGGGATAATGACCTGACACGCAAACAGCATTAAATAGTAAGAGGAGGATTTCTCTGAAGCATACTAAAATGTATCCTATCACATCCATGTCATGTATCACAAATGGCAGACAAAGCAGAATCTAGCTCTCACATGGAGAAAGGGCAGTTTTATTCTTCTGCAACGGTGGACGTGAAGTCCAAACTACCCTTCTCAGCACCCTTTCTGTGGTGCTGGACAGAAGAATATGGCTGGGCAGTGGAAGTTACAGTGTCTAAGTACTCCGCCATAGTCTGTGTACTGCCATGATCTCTTCTTACTCTCTCTTATAACTCTGCGACATTTTGCCCTCACTAACCGAAAGGCTACAAGATTCTCTGCAGTGGGCTGACACTTGAATTTTCGCAGAGCCATTCATCTTACCCACATTGCAGAGTGGTGTTGTTCTGTCCACCAAGGGACAGGATGCCGTTTTAATTGACCCATGGACTGAGGAATGGATGCTTCAGCAATGCAAACCATCAGTTGCGTAATATGGTCAACCCATTCCTGGACGCTTATCATGTTGTTCAAGGTTGAACAAGGACCAGTCTGCCTGACTAAGCACCGATTTTGGCAGGGTTCTGGTGGGTACCACTCTGTCTGACAGATGAATCCAGGCAAAGAAGAGGTCATTGCCGTGTAAGTCATCAACCACTTCCCATTCAACATAGTGGGCAAGTGATGGAGAAGAGAGCGAGAGATCAATAGCGGAGAACAATCCTGTCGTAGGACAGAAGTGTGTGCTCTGCCCTGTATTTAGCAAATGTGCACTGTACAACAAAAGAATCCTCTCAATTACTCTACCCCTGGGTGGGGATGGGCTATGAGCCCTCTCGAGTCATTATTATTAAAATATGTATCTTACACGAAACAAGTACTTCATTTTTACTAAAAGCAAATATTCATTCTGCAGGTATTTATACTTACATGAGACAAAAATGCTACCTGTTACACCCAATTAACTCCTTACACACAATTACTAATTGCAGAAAAAAAAATGTCAGAGCTTACAGTATTAGCCAGCGTTACATACCTAAGCTTCCGTCCTTATTTCAACTTGAAGCTTTGGTACTTTCTCAACACAGCCACCACAATTTACATACCGTGGCAGAGCGGCGCTTCTGCTACGATGTGCGAGGTCGTTCCCCGTTGGGGATTCGAATCTCCCCCCCCCCCCCACCCCATCGGGCATGGATGTTTGTGCCGTCTTTAATATAAGCTAGTTAGTTCATAAGTAGTTTGTAAGTTGAGGGACTGATGACCCCGCAGGTATGTCCCATAAGCTTTACAAACATTTTGATATAAACAATTTACAACTACAATACTGACTTGGTTGTTACACCCTCATTCTATTCAAAAGTTTGGAGAGTGTTAATTTCGATGCATTTTGTATGTTGTTACAGCCAAATTAAAAATTACAGTTTTCCGATACTGTTGGACTGTTTCCGGCAATATCCAAATTTTTTACCAAATTTCTTTTTAATATAGTTTGAACTGATAACATACACAATACCAGGGTATTTTGTATGACTTGCAGTAATATAAGAATGCACTTTTCTATCCTTATATGTATGTTTCATAGCTAGATATATTGCGTAATTTTAAATGTCCTACCATGCCTCTTGTATTTTTTGCTACTCTACATAGCTTTGCAACAGACATTTCCATCCTGCCAGCTCCGTGACTTTGGTTTTCACGAATACAATGCTCATGTTTAAATGATAATCACAGCCAGCTGCAAGTGTATCACACAACCGCAGCACATGGCATGCCGTGACGTACTGTCCCGCCGGACCACGGCATGCGCCGCTTCTAGAAAATCGTGTGAGCATTGGCAGCTCGAGAAATTCTCAGTGTGCTCGAGTGGCCGCATGTTGCACTCACATCCCTGCCCCTGTGGCAGGTATTTGAGGAGCTCCAAAGTACACTGTGTGCATTAAAATCACCACACAGGATGAACGGTTGGGGTAGCTGAGTTAGAAGATCATGGAGAGCAATCTCATTGAGTGCATCAAGCGATGCTGGGAGGGGAGGGGGGGAAGTAAAGTGAGCATATCGTCAATCAGTGATGCAAGGGCACAGACACTGCAAGTGCTTCCAAGTGTGTGGTGAGTTAGACAGACGAGGAGTGGTAGGTGGCGTTGAAAATAGTCTCCCCATCTTCAGATCTCATGCTAGTTGGAGCGTGACATTTGCCCTTGACGTTCATCCAGCTCAACGAGTTCTGGAGCAGAGTCAGAAAGGAGGTCAAGTACAATGACCTCTATGTAATCAGATGCTCTATTGCCTGCATGTTTTCCTGTTGCTTTTGACAGTAGTGGTAGCAGGAGTAGAAAGGCAGTGCTGGCCTTCTGAATAGCTTCTGGCTTTGAAGGTGCCAGGACCTGGCCAACAGCCTCTGCCTGGGAGGGTGCCAAAGCTCTGTAATGGTGACACCAGTAGCTTTTTCAGATGTACATGGCAGGACTTAAGGTCCTTTTAACACGGTGACTGCTATGTGACTGGCGGCGGGCACAGCATTTGTACGTTTCCAACACGCGCGCGCGCGCGCGCGCGCACACACACACACACACACACACACACACGTACGTTCGTGAAACATACTGTGGGTCAATATGGCCTGAAAGATGATTTCAGAATGATGATTATATCAGTTTAGCCCTGGTCTCCATGTCAGGCTTGGATGTTGTTATTCGAGCTTTAGAGTGCTCAACAATGCAGACATCAATACCTGTACTAGGAATAGATGAGTCCAATATTGCTAAATGGCACAGGCAGGGAAAGAGAGAAAATGAAAGGATGTTCTTCCTCCTATATCATATGTAAAATAATGTAAGGTTCAGTGTATGACATGACAGTGCCCCCAGGCTGATGCCGCACACTTGTATTTTATAGAGCCACACACATCGGCACATTTAAATCGCGCGCGCGGGAAATACAAGCTTCGGGAAGTTTGTGACGTAGGGGTTTTTCCGCGGGGCTGGAAAAACGGAAGCCGAGTCGCGTGGGGGAAGGGAGAGTGGCGTGGACTGCCGAGGACGGCGGAGCGTGGTGGCTCGTCGCGGCATTTTTCTGTAAAAACGTGGGATAGCTTTTCGCGGCTGAAGTACTGTTTTTTCGTATGCCTTTTGAGTTAAATGATTCCGGTGTGTGGGCCAAAGTGCGAAGTTGCGTGGGGGCTCGAGTCACAAAAAACATCTTTATAAATTTAAACACGTGCATAGAAAAATTAAACGTATTTGAAACAACATCTGTGTGATGAACATTATTTTTTCGCAACTCGCCCTGTACGCCCATAAGTCTGTATAATTGGTATGTACTTTTGTTTATCAATTGAAAAATGTATTAAGGCGCACGTGGACGGAACAGCACCAAAGCGGGAATCATTTAATATCATCCCCTAAACGACCACAAAACATTTTTCCACCAGAAAGAGGGAAAAGCATGTTCCGCCCCGTCGCATATGGGGGCTCGTCCATTTCGCGAAACTGTGTGTAGTGTGTACTGAGACACGTTCCGACTCGTCCATTTCGTGAAATAGTGTGTTCCGGTTTCGCCCATTTGAAGCGAAGTTACGTCGCGGCTCGTTCATTTCGAGTGCAAAGTACATTCCGACTCGCGTGTTGAAGAAAATTTTAGCGGCCCACGGCAGCGAGTGTGCGGCAGGCAGCAACAGCGTAACCGGGAGACGCGGCGGCAACAGCCGGTATATTCCAGACCATCACCGTGCGGCGGCAGATACGGCGCACAACAGCGGCGATTTCGGCATCGGCAGCTCAGCACGGAAACACGACGCAGTTACGCAGTGGACTTGCAGCACAGACAAAGAGATAAGTGTCGCAGCAGGCTTTTATTTTGTTGATTTCAGTTCTCTTGTCCCCAGCCATGAGTACCGAAACTGATAGGGTTTTAAGTGATAGTGAATCCTTAGAGAGTGGTAGTGGGTTTGAAGCCCCAACACAATCTAAGGCAGATGAAATGAAAGCAATGATGGGTTGGATGATAACTGAATTAAAAAATACTGTAGGGGGACTGGAAACAAAAATGGGAAATTCAATTATAAGTATAAAATCTGAAATGGGGAATTCAATTGCTGAAATGGGAAACTCAATAAAAAATTCAATGGGTGTTTTAAAAAATGAAATAATCTCGGACTTTGACAAAAGATTAGAAGATTTGAGTGAAAAATTTGAAGTTAGAGAAAAGGATCTGAATGCCAGAATTGGTGCTGTTGAGACTAAGTTGAATGACAGGATAGAAACAGGAAAACAGATTTGTGAAATCAGGAATGAGGACACTAGGCAGGCTTTAATTGACATAAACAAAAGGATTGTGGCTGGTGTTGATGAAACTAAGACAAGTTTGGAAAATACAAAAAGTATTTTAAGAAAGGAAATAGAACAGGTAGTAGCTGTAAATAAATGTAGTATAGAAAAGGTGAATAGTAGGATGGCTGATTTAGAATTGTGCTCTGCATCTGCAAATACTGGTTGGTTTGGGATGCAGATACCAAATTGTAAAACTTTTTCAGGGGAAAGTAACTACCATGTAGTAGATTTTATTGCAGCATGCAAAGATCAATTCCTGCCTGGAATGACTGATAATTGCAAAATAAAATACATCAAAAGAATGTTAGAAGGTCCTGCACAGACGTGGGCTAACCAATGTGCTGAGAAATTCATTTCCTTTGAAGTTTTCGAAAAGCTAATTTTAGATAAGTACTGGAGCCAGGCTAAACAAGTCAGGTTACAAAATGAATTCTTAAATGGAGTTGCTTACAAGGGGGATAAACAGACTATGAAAGAATTCTGTCAGGAAGAGTTAAGGAAATTGGTGCACTTAGATAGACCATTAGGAGCTCTTACTGAAATATACACTCTTTGCCGGAGGTTGCCACAGAATTTAAATTTGCAACTTATACACTGCCCTACTGACTCTACTGAAAAATTTCTAGATTTTATAGAAAAACTAGATCATGCAATGGCACATGAACCTAGACATGGGGAGCCCCAACATATAGCTAACCAAAGGGAACATAATAGGAATACCAGAAATTGGGGAAATAAGCAGCATGACCACCACCAAGAAAGGAACGTGAATGAAAATTGGAGAAATAAAGGGGGTAGATGGAATGGTGATGATAGGAATCTGAGAGATTCATGGGGAAGAACTAACAGGGATGATCGAAGGTTAACACAGGAAAATGGAGAAAGAAGAAGGGAACAAAATAGAAACGAACAACACAGACAACATTCGGAAAACTAGAATTTGTTCCAAATGGGGTCCGATTTGGGACGGGATACAAGGTACGAAATAGGACCGAGAGAAGGATAAATAATTACAAGCCAGATAGCAGGGGATCAGATAGGAATAACTATGACCAGAATAGAGAGAAAAGGGAAGAAAGAATATGTAATATGGATGCAATATTGGGTAATGAAGAAATGGTTGGGGGATGGTTTACACAGCATGATAAAAGAAATGCAAATAAGAGAAGAAATCATAAAAATCCAAGTGAAGATTGTAATGTGGGAGATTTGTTTAGTGAAAGAGTAAGTAGTGGGAGAGATGCTGAAGAAAACAGCATTGGTTTGGCTTCTGTATTAGGTGAATCAGGTTTGCATGCGGAGCATAAGTGTGTGATTGAATGTAAGAGTATGCCAAGTGGATGTGTGAATGGTAGCAAAAGTGTCATTGAACTAGATGAGACAAAATCAAATATTAATATGTGTGAAAAAAATGTGGGTATTCCAAAGTTTAAAGCAAACACTAATGACAGTGTAATAAGAGCTGTATCTGGTTTGGTGCAAATTGATGATGTGTGGTTTGATGATGTAAATGTAAATAAGAATGTACAAGCACCATTAATTAATGAAGACTGGGAACAGGGTGAGAAGAGTAAATTTAAAGGCTGGGTGAAGAAGGTCAATTGGATTAGGAAATGGGCACCAGATGATTGGGCAATTCATAAATATGACTATATAAAAAGATTAGGAGAGCAATGTGGGAAAAATGAGACATATTACAATGTTCTTAAAGAAATATTTGGAGGGGATCCAGAATTTGATGAATTGAGGGGACAAAGCATATTCTCATTGGAAACTAATAAAATGAATGATGAACATGACTCTGTAAATGATGGATCTAGTGATGAACAAGAAATAGGGGATGATATACAAACTTTTGTCATATATAATAGTAAACTGTATGACGGTATGAAAGAGGTGTTTGAAAAAGTATTTGCAGGTGATAACATAGAACCATATAGCCCTAGTAGTGAGGATCAGGTATGCAACATGGTAAAGTACTGCATACATGAAATAGAAGACGACCCGTTAGCAGAGACTGAATTAGAGACAAATGTGAATGAATATGTGCAGCCAATCATAAATGTCACTGTTGGAGGGGTATGTGAAAATGCACTGATTGATACTGGGAGCTCTATTAGTGGCATTGCAGAAGACTTTTACAATCAGATTAGGACCACAGGAACAGTTGAATTTCCAGTCACAGGGGTGAGAATAAAAAATGCAACTGGAACTTACAGCAAGCCAGTGAGTAAGGAGGTTGTATTAGATGTAAATATAGAAGGGAAAATGTTTAGTCATGTTTTTCTGGTAATAAGAAATCTCTGTCTAAATCTTGTGCTAGGCAATGATTTTCTATGTAAAAATGGGGCTTGCATTGATTGTAAGGATCAGGTGCTGGAACTACATTCTGGAGGATGCATGAAAAGGGTTAAATTTAGAAGTGCAAGTAATGATAAGGATTTAGTGGCATGTCTGCACATAGCCAAATGTACAATGGATGAGGCAGAGGTCGAGGAAGTGATACGAAGGAAGGTAAACAATACTAAGGGAATTTATGATCATGCAAAGGGGGAGCCGTATTATTTACTGACAGACAATAAGTATGTATTTTCCGAAAAGCCAGGTAAAGTACCAAAATTTAAATATTCAGTAAGGGTAAAACCACATGAGCCTAGTATTGTGAGGAAAGGTATGGGGTAAAGCAGTCTCAGAGAATGATCAGTGTATATAGTAGGGTAAGGATTTGTGTAAATTTATTTTTGTAACTTTATTGTATATCTGTGATTAATTTATGTGAAGCAGTAAGGACAGGGTTTAAAATTCAGATGTGGTGAAAATATGTACATAAAGGAGTAGATTATGTTATAAAGTACACATGTGAACTGAAGATTTTGAGTTTTACATGTTGACACTAGACCTGTGGAAGTCGTTTTTTTAATTAGTCCCAGATTAGGATTAGGCAGTGCAATTAGTTTTAAATATGGTAGTTTGGAATAGGTGAGAATAATGTGGAAATGCACACAGTTAAAAATATATATACATATATATATATTTTTTTTTTTTTTGGTGCATTGGGGGTAGAGAAATGTTTGTATAGGGATATTGTGCATCCAAAAGATCATGTTGTATGTAAGTAGGAAATTCTGTGTGTATCATATCAAAGTCTCAAAATTTGCAGAAGGGATGTAAGATTATAAAAACAAAATAAAATCTATATTTTCTGATATGAAAGATAATTAAATGAATTGAATAGTTTGTCAGAAGTACAAAAAAAAAAAAAAAAAAAAAAAGTTTTCTTAAGAGTTGATTTTGTGAGATGGCAATTTGGCTACAGTATTAGATTACAATCTCTAAATCCACATACAAATGACAATAACCATGCCTCATCTTGAGTTTATTTTCATTGGAGCGGCCTGAGGGATATAAAATAAAAGAACAATGACTTCGACTTTTCTGTGTAACTGTATGAAGTTCTGTTTTGATTGTGCTAAATCTGGATAGCAGAGGGGTGGGGTGTGAATCTGATGGATCCCTGGTATAATATATTTGCCAAAAGAAAAATCATTTGTATTCTTTTTTGTTTTCTCTCTCTCTCCTTTTCATTGCTTTCATGCCAGCTGAGAGGACAAGAGAGCTAAAATCATTGCCAGTAGCCTGAACTGCACCGGCTTACAAACTGAAAAAAAAAAAAGAAGTGTAAGGACCAGTGCCCATATACTGAAGTGCAACACAAGGGATGTTGAAAGTGAAACAGTGCAACGGGAAGTTTATATTAAAAACGATGGTATTCATTCCATAATGAGACAATGACATGGGGCATACCCATGAATATTAGTGATTTTTTTATTGTATGTTCTTGTTGATATGTGTCACATATACAAACTTTAAATATGTACAATTTCACAAAATTTAATTTTTGTCTCTAGTTGTAAGATTTTTTTTGTATTGTATTTTCTTAATTTTGTTTAAGGGGTATGTGTGTTATATTTTGGTGCTACTTGCGACATCCTACACTATGTTTGGAAGTCGCAAGTGGGGGTATTATGACATGACAGTGCCCCCAGGCTGATGCCGCACACTTGTATTTTATAGCCACACACATCGGCACATTTAAATCGCGCGCGCGCGCGCGAACGCGCGCGGGAAATACAAGCTTCGGGAAGTTTGTGACGTAGGGGTTTTTCCGCGGGGCTGGAAAAACGGAAGCCGAGTCGCGTGGGGGAAGGGAGAGTGGCGTGGACTGCCGAGGACGGCGGAGCGTGGTGGCTCGTCGCGGCATTTTTCTGTAAAAACGTGGGATAGCTTTTCGCGGCTGAAGTACCGTTTTTTCGTATGCCTTTTGAGTTAAATGATTCCGGTGTGTGGGCCAAAGTGCAAAGTTGCGTGGGGGGCTCGAGTCACAAAAAACATCTTTATAAATTTAAACACGTGCATAGAAAAATTAAACGTATTTGAAACAACATCTGTGTGATGAACATTATTTTTTCGCAACTCGCCCTGTACGCCCATAAGTCTGTATAATTGGTATGTACTTTTGTTTATCAATTGAAAAATGTATTAAGGCGCACATGGACGGAACAGCACCAAAGCGGGAATCATTTAATATCATCCCCTAAACGACCACAAAACATTTTTCCACCAGAAAGAGGGAAAAGCATGTTCCGCCCCGTCGCAAGTGGCACTAATAAGAAAACTAGACAAAAACCCCGGCTTGGAGGTGAAACATCCATCACTAGAGCGGAGAGCAGCTACGAAGGCGGGTCAAGGTCGGATGCGCAGTAGCAAACGGAAGTGCACCACGTGACCTTCAGCCAACCACACGCCAGTGGCATTCCTGCCTTCGTACTGTGTTCGTGAAGTTCGGTGTTTATTAGTGTCTGTGTTCTGTGGTAAGTGATTATTTTGCCATAATAGTGTACATTATGAGTGACATTAAGCAATCACGCCAAGTTCTGCACAAACAGGCAAGAGGAATAGTGTACCGTGTGTATCAGTACTTCAAAAGTCTGTCTTCTGCTGATGCCGCGCCGGCACAAAGTGCGGGTCGCGCCGTTGCCAGATGCCAGGAGCAGACGGCTGAGGCTTGCAGTATTGGCTTGAGGACTGTTCAGAGGATCTCCAGCGTCTCTGCTGGCATGTGGCTCAGCTGTTTCTAAATCGCCAGGTAAACGTCACAATCGGAAGAAAGAAGTGGGTGAGCTAGACGATTTCGTGAAAAACGTTTTTGGTCGCATAATATTCAGCATGTACGCTAGAGGCGAATATCCGACTGTTGAAAAATTGGTTTCACATATGGAAGAAGCAGAAAAGTTTAACGGAAGCATATGGACCATGTTGAGGTTACTGAAGAACATGGGGTTCAGGTATAAGAAAACAAATGACGGGAGGAAATTATTGTTAGAACGTAGCGACATTGTAACTGCAAGGACTGTGTTTTTAAGAACAATGCAATGCAGCAGATTAGAGAAGCCGGCATCTCTCGAATTTATTATTTAGATGAGACTTTCGTCAACCAGAATCATGCAAGGGCTATGTGCTGGAAAATGAGTGATGGATAGGGTGGACTGAAAGTTCCAGTGGGTAAGGGCGGCAGAATTATAGTGATTCATGTCGGATCAGCAGAAACTGGCTTCATTCCCCAGAGTAAGCTGATTTTTAAGGCTTCAAAGGCTAATAATTCTGAAGATTACCATTCTGAGATGACATATAGTATCTTCAAAAAGTTGTTTAAAGAACAACTGTTGCCATACATACCTCCCTGTTCTGTTATTGTCATGGACAATGCAAGCATCCATTCCGTGCAAGTCAACAAAGTTCCTTCCACAAATTCCAGAAAGGGGGACATTATTACATGGTTAACATCAAACGGAATACCTCACAGCTCCTCACATACCAGAGCAGAATTGCTGGTTATTGTCAATGCAAACAAGCCAGCATACAAAGTTTATGAGATAGATGAAATTGCAAAACAGCATGGACATAGTGGTGTTAGGTTACCGCCATATCTTTGTCACTATAACCCAATTGAACTGGTATGGGCTCAGGTCAAAGCATATATTGCAGAAAAAAACAAAACATTGAAAATTGCAGATGCTGAGAGACTTACGGACGAGGCAATAGAGAGCATCTCAGCTTGCCTAAGACATGCAGAGAAATTGCAGGAAGAAGATCACGAGAGAGAAATTGGCAGGGACACTATTCGTAATAAATCTTGCAGAGTGCGATTCTTCGACGTCCCACAGCGAAGAAGACGATGGCATTGGTTTTTTACCGTGAGTATGTAAGTAGCCTATCACTTACTAGTACTTATGATTTTGTTCCTATGACTGACTGAAGCTACTTTTATTAATAATTATTCATAAAACAATGTTCTTATAAGTTGCACATGATGTAGGACGTGATCATTATTTGGATTATTAATAATATTTTGTTATATTCACAGAACAGAACAACTGTGACTGTTAAAATCCCTTATTAAATAATACGGTTTCACAATTTACAATTGCTTTCTCAGGTGTTTTATCAGTTTATAAGTGAATAAAGAACTATTACAGTTAAAACACTCTCAGTATTTTTAATATGGAGGCAGAAAGGTCTGTCTGTTTACGTCAAACCATTAAAATATTCTCTTATATGACGATTTGACGTAAGTAAACAAGACCTTCCCGCCTATATATTAAAAATATTGAAATTCTGACAGTTCTTTATTCATTTGTAAACAGATAAAGCACCTAAGGATGCAATTGTAAATTTCGGAACCGGTCATGTTCTTTAATAAAGAATTTTAATAATTGCAGCGGTTCTGCTGTCCTGTTCTTATAAATATGGAAACTGGACTGTGTGTGTGTGTGTTTTAAGCTTAATATGTTCTTGTTAGGATCGCGCTGTTGTTGTTGTTGTTGTTGTTGGTTGTTTTGAGGGGACTAAACAGCTAGGTTATCAGTCCCCTGTTCCTAGCTGAGAGTCAACTGTCAATAAAGATAAAACAATGCCCTGAAAGTGACATCGCATAAAAGGGCAGGTTAAGAATGGACGAGCCACTGACAATACAAAACGAAGACACACAGAATTAGTAAAAGAAAGTCACGAATAAAACTGGATAGCAGAGTACCTTGGCTGGCTGATCACAAAGAAAAAACAGGATGAGCCAGCCACACTGCACACAATAAGAACTCCTGAGGACGTGAAAAGGTAAAAAGCTGGGTTGCTGGTGGCCTAAGATATCAGGCCTCAACACCCACGGTTAGATAGATGCATAATAACCAGAAGCGCGGATAAAACTTAAAACTTTGTTAGCCATAGAGGCATCGTCACCTAAAACTAAGGGTAGTGCGTCTGGGAGATTAAAAGAATGCCGCAGATTGGCTAAAAGCGAACAGTCCATCAAGAGATGGGCCACTGTCATTGCGGCACCACATCGACACACGGGCGGGGACTCACGGCGAAGGAGATACCCATGGGTCAACCACGTGTGCCCAATACGGAGGCGGCAGAGGACAACCGCCTCTCGGCGGATCGGCCGCTGTGAAGACTTCCACAGGGTTGTGGATAGCTTCACTGCTCGGAGCTTGTTTGTTGCACTCGTGGTAGACCATTCGGCACTCCAAGCATCACGCACCTTCTTGTGCAATGATGTCCTGAGGTCTGATTCCATGACGCCAATGGTGAAGGGTGACGCAGTGGCGGCCTGTTTGGCCAACCGGTCAACACGTTCATTCCCCAAAATGCCGACGTGGCCAGGGGTCCATAGGAAGACCACAGATCGGCCAGATTTGCCAAGAGAGTAAGTAGTGTCTTGAATGGACTGCACTAACGGGTGACTAGGGAAGAACTGGTCGAGTGCCTGCAAGCCACTCAGGGAGTCACTACAGATGACAAATGACCCCCTGGAGCAGGCTCGGAGGTGTTCTAGAGCCTTGAGGATAGCGACCAGCTCCGCAGTAAAGACACTACTTTCACGGGGCAATGAATGTTGTTCGACATGGTCACCATGGAGACATGCATACCCAGCACGACCATCAGCTAGGGACCCATCAGTATAGATGGCTTCAGCACCACGGAAAGAGTTGAAGAGATCCAGGAACTGGTGTCGGAGTTGCATTGGAGAAACGGAGTCCTTTGATCTATTGGCCAGATCCAGACAAAGCTGCAAACGAGGAATGGACCAAGGAGGGGTTTGAAAGGAATAGTGGAAAGTGGCAGGGAGTGGTTGGGATTTGAGGGACGAAAGTAGAGAACGAACGCGGACTGATAATGGGTAACCCGACCGAGGTCGTCTTGGAGGGATAGGGAGTGCAGCGCTTGGAAAAAGAAGCCGGTGGTTCGGATGGTGTGGCAAGGCCTTAACATGGGCAACGTACGAAGCCAGCAGGTGCTGCCGGCGGAACCGCAGAGGAAGGACCCCAGCTTCAACTAGTAGGCTTGTCACAGGGCTCGTGCGGAAAGCCCCTGTCGCCAAACGAACTCCAGAATGTAAGACTGGGTCTAATGTTTGCAGTGCTGAAGGTGCAGCCGAATCGTATACTACGCAGCCATAGTCTAGGCGCGACTGGATGAGCGCCTTATAAAGTTGCAGGAGCGTTGGGCGTGACGCTCCCCAAACAGTATGGCTTAGACAGCGTAGAATATTAAGGTGTCGCCAGCACTTTTGTTTGAGCTGGCGAAGGTGTGGCACCCAGGTGAGACGGTTGTCGAATAACATTCCTAAAAAACGGTGCGTCTCTTCGACACGCAGCAGGTCATCAGCGAGATACAGTTCGGGTTCCGGGTGTACTGCCCGACGTCGACAAAAATGCATCACACGGGTTTTGGATGCAGAAAATTGAAAACCGTGGGCAAACGCCCACGACTGTGCCTTTCGAATTGCGATCTGCAACCGCCGTTCAGCTACGCTGATGCTGGAGGAGCTGTAATACATGCAGAAGTCATCGGCATACAAGGAAGTGGAAACCGATGACCCCACAGCCGCAGCAAGGCCGTTTATGGCGATTAAGAACAAAGGAACACTAAGAACGGAACCTTGTGGGACTCCGTTCTCTTGACAATGAGGTGAGCTGAAACAAGAACCAACACGAACACGAAAAGAACGCAATGCCAGGAAGTTCTTAATGAATGTAGGAAGTGGACCCCGTAAGCCCCAATCGTACAGCGTAGACAGAATATGATAGCGCCAGGTGGTGTCGTACGCTTTCTGCAGGTCAAAGAAGCCGGCAATCAGGTGTTCACGGCGAGAAAATGCTGTACGAATGGCCGACTCTAGTGACACGAGATTGTCAATAGCAGAGCGGCCTTGACGGAATCCACCCTGTTGAGGCGCCAAGAGTCCTCGGTCCTCGAGGATCCACATGAGCCTCCGACTCACCATCCGTTCGAGGAGTTTACACGGAACGTTGGTGAGGCTGATGGGGCGGTAACTATCAGCCACCTGTGGATCAGCCCCCGGCTTCATAACTGGGATGATGATGCTATCCCTCCATTGAGACGGGAAGACACCCTCAACCCAGAGACGATTCAGCAAGGAGAGAAGTTGGCGTTTAGAGTCTGATGACAGATGTCGGAGGAACTGACTATGAATGCGGTCGGGTCCAGATGACGTGGCTGGGGATGCGGCAAGGGCGCTTTCGAACTCCCATTCGCTGAAAGGGATGTTATAGATTTCCTGGCGTCGCGTTTGAAAGGATATCTGTTTTCGCTCGGTGCGCTCTTTAAGGGCGCGGAAATCCGCATCATATGCAGCGGTCGCTGAGGTGCGAGCATAGTGGTGTGCCAAATGCTCAGCTATTGTGACAGGGTCAGTGCAAATTGTACCCTGAATGCGGAGGCACGGAATTCCCACTGGTGGGCGGTGGCCAAAGAGGCGTCGAACTTGCGACCATACCCGTGAAGGTGATGCTCGGGATCCAATGGAGGCGACATAACGCTCCCAGGAGGCTCTCTTGCTGTGCTGGATCAATCGCCGTGCCCGTGCACGGAGACGCTTGAAGGCAACAAGATGTTCGACACAAGGGTGGCGTCGGTGGCGCTGTAGTGCTCGCCGACGTTCCCGGATGGCCTCAGCTATCTCCGGCGTCCACCAGGGCACTGACTTACGGTGGAGTGATCCCAGTGAGACGGGTACGGTTTTCTCAGCAGCAGAAATGATCGAATGAGTGACCTGCTGAACAGCGGTATCTATATCAGCCAGAAGAGGAGAGGGAAGCACAGCAGCTATGGAGTATGCTGGCCAGTCAGCCCTATGGAGGGACCAGCGAGGCAGACGGTCAGCAGGTGGACACTGTGGGAGCGACAGGAAGATAGGGAAATGGTCGCTGCCACACAGGTCGTCGTGGACCCTCCAAGTGAGTGCGGAAGCAGGCTTGGGCTACAGACAGACAGGTCTATGGCGGAGAATGTACCGTGTGCCACGCTAAAGTGCGTAGCAGCACCAGTATTCAGGAGGCAGGTGTTCAGCTGGTTCAGTAGTGTCTCAACATCCCTACCCCGTGCCGAGGTCTGCATGCCACCCCACAAAGTGTGGTGGGCATTGAAGTCCCCCAAAAGAAGGAAGGGTGGGGGAAGTTGGGCGACCAAGGCAGCGAGGTCCACAGGAGAGACAGCCTCATCTGGTGGGAGATAGATTGAACAGATTGTAACATCTTGCACTGCCCGGAGCCGAACAGCAACCGCCTCTAGGGGCGTTTGAAGGGGCACGGCAGCGCTCGGGACAGTGGCTAGGACATAGATGCAAACTCCACCAGATACTCTGTCATACATAGGCCGGTTTTTAAAATAGCCCCTGTAGCCTCGAAGGGCAGGGGACCGCGTCGCTGGGAACCAGGTCTCTTGAAGAGCGATACAAAAGGCAGGTGTTTGGCTGAGAAGTTGTCGTAGCTCAGGCAGGTGATGGAAAAAGCCGCTACAATTCCACTGGAGGATGATGTTTCCTTCTGGCTGTACCGCCATGACGAATAAAAAGCAGATCACTCCATCGGATCGTCTGCTGCCATGTGCTTGGAATCCATGGAACCAGAGATCTTATTTTCTGGGGAATCGGTAATTGCAAGATCCTCAGGAGATGCGAGGATCTCGACTTCATCCTCCGAAGAGGAGGATGTGGGTGGTTGTGGCTTTGAAGCCACTGAACATTCTTTCTTCTTATGTCTCTTCTTCTTGTCCTCTCGCTGGCCCTTTGGTTTGCAGGGCCGAGGGGGCTTCCCAGAAGTGGCATCCGGGACGGAGGAAGAGCGGGAAGCTCTTCGACCGGCAGGTTGGAGATCCTGAAGACTGCGGCCAGGATCCTCCGGAGCACTCTGGGAAGCTGCAGAAGGGGTTGTCTCTAAGGACCCCTTCCGAGCGAGAGGGGCCGGAGAAGGCTTCTCCTTCCCCGGCTTAGAGGTGGGGACTGGGGTCCCCGGTGTTGTAGCAGGTGATGCTCCCACTGTGAAAAGAGTGGGAGCCACCGAAGATGAGGTGCCCCCTGCTGGTAGGGGGGCCGGGTCAGTCGATTGGGCCTGGGGGCGCGCTAACGTTGACGGAACAGGTGGAACAGCAGGCACAGTGGACGAGGACGATGAGGCTACCGCGGCATAGGTAGTTACCAGGCGGACAGGATGGAGCTTCTGATATTTCCGTTTGGCCTCTGAATAAGTCAGTCGATCTCTGGTCTTGTATTCCATGATTCTCCTTTCTTGCTGCAGGACTGTACACATAGGCGAGCAAGGGGAGTGATTCTGGCCGCAGTTGACACATACTGGAGGCGGCGTGCAGGGGACGTTCGGATGAACTGCACGTCCACACTCCCGACATGTTGGGTTGGCATCACATCGGGAGCTCATATGGCCAAACTTCCAGCATTTAAAACAGCGCATAGGGGGAGGAACGTAGGGTTTTACGTCGATCCGGTAAACCATCACCTTGACCTTCTCGGGCAATGAATCACCCTCAAAAGCCAAGATGAAGGCACCGGTCGCGACCCTATTGTCCTTCGGACCCCTATGGACTCGCCGAATAAAATGTACTCCCCGCCGTTCTAGATTGGCACGCAATTCGTCATCTGACTGCAGCAAGAGGTCTTTGTGGAAGATGATACCCTGCACCATATTTAGGGTCTTGTGCGGCGTAATGGTAACGGAAACATCACCCAGCTTGTCACAGGCAAGCAGTGCCCGTGATTGAGCTGGGGATGACGTCGTTATTAATACTGATCCCGACCGCATCTTCGACATGCCTTCCACCTCTCCATACTTGTCCTCAAGGTTCTCAACAAAAAATAATGGTTTGGTATTCTTAAAAGATTCCCCATCACTACGGCTACAGACCAGATACTTAGGGGCATAAGCCTCACCCTTCTGTCTTCCCTGACGTTCTTCCCAAGGTGTAGCCAGAGAAGGAAACGTTTGGGGATCATAATCTGCAGCATTGTAGTCCCTTTTACCACGCTTAGAGACGGTGGTTGTACGTCCACCAACGTGTTCTTTTGCTCATTTCATTGTGGTCCCACGAGCAGCTAGGGATCTAAACGTCCACCCAGGCAGAGCCCCGCTTGCCTGGGTAAGCCTTGTACAACTGAGGTGCGGCAGGTTCCTCAGAGGTTGCTCGCTAGCGGCTGTTCAACCTCAACAGCCATGCATCTCCTCGGCACGTAGCACACCTTGAGATTGAGGGGTTTTTTAGAGAGGTTTTTACCGTCCTCGCGACCCGGGCGATTAAGCCAAGATCCCCGGGCTCTGAAACGTACAACGTTCCACCGTCGCGCCGAACGGTGGTCGTTGAAGCACGCACAGAGCTTACGGTGTAGCGGACTGTTGGCGCGACACAGCCCACAGCTCAGGACCCCGGGTTCGCCAAGCCCGTACTCAGCAAATTAATGCTGAGCCCCTGAGGGGGATCGCGCTGTGTTTTAATTTCTACATACCTAGTTTCAACAGACAAGCTACAATCTTCAGATCTTGTGGAATACCTAATTTAATATGCTGCTGTATTAATATTCAGATCTGCTCTCATTATGGAAGCGAGATATAAATTTATAAATTAGGTATTCCACAAGATCTGAAGATGTTAACTTGTCTATTGAAACTAGTTACGTGGAAATTAAAATACAGCGCGATCCTAGAAAAGAATATTGTTATTTCTTTCTAGTAGGCCTACATACGTATATCATTAAATGGTTTACCAAATACTGATTTTCTTTCACTGTGCAACCTATTAAACCATTATGATTTGTCATTGATACCCTTAAGGTCATACATACCGATGACTGAAATACTTCAAGTATCGGTACTTTAGATCGCTGTGGATGCCTAATGTAGTTATACAAAGAAATCTTTTAATTAGAAGAACATTATTCTTGTTCAAAATACTAAACCATTAAAATTTTAAAGTATGTAAAGAAAGGAACTAAATCATGGACATTGACAGCGTGCGCGCTCACTGTGGCACAATGTTTATGCTTGCGTGCACTGTCAGAGTGCGGGAACTGACGGAAGAAACTGGCATCGTCGCAAAGTATCTCCCCTCCCTCTCTGCGCAGAACGCTCACCTCGCCCGCCTTCATAGCTGCTCTGAACTCTAAAAGTGCGGCAGCCAACATGTCAACAGCTGCACTCAAAGGTACAGGTGTTGGTACAGTCACCAGCAATGTCCGTCTGAGTGAAGACATAAACTTTGTGCACTGGTATTTGTACAACAGCAGCAAAAGACATCACAAAGAAAGGAGGCTACAGGGCCTTAAATATCTTTTTAGTCTTACGATGGGAAATCCTCTTGTTGGTTTTATTTTCCTTCCCCTTTTTGCTCTTCCAAATACAGTTTGCAGTTCCTGGTCCAGACTGGGTATTCCGCAGAGCAGGTAACACACTTTGCAGGAGGTGTACACTCAGCTCCCTCACGGGCAGCCTTTCTACATTTACAAGTGGCCTCTCCTTTACAAACTAGTGCAGTATGTCTGAACCACTGAAATTTAAAACATCGCATAGGGTTGGGTACATAGAGCCACACCTTTAAGGAATCCTGCTTTTACATACTCTGGCAGCTTCCGACAAAGGTGATGGCAAAGGATTCTGATTTTACAAGTCTCCACCCCCCCCCCCCAACCACCCTTTCTGTGTTGTTATGCATGTCCACAATTCCCTCAGAAGCCCAATCTTCCTCAAGTCCTCATTTAGAATGTCAACAAGATCATGACAAGAAACAACGCCTTTGGTGTAATTTAGAATAGTATGCATCTCTATTTCATAATCTCCCATGCACTAAGCATTTCTGAGGTTTGCCGCTTTTTGAGAACTAGAAGTTTCAACCAACAGGATATCATTACTTAATCGTTTCACCAACTTCAGTCCACCTGCAATGCCCTCTAAACCGTTTGGATGTAGAAGGGAGCAGATGTTAGTTCCCCAAAAGTGGCCCTCGTCACCAAATACTTTCCGGAACTGGATCAGACTCTGAATGTAGCTCTCCAGCAGGGATACAAAATCCTTAAATCCCGCCCCGAAATGAGATCCACCATGACATCCTTCCCTCTCCACCTAGTGTGTCTTTCCGCCACCCAGCTAACCTAGTTCATCCCCAAACCACCTTCCCTACCCTCCAGCTCCTACCCATGTAACTGCCCCCAGTGTAAAACCTGTCCTATACACCCTCCCACCACTTACTCATCTTGTAATCCAGAAGTTATACACAATTAAGGGCAGAGCCACTTTTAATTGCACCCACATGATTTGCAAACTAACATGGAGTGTTCAATGTGGGAATGACCAGCAACAAATTGTCCATTCGCATGAACGGACACACAGTTCTTATTGGTAATGAGGATCACCCTGTGGCTCAGCATACCTTGGTGCATGGCCAGCACATCTTTGCACAGTGTTACACCTTCAGAATTATCTGGATACTTCCTACAGACACCAACCTTCCATAAATCCGGAGATGGGAACTTGCCCTTCAGCATATTCTCTCTTCCCCTTGCCCAGATTGCAAAAGCCCAGATTGCAAAAGCTCAGCAATGTGTTTTATCTTCATACTTGTGCTCTTTTGCCTGGTAAGTGAACTACATATATAGAGTAGATGTGGCTTACTTACCAGGTGAAAGAGCACAGGTAACCAGACAAACAAACAAACAAAAACACACACACACACACACACACACACTCTCTCTCTCTCTCTCTCTCTCTCTCTCTCTCTCTCTCTCTCTCTCTCTCTCTCTCTCTCTCTCTCTCTCTCTCTAACGCGAGCTGTCACAACCATGGGTTGCTTATCAGAAAGAGATCAGGGAAAGAGAGTGAAAAGGAAAGGATGCAGGTTTAAAGGAGCGGGTGAGGAGTCATTCCAATTCCGGGAAAGAAAAGACTTAACTTGGAAGGAGGGTGGGGGGGGGGGGAGGAGGATAGGTAAAATCACACACACACACACACACACACACACACACACACACACACACACACACACACACACACACACACACACACCAATGCCATTTTGCTTATGTCTGTCTTGGTGTGCGTGCGTGTATATGTGTGTGGGTGTGTTTACCTATCCTTTTTCCCCACAAGGTAAGTCTTTCCTCTCCCGGAATTGGAATGACTCCTTACCCACTCCCTTAAAACTGTCATCCTCTCCTTTTCCCTCTCTCTCCCCCTGCTCTTTCTGAAGAAACAACCTAAGGTTGCAAAAGCTCAGTATTTGTTTATGTTTCTGTCCACGTACTGGTGCTCTTTCACCTGGTAAGTAAAACATCTATTTTTTTAAATATAATTTTCCCACTAGGAATTTTTTTTCCTCTATAATATTGTCGCGTTGCAATGGAAGCAGGCTTGACTTCGAAGGCAACTAAACACAGCACTTATACTGAAAGCACGTTTATTACGAACTCAACGTACACGCAGCCCTGACTGCCTCTCAGGCAGAGTGCTCTGCTATTTATACATAGACAGAATTTACCAGAAATTAGAACAGTTAATATAAGAAACAAGTAGAATTTACAAGTGAACATAAGAAAGATGTAGAACCTTCTGGAATTGTAAATTACAAAGAAATAAATTTTTGCCGGTGGGCGGGATTGAACCGGCGACCTGCTCCGCAGTCCGTGACGCTATCCCCTGCGCCATGCCGGCAGTTGGTGTTAGTGGTCTCTCGCGGCATTGCTCCCTCTCCTGGAGAAACAGCGACCCGCTGTTATGATCCCTGTGGAGCCAGCTGCAATGTCCTGGATCTTGACCGTGTCATGGGTCCTCTGTATGTCAGTTCAAGAGAATCCTTCCCTTCCCCTCGATTATCAACGACATGCGCAGGACATGAACAATGTCTCTTCGTTTTTGACGTTTCGACGACGGCTCATAATCCTCAACTTCGTATGTGACGTCCGACAGGCGACGTATGACACGATACGGATCAAAGTATCGCTTCAATAACTTTTCTGACAGTCCAACCTTCCATACAGGGGTAAAAATCCATACCAGATCTCCTGGGCTGTAAACAACAGGTCGGTGCTTGTCGTTATACCGCTGACGGTCCTTCTCCTGGGCGTCCAGTGTCCGTATGCGAGCCAGCTGTCTTGCTTCTTCGACCCTGGTGATGAGCTGTTTAACATAGTCATCCTGAGTGTCGTCCGGTTGGAACGGGAACAGTGTATCCATTGTCCTGTCAGCTTCACGGCCATGGAGCAGGAAAAACGGAGTGAAGCCTTTGGTGTCTTGTCTTGCGGTATTGTAAGCAAATGTCATGACTGGCAGAATCGTATCCCAATCCTTCTGCTCAACATCGACAGCATGTCGGCTAACGTTTTGTTAAAACGTTCCGTAAGACCATTTGTCTGAGGATGGTATGCAGTTGTCATTCTGTGGACAATGTCGCACCGTGACATTACCTCTGATACTAGTTTTGACTGGAATACTTTTCCACGATCAGATATCATGACACGTGGTGCTCCATGCTTTAAAATAATGTCTTCTACAAGGAATTTTGCGATCTCTGGAGCTTCTGCAGTCGGCACAGGTTTGGTGACAGCGTAGCGTGTGAGGTAGTCAGTGCAGACTATTATCCAATGGTTACCGGTTGTCGACTTCGGAAACCTCCCTAAAAGATCGATCCCAACTCTGTGGAATGGAGCTGCTGCCAGCGGAATCGGTACGAGATGTCCTGGAGGTAATTGCGGCACATGCTTCCGTCGCTGGCACTCTTTACAGTGACTCACATAATGCTTGACAGATCGGTAGAGACCTTTCCAGTAATACCTGCGTCTGATTCTATCTAGGGTCTTCACGAATCCCAGATGACCGGATATTGGAGCATCATGGAAATATTTGAGAATAGCTGGCTGGAGATGAGCTGGAACAACAAGTAGCCATTTGGGGCCCAGTGGATCGTAGTTGCTCTTGTACAATGTACCGTTTATAAGTTGGAACTCTCCATTGGTCGGTTCTCCTTTCTCCAAGGCCTGTATAATTTTTAATAGTGCTGGATCTTTTCTCTGTTCAGCTGTAATGTCATCTAATTCAGTGAGAGCCGAAATTTCATTAATGCTGTTGTGTTCCACTAATGGATTCCTCGAAAGACAGTCGGCATCCTTGTGTTTGCGCCCGTTCTTGAATACCACTGTGACATCGTACTCTTGGAGTCTTAGTGCCCATCTTGCTAGTCGACCTGATGGATCCTTCAAGCTAGTCAGCCAACACAAAGAATGGTGATCTGTCACGACGGTGAATGGTTTGCCGAATAAATACGGCCGGAACTTGTTGATAGCCCAGATAACCGCGAGACATTCTTTTTCAGTTGTAGAGTAGTTTATCTCGGACTTTGAGAGTACTCTTGACGCATAGGCTATCACTTTTTCGGCACCTTCCTGAACTTGTACAAGCACTGCACCAATCCCATAGCCACTGGCGTCTGTGTGAAGTTCCGTTTCTGCATTCTCGTCGTACAAGGCAAGCACTGGTGCGGAAGTTAGAGCCTCCTTAAGTGCCCGGGAAGTTCTTTCTTTTGTCTCATCCCAGTAAAATTTGGCGTCTCCCCGCAGAAGTTCTTGTAATGGACGTGCCTTGTTACAAAATCCTTTTATGAAACGTCGGTAGTATGAGCACAGCCCGAGAAAACTTCTCACATCACGAATGTGCTGAGGAGTTGGAAATTCTGTGACTGCCCTTACTTTATCTGGATCAGGACGGACACCATCTCCATTGACTAGGTGCCCCAGGATTTTTATCTCTTTGGCGACGAAGAGGCACTTCTTTGGATTGAGGCGGAGACCTGCAGCCTGAACACACTTCAACACAGTTGACAGTCGACTCAGATGTTCTTCAAATGTTTTCGAGAAAACGACAATGTCATCTAAATAGCAGAGACACGTCGTCCACTTAAGGTGTCGAAGCAAGTTGTCCATCATGCGTTCGAATGTGGCTGGAGCATTACATAATCCAAATGGCATTACTTTAAATTCATAAAGGCCGTCAGGTGTAATAAAAGCCGTCTTCTCCCTGTCAGCTTCATCAACCTCGATTTGCCAGTAACCTGTCTGCATGTCCATAGTTGAGAAGTATGTAGCTCCTTTCAAGCAGTCTAAGGTGTCGTCAATACGCGGCAATGCATAGACATCTTTCTTTGTGATTCTTTTCAGCCGCCGATAGTCGACACAGAATCGCCACGTGCCATCCTCCTCCTTTACGAGGACCACCGGAGACGACCAAGGACTCTCCGAAGGTTGAATAATGTCATCTCGCAACATCTTCTCCACTTCCTGCCGAATTATCCGTCGTTCAGCTGGCGACACTCTATACGAACGCTGGCTAATTGGTGGATGATCCCCAGTATTGATACGGTGCTTTATCGTGGGCCGTTTCGTCTGACTTTTCCCCTGCTGAGGTGTGAAGGCACCCGAAAATTGGCGTAGTATACCTAACACCCGCTGGCGTTGTTCCTTGGTCAGTCCAGGCCCTATTGGCAGTTCCACGTTTGTTTCCTCCAGCGTGTTGTCTGTACTAACAGCAGGGCATGGGTCTTCATTGATGACATTGAGCTCACTGTCCTGGATTGGTTCAGCTGTCCCGATACACATTCCCTTGGGGATAAGTTGTGACTGCTCGTGACAATTTGTGATCCAAATCTCTCCTTGACCACCGGTAATGCTTATGATAGCTGCTGGTATGTAAATTTCTTTTGTGAGCCTCAAACTTTTTACTATCACCAAGAACTTCACAGTTTAACCAGTCATCTGTGTTTGTGACTGCAACTCTTCTCATTGTCAACGGCGGTATCGTCACATTGTCAACGACGAATAGCTTCCCAGAAAATTCTGTATTACGTGTATCTGGCAGAACAACTACTTCAATTTGCAGCTCAGATCTTCCACAGTCAATGATAGCTTGGGATCCCTGAAGGAAGTCCCATCCGAGGATGACATTGTGACTACATTCTGTTAACACGACAAATTCAAATGGCTGCGTCCTGTTGTTGATGGTTATTCTTGCGACAAGTTCCTGCTGGATGGACGTACTTTCCATTCGCGACCTTCAGCACAGTTGCTCCCGTATCACAGAACATTGTCTTCTTTAGTGTGCGGCGGTAATTATCCAATAATACAGAAAAAGATGCTCCTGAATCAACAAGTGCCCGGACAGGTTGGCCGTCGATGAGATTTCCCGACATCATGGCGACTGTCGTCCATGGAGGATTTTCATCTGCGGCGGCCTCACCTCCATAGATGGTCGCCTCGCTTAGTTTTCCTGGGCGCGGCGGCTAGGGGAGCGTCTGGTACCTCTGTACGGCGACGGTGAACAGCTGCGGCGCGTCGGGGAGCGACCTCGTCTAGGGTACGGCGATGGGCTTCTTCCCATAGGTCGACTGAATTCATCAGCAGGTGACTGCCTTGGATAGAACTGCTCCGACGGCTGACATCTTGCAGCAAAATAATCATCGAATACTCGCCTCCTCTCTCTGCAGTAACGTACGACATGTCCAGGGCGTCCACAGTGGTGTGTTGTCTTCTATCCTCCAGACATCTGTTCTGCGGGGCGGCATAGTTACCGGGGGAGTTGGCTGTGGTCGCGTCGGTCGATTCATGGGCTGCCGTTTGGCAGCTGCAGCATAAGTCATAGCAGGGCGACGCCATTCTTCACGTCGGGTGCGACTGACGGGGCAGACAGGAGCTAATGTTTGAAACATCTCTTCCTCAGCGGCGTCGGCTACCTCGCGACTTACAGGGCTCACATCCATGGCCATAATCTGATTCTCGCTTGGTCTAATAGTCCCGGCTACCATGCACTGTTGTAATTCTTCTCTCACGATTTGTCGTATGAGAGAAGCCAAGTCCTGCTGGTCTTCCACAACGGCCATAGCGACTACATTTGGGAGTCTGTCATACTTCTTGCGTCCAACCCTCCTTTGTTGCATCTCTTCAATACGCTGGCACCACTTGATGAACTCTTCTGTCGTAGCGATGTCTTTTATCAGAAGAGCTTGGTACATATCTTCTGCAATTCCCTTCAGCAGGTGCGTGATTTTGTGCGCCTCAGTCATGTTCGGATTTACTATGTTACACAGGGCCAAAACACTCTGTATGTACGATTGTGTCGGCTCACCATGTCGTTGGGCCCGGTTCTTCAATTGTTCTTCCGCCGAGCGGATTTGACGCTGGCGGTCTCCAAACGTCTTCTTCAGTTCCTCCTGGAACGTCTCCCAGTCATTCAACTTGTCTTCGTTGTTCTTGAACCATTGCTGGGCTGTTCCATTCAGATAGAAGTAAACGTTGCCTAAGCACATCGTATGATCCCACCGGTTGTACTTGGCGACTCGGTCGAACCCTTTTAGCCATTTGTTAGGGTCCTGTCCAGCGTCTCCAGAGAATACCGACGGGTGCGTGATGTGTAGCTGGCTTACTGCTGGTTTCGTTTCCATAGTTTGTCTGATGATACGGACTCTTGGAAGGATGTACTCTGTGTATCCCTTGTATTCCGGTTCCAGTCCGTGTAAGCGACGGCTTTTACGTTGCCTAATCGGAGCCACGGTGATGCAGCTGTTGCACAGTGTACCCGGCGCCTCCACCAAACAATGTCGCGTTGCAATGGAAGCAGGCTTGACTTTGAAGGCAACTAAACACAGCACTTATACTAAAAGCAGGCTTATTACGAACTCAACATACACGCAGCACTGACTGCCTCTCAGGCAGAGTGCTCTGCTATTTATACACAGACAGAATTTACCATTAATTAGAACAGTTAACATAAGAAACAAGTAGAATTTACAAGTGAACATAAGAAAGATGTAGAACCTTCTGGAATTGTAAATTACAAAGAAATAAATTTTTGCCGGTGGGCAGGATTGAACCGGCGACCTTCTGCTCTGCAGTCCGTGACGCTATCCCCTGCGCCACGCCGGCAGTTGGTGTTAGTGGTCTCTCGCGGCAATATATATATATATATATATATATATATATATATATATATAGAGATTGTTTAACTTACCCAAAGCACAGGTTCGTTGACATACAAAAAACACACTAACATTCAAGCTTTCGCAACCGTTGGCCACTTCACGAGGAAAAGAGGAAGGATGGAAGGAGGGGAGAAAAGGAAAGGATGTGAGTTTTAAGGGAGAGGATGAGGAGTCATTCCATTCCCAGGAATGACTTACCTTACGGGAAAAAAGGAAAGGGAAACACACACACCCACACACCAAGGCAGACATTTGTAGAAAGCAAAGAAATTGAACAGGGACAAGTTGAGGCAGAGGCTTTGTCCAGAGAACAGAGAAAGATGTTATAGAATGGTGGGTGGGAATTTTAATTTACAGGAGGTTTCTTTTTGTGGTTTCAGGGCGCACTACTGCTGTGGTCATTAGCGCCCAACACTTTCCGTAGTAAAAAAGAACCGGGGTTAGAAATTAAATGGCTTTCGCCATATTTGCACGATGTATAAAAAGTAAAACTCTGTTAACCGATTGCGGGTCATCAGCTAAAATGTCAGACATTTCAAATGGTAAACACAGATCATGACGGAGACGATTAAAAAACGGACATTGCACTAGAAGATGGTTCACAGTAAAAGGTGCATCACAGTGCTCACATAAGGGAGCAGGACCACCACGTAATAAATGCTGGTGGCTATAACGGCAGTGGCCAATACGAAGCCGGGCCAGAACAATCTCCTCTCGGCGGGAGGGTCGAGATGACGTTGACCAGAGATCAGGCACAGGTTTAATGGCTCGCAATTTGTTTCCTGACAGGGATGACCAATGTAGATACCAATGGGAGATAATACGCTGGGAGATACTAGTGCGAAGGTCATCAGAGCTGGTGGAAAAGGTAGATAGCCGAGGAAGGAGAACTGCCTCCTTGGCAGCCGTATCCGCAGCCTCATTCCCCAACACTCCCACATGGCCAGGGACCCACAGAAACGTCACCGTAGTTCCGCTCGTTGAAAGAGAAGTAAGGCAATTGCGGATGCTTTGTACCAGGGGATGGGCCGGATATAGCATGCGAAGGCTCAACAAAGCACTCATAGAGTCCGAGCAAATGACAGTCTTACTGAGCAAGTTTCGCCGGACGTATTGTGTGGCTTGATATAATGCATACAGCTCAGCTGTAAAAATGGAACTCCACTCAGGAAGACGATATTTAAAAGAGACATTGCCAAGTACAAAAGCACACCCAACACCCTGGTCTGTCTTCGAGCCATCAGTGTAAATGAACAAATTGTCATCACATTTAAACCGGAGTGCGTGAAATTCTCTCTGGTAGACGAAACTAGGTGTGGAGTCCTTTGGAAGAGAAGAAGATCAAAGTTAACACGGACTTCGGGGCTTCGCCACAGTGGAGATGTGCTCTCTCCAGTCGAGAAGATAGCAGGCATTGTAACGCCAAGCTGGCTGAGTAGCGAACGCAAGCATACTCCCAGCGGTAGCAGAGCAGACGGGCGCATAGCGAAGAGACTGTCAAGTGAGTCCTTAAAAAAAACTGCATACGTCAGGTGTCCTCGCATGGACAACAAACGACTAGCGTAACGGCTAAGCAGGAGTTCCCGACGGTAAGAAAGGGGTAGTTCGGCGGCCTCGGCATAGAGGCTCTCAACGGGGCTAGTGTAAAACGCTCCTGTCGCTAGACGGAGACCTTGGTGGTGGATTGTATTAAGGCGGCGCAGTATGGACGGTCGAGCCGAAGAATAAACGATGCTACCATAGTCCAGTTTGGACCGAACTATGGTGCGATACAGATGGAGGAGAGTAGACCTGTCAGCTCCCCACGAGGTGCCACTTAACACCCGCAGCACATTGAGAGAGCGGGTACAGCGAGCTGCCAAACGGGATGTGTGGGGAGACCAACTTAACTTCCTGTCGAAAACAAGTCCCAAGAACGTCGTGGTATCCACAAATGGAAGTACTATGGGGCCCAGACAAAGGGACGGGGAAGGAACTCCTTCCGCCGCTAGAAGTTCATGCAGACTGTCTTGTCAGCTGAGAATCGAAAGCCAGTGTCCATACTCCACGCGTGGAGAGTGTCTAGGCACCGCTCCAGGAGACCCGTTTGCTCAGAGCTGCTGTAGATCGCAAAGTCGTCAACAAATAGGGACGCCGACACTCCCAGTGGAAGGTGATCGGCTATAGAATTGATTGCCACTGCAAATAAAACAACGCTCAGGACCGAGCCCTGGGGGACTCCGTTCTCCTGAATAAAAGTGCTCGATAAAACCGAACCAACACGCACTTTAAAAACACGGTCTGTTAAAAATTCGAGGATAAAAATTGGCAGGCGACCCCGAAAACCCCATGCATGTAGAGTGCGGAGGATGCCAATCCTCCAGCAGGTGTCGTATGCCTTTTCCAGATCAAAGAACACCGCTACTGTCTGGCGCTTCCGTAAAAAGTTATTCATTACTGAGGTAGATAGGGCAACAAGATGATCCACTGCAGAACGGTGCTTGCGAAACCCACATTGGACATTAGACAGGAGATGTCGCGTTTCAAGCCACCATACCAGGCGCCCGTGAATCATGCGTTCCATCACCTTGCATACGCTACTGGTGAGGGAAATGGGGCGGTAGCTGGAAGGGACACATTTGTCCTTCCCAGGCTTTGGTATGGGAATGACTATAGCTTCACGCCAGTGTCGCAGAAAGATGCCTTCTATCCATATGCGGTTGTAGGTGGCCAGTAGGAAGTGCAAGCTCGTTGGTGAAAGGTGTTGCAGCATCGCCACGTGAATGCCATCTGGTCCTGGAGCGGAGGACCGCGAAGACGAGAGTGCGTGGTGAAGCTCTCGTACAGTAAACTCGGTATTGTAGCATTCACGGTTCTGAGAGGTAAAGAGCAATGGAGTCGCCTCCACCGTCCGTTTCCTAGCGAGGAAGGCGTTAGTGTAATGTGAAGAGCTAGAGACCTCTGCAAAATGTCGACCCAGTGCATTGGCTATTTGTGGAGGATCGACGACGGTGTCAGTTGAGACACACAGACCGGGAATCAGGGAATGAGACATAGTGCCCGAAATTTTCGAAGGTTACCCCAAATGATGGAGGAAGGGGTAGACCTATTAAAAGAGCTCGTGAATGAGCGCCAACTGGTGCGTTTACAGTCGCGAAAGAGGCGACGACAATAGGCCCGCAGCCGTTTGTATCGGATGCAGTTGTCGAGCGTGGGTCGTTGTTTGAAGATTCTAAGGGCACGACGCCGTGCTCGCAGAGCGTCACGGCATTCCGCGGTCCAAGGTGCGTGGGAAGTCTTGCAGGGGATGGAACATTCCGCGGCTGTCAGAATAACTGTGGTAATGTGTTCCACTTGGTCGTCTATACTAGGATAATGGTAAGTACCAAAATCCGCAAGTGACGTGTAGAGCTCCCAGTCCGCTTTGGTTAACTGCCAGCGGTGTGGATGCTCAAGGGTGTCAGGCATCATTAGGTGAATTACACACGGAAAATGATCGCTCGAATGTGTGTCTGAGAGAGCAGACCATTCAAGACGCCGTGCCAGCTGAGCAGTGCAGATAGCTAGATCTATATGGCTGAAAGTATTTGTGGTGTCCGAAAGATAAGTTGGTTCACCAGTGTTAAGGCAGATGAGCTGAAGGTGGTTCAGTATATCTGCCAGGAGGGAGCCCCGTGGACATGGTCGTGGGGAGCCCCAAAGGGGGTGGTGGGCATTGGAATCTCCCACCAACGAAAATGGACGCGGAAGCTGGTCAATAAGATCTAGGACATCGGATCTAGTGACGGGAAAAGAGGAAGGAGCGTAAATATTGCACAGTGTGAAGACAAATCCAGGAAGGTATATCCGGACACCAACAGCTTGTATTGGAGTACACAAAGGGACCGGTGTACTGTGTACATCATCCCGAATAAGCAACATTACGCCCCGGTGGGCTGGAATTCCTGCCACTGGAGGAAGGTCAAAGCGAAGTAGTGTAGCGTGGGAAAGTAATTCGAGTACCAAGGAGCAATTTTGTCTCCTGTAGAGAGAAGGTGATTGGATGATATGTTCGCGTTAGAAGCTGCAGTTCTGTCCAATTCGACCGCATACCACGAATGTTCCATTGAAGAATATCCATAATAGGATAAAATGAGATGAAGTTGGACATCAGCCCGACGAAGGCGGCGGGCCACAGTGCGAATGTTCGCAACTGGTGGTGTCTGAGACAGGAGGGTCTTGCTCCATATTCTCAGAGGTTACCACAGCAGCTGCGTGAGTGTGGTCGGCAGCCCCATCTTTGGCTGATGCACTTGGAGAGACTATAGGCTTCCAGGGGATGCCATCGTCACATTGTGAGGTAGGAGGGGGGAGAGTTTTCCCCCTATTTGATTTCTTGGAGCCCTGGTGAAGCTCTTTGGTTGGCTCAGATGTTTTGGTAGGGGTACGGAGGAAATCCTCGCGCGAATGCTCTTTCTTAGACTTTCGCGTCTCTATCTGTGGTTTCACAGCTGAAGATTTGGAAGAGGTACTCACACTTTTCGTTGAACGTGACGCCGTTGTCGATGTAGACTGACAACTACTATCGTAAACTGTAGGTCACAAGTCTGTGTGGCCATATCCCGTGTTGGTGGAGGCGTTGCAACTACAGTACTGTAGTTACCACGCGGCGGGGTCTTGGGCTTACGACTGGCGTACATCTTATGTGCAACTTGTATGGGAACCTTTTCCTTTACATGGATTTCCTGGATGGCTCGTTCATCGGCAAACACGGGACATTCCTGGGAGGAAGCAGCATGATTCCCGTTACAATTGATGCAATGAGGGGACGGTGGTGGACAAATCCCCTCATGGGCCTCTCTACCACAGGTGACACATATGACCGGGTTCTTGCAAGACTGGCTTGTGTGGTTAAATCGATGGCACTGATAACACCGAGTAGGATTAGGGATATAAGGTCGTACTGTGATGACCTCATACCCTGCCTTGATCTTCGGCGGCAGAGCCACTCGGTCGAAGGTCAGAAACACTGTGCGAGTGGGGACTACAACATTGTTCTCTTTTTTTGTCACTCTGTTTACTGCGACGACGCCTTGAGCTGCCAGATATTCTTTCAGTTCATCCTCAGTCAGACCGTCCAAACTGGCCGAGAAGACTACCCCTCGGGAATAATTGAGGGTTGGATGCAGCTCAATACGAACCGGGTAGCTGTGGAGCAGAGTAGCCTTAAGCAGCCGCTGTGCCTGGGAGCCACTTTCTGTTTCTAACAGTAGTGTTCGATTACGCAGGCGGTTGCAGGTCTTAACTGGGCCGGCAATGGCATCAACCCCTTTTTGAATAATAAATGGGTTCACCGATGAAAAGGATTGTCCTTCCTCAGTACGGGTCACCACAAGGAACTTTGATGTCTGTAAATTTTTCTGTTCAGACACACTATTGTCTAGTACATCAATTTCTAAAGGCTCTTTCCATTTTCCTTTTTTTATAACCATCGCGGTTGTATCCCCCACGATTGCCAGTGTTTCCGATGGCACGCTCCTTCCTGCTGGGGGCCCCCAACGGAAGCACACCCGCCTTGGGTGATTGTTCACACCCCAGGTCACACCTCCCGATCTGCAGACGGAGGGACCAATCGGCGAATCGGGAAGGTATCAGCGCAGGCAATCGCCCCTCCCCTGGCCTTAACCAGGGGGTACGCACGCACCCTACATGCCAGCCCGGGGCTGGGACTTACGCATTACCCAGTCACCCATATGGGTGGCCTTCAAGTGCATACAGGGAGGAGGAAGAGAGAAATAGTAGGAGGAGAAGCCTCAAACGCAGACGCGGAGGCAAATAAAGAAGTGAGAGAAGAGCTTAATCCAAAAGGTCAGAACTTCGGTTCCCCGAAGAATGCACACTCAGTCCCCAAGAGGGGGAAAAAGGACAGTAGAAGAATCGTCGTGTAGCACGGAAAGGAAAGAGTGCTACAAAGGCTGGGGCCCTGTGCTCGCCACGCACGTACTCACCACAGAGTGGTGAGCCCCCTGGGGGGTACAGGAGGTTGAGAACAGGTGGCAGGGCCATATAGGCAAACTAGGTCATTGCCTAGGGCACTGGAATTCGGTGTTGGGGGGCGCACAAATTTGTCATGCTTGACGAACTCATGTGCTCGCAGTGAGCTTTACTTTGCCGTTGTGCTGCAGTTCCAGGAGCAATTAATTCCCGGTTACTACAAATAGAGCAAAGGGCAAGAGATGAGAAGCAAGGCAGTGTTACATGCATTCTTTGACCAGAATTTTGCTAGTAAGCGTTCAGTGAACAGACGAGTGGCCGTTTGCAACGGATCATTGCATGATCAAGACTGGTGCATAGGCCATCGTGTCAGCTAGGGCGCCCTCACGCAGTCTACCGCTCTGCAGTCTCTGTACCATAGAATGGGCACTTATGACCTCACACATTGTCAGTGGTAAAAAAGTGAAGGTTTAGGGCGCCAAACAACACAGGGCATGCCTTACACTTGTACATAAAGAGGAAAATACAATATTTTTTTTACTGAAGCTCTTCTGTATATTACTGCTGCCATCAGGTGATCAGTTTTTGGTAAGAAAGATGCCTTCTATTTGTTAATAATGGCACTATAAATAATTATTCTTAGGTGCAAGTATGGTTTGTAATGCACGAAGACTTTTGAGTTTGTGCCTCTCTCATTGAAGAGATAGGATATGTCTCATCAAGTGACTTGTAGGATTGGCGACTGTCAGTTGAACAAGAGACAGCAGATAACTGATTTAAAGGAGATCGTCTCAGATTTTGCCAAAGCCAAGGCAAGAAAAATGAAATTTTTGTTATTCTTCTCATAATAAATCCTATAATTATATCAATTATTGTAAACTATTAACCAAAACCTTTTTAAAAGACTAAATGTAAAACCGATGATAAATTAATGTAGTATGAAAGAGTAATATGTATGTAACTGATACAAAATGTTCATGTTTGAGATAAGCGACCTTTCAGTATTTGCACTTAAATTTTTTGGAAACATCTTGGTCGCAAAATACTTTATTATGCATGACACGATTCAGAATTCCATTGCCAAATGCAAAATCACATTGGGATAGCAAGCTCAACAGTGTGAGTAATGTGTCCCAATTTAATGAGGAAATATGTTGTGTTATATTTATGTTGTGATTGTATATATGAATTGTAAAAGATGCAATGTGTATATTACATTGATGTTTGTGTTTAATGGGGCACCATTAAAATAATTTGCCTAGGGTGCCAAATTTGCTTGGGCCGGCCCTGGCAGGTGGGCAACAGAAAGATAGAATATGCTGAAGGGCAAGTTACCATCTCCGGAGTTCTGAAAGACTGGTGTCAGTGGGAAGTATCCAGATAGCGTGGACAGTGTAACACTGTACCAAGACGTGCTGGGCGTGCACCAAGGCATGCTTAGCTACAGGGTGATCCTCATTACCAATAAACACTGACCGTTCATGCGAATGGACAGTTTGTTGCTGGTCATTCCCTCACAGAACACTTCACAGTGCAGGCATGTCGGTTAGTATTTCACATGGGTGCTATCGCAAGTGACTATCCTTAATTGTATATGCCTTCCGGGTTACAGGACAGGAGTAAGAGGTGGTCGTGGAATGGTGCATAGGGCAGGTTTAACAACGGGGGCAGTTACATGGGTAGGAGCCGGAGGCCATCACATCTTGGCACAGTGTTACACCACCCGCATTATCTGGATACTTCCCACTGACACCAATCTTTCAAACTCCGGAGATGGGAACTTGCCCTCCAGCATATTCTCTCTTCCCATCTCAATCTCCACTAAATTGAATTTCCCATCCACTATTGTATAACAACATCTTTGCCTCTGTTCTCTACCTCAACTGGTATCTTTGCCCAACTTCTTTACTTTCTATACATGCTACAGCCAGTGTGTGGAGAGAGAGAGACTGAACAGCCTCTACCAGCCAGGAGGAAGTTAGTATGGGTATCTTGAGACAATAATCAAAAAGCTCTGAAAAATATGCAATTAAATGTGGATGCAAGGCACTAAATAAGTAGGAAAGGCTTTTGAAAGGCATATGAACAGCATATGTTAGCAGTAGGAAGTTGTTATCCAGTAAGCAACCAGCCGATACCAATTAGTCACTAGGCAGTGACACTGAGGAAGCAGTATGGCAAGACAGTGGCAACACCAGTTACTGATGGAAAACTTCAATTATAAGAATACTGATGTTGCAGTGAATGCAACTGAGTGGTAAGCAAGTGTGAAGACATTTTTCACTGGAATAGTGATGAACAGAGGGCTTGCCTCTATCTCAAATTATTCTGCCAAAGATGTAATATAACAGGAAGAGGATTTCAATGGCAACTAGTAGATGAATAGTACTAGGTTCCAGGAGCTTTGGTTAAGTGACCATTGATTTATTACTTAGCAGAATAAGCAGCAACAAGTACACATGTCTAGGAGAGAAATCCATGTGTAATAGGTCTCAGATTGAAATGGATTTTACCTGAATCTGTGTGTATCAGATGTGGGGGCTAGTTTGTCTCGATGTGTGTAACGATAATCTGTTAAATTAGAAGTGAGTTTCACTGAGAAATTGTTACTTTATCAACTCATCAGTACAAATCTCCAACTCTTCCCCAATTTTGATACAACCCTAAGCCATTGAAGGACACCATGTGTCAATGTCCGGACTGCACAACAAAAGCTACATCACTCTATATTGGTGGATTGGGCCCTTGGAGAGGTAGAAGAGCAATCTACATCATTCAGATCTTACAAATTCACCATGACCTTTGCTATTAGTTAAAATCATTATGCAGTTCTTTTATTATCCAGAGGTTCCAAGTAGTAATGCGACCTAATACGTATGAGTGGGGACGAGCGGGTAGGCTGCAAGAGTGATAACTGAATAAGAAATCATCAAAATTGTGAAAACAGTTTCTGTAAGGTTGCAGAGACAGGGGTAGCATATTACTCTATCATTCTGATGTGTACAGTGATAATGTGTGTGTGTGTGTGTGTGTGTGTAGGGGTGAGCAAAACTTAATAACTAATCATTTTCTTTCTCAGAACCGATCATATTAGATTTTGTGATTTCCAGATTTATGTATACAAAGAATCTACTCATTAAAAATTGCACACAAACAAATAATGTAAAATCATAATTTACAGTAACAGTGAACTTTAAAATTTTTCCGGGGAATGTGCAGGTTCATACGTTTGGTCAAATTTTGATGTCTACATCTACATACTTTTCTTCCACCATCGTACTAGATCTAATGAAAATCATTTTCCCTATTATTTCAAACATTTGTATCAGCTCCAGCACTGGGAGAGAGAATCTTAAATGACAGTGGAGCTTTTAAAACTTTAATTGTACACAGTTCACCACAAAACACACACAAAATCGCTGTAGTAGTAGATAAGCTGGAATGGATTCAGTTTTCTAGTTCGTAGACGTTACTGTCAAAACCGGTGATTTCCACAATAACATGGTAGAAAGTGTTGTCATAACCAGTTTATTTTTGTCGATGACATCATACGAACGACCAGGAAAGGAACAGAGTTTTGATGACTGAAAAGAAATGACATCGATTTATTATTTAAATCTGAAAATCGGAATCTGAATAACTCCAATCTTAAACTCTTAATTTTGAACAATTTTCGTAACAATTACGATTAAATTGTAATGGTTGGAATCTTTGAATTATCTACCAGATGTAAAATTTCAACTGAACATGGCATGTCTTTCAACCTGTAACTTCCATCAGGTGCAGTATATTCTCTGTATTAGTGGACATAGAATTTACACTGTTGAAACCGTATGACAAGTCAGGTTAGATAGCCCTTATGAAACTAACTTAATCAAAAAATTATTCTATCAGATAATTTTTCAAAAGAGACTGGCCTGCAGATAGTTGCGCCAGAAACAAGGGTGAAATTAAACAAGCTTTCAGAACTGCGTTCCTTCTTCAGGCGGAGAGGGAGAAAAAGAAGCAGAAAGGAATGGGAAAGAAAGGGAAAAGTAGTTCACAACCTAGGTCATGAGGATGGTGGAAGTCTGAGATACTACACAGTATCTGACTTCCACAATCCTCCAACACCATCCTCATGACCTAGGCCATGAATTACCTTTCCCATTCCTTTTTGCTTCTTTTTCTCCCTCCTCTCCACTTTAAGAAAGAACAGTTCCAAAAGCTTATTTAATTTAGTCCTTTTTTCTGTGTGTAACTATTGGCAGTACAGCAAAAAGGTAAGTACTGGCCAGCCAATCTATCTCTTTTGAAAAATAACCTATCATAGCTGTGGAGAATTTCCATCATTAATCGAATATTCTATCATAAGAGGCATGCAACCATTTAGATTTGGCAAAAATTGTAGGAAAGTCTTTACACATTACTTTTAATGTTTCAAAGCACACAACATTAAACAAAGTACTGAAAGATTAAGACTTTTTCGTACTTACAATTTATACATGAAGAGACAAAAGTTACTATGCAAAGTTAGTCTCATTGGACTTCAACATTAACAGGATACATTTTTGTAGATGTGAAGCACTGTACTTAAGTACAGTGAGCAACTATTCTGAACTGTTCCTTGCTCACTGTTATACATATAACAAACGGCAGAGGAATACAGATTAACAAGTACATAGCCTATCAGTTACAGATGATTGGCTGTGCACTTGTTAAACTTTGTACACATGCTTATAACAGCAAAGTTCAAGATTATAGCAGAATAATAACTAATTAGTTAATATTTCATGGAATGTCTGCAATTTCAGAATTATACACAGCGAGTGAAATGAATGTGATTCACACGAATCGATAAGGTAAAGCAGTCATCAATTTGTAGACTGGTTTGAACACCACAGTGCTTTACTAAGCATGGTCCTGTATGGAGGTGATGTTTCCTAGATCCAATATTGCACAGAAATTGTTCTGAAACTACCTCAAATAATAGTTCTTGAGTATCAGAGTAAAACTTAAAAAGAAAAGACTTCCACCTAAATCAGAAGAGTTTGCAAATATGCCTCTACAACACAATCTGCAGCCAGTACCCGTGTATACAAATAATTCACCAAGTCCAGCAGAAAAAGTTTGTCATATGTATTCAGGAAATATGAATTCGTAGACATTGATATGTGTGAAAAACTTGTAAAAAATAGAGTGCAAATTATCCTACATTAAACCTGTATTTGATAATGAGTGCATTATCCAGCATTTGCAAAGTTTAGCTAAAAGCTTAACATGTTGTAACACAAGAATTCAAAATTGTGAAATATTTGTTGTCATGACTGTAATCCTTATTCGTATTAACACAGTGTCTGACTGCTACAGGACAGTCAGCCACTGTGTTAATATCAAAAAGGATTACAGTAATGACAACAAATACTTATTTTACAAATCTGAATTTTTGTGTTTCGACATGTTAAGCTTTTAGCTAAACTCTGCTAACACTTGATAATGGTAAACTAACCGAAACCGGTAGCACTGAGATAAACAGCTATGGTCAATATGTTGTTTTGCAATTATGTCAAATCTGTTAAACCCCACCTGTTCACCTTTCTGAACAATGTGAGAATTTTATACTTTGAAAAATTTTGACTCAAAGTTATGAATCTGCAAAATAGTTCACAAAACTAGGTGGCAAAATTACCTTCTAGTAGTGGGGCGACAAAATAGTATATAGGCCTTCTGTAGTTAAATATAAATTGTAATATCTTTTAAGTAATAAAGTGTACACGTTTTATTTTTAAAATCTGGGATCCCATATACTTTCGTTTCAATCAGCAAAAATGTGTGAAGCTAGCTGGAAAGTGTTTAGATGTAAGATCCTGCCAAGAAAACTCTATATTGCACATCCATAGGGAACACACACAAATGTACTCATTATGAAAAGTGCGCAGATGCAGCTACCAAAGCCACACTGTGGTATCACAAACTAAGCTCATCATAATTATAAGATGAAACCAGTGGTGAAATTAGTCAATTTTAAGGAAATACAACATTTTTAAGGTGAGCAGGTTTATTTCAACACAGCAATAAATAACAAAAGTTTTTATTAAGTCCTTTATGAATACATTCACTGCTCCTTGGTTTCACGGAGACGCCTGACGGCAGACCGCACAGTAGCTGCAGCTGTTGTGCTGTAAACCCATGCCCCACCAGCAACTGTCCTCTTACAACGCTTGCATGACCAGATGCCAACACAACTCCTCTTCATTGCATCCTGAAACAAAATTGTAGGTTCAATTTTTAATCTTAGTAGCAAACAAAAGAAATTAAAAGGTTTGGAAAATGCCCAAACATTTATAACAAAAACCATTCACTGGAAAGAATGGTATTTGTTGAGAAGTTGACAAAGTAAAGCATAATGGGCAGAAATAATTTATGCCAACATGTTAACAAAGCAAGAAATAACTTATGAGAAATATTAACTGTCTCACATTCTTGACACCAGGTGGAACACTTGTTAAGCATTGCTCTCCCCAAGACCCACTACCTCTGAGGGAAATTACCACAGTGGCCTTGTTTACACATATCTTCCAGTCTTCTGTCAAAGTCTTCTCACAGTGTGAATCAAATATTTCATTTTCCATCTACTTTTTCATTTCGACAACACTGCCTCCAAGTGCATTCCACCGCATAGCTCCTCTATACATTCCATCTTTCAGCTTTCCCATATGAATTCTTTAGTTCCATACTGTTTTTTTCATCACATTATTAATCTGCAACACAGGCATTGTCATTGTAGGAAAAGGTCGGTTTGCTTTGGTTGATGGGAGGAAGGGACCAAACAACTAGGACATCAGCCCCTTTAGCTCTGAATGGGATGCAAGCAAAGATGTGTTCTGGATAAAGACATTTCGATAGTAAACCGGGTGAAAGGACTAAAATCAAAGTGCAGAATTCTGATATGCACATCCCTACAGCTCTAAAGCCCCATTCATTAACGATGAGCATGTACTGGTGGACAGTTTATGCCCCTAAAGCAGGGCCCTAAAAATGTAAGAAAGAAACTGTTAAAAAAAACAAGGTAAAAAGAAGAAATGGATTACTGGAGGGTGTTCCAAATCCCACTATTCACAGAAAGAGCCATAAACCCAACAATATGTCCAAGTGCCACAGAGAAATTTTATGGTTGAGAATAAAAACCACTTCCAAGGGGAAACCCAAGGACCAGTCGGCCATTCATGAATCATCTGAAAAACTAAAGGAAATGACTGCAGAATTCCTTATTTGGCATGGAGTGTCAAGAGGAGTGGACATTCCCCTACGATAAAGAGCCACAGATTGTAGGCAACCACAATGCGGGGAAGATTCGTTGCGTAAAATAAAATCATGGGTCAGTCAGGAATGTCTGTTAAAGATCATGGTACCCTGAAACTCTGCAATAAACAAAGATTATGGGGACGTCTGACGCTTTTGGACCTTGGAAGAGATCAAACAGGATTTGCACCCAGGGCACCATCTCAAAGGGTGTTAACAGTATTAACTGGCGTGTTGTGGCCCCTCTCAAACTGTGTGGGAAATTGGGACTCAATTCTCCCTGAGGGGAGGTCTGCAACAAAGATCAAATATGTGTATCTTATCAATCCACCCAACTAACACTTCCTATTCCAGGCCTATCATTGGCTTATCCTGGCCACCCGTGAAACCAGTCATGTAATTTACCAACTGCACTGACATCACAGCTTTCTATGGGGGTGGTGGTGGACATGAGGGACCAAACAACGAGGTCATCAGTCCCTTCAACCTCAAATTGAATACGCCATGGAACTCGACAAAAAATAGG
Source organism: Locusta migratoria (assembly GCA_026315105.1). Lineage (NCBI taxonomy): Eukaryota > Metazoa > Arthropoda > Insecta > Orthoptera > Acrididae > Locusta > Locusta migratoria. The sequence goes on along the minus strand of CM048745.1, from coordinate 805,156,116 downwards.
TGAAAGCCAAAAGACCATTACACTATGAAGTAAAATCGACTCGTCAACAAGACTAAGACCAACCCAGGGCAGCAAATGCTACAGTATCCGAACCCACAGCTCTGGAAGCGACCTCCAGCCTTAACCACAAGGTACTAATGGCACAGTGGTCAACGGTATCATAGCTCCAGAGCAGGGAGAAATAAAACTACATTAAAATGTAAAAGAGTGGGGGGGGGGGGGGCTGATGGGGATAAGGCTCTAAACCCCACAATCAGCCAAGAATCACAAACCCACTCACCCCGAACAAGCGAGTCCTAGAGCTGACAATAAAATCTACTTTCACGGAGGAAGGCAAGGACGCGATCAACCATCCGTGGGTCATCCGCCAAAACTGAAGGCAATGCAGGCGGTTTTCACGGAGGAAGGCAAGGACGCGATCAACCATCCGTGGGTCATCCGCCAAAACTGAAGGCAATGCAGGCGGTAGGCCATAGTCGCCACGGAGTGTGGAATGGAGAGGACATTCAGTCAGAATATGAGACACGGATTGTACGGCTCCACATTCACAATGTGGTGGATTGTCATTTCGTAAAAGAAATCCATGGGTCAGCCTGCAGTGTCCAAGACGGAGGCGACAGAGGACAATTGATTCTCTCCGGGAAGGGCGTAAAGATGAACTCCAAGCTGCAGTCGTATCCTTGATGGTGCGGAGTTTATTGGAAGGGGCAGTAGCTTTCCAACTGCTATCCCATGAGGAGTGAAGCAAAGATCTGATCTGCACCCACAGATCCGCACCCGGAATTTGAAAGGGAGACGGGCAGCGAGTAATTGCCGATCTAGCCAACTGGTCAGCTACTTCATTCCCTGTAATACCAACATGGCTTGGCACCCAGAGAAAGGTAACTGAGCAGGCAGCACGATGAAGGTCAGCAAGGAGTTCATGGATGGAAATAACTAAAGGATGGGAGGGGAAACAACGATCAATGGCCTGCAGACTGCTCATGGAGTCAGCACAGATTAAACCACGTTCCACGGCAGAACGTTTAATAAAACAGAGGGTTCTATAAATCGCCATCAGCTCTGCCGTACACACACTGCATGCCTCTGGCAGAGAATGGCATTCCGCCCCAACAGGAGACGTAAAAGCATATCCGGAGTGGCCCGCTGTTTTCGAGCCATCAGTGTAGAAGATAGAGGCTCCCTGAAACTCTTCTAGTACTGGGCGCACCAAACGCCGAAAGACCATGGGGGAAATTAAAGCTTTTGGGCCCTGGAAGAGATCCGTCCGAATTAGTGGTCGCGGCACCATCCACGGAGGTGTGCGTGCAGTAAAATGGGGGGCGCAATCTAGCGAAGGGAAATGGAAATCCCGGCAAAGAGAGGCAAGCCACAGTCCGACGGGAAGGCCCGCCCGCGGCCGGGTATCAGGGGGTCGAAGCCCTTCATATGCAAAAAGAACCTGGTAAGCGGGATGAGCAGGATATTGCCGGATGGCGATGGCATAAGATGCCAGAAGCTGATGCCGCCTGACCTGAAGAGGGCAGATTCCTGCCTCAACCAGGAGACTGTCGACCGGGCTAGTCGGGAATGCACCTGTAGCCAAGCGGACACCATAATGGTGAACCGGTCTAATAATTTCAGGGCAGAAGGAGCTGCCGAGCCATAAACTTTACACCCATAGTCCAATCGGGACAAGATTAGAGCCCGATAGATACGGAGGATAGTTGTTCGGTCTGCACCCCAAGATGAATGAGCAAGGAAACGTAGGGCATTGAGTTTCCTCATACAACTAATCTTTAGGTGGCGAATATGGGGCACCCAAGTCAATTTTTTGTCAAAGAGAAGACCCAGGAAACGATGCTGTGCTACAACTTCCAGGCGCTGATTACCCAAGAACAGTTCTGGATCAGGGTGAACTGTAGTACGACGACAAAAGTGCACCACCCTCGTTTTTGATGAGGAAAACTGGAAACCATGGGACGTAGCCCACACTGAAGCCCGCCGAATGGCGCTCTGGAGCTGACGTTCAGTAGAGGCTAATGAGTAGGAGCTGTACCATATGCAAAAGTCGTCGACATACAATGCCGGGGTTACCAGTGACCCAACAGAGCTCACCAACCCATTGATGGCGATTAGAAAAAGTGTAACACTCAACACTGAGCCCTGGGGGACACCGTTCTCCTGTATCCGAGGGGAGCTAAAGGAAGAGCCAACTCTGACACGGAACAGGCGGTGGGATAAAAACTGACGGATAAAAATTGGTAAGGAGCCTCTGAGGCCCCAGTCATGAAGAGAACGTAAAATATGATGACGCCAAGCAGTGTCGTACGCCTTATGCAGATCGAAGAAGACTGCTACCAGATGATGTCTTTTAGAGAAGGCCTGTCTGATCGCAGTCTCCAGTCGAAGTAAATGGTCAATAGGGGATCGTCCCTCCCGGAACCCACACTGGTAAGGTGAGAGAAGTCCCCGGGATTCAAGAACCCAGCATAATCTGTGGGCTACCATCCGCTCAAGTAGTTTACAGGGGACACTTGTCAGGCTTATTGGTCGATAACTGTCCAGCGCCGACGGGTCCTTGCCAGGCTTGAGGGCAGGGACCACAATACTCTCCCTCCACTGGGAGGGGAACACCCCTTGAAGCCAAATACGGTTAAAAACTTTTAGGAGAAATTGTCGTTGTGAGGGGTTAAGGTGTTTCAGCAATTGATTATGGATATCATCAGGGCCAGGTGCTGAATCACGAGAAGAGGAGAGGGCCAGCGACAGCTCCCAGTCAGTAAAAGGTTCGTTATATGGTTCCACCTGGTGAGAAGTAAAGCCTAATTTGAAGGTTTCGGCCTGGTGTTTCTGAAGGAGAAAGGTCGCCGGATATGAAGTTGTCGCCGAGACATTGGCGAAGTGAGTTGCAAGATGTTCTGCAACAACAGATGGCTCCGTGCAGACCCCATCAGGCAGGGCAAGACCAGGGACGGAAGACTGCCGCCAGCTACCTTGGATAGATCGGAGCATAGCCCACACTCTTGTCAAAGGGACAGAAGAACCCAACGAGGAGACAAAATGCTCCCAGCATGTCCGCTTACTTTGTTTGATTAAGTAACGAGCTCTGGCACGCAGACGTTTGAAATTTATTAGACCAGCGAGCGATGGGTGGCGCTTAAGATGTTGCAAGGCCCTTCGGCGCTCGCGAATGGCTGTGGCAACAGTTGCATTCCACCAAGGGACAGGCCGGCGAGAAGGAGGGCCTGTCGACCGGGGAACAGCGGTGTTGGCAGCTTGGGTGATCATGTTGGTCATTTGGCTTATAATATCATCTATACAGCCTGAGGGGGAAGATGGGAACACAACCTGGGATGTATATAGCGGCCAATTAGCACGACGGAATACCCAGCGGGGTACCCTGGCTCGTGGTAGGCGTGAGGGAAGTGAAAGGATCAACGGAAAGTGGTCGCTATCGCAAAGGTCGTCATACGCCGACCAGTGAAATAAAGGAAGGAGAGAAGGAGAAGTGAGAGAGAGGTCTATGGCAGAAAAGGTGCCGTGAGCGGCACTAAAATGAGTTGGGGAACCATCGTTGAGAAGGCTCAGATTGTGGTCAGCAAGAAACTGGTCTATGAGGCGGCCCCGGCTAGATGTATAAGCACTGCCCCACAAAGGATGGTGGGCATTGAAGTCCCCAAGGATGAGGTAAGGAGGGGGGAGTTGCTGAAGGAGGGCCACTAGGGACGTGAGAGTAGGTGGCCTGTCAGGTGGAAGGTAGAGGTTGCAAATGGTCAATGGAGTGTCCAAGTGAACCCGGACAGCAACCACTTCCAATGGAGTTTGGAGAGGAATCCAGGTACTGACAATATCTGTCCGGACCAAAGTACAAACCCCACCAGACGCCTGGAGGGGACCAACCCGGTTCCGACAAAAAGCACGGAACCCACGGAGGGTCGGTGAATGTGCATCCATAAACCTCGATTCCTGCAGGACGACACAGGCCGCAGAAGAGAGAGAGAGATTAGCTGTGTAATCTCCAAGAGGTGACGGTAGTAACCATCACAGTTCCATTGGATGATCACATCATGAGGATCTAGGCGGGAAGTGAATGGCATAACGTCTGTCACGTTGCTTTGTCAGCGTCCGTCACCAAAGAAGAAGGGACAACATCCATAAATAGCTGATCAGCCTCGGGCTCAATGGGATGAGCGAGTTGCGAAAGCACAGTCGGCACCTCCGGTGGTACCGGAGGGGCTTTATCTTGTAACTTTGGTTTCTTCTTCTTCTCTTTCTCCTTCTCCTTCTCTCGTGTGGGACGGGCAGGACCCACCCCAGAGAGAGGACTTTTGTCAGTTAGGTCTGGTACTGACGAGGATCGGGCGACCTTTGAACTCACTGACTGGGAGTCCGATGGCCGGCTGGAGGTCGAAGATCTCTGATCTGGGGAACGCCGGGACGGAAGGCCCTGAGATAGGGCACTGTCACCGGCAGGCGACGGAGAAGGGGTGCACTTCTCCGGCTGGGAAGGGGTGGGACACAAAGGGAGGGCTACAGGAGCTACAGGAGAGGGAGATGTGAGGGAGGGGTGTGGACGGGGTGTAGGGGGGAGATGGGAGTGGGAAGGGGACGGTGAAAGGCTAGACGATAACGTCGTAGCGAAGGTCGTCGCCATTTGCACGGGATGCAGATGTTCATATTTGCTGCGGGCCTCAGGGTACGTCAAACGCTCCAGGGATTTGTACTCTTGTATCTTCTTTTCTTTTTTGAACATAGGGCAATCTGGCGACCGTGAAGAGTGGTGTTGTTGACAGTTGACGCACACCGGCGGAGGAACACAGGGGCTCCCCTCATGTAGTGGGCGTCCACAATCGCCGCATACTGGGACTGCTGTACAGCGAGAGGACATATGACCAAACCTCATACATCGAAAACACCGCATGGGAGGTGAAATGTAGGGCTTCACTTCACATCGATATATCATTATCTTGACCTTCTCTGGGAGTGTGTCCCCCTCGAAGGCCAAGATAAAGGCCCCAGTATCGACGCGGTTATCTTTAGGTCCCCTCTGAACGCGGCGAACAAAATGTACACCACGCCGCTCGAGATAGGCCCTAAGCTACTCATCAGTTTGAAGGAGGAGGTCCCGGTGGAAAATCACACCCTGTACCATATTCAAGGATTTGTGCGGGACAATTGTGACTGGAATGTCGTCAAGGGTGTTGCAGGCGAGCAAAGCTTCAGACTGGGCTTCCGAGACTGTTTTAATGAGTAATTAACCAGATCTAAGCTTACCCATAGATTCCACTTCACCAAACTTGTCCTCTATGGTCTCGACAAAGAACAGAGGTTTGGTGGAAGTGAAAGTCCCTCCATCAGTCCTTGAGCAAACGAGATAGCGAGGAAAGGGTTTTGCTCCTAACCGGCGAGCCTGGCCTTCCTCCCAAGGGGTAGCAAGGGAGGGAAACATCCTCTTATCCGCAGTAACAGCATTAAACGATCTCTTCCTGTCTTGAGAGACGGCCGATGCACGACCATTTTGGAGTCTAACTCTTTTCATAGTGCTAGACGTCCGCCCTGGTGTCACCCACTCCGAAACCAGGGCTCTCTCCATGGGCGCCACCCAGCCTCAGCAAAGGCCACCTGGCACGATGGCCATTGCCGGGAGTTCTGATACCCCCGAGGACAGGCATCAACTCCTTGGCTTGCATGGAGAGGTCGCAGCTCAGACACCAGTAGTGTGATCCCTGTGGTGTCAGGGGGCTCAGCCAAAGGGTACATAACAGCCCCCCCCACACGGACTGGCTACACGTGCTGGGGACCTAGCGGGGGATGGGGGCTACAGCGAGGAAAGGAAGTGGAAAGGAAAGGATAGGACCCGCGCTGTAGGGGCTAGGTCGGGAGTTCTTCCCCAATTGGCTCACACATTATCGGACAATTTTGGTATGGAAGGTCAAACCCCGAGGGGGACCAAACTGGGCCAAAAACCGGTGTACACAGCAGACAAAACCAAAGTGCAGGACAATCGGTACCATGGGATAGCCAAGCCGTCATCCAGAGTACCACCGAGAGACGGGGTTGGAGAGGGTGGGAAGGAGGAATTGGGATGGGAAGGAGGGGGAACTAGGAGGGGTAATGCAGCCTGGGGAAAGCAGGAAAAAAGGCTGCAATGGCTCGGGGACCCGTGCGCGGCACACACGTACCCACAAAAGAGCTGTGGGCCCCCTGGGGGGTCACAGCTTTCTATGTTGGCATGACCACTAACTGCCTGTCCATTAGGATGGCCACCACCAAACTGTGGCCAAAAGCAAGATGGACCACCCTGTGGCAAAGCATGCAGCCAAGCACATGATTTCAATGGCCGCTTCACATCCTGGGCCATGTGGATTCTCCCACCCACTACCAGCTTTTCTGAACTGCACAGATGGGAGTTATCCCTACATTACATTTTCCGATCCTGAAATCATCCAGGCCTCAACCTACAATTCCCCTTTTTATTACACCTTACAGTTCCTCCATCCTAATCCTCTATTTTCAGGTGTGCATGGGGGGGGGGGGAGGGGGAAAGGAGGTTCCTAAGCTGCATCTCTCTACTCCCATCTAGGCTGTGCTGTGCCCATCCCCATCACCATGACACAACCTTCCTATCCCCCTCCCCTTCCCCATTTACACAACATAGAGCGTTATTTTAAGTGCGGCAGCTGGAGATGACGTTTGTATGACTGAGATTTCATTAATGTTCCATTTTCTGAAGAAGACCATGGCAGATAGCTAATAGTGTCTTGTCTTTCATGTGCCATCACTTTGTTTTCGTGGTGAGTTGTAAAAACTGTCCAGATTACTATGTTATTAATAAAACACACTTGGTACTCTGAGTCGTCCTCTTATGTTGATTGTTTCTTCTTGCAGCTGATTCTCAGTGCTATTTGAAGATAACGAACATCAGACAGACTGCATCACGAGAAATCTGATGATTAGTCTCTCATAATTAATGAGGTATTTGAAACCATAGTTTGGGAAGGTATCAAGAGGTCAAAAACCATCAGCTGCAGAAAGAACACGATACATAGGGTGAGTAGGGAATTGTCGAATGGCAATGACATAGGACACACCAAAAGCTGTTGCCACCTAATCTGAAGAGAGGATTCCCACTTCAGCAAAGAGACATCAGGTCTGATCCGGAAGGCACCCATTGACACAGCTGCAGGCCAGAGGCTCAGTGGTAGTCCAAAGGGCGCACCAAAGATCACGCAGCACCCTCAAATTACAACAATTAATGTACAACATGTAGTCAACGAAACAAAGTAGCCGGTAACTACGTTTTTTGGTAAAACTGCAGTTTCTATTGCCCGTGTTATTAGCATGGCTCGTATGTTGGCAACTTTGCCATGAACAACTATGGGAAAGCAATAATTGGCCTCGTAAAATGAAGATTCAAAATCACTTGATCACTGTTTGTACAGATCATAAAATAACACCACACACCTGACACACCACCTTCATGACCTAGGTCGTGAATTACCTTTCCCTTCCATTCCCATCCTTTCTTCTTCCCTTCTCTCCCACCCGAGGAAAGAATTGTGTCCCGAAAGCTTGTCCTTTTTTGTCCCCTTTTTCTGTTTCTTCATTTGTGTAACTATCGGAGGTACAGCACAGCGGTAAGTACTGGCCAGCCAATCTATCTCTTTTGAAAAATAATTTATCATCTCTGAGGAGAAGTTTCATCATTAATTGAATATTACCTTCGTGGTCTACATCCTTCTTATTGTTTTAACTATTTTTATCTGTTTGCTTTTATTTTTATCTAAATAAACAAAAGTCATTCCACGTCAAATCAACACATTTGCCAACCCGACCCTCTCCGATTTCCATAAAATTTTGTGTGTTCGTTACACATGGCAAGAGAATGTAAAATACCAAATTACACAATTTTAGCACAAGTAAGACAAGAGTAATGGTCATTCAAAGTTTTGAAAATGTGTCGAAAATTTCTCAAACACAGCTGACAAAAACAACTAACTTCTGTCCTAATAAAGATATAACAGTAAACCAGGTAATTTTGGAAAAGGTCTTGAAACAAGCTTTTCGATGCTATATAGTTTTATCGTATTCGTCGAATGTACAAATTAAGGTTAGTGACCTTGACCTCAAATATCTCAAAAAATGTCATCTTCAAAATTGATGACAAAATATATTTGCTTCTATATATGACACTAACATAGTAGAAAATCAAGTTGGGATGACAATGGTATTAGGCGATATAAAGTGTTACATACAGCAATGTGTTGCATTAATGCAAAATAAATGGTATTCAGACTTTTCAGTATGCCACAAAGCTCTGAAAGACATTTATTATTGAAAAGGTGGTGTTATAACACAGCACAGTGAGTTAGTACAGTCAACAGGCCAATAGGAAGCTTTCATAATAATCTGACCTTCAGTGACGCAAAACAAAATATCTAGCCATCCCAGCCAAACACACATTTGGAAGGCATGGTAAACAGATTGAGATTTACAGAAAGAAATATGACAAATTTATTAACTAGACTTACTGTGTCAATACTGGGAAGCCACATAACACTGTGCATCTTTTGGTGAAATGATATATGTTTGCTCTGTTGCTGTTCTCACATCAACCTAAAGATTGTACCCTTGTCCATTAAGATGCCAGGTTTCTCAGGATACATGTAAAGGTGAAGGCCCGTGAGGAGGTAGAAAGTTAATTGAAACCTCCCTGGGATCTTCATTAACTTTCAAAACACATCCAAGCCACCAGTGATCTTTGTACATATATGCAACAAGCAAGACAATGTATGTGGGAAATTTATAGTCTGCATCACGTGCCAACTCTCTTAATCTGGAACATTCTAACATGAGCTTCATGTTTTGATGAATACTGCGCGCACACACGCACGCACACACAGGGTTCCAGCTGCACCAGCCAAGACTTGGTCGCAACTGGAAGAATTTGAAAAATCTTATTGTGAGTCCTTTGAATACCTGGTACAGTTTATGCAGGTTTCCAAACACCAGTGATTATTGTTTATGAACCATGGAACCATTTTCCTTGACAAACAAAATCGTCCTTCCCAGGCAATCAATGGCTTATACTATCTCTGTTGTAGAAGTCTGACACCATTCACAATTTGTTCACTTAAGACATGTTTAGGTCTTGGATTGGGAGTTGCTAAGAAACCATATTCTTTGGCTAATTGTTTTGCTTTTCTTACTAAATAGTTTAAGGCTCCAAATTCATATTCAATCCTTTGAATGCTTTAACTTTTCAGAAGAAGTGTCAAAATTATTTACTTCCGATACCTCAGACACTTGGTTGAACTTTTTTTTTTTGCACTTATGTTCTATGTCCCAGTCTCTTCCTTTTCACCGGGGACTCGAAGACAGATACCAAGCTAATGGTTAATACATCTAAAGCAATTCAAATCAAATGTTTGTTAAGCTTATGGGACTTAACTACGGGGTCATCAGTCCCTAAACTTACAAACTACTTATCAACTACCTTATACTAAAGACGGCACAAATATCCATGCCCGAGGGGGGATTCGAACCCCCGACCGTAGTGGCCGTGCAGACCGTGACTGGAGCGCCTCAGTCCCCTCGGCCACCGCGGCCGGCTCTAAAGCAATTTCTGGAGCTACAGGTGTGTATAACTCCTGAGGAGCTATGCAGATTTGTAGTTTTCACTTCATCCACATTTAGATTGAGAAATGGGAAAAGAAAACCTACATCCTTCTATGCAGGAGAGTAGTCGGGAACTGGCAGCTCTTATATGCAAATGACATTGAATATTTAAGAATGAATTTCTGTTACATGAACATTTGTTAGAATAACTGAGTACTGACATATAGTGCTTAACAATCAATATACTCACTGGACAAGGGTACGCCCGCGAATATTTATTTCATGGTGGATACAAAATATTCCTCATTTTCTGTCCACACATTTTGAAAGAGCATGCACTTTTCTGCTCACCACGAAATAATGCTGTTCCTGTTCTTTGGTTGACAGGTGGTCTATGTAAGCTTGTCCGACGAGTATATTACTTACTCTCATAACTACTACATGTCCATGATCGGTTGTTTGTTAAATGTTCATCTGTCTCAATGAATTTCACTGATATTGTGATTAAAGATTACAAGGTTTCTTAAATATCGATGCAGTTTTGGTATACCGGTATTTCAATATTTTGTTTTACTCAGATGTTCTGAAACAATGTACTTCATTGCTACTTTCAAGAACAACTCATGCAATGGAGTTTTCATATTGTTTTAATTGCTAAAGACATTTCTTGTATTTGGCAATTAAAACAGCATGAAAACTCCAACGAGTTCTTGAAAGTAACAAAGTACATTCAGTTTCAGAACATCTAAGTAAAACAAAATGTTGAAATATACCAAACCTGCATCAATATTTAAGAAACCTTGTAATCTTTAATCACGACATCAATGAAATTCATTGAGACGGATGAACATTGACATAAAAAAAAGCCATGCACAAAGCCAAGTGCGATGAAGTCAACAGACTTAACCGGGTGTGAAGTATGGACAGCGTAAATGAAAATGTGATGGAGACAGATCAACAATTTTACCTCAGCCTTTTAGATTTTTCTGAAAGTTGGTATGCCTTTAGCGGGTGTTGAAACTAATACCAAATTTCAATTTTTTACCTCAAGCCATTCCTGAAATATGGTAATATAAACTTTTCGAAAACTGGCCAAAAATGTGTTTACAGACTTTTTTAAATTGCCCTAGGAGCTGACCTAACTGGGCTAAGAAAGGTGTCATTTTGCAGCATTTTACATGTGATTTACAACCAAACAAAGCATTTAATTGATAAGCTTTTTAAAAAATAGGCCTACTAATTAATATGTTGATTTAATTTTTTTGAAGTACATAATTACAAATTTTCAAAGTATTTCCATACCTACTTCATACTGTTGTAACTCACATAGCAAAATATAAATGTGGGATGATGAATGGGTTCATTGTTAAAAATTATTCCGGTCTCATTTTTCACTAACAGTCCTTTTTGTAATATATTACAAACAGGAAGACAAAATTGAGCATATGAGCTTTGTCATTGTTTCTGATTGCCTGGAACAATACAACTGCGGTTTACACCTTTCAAAACATACTTATTTCTTATTTAACAAATTTCAAAAGCTTCCAAAAAGATTTACTATTATTCTGATGGTTCTGCTGCTCAGTAGAAAAATAAGAAACTTCCTAAACTGTTGCCTCCATGCGGAAGACTTCAATATAAAAGCTGGGTGGCACTTCAGTCACAGCACAGGGGGAAAGGGCCTTGTGATGCAGTATGGGGTTCAGGTAAGTGTGGCAGCTCATGCAAGTTTGCAAAGGCCATACCAAAATCAGCTCCAAACCGCACTAGATCTGTTTGAGTGGGCAGTAGATAATATCACAAATGCTGATTTTGCTTATTCCACTCAAGAAGACTACGCTGCTTCAGAAAGTTTGGTAATTTCGCAGATAAACTGTATAGCAACAAAGGGTGAAATCCAGATGATGTACCAATAATGAAAACTAAAACTAACCTTTGGCGGCTTCTAATGGTATTTTTCAGAAACTTCCTGAAGCTTTGTCACCGAATCTATGTCGAACGCGTATTTTTAGGTCCAGAAAACTGGAAAAAAGTGCAGCATGCATCTGGGTAAATACAGTAATTTGGGGGTCGTCTTATAGGGCAGATACATGCTTAAACTATAAAATCTCTATGAAAATTTGTACCTCGTTTTATCTGCGGAAATATACGGTACTTTTAATTTTTCGTACTTTTTTTCCAGTTGTTAAATGCTCAAAATTTGTTTTCATCAGTTATATACAGTTAAATTGTATAAAATTAAAATAAGCAATGAACTTGATTATAAAATAAGCTGATTAGTTTTAATAAGGTGATATCTTTCATACTTAATTTACTAATCTCTCAGTTTAATGAAATTCCTGTTAAAGGTCAGTTTGGTCGAACTAGGGCTGTTAATAAAAAAGGGTCCAGAATAATTTTTATTTAACAATAAACCCATCATCCTCCCACATTTATACTTTTCCATGTGATTTACAACAGCATGAAGTAGTCCTGGAAATATTTTGAAAATTTTCAATAATGTACTTTTTGTAAGAAAATTAAATCAAAATATTACTTAGTATTTCGAAACAACAAATTTTAATGTATGTAAATGTTACTTCTAAGTACTGTTCCTCGACATACCTTGTCTTAAAATGCGTGTTTTGGAAAGACCTTTAATGCGATGTTTCATTTTCTCTCCAAATTTTCGTGGTAAGTAAGATTAAATACGAAATCCATCAAATACGCTATGTACCTTGAACTGAAGGTTAAGCAACCCGATGTTCCTATGTTACACTAACTGAATACAGGCCACATGATGTAGTCAGCTAAACACAACACACTGTAACAGCATTAATCAACCAATAGTAGTCTCACTACACTTTCCCACCGCGATAATATCCAAATGGGTAAAAGAGCAGTTTATGCGGCAGCGGCTAGCCGTCATACTTGCTACGTTAGGAACGACAGAGCAGCCAATCAGGAGTCGTGATGCCGCGGCCAATAAGAGAGCGTTACGATTGTACTATGTAAACAAATTTAAACGGTGTATCCAAAAGTTTGTGACGATCTACAAGTTACAGTTGCTGTCAGTATGGATGTCACTTGATCACTGTATCAAACATAAAGGCAAAGCAGTCAACAATCATAAGATTGGTTTGAACACCACAGTGCTTTACTAGGCATGGTCCTGTTTGGAGGTGGTATGCCGTTGCCTTCCTCCGACCTTCGAACTGACTTACCCAGTCAGTTATAGGGGGACCTACAGTTTAACGTGGGTTCCGAACCACGGTACTACTCGGTATTTTTCGCATGAGCAATACTGACAGAGGTGAAAGAAGTGGAAAGTGACAGATAAAAATCCTAGGACCTGGTGGGGATCAAATCCACGACCTTTGGGTTTGTAGTCTGGCACAACCACTGTGTAACCGAGGCACATATAACATGCTATACCTGCTCTATGGTTGACTGCTGTGCTTTATTAACAATAGGTCACTTATGACCATAATATGACATTCATCTAAAAATCTCTTATACAAGGAAAATCAATTACAATCACACAAATGCCGCACCGATATCCTTGAATAAACTTTGAAATTAACACTAAATTTACTCGTCATGAAACACGCAATCTTATTGGCCAGCATAACTACTTCTGATTGGCTGCTCTGCCGTCCAAAAAACTGGTGAGCGCAACGGCTAGCTGCTGCCGCACAAACTGCACTTTAACCGGACAAGTGACAATTACATGGCCTTCAGTAAAATTTACCTCCAGCATGAACAGGTATGTGATAGCATATCTTTATTACTATACACCATTCACATATGATTTGTACAGTAATCTTACTTCGTTCCTTATTCTCAGCGAGATTTGTTCTACTGTGTTGTGATTAACCAAGTACAGTTCATATGTTCCACTCTAACTCTGCTTTCCAAATGGCTACACAGACTCTGCTTCATTGGGTAACTAACATTGCTGTGCATAACTTCACTTTCACACTTCCCTAGACGCATGCACCGTATTTCACCATTTTCGGAATTATCCTTCACTATTAAAAAAGGGAAAACAACTTCTGATGCAACATCACATTACAGAACTTTAATAAACAAGCCGTTTTCTGGGCGCTTTGTGTCAATCTATCCAGAAGAGACCTTTATATACAGTAAAACATTACCTTTTGAAAATGTCATTAATTAGAAACTATGTTTTGTTGTATATTGCTGGAAAGAATGGAAAATGACCTTTACCAGCAATTAGAGCAGCACCAAGGGAAATTTTAAAAAGTCTGTACACACATTTTTGTTTGGTTTTTCAAAAGTTTACATAGCCATAATTCAGAAATGGTTTGAGATAAATTTAAATTTGGTATTTTTCATTGTCTCAGCACCCACTAAAAGTATACTAAATTTTAGCAAAATCTTAAATGGTAACAAAATAGGGTAAAAGTGCAGTTTAAGAGTCCGCGAATTGTGGTTCTCGCGTAGACGTCGGTAACGGCGCGATGAATGACGCAGATTTTGTGTTTCACGTGTTGTGAATTTGGCCTTTCTTCACATGCTATTTCGTTCAGTTTTAATAATTTCTTGCAGTGTAAATTCAATTAAGTCTTTCTCAAGTAATACAACTGACAATTTTTCCAATGAATTACAATACATGAATAATGAATGTTATTAAAATTAAGAGTTCACTTCCCTAAGAAAAAAAAAAAAAAAAAAAAAGAAGATATTGGTTAATTTGGAAGTATCTCGAAGTTCCGGTTCTGAACCAGAGATTCGGGCGCTAAGTGCCCTCATGCACTAAAAAAAAAAAAAAAAAAATAATAATAATAAAAATTGTTTAACCTATAACTAACCATCTGACGGCTACGCTACATATCACTTTTTTTAAACGAAATGCTGTTTCCAACACACTTTCAGACTACTCGTTAACACACTATTGATAACTTCAAAAACAGCAGGCCAGCACAGCCTTAAGATTAGGTACATAGGTTACACAAGAAGTTTTGTCTCGTAGTAGCGCCTGAATACCCGGTTCACAACCGCTCGGTATAAGTAATTGCACTCGTAAAGGCTGCGAAAGTCATGCAATCACAACTAAAATCACCGGTGAAAATAATTTTGACTACATAGTATAGCCAGTACGCTCAATCTCCATTACAGAACTTTAAATATATATTCCACATTTATTGCAATACAATATGTCGACCAAAAGATCTTTACATCCACTATGCCAATTTGTTTACAAACCATAAAGAGAAAGCTGTTTGTTACTGGCCGCGCGAATACGACTGCTGATTGGCTCTGGCACCATTGCCAATGTCCAAACATGAAACGCCACTCGCGGACTCAAACTGCACTTCAGCCTAAAATAGATGTGTTGATATGACATGGAAAGACTCAAACTAGTTTGAGATTGCTAGGAACTACAACAATGGCAGTGTATGCAGGATAACAATGTACAATCAGTTTAAGGGCAGCAATGACAAAAACATAACCACAATAAAAAGCTTCAAATGAGGTTTTCAATTCAAACTCACATTCCTTAGGTTGATTTCATGTCAATACGAGATTAGAAAGTCGACAAAAAATCAGGTTATGACAATGTTTTGCATTGATTAACACAAGCAACTTGAAATTTACGTAGCTTTACAAGAATCCAGTTCCACAAGCAACATCAATAGAACAAATACACAAACTACATATGCAAAAAGGTTATACGACAGTGATGTTTCATAGTTATAGCTGGCCATCCCAAATGTGTGTAATCATAAGAACTATGCATTCTTCCATACCCAAAGATTGCATAAAGTACATCCCATCAGAAACAAACCCAATTCCACTTTCAAATGGAAGCCTTAGAGGAAATATACACAACGTTAATAAAACGTTATTACCATTACCTACGGTTCGTAAATTAACCATACAGGACATCAAATAAAGGCTATTTCAAAATGAACTTATCAAAACAAATTTTAAACTAGGCCTACAACATGAATACCTAATAGGTCAGGTTTTCAATTGGAGGGTTTATAATTGTCACGTAAATTTCTTCTTACCTTTCCACAGAAGGTGCAAGTATATTTGGAATGCTGGGTAATTTCCATCTTTTTAACCATTTTCCTAAGGGACGCACCATATCGGGTACCGTATTTCCCGGTGATTCCAACCTTCTTCGTGCGTTTCGCCTGAAAAACACCACCATAGACATTAAAACAATGATCGCTCCGTGACTGTAAATTTATATAGATATTTAACAATCCCTTCATTTAAGTCAATGTTGTCATTTCAACTACATGAATATGTTTTTTGTCATTTCAAAGCGATAGGCAGAAAATAGATAAAAACTAGAGTGCACTTTTCTGGAAAATTATAACGATTATTTTCAATAACCAACATAAATTTAATAGAGGATTAAACGGATATTAAAACATTATTATGCCTACCATCTTCGTGCTGTGATCACGCCTTCACCCACCGGAAACAGAAAGGTTACAGAATTGGATGTAGTAAGTCAAAGATTTTGTTTAACATACAATTTCTCAAAGATGATATAACGAAAACATTGCTCTTATTGGAACTGCATCACGACAGTACATCTGTCAACCAGAAATTATTATCGCGTAACTATACAATATGTTAAACGATGTCATCTATATTTCATTCGGCTTTTCTACCACGCTGGGCGTTTCGTTCATTGAGATTTCTTTTTACTGCTTTTGTTGTTGCAAACAGATTTTTGGTGTTGCTTGATTGTTTTTTATTTATACTTCAGTGTTGCTGTTTTCTTGTTATTTCTTTGTTACTGTATAGTGTGTCTCAGTGAATGTGAGTGATAAGCACGAAACGCTCTATTAGTGTTAGGAATACAGTTCCGAGTTTAAATTTCGGAAGAACATTCTTGTGTCGAAAAAAAAAGTTATTCAGCTGTGTCCTTACCGCGGAATTGCATTAGATGCATTTCATTAAAACGATATCAAATAAAATGTTATTCCGCTATGATACATTCAAGTAACTTTTTACCCTATTATTTACTGACATATAATTATATAAGATGAAATTTCACAACACAAGGAAATAGCCACTTCTCTACATTAGGTATTTAAGTGAATATAAGATAAAGTAATGGAATTTCTGTCATGATGTGCATGATAAATAAATTTATAAAAAATTTGAGGGTTTTCTCATGCTACAGCAGTTCTCTTTTTCTGTGTTAAGAACATAATGCAATGTTCTGCAATTTTCAGTGTTTAACTGTCAAGTTTGTATGACAAAATACTTTATCACACACATAGTATAATTTTACGAAATCGATTCGCGACCTTGACCTTGCTATACCCTCTTTGCACTGTCATAGCTTGCTCAGAATCTTCATCTTCTTGCCCATTTCCTACCTGCAATGTAATTTCGTAGGCTTTCCTAACAATCATTGTTAGCAATGGGGGTCATAATCGGCTTGATGACTAGTCTCAAGAATCACCAGATGAAGACACCAAGTCATGACGTCGAAATATCGAGTTGGGAAGGTGCAGAACAAGGCAGAACAGCCGATTCTATGAGATGACAGTTGCCTTCTTGTCTCTGTAAGCTATATCCAAAAAAATGTGTGCTTCATATACAAGTTTGATAAACTCGGCAATGAGCATGATAGGACACTAACATGTATCTATTTTTAAATTCACTATGAATATGCAGAAACAAAGCATTGAACAAACAGCTTAGCCAAATTCTTTTTGTGTGCCAGATATGAGCTTATACTTGAAATTATCCGTGTCAAAATAATCGCTTAAACGTTTCTATACAATTTTAGTAGTTGTTTGTGCTGCTATCAGAGAAGTAAACCCTCAGGGGCTCAGTATTAATTTTCTGAGCACAGGCTTGGAGAATCTGGGGTTCTGAGCTGTGGGCTGTGTCGCGCCAACAGCCCGCTGTACCATAAGCTCTGTGCGTGCTTCATCAACCATCGTTCAGCGCGACGATGGAACGTTCTATGTTTCAGAGCCCAAGGATCTTGGCTCAATCGCCATGGTCACGAGGACAGTACAAACGTA
Organism: Locusta migratoria; assembly: GCA_026315105.1. Taxonomy (NCBI): domain Eukaryota; kingdom Metazoa; phylum Arthropoda; class Insecta; order Orthoptera; family Acrididae; genus Locusta; species Locusta migratoria. Next base: position 805,138,507 of record CM048745.1, on the reverse strand, counting down.
TATATATATATATATATATATATATATATATATATATATATATATATATATATATATATATATATATATTAAAAAAAAACCTCAATCTCAAAGGGTGCTATGTGCCGAGGAGGTGCATGGCTGTTGAGTTTGAACAGTCGCTAGCGAGCAACCTCTGAGGAACCTGCCGCACCTAAGTTGTGTAAGGGTTACCCAGGCAAGCGGGGCTCTGCCTGGGAAGACGTATAGTTCCCTACATGCTCGTGGGACGAAAATGAATCGATTTCAGAGTAACGTTTGTGGACGTACAACCACTGTCTCCAAGCATGGAGGAGTTGTTTTTAACGTAGCGACCTACAATCCCCGAACGTTACCTTCCCTAGCTACCCTTGAGAGGAACGGCGGACTAAAGACAGGGACAAGTCTCACTCTCCTAAGTATCTTGTTTGCAGTAGAATGTATGGGGAAATTTTCATGTCAACAAAACCTTGAACATACGTTTCGTGAAGCCTCAGGAAAGTTCAAGATGAGGAGCGGTTCGGTACTGATCGAAACAGCGTCATCAGCCCAATCGAAACCAATGCTTGCTTGCAATACGTGGGGTGACATTCCGGTCGGTATAACACCCCAAAAATCACCAAAAATGATACAGGGTCTGATCTATCACAAGGACATTCTTTTACAATCAAATGAAGAGCTGCACGCCAACCTAGAGCGACAGGGTATCCACTTCATCCGGCGCGTGCATTAGGGTCTGAAGGATCATAGGGTTGCCACCGGTGCTTTCATCTTGGCCTTTGATGGCGGTACATTGCCTGAAAAGGTCAAGGTCATGATTTACTGGTGTGACGTAAAGCCTTATATCCTCCCCCTATGCGGTGTTTCTAATGCTCGAAATTCGGACATATGACCTCCAGATGTAGCTCTAGCCCCACACGTACTAAATGCGGGCGTCTATCACACCTGCACGATCCGTGTACTCATCCACCTATCTGTGTAAACTGTGGGCAGCACCATCCACTCTGTTCTCCAGACTGTACTGTACTCCACAAAGAGCAAAAATTATGGAATTCAAGACCCTGGATAGACTGACATATGCGGAGGTACGTAAAAATTATAAACGGTTCCACCTGGCTTCTATGAACAAGTCGTTTGCAACAATAACATTGTCGGCACCCATTCTGACGACGACACCACCTACTATGCAACAACCTTCTGTGGGCCCAAAGGACCGTCAAAGCTCATTTGTCCCTTTAAAGGTCGGGGGCACTCCTCACATTGTGTCCGCACTACCACCTGTGGGGGCAACTTAACCGGCACCATTGAGGACACCAGTCCCCAACTCCCATCCAGAGAAGGAGCAGCCTTCTCCGGCTCCCCTCACTCAGAAGGGGTCCTCAGGGCACTCCCTTCCGAAGCTTCTGCTAGTGCTCCAGCGGATCCCAGACAATGGCTGAAGGATCCAAAACTTGCAGGTAGAAGGGCATACCGCTCTTCTTCTACCCCTGATGCCACTAAAGAGAAGCCCTCCCAGCCCTGCAAACCTAAGGTCCAACGAGAGGGAAGGAAAAAGAAGAAGACAAAAGACCCTCCTGTAGCTCTAATGCCACACGCTGCTCCTTCTTCTACATTGGCTGATGAGGTGGAGATCCTAGCTTACCCCGAGGATCTTGCCCTCACTGTGTCTGCGGAACCGATTGTTCTGGACCCCATGGACACTCAACTTTCTGCAGCAGGTGATTCACTGGACTAAGATACTTACCTTTTCTGAAATGGCCTTCCAGTTCGGCAAACACGAAATTCTCCAGTGGAATTGCAGCGGTTTTTGCCACCATCTGGCTGAGCTGCAACAGTTACTGTGCTAAGTCCCTACGCTCTGAATAGCTACTTCAAAACTCGTCCCTTCTGTGACAGAGTTTCTGGGGGTATGTGCCTCTAGGTCCTCGCCACTGTCACCAGTGCTGCTGTGCCCCCCCCCCCCCCCATCACGAATCTTGAGGCAGTGGCTGTTAGAATCCGAGTAAGGCAGGAACTAACAATCTGTTCCATTTACCTCCCTCCAGTTGTTTGTGTTACTTACCTCATTGCCTTGGTCGCTCAACTTCCCCCCACCGTTTTTCCTATTGGCGGATTTTAATGCCCATCACCCTATGTGGGGTGGGACGCAGACCTCGACTCCTGGTTGGGATATAGAGACACTCCTGACACAGCTGAACCTTTGCCTTCTCAATATGGGTGCTCCCACGCACTTTAGCATAGCTCACAACACATACTCAGCCATCAACCTATCTATCTGTAGCCCGAGTTCTCTCCCTCACCTGAATTGGAAAGTCCATGATGATCTCTGTGGCAGCGACCATTTTCTCATTTTCTGTCATTTCCACAGACTCAAGTCACAGACCGGCTACCTCATTGGTCGCTCCAAGGGCTGAATGGCCATCATATGCTTCGACTGCAGTGGTTACAACTCTGCTTCCGGCTGGAGCTCAGCTGGCTGTCCAGTAACTCAGGAAGGCCACAGTTTCTGCTGCTGAGAAATCTGTCCCAACCACATTTGGGTCATTCCGCCGTAAGTTAGTCTCTTGGTGGACACAGGAGCCATGGTGGAGTAGCCAAGTGGTCTAAGGCGCCTCGCTGTGAAGCGCGCTGTCGCTCGCCGTCGGAGGTTCGAGTCCTTCCTAAGGCATGGGTGTTTGTGTTGTCCTTAGGTTAGTTTACCTTAGTTTAACTAGTTTGTAAGCTATGGACTGATGACCACGCAGTTTGGTCCGATAGATTTACAATCATTTGAACATTTGGACACAGGAGGTCACTGAGGCTACACGCGAACGTCGACGTGCACTTCAGCGACACCAGCGACACTCTTCTGTAGGGAACCTAATCGCCTTTAAACAGCTCTGTGCACGTTCTCAGCGATCGATTCGGCAGAGTAAAAAGGATTCCTGGGAGAGGTTTGTAGCCTCTATTGGCACGAGGCCTCGGTTTCTCGGGTCTGGACCCAAGTAAAGCGCCTCTTTGGATATCGGCCACCGACAGGAATCCCATCGCTCACCATCCAGGGTATGCTCTGCACTGACCTACAAGCCATAGCCGAGAACATGGCAGAGAACTACGTACGTTGCTCTGCAACTGACACAGTGCAAACTTCCGCACCCTCGAAGAAAGGGTCGAGCGGAAGCAGTTATCGTTCTGCACATGCCGCCAGGAACTCTACAACGCCCCATTTAGCGAGTGGGAGTTTGAAACTGCTCTTGCTTCATTCCCCGATACCTTTACCGGAGCAGACCAGATACACAGCCAGTTCCTTCGTCACCTTTTGGTTGAGTTTCAACACCAGCTTGTCGCCCTGTTTAACCCTGTCTGGGCAGACGAGTTTTTCCCATTACAGTGGCTGGAAAGCACCATCATCCCAGGGTTAAAACCTGGTGCTGATCCATTGGTGGCTGACAGTTACCGCCCAGTCAGCCTCAGCAACGTGCTCTGTAAGCTACTTGAACGTATGGTGAGCTAGCGGGTCATGTGGATCCTTGAAGATCGGGGACTGCTTGCCCCACAACAAGGGGGCTTCCGTCAAGGCCGATCCGCCGTTGACAATCTCGTCTCGCTGAAACCGGCTATTCACACTGCCTTCACAAAGCGCGAGCATCTCGTTGTGGTCTTTTTTTATCTGCGAAAGGCGTATGATAATACCTGGCACCACCATATTCTGGCTACACTTCGCGGTTGGAACCAATTTTTCAATTTTTATACAGAACTTTCTATCGCCTCGCTCTTTTCAGGTTCGCGTAGGCACCTGTCTCAGTTCTCCTCATATCCAGAAGAATGGTTTCCCGCAGGGTTGTGTTCTCAGTGTCCCTCTCTTCCTAATTGCGATCAACGGTCTCCCAACAGCAGTTGGGTCATCAGTTCCCTCCTCCCTATCTGTGGATAATTTTTGCATCTACTTTATCTCTGCCACCATTGGTGTCACTGTACAGCTGCTGCAGGGAGCCATTAGAAAGGCACAGTCATGGGCTTCAGCCCATGGTTTCCAGTTCTCGGGGTCTAAGATCCGAGTAATAAATTTCTTGAACTAAGCTTTAGAGTCTTGACCACAAATTTCAATTTATTGAGTCCTTAAGTGTTTCAACATTTCGTCATTATCGAAAGCTACAGCAAGACAATGGAATTAATATTCATCAAACATTCTGATAAAACCTCAATTAGAACACTATCTTCACACTCACCATATCTTTTAAAACTTATTAAAAAGTGAAACTAAAATATTCCTTTTAAAATAATCACTGTCAAAGACATATTTCAAACATAAAATAAATTTAAAATTTCCCCCAGAACATCCCTGTAGGCTGGTCAAGTGCATACTAAGGTTAGCAAAGCGGTCAGTTATTAAGTGGAAAATCCGCCAGATGGTGATGTTGTCATTCTACTTCTCTCTCACTTACAAATGCGCACTCACTCCCTCTGTGGATTTTAAAAAAATGTAATATAATACCTTAAAGCTGCATCGACAGTGGTCCACATTCTGTTGGACTGTCCGTTTTTAGCTTTTAGCTGACCTGCCAGCTGTGCTTCCTTTTATACTTGGAGACGATGCTGCTACAGCTGACCGTGTTTTGCGTTTTATTCTTGCAGCTGAGTTTTACCTTTTGATCTAAGTTGGATACCTCAGCCTGATCTCTCAGGTGCCCATTTTTGTGTTGTATGATACGCTTTTACTCGTAGGTTTTAGAATGTTCAGAGAGGCTGGCTCATCCTTTATTATCCTTGTGATCAGGCAGCAACAATATTGTTCTGTAACATTTCAAAATAAATTTTTGTAGAGCAAATGGGAGTTAACTGTGGGGTCATCAGTCCCTAAACTTACAAACTACTTATGAACTAGGTAAGGATGACACAAACATCCATGTGCAAGGGGGGATTTGAACCCCCGACCGTAGTAGCCGTGAATACCGTGATTGACGCGCCGCACGCAGACCGCGTGGCCACCGTGGCCGGCTGTGACATTTTAGTCCAGTTACGTTTATTTTCTTCTTTTTATTTTCTTCTTTGTGTTCCTCGCTAAATGTTCCTTATAATTGTGTACCCCTTGTGGGTTTCCCTTCTGTGTCATTAAACTCTAGTTTCTTCTCCTTGCATTACATTGTATTGTCTTTGTTCGCAACTGGGGAGTGATGACCAAGCAGTCTAGTCCCCTTTAAACAAAAACAACAACAACAAGACAAGTAAATTTGAATCATTTGAAGACACCGCTAATCTCTCAGTGTTAACGACTGATCTCTCTCTATTTTATTGCATACTGACTGTAATAATGTATTGTACAAAGTAGAATTGGACCTAAAATAGTTTTCAGCGGAATTTTTTTCTGATTTTAGTCAGCATATTAATCTGCAACAAGTTAATGGCTGTTTCTCTTCCAAACAACTACAGAGGGATCTCCCTGCTCTCAGTCATCTATAAAATTCTCTCAAAAGCCCTGTAAACAGAATGGAACCACAGATTGACTCTCGAATAAGCGAATGTCAAGTGGCATTCAGAAAAAACGTTCCTGCAGCGAACAGATATGGAATCTCCGCGCGCACCTATCTGTAAGACACTGCAGGACTACTACAGTGACATTTGTAGACTTAAAGAAAGCCTATGACTCCACTGACCGAGACACAGTCTTCCAGACTTTAAAGGAGATAATGCATGATCTCAAAACCTATAATCTAGGAGACCTTCACTAACACCAAATCCAAAGTCAAATGAATGGGAGAATTATCAGAGCCCTTTGAAATCCAAACTGGCGTCTGGCAAGGTGTGTGGTGTGGCCGTGTTCTTGTCTCCTTTAGACCCACCACATAATTTCTGTAAAATTCTTTAGATGTACTTCCAAGACAATAGTTCACATACCAGAGGACCAGATACGCTGTTCCTCCAAACTTCTTCACCTGACTAAAGTTACTATATAAAAAAAAGAGAGAGAACTGATTCTTAATCTGTAGGCATTAACTACTAAATAACTGTAGCCCACAAGTTCAGCTGAATCAAAATAACTTACAATAGGATTTATTTCCCACAAGTACAGTTAGATACATCATACATCCGTGTATTAGTATGAACTTCTACAGCAAATCTAACAGTAATGACAAAAGCCAATCAACTTAACATAGAAATTATAACATAAATATTCCATGATTTCTTCTATATACATCGTCCATGCAGCGTCCATGATTCGAATACAATCGCTCCCACTTGCTACTCACAAGCTGCCCAATACCTAAATAGAAAACAGATCTGGGGCAATATTTGACCTCTCACCTGCTAATTATCTATTGGTCACCTGGCATCGATACAGGCAGATATCTAGTGTAAATGGTTACACTACATACCCCCTTCCTCAGATGCAAGATGCCAAAACATACTTAATTCTATTTTATTTACACATTTCTTCAAATATTCTTTCTGAAGATACATAAGACTTCGATAATCCTTGAAGTATCATTTGGTTTTGACAGTAATTAAGTAATACTAGGCTCAACTCTCTAAGGAATATATGTTGTTATTGTGGTCTTCAGTCCGCAAACTGGTTTGATGAAGCTCTCCAAGCTACTCTGTTCCATGCAAGTCTCTTCATCTGAGAATATGTTCGGCAACCTAAATCCATTTGAATCTGTTTACTGTATTCCTTCCTCGGTCTCCCACTACGATTTTTACCCCATACACTTCCTTTTAATGCTAAGTTGACAATTTCTTGATGTGTCAGAATGTGTCCTATCAATCTATCCCTTCTCTTACTCAGGATATGCAAAACTCCTTTTCTCCTTCATTTGGTTAAGCACGTCCTCTTTAGTTGCATGATCTACCCGTCTAATTTTCATCATTCGTATGTAGCACCACATTTCAAAGGCTTCTCTCATCTTTTTATCTGAACTCCTTATCGTTCACGTTTCACTCCCATACAATGCTACACTGCAGACAAATGTTTTCAGAAAATACTTTCCAACATTTAAATTAATATTGGATGTTAACAAGTTTCGCTTCTTTAGAAACGCTTTTCTTTCCATAGCCATTCTGCATTTTATATCTTCTTTACTTCGGCCATCAGAATTTATTTTGCTACCTAAATAACAAAATTCATCTACTACTTTTATTATCTCATTACCTAATCTAATTCCTTCAGCATTGCCTGATTGTCTGACATTACATTCCATTACCTTCGTTTTACTCTTGTTAATGTTCATCTTATATCTTCCTTTCAAGACACTGTCCATTCCATTCAATCGCTCTTCCAGATCCTTTGCGGTCTCTGACAGAATTACTATGTCATCAGCAAACTGCAAGGTTTTTATTCCCTCTCCCTGCACTTTAATGCCCTCTCCAAATTTCTCCTTCCATTCCTTCACTGCCTGCTCAATGTACAGACTGACCAACATTGAGGAAAGGCTACAACCCTGTCTTACTCCCTTCCCAACCTCTAATTTCCTTTCTTACCCCTCGACTCTAATAACCGCTGTCTGGTTTTTGTATAGGTTGGATATTTTACCCCTGCTACCTTCAGAATTTGGAAGAGTGTATTCTAGTTGACATTGTCAAAAGCTTTCTCCAAATCGACAAACGCTAAAAAAGTAGGTTTCCCTTTCCGTATCCTATCTCCTACTATAAGTCATAATGTTAGTATTGCCTCCCGCGTTCCTACATTTCTCCTAAATCCAAATTGATCTTCCCTGAGGTCGGATTCCACAAGTTTTTCCATTTGTCTGTAAATAATTCGTGTTAGTATTTTGCAACCATAACTTATTAAACTGATAGTCTGTAATTTTCACACTTGTCTGCACTTGCTTTCTTTGGAATTGGAATTACGATATTATTCTTGAAGTTGGAGGGTATTTCCCCTGTCTCATATATCTTGCATACCAGGTGATATAAATTTTTCACGACTGGCTCTCTTAACGGTATCAGCAGTTCAGACGGAATATCATCTACCCCATGGGACTCGTTGCGACTCAAGTCCTTCAGCGCTCTGTCAAATCCTTCTTGCAGTATCATATCTCCTATCTCATCTTCCTCGACTTCGTCTTCCATTTCTAGAATACTGCCTTCAAGTTTATTTCCTTTGTATAGGCCCTCTATATACATTCCTTCCACAGTTCAGCTTTCCCCTCTTTACTTAGTACTGGTTTTCCATCTGAGTTCTTGATATTCATACAGCTGTTTTTCTTGTCTCCAAATATCTCTTTTATTTTCCTATAAGCGCTATCTATCTTTCCCCTAGTTATGCGTTCTTCTACGGTTCAGCATTTGTCCTCTAGTCACTCCTGCTTAGCCAGTCTGCATTTCCTGCCAATCTCATTTTTCAGACGTTTGTACTCCCTTTTTACTGTTTGACGTGCAGAATTTTTATATTTTCTCCTCTCATCAATTAAGTCCAGTATATCCTCTGTTATCCAGGGATTTCTATTAAGCCTTGCCCTTGTGCCTATATGGTCCTCTGCAGCCTTCACTACCCTATCTCTCAGAGCTACCCATTCTTCTTCTGCTGTATTAATTTCCCCCGTTTCACCAATCCTTGCCTAATGCTGCCCCTGAAACTTTCAACCAACTCTGGTTCTTTCAATTTGTCCAGGTTCCATCTCCTTATCTTTCTACCTTTCTGCAGTGTCTTAAGTTTTAATCTGCAGTTCATAAACAATAAGTTATGGTCAAAGTCTATATCTGCCCCTGGATATGTCTTACAGTTTAGAACCTGTTTTCTAAATCTATTCCTTACCATTATAAAGTCAATCTGGTACCTTCCAGTGTCTCCTGGTCTCTTCCACGTATACAGCCTCCTTTCATGATGATGAAACCAAGTGTTGGTGATCATTAAATTGTGCTCTGTGCAAAATCCTACCATGTGATCTCCTCTTTCATTCCTTTTTCCCAGTCCATATTCACCTACTACATTTCCTTCTCTTCCCTTTCCTACTAGCGAATTCCAGTATCCCATGGCAATTAACTTTTCCTCTCCCTTAACTTTCTAAATGATTTCTTTTATCTCCTCATACATTTTTTCGATATCCTCATCACCGGCCGTAGTATTGGCATATAAACTAGCACTACTGTGGTCGGTTTTGGCTTCATGTCTATCTTTACTATGATAATGCGTTCACTATGCTGTTCATAGTAACTTAACTTACCCGCATTCCTATTTTATTATTCATTATCAGACCTACTCCTGCGTTACCCCCAACTGATTTTGTATTGATAACCCTATAGGGCCTACTACATGACCAGAAATCCTGTTCATCTTGCCATCGAACTTCACTAATCCCTACCATATCACCAAGGAATATAAACTTTAGGCAACTACTTGTCTATTTGGTAGCTCAGGTAAGGAACTGCAATAGAAATTTACTTAACATTATATATGACAGGATGAACAATTAAATCCATTGGGTCCTATTTACTTTAACACATCTAATTACTTATTCATTTCCAAGGATGAGCACACCTGGGTATCTCGTTTTCTTAAAATTAGTGTGACACATTCTTACATTAATGTTAGCGAACTCTGTCCATTACCTACATGAACTAGCCAACTGGGAACCAGAAGGAAACATCACTTCTAGAGAGAAGGTATTAGGTAAGGTAAATTCCGTATATACATATTCACAAGAGGGTTCAAAAAATTTTAGTAACAGCTAGCTTCTACTTGCCTGTCTACCCCTTCTCCTCACATAAAAGTTAGGTCCACTTTCTGGGCACCTAAACCTGATCAAACTCCACTCTAGAAGCATATGACCGACACATATGGGTGGTAGTCTTTCCCTAGATCAACCTACCTCTACAACCTACTTCCAAAACCAGCCTCTACCTCACCAGGGACAATTCTTTCAAGCTACCTTCCTCTTTTATTTACCTCTTTCAACTACCTCCTGTCCCAAAGCTTTCACTTAATTAAAAAAAAATCTCACACAGCTTAAATCTTTAGGGATGTGCACTCATTACTATACACTTTTACTATTCCTCCTCCTCTTTACCCCCGACTTGGAATTGAGTGAACCAAACAGTAAAGCATTTGCATCACTGCTATTGTTCCTTAGTACATTTCTCACCACTTGTAAGAACAGTATGGGGTGTAAGTAGGTTCTATAATACCAAATGATACATCATTTACAAGAACACTTCTTTATTGGACTGTAATGCATAACGGGTTAAAGCGAACTGAACAAAAGATGCCAAGACGGAACATCCGTTCTGGCGATCAAAGAATTTGGACAGAAAGATGTACATTGGTAGTTGGTGACGGTCGACAGTTAGTTAATTCTGCGATCATCGCCACATAGCCCCCACCCTCCCCACAGTATGGAGTACGAATCTATGGGTGGGCGGGTTGGGGGGTCGAATGGCAGACGTGTGATTGGCAGTTCGTCTGCGTCATCCGGGATTGGTGGTGATGGAGCTGCTCATTGACCGAAAGGTGGCAACTGGACAGTGTAGTCGGCGAATCATTGAGGGCGGCAAAGAGGGCGACTGGAACTGGAGTGTGGAGGTAGTGAGGTGGTCTGCAATGCACATGGCACACGCATGAACACAAAAGTGTTCGGACGCATGAATGCTCTGATAGCATCGACGATTGTGGAGGGAGGGAGTGTGAATCGTTGCACTACTGACGTGGTTGGTGTTGATGTAGTGGATGGCGCACTCGGTTTGACCAGAAGGACATACACTGTAGTACCTCGGATGGTGATTGCGAGATTTGTGATGTCTTCTGGGGAAACGTTCACCTGCAGTTCGACTGTGCGCACCTCTGGTGGCAGGACCCAGACATTTCTGGTAAGGGGTCCTAGGAAACTTAGGAATGGGGAGACTGGAGGGGTTGGGAGCTGGTGCTGGCCCGACGAGGGAGGCCCTGGAGTGTGGGTGAGATGTACTCGACTTGGAGTGCTTTGGCGATCTCGGCCTGGACCGAAAAGTTGAGGAGGGCTTAATAGGTTTGATGTAGGAGTGTGACTGTCATTCATTTGGGAGCATGGCCAATTGGATAATAAAGGTCCAGGGCCCGACGAATGTCGAAGCGAAAATCCCCAAAAAGGTGAGCTGGAGATGCTAAAAGTTGTTGGGGGGCTCTGAGTTGGAGTGGCCGGAGGCGAAATATGAGAGCTCGACTATGAGCTCTGATTGCCAAGAGAGGAATTGACACCCTCGCCCAATGGAGGAGGGGGGGGGTCAGCTCCACATAAGCAAGTTTGATAAGTTGAAGTGACATGGTGATGCAGTGACCTTTGACGTCGACGTCTAACGTCTGGTCTGGATGCTTAATGATCTTATGTGGGCCGGTATAAGGTGGCTGTGGAGGGACCCTCACCGTGTCATTGCTGAGCGTGACTTGTGTGCTGGTGTCTAAAGAGCGCGGTATGTAAGTGGATGGCGGTGGGGTGACTGGAGGGGCGGGGGGAGCATGTAGGAGTTTAGAGCAATGTAGCTTGATGCGCTCGAGTAAGGTAGGTAGCTCAGAGAGGGCAGGTTCTGGTGAGGGGTTGAACAGGTCACCAGGTAGGACAAGGGTTTGTCTGTAGACAAACTCAACAGTGGTGCCTTTCAGGTCCTCCTTATAGGTTGCATGGAGGCCCGGAAGGACGAACGGTAGTGCCTCAGTTGATAGCTCTTTGTGACATCGGATCACCACCTTTAGCGTCCTGTGCCACTGCTCGACTAATCTGTTGTATTTGGGGTGGTAGGCTGTGACATGAATACGGGCGATGCCGCAAAGAACGCAGAGGGAGTCGAATAATATGGATTCAAATTGGCGGCCTTGGTCCGTGGTTGACAGTGGCAGGGCAATCGAAACGGGCAATCCATATGGAGAAAGTTCTTGTGCTACTATCTCTGTGGTGATGTTCAGTAGCGGTGCTGCTTCCACCCACTGGATTTTCCTGTCAATTACAGAGAGGATATACCTGTAGCCCTCGGAGGGGGAAGGGATCCAACTAAATTGATGTGGACATGTTTAAACCGCACTGTGGGTGGAGGGAAACTACCCATTGAGGGCGTGATATTTTGTTCTGCTGGCATGGGTTACAGCTGTGGCCCACTCTTGGCAGTTACGTTTCATGTTGTGCCAAATAAAACTTCCCGTCACCGCATTCACCCGCGATAGAAAGTCTGTGACAACAGACACCCTTAATATGTCACACGTCGGTGGTGCACTGAGTTATGAACTCATAATAACGGAAACGGCTTGGGGGCGGATCTTTAGGCGGGTTCTGTATGACCACTGCTACTTGTTTATGATCTGTGAGTACGTAGAATCCTCGGGCTTGGACCTCTGTACGAAAGTGTTTGACGGCCACATAGACCGCTAGTAATTGGCGATCGAAAGCCAAGTATTTCTTCTGTGCATTATTCAGATTTTTTCGAGGAGATACTCAGTGCGAAGGTAGTGTCGCCCACCGTTTGACTGCGGACGGCACCTACTGCGGCGTCGCTAGCGTCCGTAGTTATAAATAGGTCTTGCAATGAAGGCTTTCACGACCGGATGTCATAGTTGCTGGTAGAACTTCCGCATTATAAGGTCGTGATCCATAAAACTGTATAGTTTCACCTAACGTTTCTTCCAGAGCTGCGCCGGACTTCCTCAGAGGTCTTCTTATTTGCGTTGAGTCTTGCCGACTGATGAGTCGGGTGTCTGAGAGCGCCATATATACTGTAAAAAGTGGACGTGGTCAAGCTGTTGCGTTATCAGCAGAGATAGTCCTTGTCAAAGATAAAACTACACTATCGATTGCAATCGGTCAGAGATGAAACCTGTCGATCTTTCAAAGCTACTGTCCATATGTCGCTAAGTTTCATAGCTTCTTCTTTCGTGTTAAAATTTTCTTTGTGTTTGTATATTTCAATAGCTTCCCTATATTGTCGTGGATAATAATTCGTCATTGTAGATAAAACTGATGTTTCGGAAAACCTCACTATATGACTTCCAGATTGAAGAGCATGCTCTACCACAGCCGATTTCTCTGTTTTTCCTAGTCGGCAAAGACTTTTGTGTTCCTTCAGCCTAGTTTCTATACTTCCTTTTTTGGTTTCAATGTAAACTTTACCACATGTACACGGACATTTATAAACGCCACAAGCAGAAAGAGTAGGTTGTTTATCTTTCACAGAACGGAGTACCTGACATATTTTCTTAGTTGGTCTGAAAACCGGTCTGATGTTGTGTTTGCGTAATATTTTTCCTATTTGATCAGTTACGTTTCCGATAAATGGCAGGGAAACTGTGTTCTTCCATAGTTTTGTTTGATCACCTGTTTTTAGACTATTGTTATTTGGTCGCAGAACCCTGTTTACTTCTTTATCTGAATACCCACTTTTCTTGAAAGCTTGCATCAGGTGTTTTAATTCAGCATCCAGGTGTTCCGGAGTGCAAATTTTCTAGGCTCTGTCAACGAGACTTTTGATGACACCTCTCTTCTGCTGTGGGCGATGATTAGAGTACTTATGTAAATATCTGTCAGTGTGTGTAGCTTTTCGAAAAACTTTATGTTTCAGTTTTCCATCTACCTCTCTTATAACTAAAACATCCAAGAAGGATATTGCGCTGTTTTTTTCCATTTCCATTGTAAACTGGATTTTTTTTATTTATGTTATTCAGATGAGAAAAGAATTTATCCAATGCTTCTTTACCGTGAGGCCATACCACGAATGTATCGTCAATATACCGATACCATAGAACTGTCTTCTTTTTTGCTATTCCTAAAGCTGTATTGTTCGAATTTTTCCATATAAAAATTAGCAATCGCAGGGCCCAATGGGTTACCCATGGCAACACCATCAACTTGTTCATAAAAATCACTGCCCCACTGGAACTGACTAGAAGTCAAGCAATGTTTAAAAATAATAGTTAGATCTTCTGGGAAAATATCTGTCATAAAAGTCATAACTTCATTAACTGGTATCATGGTGAACAATGACACAATGTCGAAACTTCCAAGCATATCTTCAGGACGTAAAGTTAGTCCTTCAAGTTTTCCGATAAAATGACTTGAATCTTTTATATAAGAGTCAGTTTAACCAATGTATGGCTGTAGACAAGTTGCCAGGTATCTTGCTATTTCATACGTTGGAGAGTCTAAGAGGAATATTAATTTTATGAACCTTGGGTAGGCCATAAAGTCTTGGACACATGGCTTCACTCTTCAACAAGGCTTTCTTATCTTCTTTTGGGATTGAGGTAGATGACTATCAGATTATTTGTCTTTTTCAAAACTCGGGCTGTAGGGTCCCCTTTAGGCTTTCTGTACTGTCCAGTTTACAATGGAAATGGAAAAAAACAGCGCAATATCCTTCTTCGATGTTTTTGTTATAAGAGAGGTAGATGGAAAACTGAAACATAAAGTTTTTCGAAAAGCTACACACACAGACAGATATTTACATAAGAACTCTAATCATCACCCACAGCAGAAGAGAGGTGACATCAGAAGTCTCGTTTACAGAGCCAAGAAAATTTGCACTCCGGTAAACCTGGATGCTGAATTAAAACACCTGAAGCAAGCTTTAAAAAAATGGGTATTCAGATAAAGAAGTAAACAGGGTTCTGCGACCAAATAACAATAGTCTAAAAACAGGTGATCAAACAAAACTATGGAAGAACACAGTTTCCCTGCCATTTATCGGAAAAGAAACTGATCAAATAGGAAAAATATTACGCAGACACAACATCAGACCGGTTTTCAGACCATCTAAGAAAATATGCCAGGCACTCCGTTCTGTGAAAGATAAACAACCTACTCTTTCTGCTTGTGGCGTTTATAAAATTCCGTGTACATGTGGTAAAGTTTATATTGGAACCACAAAAAAAGTATAGAAACTAGGCTGAAGGAACACAAAAGTCTTTGCCGACTGGGAAAAACAGAGAAATCGGCTGTGGCAGAGCATGCTCTTCAATCTGGAAGTCATATAGTGAGGTTTTCCGAAACATTAGTTTTATCTACAATGACGAATTATTATCCACGACAATATAGGGAAGCTATTGAAATATACAAACATAAAGAAAATTTTAACGGGAAAGATGAAGTTATGAAACTTAGCGACATATGGACAGTAGCTTTGAAAGATCGACAGGTTTCATCTCTGACCGATTGCAATCGATAGTGATATTTTATCTTTGACAAGTACTATCTCTGCTGATAATGTAACAGCTTGACCACGCCCACGTTTCACAGTATATATGGCGCTCTCAGACACCCGACTCATCAGTCGGCAAGACTCAACGCAAATAAGAAGACCTCTGAGGAAGTCCGGCGCAGCTCTGGAAGAAACGTTAGGTGAAACTGGAAAGTTTTATGGACTACGACCTTATAACTCGGAAGTTCTACCAGCAACTATGACATCCGGTCGTGAAAGCCTTCATTGCAAGACCCGAATTATTAGCAGTAGCGAGTAGGCAGCGGACCGGTTCAGACCTCCGCTACCTGCTCTGCTGCGCTCTTGCGCTGTGACCTTGGCGTGAGCGAGCGCTTTGTGTACGCTCTCGCCGGCGGTACTGCGCTGTTTGGCTGACTGCCATCCCGCCTGGGATCGCCGTCGTCTACGTCAGCATCTTTCTCAGTGCTTTTCAGCGCTAACACTCGCTCAGTCTTCTGCGTGAGGATATTCAGCAGGACTCTGGGCCATAGGGAACTTGTGTAAGTGCATTCTGGCTGGCAAATCCCATTTCTGAACAAGCAAGTTGTCGTTGTTCACGAAAAAGCAAAAATTGTCGTAGTCCCTTGGGTACACCCAGTCAGAAGCCCAGCATAGGATGTCTCGTACCGACGAGATCAGGATGGGGGCGAAACCTGGCTGGGAAGGGGATTCCCTGCGGCCACGGGCTGTAACCCCCCGCTACCGCTCCGAATCGGAGAGGAGGAGTGCGCGCCTCACAGCCACAGTGCTGAGGCCGAGCTCGTCTATCGACGAGCTCAGTGTTGTCGGTGTCGGCGCACTCGCGACCGAACTGCCCAAGGCCGTCACGGTCTTTTCCATCCCGCCACCTCGGAGCGAGGTAGCGGCCCCGACAGTAATCGCTCCAGAGAACTTGACGTCCTCTGTGCAGCACTGTCTGTTGGCAGGAGCGACGTCCGCGGCCACTGGCTCGAGGATCGTCATCCTGCCCACCCCTGTGCCTACCGGTACAGTGACAGGGCCCGCAATTGCGGCTGCGCCCGCCAGCTTGGCAAGGGCGATTGCCCATTTCCCAGCGGACCACCAGAAGGGGGTAGATTCAAACCTCCCCGACTCGGGGGAGGCGACGGAGGTGCGTCGAAATCCTAGGAAGCGGCCTGCCGACTCCATTGAGGACCGCCTCCCCCCCCCCGGCAAACTCCCACTAGAGGGCGCAGAAGAAGAGGACACGGCGCAAGAAGATGTCGTCACCGCGCCAGCCGGACAGCGATGGATTCATCGCTCCACCGCGGTGGCACCTCCAAGTTCAGTGAGTTCCGGCAGGTTATGCCAGCCAAACTGCAGACCGGCTACGCCTTCGGGTCACCCCCGGAAGTGATGGAGACGGAAAGGGCCGGGACGACGCCAGCGGCGAAGAAACCGCCCCGACCGCCGCCGATCACAGTATTGTGGGATAGCGACTACCAGGTTTTCCACAAGAAAATCAGGGAATTCGTCAACCAGCCACGACTGAGGACGCTGAACAACAACCAATACGTCATCCAGGCTGAGTCCCGCGAGGAGTACGACCAGGTGATGGAACTGGTCGCCAAAGAGGAATGGGTGTGCTTCACCCACAATGCAGACAGGCTAAAACTGATCAATGTTGTTCTCTGCCGCCTGCCACTGAAGATGGACCCTCAATACCTAAGGGATTTACTCAAGGAAGAACGAATCATCACCAGGCACGTTAGTGTCATGAATTCGCCGAGGACGCGCTGCGAGATGCCGCTGTTCTGCGTTATCCTAGTGGACAATGCAGACAACCGGAAGATTTTCCAGTTGGAGAGGATCGGAGACCTTTCCATCAAGGTGGAGCCGCTGCGCGCTAAGAGCAAACGGGCGCAGTGCTACCGTTGCCAGGGTTTCGACCACGTGGCAAAATACTGCACTATGCCAACCCGGTGTTCGAAGTGTGCCGGCAATCATCCGTCCCGGGAATGCCAGAAAAGCAAGGACGACCCTCTGCTTTGTTGCAATTGCAATGAAGCGCACGTCACAGGCTACAGGGGCTGCCGCGCCTTCAAGAAGGGAAAGCGCCCAAACCCCGTAGTTCCTGGCCAAAGCTTCGCGGACGCCGCCCACGGAAGGAAGTCAGCCGTCACTGCCCAGCCCACAGCCGAAGGCGGCCGCTCGGACCGGCAAACGTCTGCAGCAGCGGACTCCGGCATGCTGGCACCCGCAACTGCGGTGCGAGAAGCCCGCCAGCGGCCGCCCAGCCGCAAGCAGCAGCTCGGAGCCGTCACCGCCGCAGGACAGCCTGCGCCCATACATGAGGTGCGTGTTGCACGCAGCAAGGGTACGACCGAGTCACACGCCCCGCCGTCCAGCCACAGCCAGAAGCTACTGCCGCCGCTGCCGCCGAAGTCATCGCCGCCGCCGACGCTGTCACCGCTGCGGCCCCCGCAAGTGGCGCAATGTCTACTGCTGAGCTCAGCACGCTTCTGCGCTCGCTGAACCAGCTGCTGGTGAAACTCCCGATTCTCGTGGAGGCAGTATCGGCAGCCCTCCAGGCCAACGCCGTCAACCCCAGCAATCACCATGGATAATGCCGATATCCACGGATTGACGATCTGCACGTTTAATGCGAGGAGTCTCCATCCTCAGCAGGGCGAATTTCGCCTGCTCCTACGGGAAGAGGCGGTCGACCTCTGCCTAGTACAGGAGACCTTCCTCAAACCCGGGGTAAACGTGCGAGCGGCAAACTACTGCTGCTACCGAGATGACAGGCTTACCCAAGGGGGTGGCACTGCCATCTACGTGAAGAAGTCGCTGCAGCATCATCGAGTGCATCTTCCGGACACACCGACGCTGGAAACTACAGGAGTAGTCGTCAACACTCCCGCCGGAAATATTCTTTTCGTGTCGGTATACAGGCAACATGGCAGGCTGCTTGTGGGAGCAGATTTCGAAACCCTGCTGTCGCTGGAGGGGCGGGTTTTCATTGCTGGGGATTTCAATGCGAAACACCCAGAGTGGA
This sequence comes from Locusta migratoria, assembly GCA_026315105.1. Classification (NCBI taxonomy): domain Eukaryota; kingdom Metazoa; phylum Arthropoda; class Insecta; order Orthoptera; family Acrididae; genus Locusta; species Locusta migratoria. Next base: position 805,120,386 of record CM048745.1, on the reverse strand, counting down.
ACTCTCGCGTCACCAACGTCAGCGGGCGCCGACTTTCCCGCGCCGTGCATCGCTGCGGCGCAATTAGCCTGGGGCCTTTTGGCCCCACTCACTTCGCGGACCGAGGGAAACCCAACGTGCTCGACATTGCCCTTATGAAGGGCATCGGCCGCTTTGCGTCCGCTGAGACGCGAAACGTCCTGTGCTCCGACCATGTACCGGTCATTTTCGAGTTGGACGTGATCGGCGCATCCCTCCGAGAGCAGCGCCCCAGCTACAAGAACTTAGACGCAGAGCGCTACCAAGAGGTAGGGCTTGCCGCACTCGAGGAAGCGCCTAACCCCACCGAGGCCGGGGCCGACACTACCCTCGCCTTCCTCTCCAGGACGATCCAGCGAGCTGCGGAAGACGCAACTCCGAGGCCACCGCGCCAGCCGCGAGATTTCTCTCGACAGCTTCCACGCCACATTCTGGCAGCTATCAGCGACAAAATTCGATTGTTTCGTGAATGGCAGCTTACACGCCAACCAGAAATGAAGCGCCGATTAAATCGCATGAGGCGGGAAATTAATGCCGCAGTTGAAAACCACCAGAACCAGGACTGGGCAGACCTCGTGTCAACGCTCAATCCAGATGACGGGAGCGCCTGGAGAGTCGCGAAGGCTTTCCTTCGCCGCCGCCAGCGCATTCCGCCCCTCCGGATCGGGGACGAGTACGCAAGGGACCCGAAGGCCAGCACGCTGACTGACGCATTCGCGGCCAACTTCTCGCCAGTAGAAGACGACATCGACGAGGAGCACACGCGCAGAGTCGCCGAGCAGCTGCCAGTGTTCCTCGCCGCCAGGGAAGAAGACGACGACAACGAGCCGATCATGGAGAATGAGGTTGCAAAGCAGCTTCGCTCGTTGAACCAGAGGAAGGCGGGAGGCAGCGACGGTATCACTAACCGCCTGCTGACGAACCTACCTCAGGGAACGCATCGGCTCCTTGCCGACGTCTTTAACGAGATTCTCCGCTCGGGAGTCTTCCCCAACGCATGGAAACATGCGGAAGTGGTAGCAATCCTGAAAACCGGCAAGGATCCGCGCCAGGTTGCCAGCTACCGGCCCATCAGCCTGCTGTCGTCCCTCTCGAAACTTTTCGAGAGGCTGTACGTGAAGAGACTGCTGGATCACGTCATGCGCGAGAACATCATACCGGACGAGCAGTTCGGTTTCCGCGCTGGCCATTCCACCACACACCAGCTACTCCGGTTGGTCGAGCCGGCAATGCGGGCACTGGAAACAAAGGGAATTCCTTGACGTCTCCCGCGCGTTCGACTCTTTCTGGCACGACGGACTCGTGTACAAACTCTTTGTGCACGGAATTCCGACGTCTCATGGGAGACTGTTGCAGTCGTACCTGTCTGAACGAACCTTCCATGTGAGGGCAGAAGACGGTACATCGACGAAAAGGCAGATACGTGCAGGAGTGCCGCAGGGGTCGGTTCTCGTCCCCCTGCTGTACTCGTTGTACACTGCCGAAAAACCTCGGGTACCACGCGTAGAATTGGCGCTCTACGCCGACGATACAACGCTGTTTACCCGCAGCATGAACGCGCACACGATGAGACGTCGTATGCAAGCTGGATGCGACGTCCTGGGGGCAAGGGCCACTAAGTGGCGGTTGAAATTCAACGCCGCGAAAAGCCAGGCAGTCGTCTTCACTAGAAGACGAGTGCCTATTGGGCTACCGCCGATCGAAATTCTGGGGGCTCCCATCCCCTGGAGCACGACGGCGAAATACCTAGGGGTTACCCTAGATCAAAGGCTCACCTGGAAACATCACGTCAGTGATGTAAGACAGAGGGCCACTGGGCGATTACGCGTAATTTACCCGCTGGTTAACCCGCAGTTGTCGCTGCCGCCGGAACATGGGATCACTATGTACTTGTCACTGGTTCGCCCAGTGCTCGAGTACGCGTCCCCAGTATTTGGAAACGCCGCAGACCTCCACATCGAGTCGCTGCAGAGGATCCAGAACCACGCCCTGAAGACTGCCCTGCATCTTCCGAAGCGGTACTCCACCGCCCAGCTTCATGACGAAGTCGGCATTTGCCACTCCGGGAGAGGTTCCGCGCCACCGCCAGGAAGTTCTACGAGAAGTCGCAGCAGTCTCAAAACCGGCTCGTCCGGGATCTTGGGACACAACAACACTTCAGGCCAACGACTCGTTGGCCTGACCTGCTATGAGATTAATCTTATAATCTCGCAACAACTGTGGAAGAAACCACACCATCATTATCTGACACCCTAAGACCCTTCCTCCAGTCAGGCCACTAAATTGTGTTTCATATGTTTCAGGTACTGCAGGAACAGCAGTTAATGCTTAGCCTGCAACCCATCGGTCCAAGGTCGAGGTCCATCAAGAGAAGCGTGAGCGTAAGCGTGACCCGACTTATCAGTCGGCAAGACTCAACGCAAATAAGAAGACCTCTGAGGATGTCCGGCGCAGCTCTGGAAGAAACGTTAGGTGAAACTGGAAAGTTTTATGGACTATGGCCTCATAACCCGGAAGTTCTACCAGCAATTATAAATAGGTCTGCCTCCGGGTGAGGGTGCATGATAGTAACCACTGCAACCAATAGTATTTTTAGTTTCTCGAAAGTGGAGTCCATTTGCTCTGCCCAAGGTACGGATTGTGTGTCTGAAGGTAAGGTCCTGCGAGCGCAGCTGTAAGTGGCGCCTGGACTTCTGCCACGGCACGCAGGTGTTTTCTATAATAATTTATTGTCCCAATAAAACGGCGCAATTCTTTGTACGTAGTGGGGCGTTGCATCTATAACACTGGTTGCACTTTTGTGGGCGGAGGTGTAATGCACGCTGATGACACCACGAATCCTAGGAAGTGTGGTATAATTGCAGCTTTTTATTGTTTGTTTCGATACAGGTGTCGAACACAGTTTGCACATGCCTTCTGTTGTCCTCTAGCGAAGGGCTGAACACGAGTATATCGTCTCGATAGGCGAAACAATAATTAAGGTGAAAAAGAACTTTGTTGATCAGTCTTTGCCAAATTTGGACTGCATTACAAAGTCCGAATGGCATGTATCGATATTGGAAAGGCCAAATGGTGTGGTGATGACAGTCTTTTCTACATCCTCCTGTGCCATAGGTATCTGATGATAAGCTCATTTGCAATCAATGATTGAAAAGTATTTACAGCCAGACAAATCGTGCGTAAAATCAGTTATGTTAGGCACAGAGTACTTGTCAAGAATGGTGCAGTTACTGAGCAGTCTGTAGTCTTCGCACATTCTCTTGGCACCTTCTTTCTTATCTACTGGCGTAGACCACACTCTAGAAGATGGCTCAAGGACACCGGCTTGTAGGAGTTCGTTAATTTGCTCCTTTGCGGTCTGCATGAGTTCAGGTTTTAAGCATCTAGTTCTAAGAGAGATTGGAGGCACTTCGGTTAGGCGCAGTTTATGGATAGTCCCATTTGTAACGACTGAGACCGTTGGTTCAACGCATGCAGACGTGTGATTGTAAACACTCGGTTGCTGTGTGCCTGTCAGCTGAGATGAAAAGAGGTCAGTGAGCTTGGTGTGGCTAGATGAGCACGACGTTTTCCGAGGGTGTTGTTCGGTTGTCTTTGTGTCGTCCCCTTGTGTATGCTTGAATTGCATTGCTGTAATGTGAGCTCGTGGCGTGGTGGGCGTTTCTAGGGAAGATGGCGGCCGTGCAGGGGTGACAACCACTTTGGGGATCAATAGAAACGTCACGTGGTGCTGTCGCGTAGTGGCAGCCTTGTTTTTAGTTAGTGAGTCTGACACCGATGGCATCGCTGGCTGTTACTGAGATATAGCTTCGGCCGGGGGGATAAAACTTGGCGCTAGTGGCTTGTACCGTCTACTTCCGAAGTGATTGTCACTTATTTTGTTCTGAGAAACCTGCATGACAGCAGCTGCAAATTAATTTACCTCAATACACATGCACTTTGCCTACATAAAATAAGACAGCAATGCAGTTCAGTGAACATACATTAAACATGAATGAAGAAGAAGAATTTGTGAGTGGTTAGCCTAGAAGCTACATTAGCGGTTGTTGACTCCAACACAAATAAAAGAATTGGTTCCCAAATTACTTTGTTAAAATGGGAACAAAGCATACAGCCTTAGAGACCGCTGTTCACTAGAAAGAAGAGGAAAAAAAGAGTGCATCATAAGGACCTCGAAAACCCAACTACAGCTGAGGTACAAAAATTACCATACTGTTTCTCTCTTACAACACAGGTAATAGAAATTGAGTTTAACATAATGCATATTTTTCTTATTTTTATTTGTGACATTTCTTAGTGTTTCGCAGTTTACAGTGTAATGTTGCTTCTATTTTACTTTAGTGAGTGACATATCATATATATTATATCTCATTAGTGTTTTATCGCGTGTACGCCATACCTCTCGTATTACTTGCCCAAAATTAATTATTGAGGTACCATTTTCAAGGTTTCGTTCTCCCCTAATAATGAAAAATACACAGATTGTTTAAAAATATATAAATAAAAACTTAATTTAAAAAAAAGTAATGTTCTTACAATTTAAGTTGATACCCGGCAAACGATCGTAAATGGGATATGTATTTACAATTTCTCCCATCATTCACTGCTCCAAGATCAACTTAGTTTGCACTGCAAATATAAAACCAATCTAGAATGTGCCATCTATTGACAATCTGTTTAACTAACATGAACTGCAGCTTTTGCAGTTGTTTGGATTCCTTATGCAAACCAAAGACCTTCTTTGGTGCACGAGTTTAACCAAGGAGATTAGAAAAAGGGAGATGGCATTATCTGTGCTGAGCTAATATTTCTGTTGAAGATTGTGTGAGACTACCGCCTAATAGAAATACCGGTAATCAATAGCAACGCTTGACTGTTCTACTCAAACTTGGGCAAATCAGTGTGCTGATAAATTTGTAACTTTTGAGGCATTTGAAAAGTTGTTTTTAAATAAGTATTGGGAGGAGGCCAAGCAAGCTAAGATACAAAATGAATTCTTGAACGAACCAAACTATATGAAAGGGAACCCAGAATTTGAAGTAATCATTGAGGAGGAGCTGTTTATTCAAGATTTATTTGTCATAGAGGGACTTTGTTTAAATCTAATGTTAGGAAGTGATTTCCCGTGCAAATATGAAGCTCAGTTGAAGTATAAGGATAAAGTGCTAGAATTAAGTCTGGAGGGATGCATGAAGAGGGTGAAATTCAAAAATGTTGTAAGTGATAAAGATTTAATGGCATGTTTACACAAGTAACTGTCATGAAGTATAAGATTCAATGCATTATAAATAGTAGGTTAAAAATTTGTGTATATTTATACTGTGGTCTGTGTTAGTATCTACTTGTGTGTTTAGATTTAAGCATTGGGGTCAAGTTTACAAGTGTTCTTTGTAAATGTTTTTCTTTTGTTGTTTGTGTTAAAACATATGCTTGTATCAGATTTACAGTTCAACAGTGGTACATGAGGTAAATATGTATGTATGTATGCCAACACTAAAGGATAGATGAAGTGGGAGTGTACTGTTTATGTGTGTGTATATGTGAGCAGGGCTGGATATGTGGTGTGAGTTGTGGGGTGACTTGGAGAATGAGAAAATGGTGGACATTGATGCAGGCAGTGGGGTCTGTGGCTTAGATAAATTGTGATGAAAATGTCAGCTGGCAGTGTTGCATATGTGGGTGTGACTGACCATATGGGTCAGAAGTGAGGAATGTATGTTTGTTGTGGCTGATTTGGCTAAAGGTGGGTTGGACTGAGAAATGTTTCAATGAGAGAAAGTGTTTGCTCTTTAATGTCTGTCTCTTTGAGTGTTTGGTAGGTAACGTGTCTAATAGGGAATGCTCTGTATTGTTATATTGAACTGATTCTGATAACACATTTTGGTTTCTTTAATGGTGCTCAACTGTTGACTGAACGATTTCTGCAACAACAGTTGACGAGAACTATTTTTCTGTCTAGCCTGAGTATCAATAGGGTTTGGTGATATTTTATTTAAAAACTGTAGATGTTTTGTGATAAACTAATTTTGAAATTAGACTTTAAACTTAGATATTTTATTGTGGGGAATACTTGTGGAAAGCACTTGAGGCTGATGACAGCGATGCAAATGTAATCTCACACCAGCAAAAAATGTTTTTTTTTTTTGGTGCGAGGGGGTAGGATTTATATTTATAAACGTGGGTGTCATATTGATAGAAGAGAAAATTCTCTATGATAACATTCTTTTGGTACGGGGAGAGAGGGACAATGGCGAGTGCCAGGCACAGTGCAATGCACAAATATTGTAATACTACAGGCATTTGAAGTAATACGATGCAGTTAGGAACCTTTAAGGCCCTCATTACAAAATAGCCTGTTGATAAATAAACAATACATTAGCTGATATAGTCACATCTAACGTAATATGTTTAATTGACAATGAAAAGTAATAAATTACCAACGAAGACAAGACAGTTACACAACTAGCATGGCAATGTTTGTTTATAAAAATAATATATTAACTATTTCTCATTTTATTTTCAATTAATCTTTTGTATTTTATCTTGAAGTATTCAGTTAAATCACTTATCTGTGGTATAAGAAATTGCACGATTATGATAAACAGTACAAAGGATGTTTATACTAATATAAAAACGTAAGAAAATATTTCTTTAATGTGTAGTGTAATTATTTTGATTTTAAGTAAAGTTTTAGAAATGTATTGGCTGAGCGCTGTACGTTGGCAAATCGGTTAGAACAGCTCACATGCGGAAGTTGATGACGTAGGGGAAAAAACCCCGGCAGTTGAGCTTTTGGCGCGCGCGCGCGCGCGCGTTTGGGCAGGAAGTGAGGACTCCGGAGCACATGGTGAGCTGGCCGGGCGGCGTCGCTCTGCATCAGTCGGCATGTGGACCTCGAGGTGGAGGTTGTAGATTTGTGTGTGGCAATCGCCACGTGTGGTTGCTCGCCGTAGACTGCACCAAGTTAAATCGAGTGCTACTGTGTGTTTGTGAATATTTAGCCGGTGCAACAAGGTGTGCATTGCATTGAATTAAAGTGACTGTGATTTGTTAATGTAACACGTGTCATCGCATAGGCATGAACATAAACGGTGTTTGAGACAGCCACGTGGTGTGAAAACAATTCGTGACAAATATTCATTTTGTCTGGGGGCTCACAAGCTATAACTTTATTTGGTAAATGTGTCGACATACAGACGTATCAGCCACAGGGTTAAAATATTGTGAAATAAACAACATAAAGTGAACTTTCACGTGTTTTCAAAAATAGTAGTTAGTACACCCTTTTCTCTCATGAACTTGATTTTATTATGAATTTGTCTTGTTAATCATATGCAGGGAAGGAAAGCTGTGAACGTGTGATATCATCCCCTAGAAATCGAGTCAAACATTGGCAATTGCAGTTCAAGTGTTTTTGCATGTTTAGGAATTTGGTTCGCAGCTGGTGGTTGTGAGTTTTGAAAATTACACTTTCTCTATTTTAAACTCTCACCCCAACCTTCACGCTCACAATTGTCCGCATCTTAGTGTGTTGTGGAATGATATTTCTCTGTTAAAAATATTCGTTAATTCCACCCTGTTACTGTTAATCCATTGAAATGATGGTCAGCGCAAAGTATGTACTTACAAACAATGTACTTTCTTGAAAAAATAGTAATAAATACTTATCATAATATATTTGAAAACTTAATTTTTACTGGCTAATGTGCACTTTTATACACGTTTTATATACACGTTATACGTCATGGCAAAACCGCCTGACGTTTTATTCCTGATTTAAGTGACATACAACATTAGCTCTACAATAAGAACACTTCTGTAAGACATAGCAATATGGCGGACGTAGGCTTCACTTTTTCCATGTAAGGGCATCTCCCATAACCACCTTGAGCTTAACACACAATTTGGGTTACACATGTCGATATAAAGGATAGTTTATCACACGATTTCGGTTATACATATCGATGTAACAACGAAAAATATATAAATAATTTAATTTAACTAACAGGCATGACAGCTTTTTCACTAGTTCGCTCATTCAGTGATATTTATGTTTGTGCTAAAGACACATACAGCCAAAATGTAAATGATGTTCACATTATAACTACTGACATTGTTTTCAAAGAACTTTTGTAAAATAAACAATATTTCAAAAAATAGAATATACTTGATATAGTCGATATCTTATTTTAAAAATTTTTCTCAGTTAATAATATCGAATTTAATTACACAAATGAGAGTAATATTTGTTACTACTGTTCAAAGATTATTATCTTTTACACATATGTACTTGCATCTGCCTTTCGTCTATTACTATCTTAGCTATCTGTGACTGGTCAGGATAGTGTGAGAGTTATTTCCACGGGTCAACTAGTCTTCTCTTAATAAATTTGAAGTATTTGAATTAATGCTGTGTTGTTAGTTGCATTTTCTGCTGCAGCCGTTTTTAAACATTAAAAAGTGACCTTATACAGTTCGATTGCTGATGACATTGAAGAAGGAAACACTTTGTGTAGGACGATATTGGATTAAGTAGCTGTCATCTGCAATGAAGGAAACTTTAATTCAGTAAAAAAAAAAGAGTCCATTTCACAGCTGCATTTAGTTTCAATATTTATATGTGGTGCTATAGAAGAATGCTGAAGACTAGGTGGGTGTATCGCATAACTAATGAGGAGGTACTGAACAGAATTGGGGAGAAAAGAAATTTCTGGCATACCTTGACTAAAAGATGGGAATCGATTGGTAGGACACATTCTTAGACATAAAGAAATTGTGAATTTAGCGTTGGAGGGAAGGGTGTGGGCTAAAATCCGCAGAGGAAGCCCAATAGATGGTTGCAGTAAGCAGATTCAGACAGATGTAGGTTGCCGTTCTTATGTGGAGTTGAAGAGGCTTGCTCAGGATAAGGTATTGTGGAGAGCTGTATCAAACCAGTCTCCGGACTGAAGACCAGAACAACAGCCACATTCTAATGATATTACATTCCAGCAGTATGTAGTAAATATCAGGCCATCATCGTGTTGCGCACTGCATGGCCAATACGTGATTGCCTAAACTTGGCTCGTTTCGTAAATGCTCGGTTCCCATCGTAAGCCTGTAGCTGCATGTGTTTGTCAGGCCATAGTCACAAGTTCATACGTATACAAGAATAGGGCTGTGAAAATGTATGCAGGCAACATATAGATAGTTGTGTGAGGACAGAATTTTGCGCTAACATTGAATTGGAGTTGAATGTGAAAGCGAAATTGTTCAAATCTGTTGATTCAAAAAAGGTCGTTCGCTCAGGAACTTAAGGGACCCTTAGGCCCCATTCACACGGTAGGAAACGTCACGTCAAATCCATGTCAAGTCATGTGACGTCAAAATATTCTCCAATGCTTTTAAATGTCGTCGTTCACACGATGGGCAACGTCACGTCAACGTCAATTTGCTTGCTGGTCAGTATGCTTCGAAAGAATAGTTTGGCGTTGATGGTGAAGGTGACTTACAATTGGCTGCTACAGATTTGTTTGGTTTCTGCGTCTTAAATTAACATGGCTGCTTATCGTTCACACCTGTTTTCCTGGCATTTAAATGTGTCAGATTTGCTTGGCTCATATTTGTGTCTGGTTTTTTGAGCCTATCACTTACCTGAGACAATTTGTTGAAAAATCTCCCGCCATTCGATGCTTTCTTTTTGTTAAATGTAATCTTTAAGTGCTCTATACAGTGTTCAAAATTCGTCCGAACATTCCACAATGTATTTCTAAAGGCGGCACTCACACTGTCCGTCAACGGACCCTCCGGACGCGTCAGCATCACGTCAAGCTTTCTTGAGAAGAATGACTTTAGGGAACGGTCGTCTGCTTACATCGGAAGTTAAACCCATTTTGTCACGCAATTTTCATCTTGTAGTCGACGATTACGTGGCTTACATGCTAAAGTACGTTATTAATCATTATTTTATTATTGTACTTTGTTTTAACGGTACATTCCAAAAGTTTCATGACGACTTATATTTGTCTCAATTGGCTGTCCTCCTAAAAGGGAGGTCGGGTTTCGGAAACCAAATAATGGTTTATGTTTTCTAATACTGTAACAGAAAAGACTGAAGCAAAGTGTTCATTTGAATAAGATTGTAATTTGTTGACGCAATTTTCATTAAATAACATTTAAAATGAAAAAGTCAATGCTAATGAAGATCAAGAATTCAGAATTGACAATGTCAATTGGCAAATTGTAATGGATAAGGTAAACAAATACTATGTATGCTCTTATAAATATTGTTTGATGTGTGTTTATTTTTTCGCCTAAATAGATGTCTTTGTTTTGAAATGTTATTTTAGTTCCCAGCACTATACCACACTACATATCTGCCTGTATCGATACCAGATGACCAAAAGATAATTACACGAGGTGAGTGTAAAATAGGAACAGGGCTTAGGTTTTGAACAAAGTTCAAGCAAACATGGAAAGTATGAGGGCGGAATTAAGCAGAAATATTAAAATGTAAAATATGAGTTGAAAAAATTTAAATCAGAAGTGGATGAATGGTAGAATCAAAATTAAACGATGTGAAGGCAGAAGTGGGCAAAATAGGGGAGGACGTTGATTCCGTTAATAATAAAGTCAGTGCATTAGAGGTGATTAATTGTTGAATGAAATGAAAGGTATAGCATGAAATGAACAGCAATGTGCAATGACAAGATAAATTTGAAAAGGCAACTGCAGCTGAAGTAAATAATTTAATGGATAGGATGGTGGGTTGTGAAACGGAGATAAAATAATGTAGTGGGAGAATTTATCACGAAAAGGTGCAGCTACAGAAAAAAAATTGAGGAAGTGCGAGCTAAAATAGGTAATTCAAACGTTAGTCCACTTGTAATCTGTGGTTTTCAGCTGGAAATAATAAGTGTTTTTCTAATGATGGCAATTACCATCCAGTAGATTTTCTTGCCACGTGTAAGGATGGATTTGTTAGGTGGATGAGTGAACAAGATAACAGGGTGCTACTGAAAATCATTTACAGTTCAGAAACAGTTGACTCCTACAAAAAATTGGTTATATTTATTGCTAAACACATAGAGATAGACAGGAATTTCATGCATCATCCTGCAAACAAGACAAACACGATTCAAGGTCACTACATAGATACTCATATACGTCTGTGTGTGGAGCAGCCGTTCCAGAGATGGGGTCGGCCACACAGCGATTCCAGGAAGACAGCGCCAGCGGCCAGCGGGCCGACACTAAACCGCGGTCCATGTGGATCGAGCTAACGCACGCTCCCCAGCGTCCTACGCGAAACAGACAGCCGTCGTTCATCCGCTACATTTCTCGCGCCTTCGAATTAAAAGGTATCCGCGACTGGGAATTGAGCTGTACCCGCGAGACTGCAGACTACTCTCGCGCCCGACCGGACACGCGTCCGTCGTCAAGCCGTCGCCGGACCGCACTGTGTGCTTGACCACAGGAGTGTGTACCCTCCAGGACCAGTGGCCGGGCCGAGTCACCTGTGCCTACAGCTTGTAGTACATGGGAGCGACAGTTTTATAAGCGGCAATACCATTTGTCGGAAGCTTCACACTTACTAGACATATATCTTATTCGTCGGACACAATTCACTTTCGTCTGTAAAATTCGAATAATAATGATGTAGGTAAAGACGGTTGTGTCACTGGTTGTATCATTCCTTTTGAAGACTGCCAGAGACGGTAAAAGTGATTGTGTTAAAAGTTGATAGCTGTATATTCAGCTGACAGTGCCAACGTGTTATTAGCTTTCCCACTGTGATGCGACGTGTTATAAGTTATTGCGAATGTAATAAACTGTTGCAATGTCAGACGGTAGGAAGCGCCTTTCAGGCAGCCAGTAAAGGAAAAGACGAGCGGAAAGAGAAAATGTGGGCAAAAGATTGAAATGTTCGTTAGATAAATTTTTGCAACGTAAAGAAGATTTTGATCAGAATTATCCAAGCACAGATGCAGATGTTGTCGTAAATCAGGATAAGCCTTCAGTAGATGATGCACCTTCAACGTCTCAGGGTGAAAATGTCATTGTATGCAAGCTCTCTGGTGAATGTGACACTGTTACTGCTGATTCTACCAAGTGCTCACCTGTTACTAAAACTGTCAGTGGTGTAGTTGATTCAGGTCCCGCAAAATGGCCCGACAAAATAAATGATTTTGTAAGGACAACGTTAGTCAAAAGAGGGCCCCCAGAGCAGATAACGGAATTTGAAAACTACTAAGGATGATTCCAATCGTCGCTTTACCTCTAAAAATTACAGTTACACTTTGTTGAGAGGAAATGGTTAGTTTATTCAAAAAGTGAAAATGCTGTTTTTTGTTTCAGCTGTAAACTGTTTTCGAGCAATATCCAGGTTTTGGTTCTACAGTGTCTTCCCTTGATTTGATTGATTTGATTTTTCAGGGAAGCCAAAACAGTGTTGGTCCAACCCGCTACTGCCCACACCGAAACTGAGTTTATTATGCGGTATCGCTCCCTGTATGTCTAGTAAAGCCAACCAATGCCCTTGAATAGTGCAAGGAGTCCCTTTACCAGTTCTTTATTAGACACAATTTCTTCGGGTCCGGTTGTCCCAAATGTTCTGTGCCTTTTACTCTCCAATGCAATGCATTTGAAGATTAGATGTGATGCAGTTTCATCACCATCATCACAGAACCTACATTTAGGGTCCTCTTCTGTTATTCCCATTGTATGTAGGTGTCTTCCCTTAAGAGGAACATCAGACAAACTGTTCACTCAATTTTTTAAAATTGGTCGAATTATTTGGGAAATTTGATTCAGTTCTCGGTGAACTTATTAGGAGAACAACATATGGTGAAAATAAGTCTCATCACTATCTGGGTAAAAACATACAAAATGGAGTAATTAACATTCTCCATCAAAAAATTCAGAACAAAATATTGTCTTTACTGAGATCTGCAAAATATAATAGTTTAATTTTGGTCTGCTCAGCAGATATTTCTGGTGTTGAGCAAATGACAATGATAGTGCGTTTTGTGAATGTGACGTCTACTGATCTTGACATGTGTGATGTAAATATTAGTGCACATTTTCTTGGATTTGTACCTTTAAGAGATACATCTGGTTTGGGGCTTACAGAGGTAGTCTTAAAACAGTTAGAAGAAATGAAAATACCTTTGGAAGATATGAGGGGTCAGGGCTATGATAACGGCTCTAACATGAAAGGTAAGAACATAGGAATGCAAAAGAGGATTTTAGATCTAAATCCTAAGGCATATTATGTTCCCTGCAGTAGTCATTCCTTAAATCTAGTTGTGAATGATGCTGCAAAGGCATCAGAATATGCAGTTTCATTCTTTTGTTTGGTGAGAAAAATTTATGATTTCTTTTCTGAATCTACGCGACGCTGGGCAGCTCTGAATGACCATATATCTACCCTAACGTTGAAGACACTAAGTACGACAAGATGGGAAAGTAGGGTCGATGCAATTGCTCCTCTCAACTATAACATAGGGGAGGTATATGATGCCTTAGTTGAAATAAGTGAAGACGCAAATACAGACAGAATGGTTGCACATGAGGCTTGTAGTTTGGCAAACCTTATTCGTGATTTTACGTTCCTTTGTTCAGTGGTAATATGGTATGATGTCTTACTCCATATCAATGTTGTCAGCAAACACCTACAAAATATTACCACAGATATATCGAAAGCTATTGACTTACTCGAAAACATAACAGAGCATTTCACAAACTGCCGGAAGGACTCCAAATTTCAAGATTATCTGCTTCACGCTGAGGAATTCGCAACACAACTCGATATGGAAAACACAGTCATAGGTGGTACAACGTAAATACGAAAGCGAAAAAAGAAGAAACAGTTTCAATATGAGGGAGAAGATGAGAAAATTGAAGCTCCAGAATTGCAGTACAAAGTAGATTTTTATTTTAAAGTACTGGATGTCATAATTATCGCTATCAGTGAGAGATTTCAACAGCTCAAAAGTTATAGTGAGCTTTTCGATATTTTATATGACATTAGTAAAATCAAACACGTGTCACCTGACGTTCTAAGTGAAAAGTTCTCCAAGCTGTGCAACAGCTTTAGTCACGGACAGGCAAAGGACATAAGTTTTGTTGATTTTAAAGATGAACTTAAAACAGTATCAATATTGGTCAAGCCTGGTAGCACACCAACTGGAACATTGAAACTCATACAAGAGAATGGCTTTGCAAGTATAGCATTAAGAATTTTGCTGACACAGCCCGTGACAGTGGCAAGTGGAGAACAAAGTTTTTCGAATCTTAAATTGATAAAACCTACCAGAGATCTACAATGGGCCGAGCATGACTGACTGGTCTGGCAACGGTGTCGATTGAACATGACATAGCTGAAGCTTTGGATTTGAATGAAGTCATGCAGGAGTTCGCTGCTGCCAAAGCAAGAAAAATATCTGTAGGTAGGTGTTGCATCACATGCTTTTAATTAATTTTAGGTTTGATTCATTTATGTATGTCATATTTTTTCAATCATTCGCATGGTGTAAATTTGTTATAGGATATGCGTACATTTGTTTTTTCTAATGGCGAAATAGGTTGACAAATGTCATTTGCCTATGTAGACTAACTGTTGGAGGTCTCACATACAGTAACACAGTTCCTTTATTTTTATTGTTCCCTGATATATTTTTAAATCGATTAATCGTTGGTATCAATATTGACTATAACAACAATGGATTTTATCAAATGTAAATATCTTTAGATGTCCTGGCCCTAGTATAGTGCACAGTGAATAGACATGCTTTTGTTTCTTTGTCGTAATTGAATATGTGCCGTATGTGAAGATAAACATCTCTGTGATTTACACAAGCTTCAATCGGTAAGACGTTCATTCTCTGCTCAAGGAACTAGAAACAGTGAACAGATTTTAGTTTTATGCTTTGCCAGTGACATAAATTAATCTTGGTTGATCCATTAATTTTGGAGTTGTGGCTTAAAATGTATTTGCACTGAAAACGTATCACTGACTTTGATTTTGTACGTATTTGCACCAAAGAGATGAATGAGATGAATGTGATATGTCAAAATCAGGCATCATGTATGAAATATGTTGTGACAGTCGAAAAATGAGGGGGGGGGGCGGCGCTTGAAATTTTCGCATGGGGCGGCAAAATCCCTAGAGCCGGCCCTGCTGACAGTTTGTATGCCACACCCACTCGAGAATTATGCCTATTTACAGTTCCAGGTTTTAAATAAAGATTGATTATAGAGTATGGATGTGCATCACGTTCCGTCAGACTTTTTCGAAACTGCGAATTGACGTGCCAGGTAGTATATTTCCTAAAATTGTTGTAATGAAATATCACGAACCTGTCAGTATTACAGTTCCAGGTTAAAGTATAACATTTAGATATGGTTTGCAGTAACAACGAAAGTGCCACTGTGAGAATATTAGTGTTGATTTTAATGTAAGTTCATGGTGTAAACGAGCTGTGAAACATACAGTGTGCAGTACGTGGTATGACGAACAATCATGTCCATGGATTGCATCTGTTGTTAATGTGCTGTAACAACTGCTTTTATAAAGCCTAGTATAGATTTATCTTGTGTTTACTAAACCTTTTAAGTCTACAAACTTGTATAATCGCTGTTAAAGGGTTTAATTGTGAACTTTGGTGGACGAAATTTGCATACAAAGACGAAAGTGAGAACAAAATACTGCAGTTACATGCGTTTAAATCATCTGCCACAAAAGGATTCCATATCGAAATAAGATGCCATTAATAAGTTACTTTGTTACCATGCTGAGACAAATAACGTTTGGTATGTGAAATTTGAGTAGAAAGTCGAAAGTGACAATAGAATTTTACAATTAAAATGCGCCTGGGTCAGCTGGCACAAAAGTATTCCACACTGAAATAACGTATCATTAATTACTTTCGTTGTTGCCACAATGAATAAAGTGCATATATGTTGCAAAGAACAGAGATATATACATGTGAAAAAATTCTGGCTGTCACTACTGCTTCCATACTTTGCATTAGTTGAATTTCTACCATGCTTGATCAGGTATTGTGAACAACAAATGAAAATACTTTTAAGCCTTTAGGGGTGGAGCGCATGTCCCCAATGTGGAGCAATTAAGCATGGCTGTTTGAAGCACTGTGTGGGTTGCATGTCCCTTAGAAAATCTACAGTTTTTGACCTATCGGTTTAGTTATTTTTATTGTTATTATTACTTGTTTCTTTTGCATATGAAGCTTAAAACACGCTCTTTACTGGCCTACTATTTTCATTATTCGATATTGTGCGCTTTTTGTCTTTGCAGTGGTACTAAAATAAAAGAAAATGAAACTTTTTTTTCTTTACCTGTTTGTTTTTTTCTTTCTTTTAGTTGAGAGGTTATGCATTGACTTAGACATATTAAAATTACTTGTGTCTTATTCTTTAACGTTTCAGCTTTAAAATTACATATAAGATACAAATTTAATTTCTTATGGGACGTTTGTGGGAAGAAAAATAAAAAGTCCATTTTGAGGGATGAAAAATTTGATTTATGTCAATAAATTAAAAAGTTTCTTAAAATTTGCTTACAACAAAATTTACAACTTCACCATATCGATTTTTCGATGGGCAACCATATTTTACAAATCCTTTCGGTACTTTGATACTTTATGACACCTGTTGAAGCACTCAGTCACACGGAGAGAAGGATTGGACAGACAGTTTCGCAAAAAAAGAGGGACGATTTTCGCCCCCCTCGCTTGGAGCGATCACCGCAAATGAGACTGTCAGCCTGTTTTCCCGTGTCCTTTCTTGCAATAGCATGTTACAGGCCATCCAACCTGCGTGGATCACCATGCTCAGAGCCTGGCCTCTTCCTCGACGGGGTCGGTTAAGCCATTACATCACTCACAAGCTCCTTGACGATACTCTTCCTAAACTGCAAATGACTCTTTGGTGTCTCTCCTCTTTCCTTTGCTATGATGACATATAGCAATTAAGCGTTGACGATCCCCACCTGAAATTAGCCAGAACAATAACCGTTTTGTCAACAACAACAAAATTAAATAAAATACTAAGTAGGCCATTAGTTTGAGAACTTCATAATACACGGAAGTTGCTGATGAGTGAATTAGTATTACACAAATATCATTCAGATGCCAGTCACATAGAATTAGGGGTATAATCTCTCGTGTTGACCATGTAGTAAATAACTAATTCTGTTCCTGCTCTGTAGTTCACAGGTTTTTGTACATTTCCCTCATAAAGCGACCATTACATTGCCAACATCTGCACACTATGTCACTGCTGTAAGTAAAATTTAGCATTACGTCAAAATTCTAAATGGGGCCAAATTTTATCAGTTTATCCCTATTTCTTATGACTGTTATGTCCGTACACAAATAATTGTTGATACATTGATTAAAGTGACAGGAAGACTAATTAATAATACTGTATTCAGTAGTGCCAGTCTAGTAATGTGTGTCTGTGGTTCTGATGAGGAGTGTTTGTTTTGGCAACCAAAACACTGATATTCCCACACTTTCCCTTTCGATGCACATTGTACATAGATTTCTTTGAACTGAACATTGATGTTAGCGTCCATGTTTTCCTAATATCCATCATCCCTAGGGCTGTTTTTGGTAACACTTCATTTTTTGACGTTCACATTTTATTAGAGTTGGAGATTTCAAATCGTGATCTAAGTTATAGCTTTGAAATCATCTACTCTGTTCTACCAACATCAACTAGGGCTGGGCAAACGATATTCGCGTTCGAACATATTCGGAATTTCCGATACACGGGAGAACTTGATACAGTATCAAACTGTTCGAACCCTCAGCTAACAAATAACTTGTGCTGCCTATCTGCAAATAGTGCATGAGAAATTTTGAAGATACCGTGCTATCACTTTGGTTAGAACTAATTTCATACAAAGTACAAGTACATGCCAAAAAAATAAAATAAAATAAAAATAAAAATAAAAATAAAATAAAAAAGAAATAAAAAAGAAGGGCATCACTATGAAAAACTGTATGTTTTGTGTAAAACAGTGTATACATCAACTCTCTGATATCACTGCAAGATATGAGCCATTGATAAACAAAATATCTGCTACTATAACAGAATTAATGCATCAGATTACTGCAAACCTAACACTCCAAGGAAAAAAATGTTATTTCTGGAAGTATGTTAGTTGACTGTGAATCCTTCATAAGTAGAAGTTTCGTTTGAGATAGGCTGCAAATGAAAATTCCATTCCCTTTTCATATGGTACCATAACAGATGAAAGTATTAACACCTTTGAATCGCCTTGAAAACGAGATTAAAAGAGATGGACTAGGGAAAATGGTAAAACTGCAGAGTCTGTTGCCCTTGTTTTTAGCATGGAAGCGTATGTTGGCAACTGTAAATAGATCGTTTTTGAACCGGAGATTCGGGCGCTATGCGCCCTTACAAACTAAAAAAAAAATTCTTGTTTAAACTATCCCTTTTCACTTACAATGATCACTGTTTCGTACAGATCACAAAATAAATAAAACATATACCTGCTCTATGGTTGACTGCTGTGGTGTGGCCAACATTTGCAGCACATGGGCAACAGACTCTGCAGTTTAGCTGGGAAAAGAAATGTAATACTCAATAACGGAATAAACAGTGCACGAGCTGCTGTGTACGTAGTACCAAAAGGCGTCACTAGATCGCAGCACTAGAATTTTAAATTCCATTGCTCTACCTTCTATGTGTAGCCTACATTCGTTACTATTGTTCCTTATGACCTATCTAGAAGCTACCACAATCTGAATTTCACACTTACTAATCCACATAGTTCATTAATGATACTACAGTATCTTCATTACAAACAGTTTACTGCACAGGGCCGAAATGATTTATGAATATCATCACTGTATATCGGAGAGATAGTACCTTCTGACATTGCTAGATAGCATTGTGATCGAATGTTCGAACATATCCCGAGATTTCCCGACGTAAATTATTCGAACCTTCGAGTCATGTATAAACCCAGCTCTACTATCAACTGCTATGTACACTAATGACTATTGTATTGTGCACATCTACTGCGAACCATCTTTCGAATTATATGTTTTTCACTGGCCTCCTGATAAAATTATCGTAGAAAACAGGCACTTCAGTTTTGAAGTTCGCATATTTATATAATGATATCATGTGACAATCCTAGCTTAATGTTGATAACATGAGCAGAACTAGCACCTCCTAGAGAACACAGAATGCTATACTCACTCCAGAGGGTTCCCACTCTATGTTCAAAATGTTCAAATGTTTGTAGAACTTATGGGACTTAACTATGGGGTCATCAGTCCCTAAGCTTACAAACTACTTATGAACTAGCTAAGAGTAAGGACGGCACAAATATCCATGCCTGAGGGGGGATTCGAACTCCCGACCGTAGTGGCCATGCAGACTGTGACTGGAGCGACTCAGTCCCCTCGGCCACCACGGCCGGCTGCAATCTATGGCACAGATCATAGATAACGTAGACTGTGCGCCTCCCTGATCAATGGTGTCTCCCTATCTCTGCCGTGTTGTGGTTTGAAACAATAATCTAACGTTTTTTTCCCGGACTGAAGATCTGACCCACTCCATGTGACGGAATTTTCGACATTAGGAGCAACAGTTTTCTCATTTATAACTGGAATTAAGCTAGAATGTATGTGTCATTAGTACTGTTTGCACCAATGTAAGCTATATCTTATCAGTTACTCTTCATTCTCTAATCAGGTACCTGATGTCATTTCTGACGACTCTTCACTTAGAAAGGTGACGGCTACATTAAAATGAAAAGTGAAAAAAACAAAGATTAATAATAGCACCAGGAATAGAACATGCAACCTTCCACAAAGGAACCCAACACGCTACCACAAGACCAACAACAAGACAATGCTTGAAACAGCAATTTTGCAGATACCATTCTATCAAGCGAAAATGTTTTCTAGAACGGAATTAATGTTTACAGATGTTTAAATTTTTTCCTTTCATTACAGACTAAACACTATCTAAATACAAAATTTGACATTTGTGTGTCTGCTGGAAGTACCTTAGCATTTTCATGATCGGTGAGTCAGTGAATGACAGAATTAGCGAGTTCGGATGATAATATTTCATAAACTATAAGGTGTAGAATAGTATAATTTGAAAATATAGCTACTTATAGTAGATACTCTTGGCAACCGAAAATTCAGGCTTCTAGGTTTATCCACAACTAAGACACAGGGCAGTCGAAAGTGCCGCCTACTGCTTTGAGAAAAGGATGGTACAGCAATGTGCTCGACTTGCCGGGCTGTGCCCCCAGATAACATCTGTCAGTGTACTTATGCCTCCCCTGAGCCGGGAAATCTTGCTGTAGTCGAACAAGCAAATGAAGGACGATTTAGGATGTAAAATGAAGTTCAGGGCGCACCAAGGACTACGTTTTAAGAGACCCGTAGTAGGATTCAAAAGTCGAAATGTATCCTGTTTCGCAATCGGCTAGGACGTAGACTCATAGGCCTCACTTCGTCGGTGTCTGAGGATTATAGCACTTGAATGCTATTCTTCCCTTAAAACTGATGGTAGACTCATCCACTGAAATTTTTTCTCCTGGAGAAAAGTGTACTCGACACTTGATATCAATGAAATCGATGACATTCTTCACTTTTTGGGCTCGAGTAGCTAATTTTGATGAGCCCCGAGGAGCCAGAGGACAAATGTGAAAGCCTCGATAAAGTTGCAAAAATCGATCACGGCGAAATACTTCTGGGGATAAGTCCTACTTTGTTGTCCAGTATGTAGAAAAGTAGTCCTTTATAATACTTTTTTTTTTCATTGCCATGTTGAGGATGGTGCCCAAAAAAGCTTTTATTTTCGTCAAAGTCACATCATACCAAACTTTCCACTGCGAACAGGGTTTCAGGGGGTTCATTTTTTCAATCTTATCGCGGGTATATCAGTTTGCTTTAGCCACAATGTCACTCAAAAATTCATCAGAAAAAAATAGTCGGAAAAAATCTAGGAAACTCCTACAATTTGTCACTGCTTCAGAAAGTTTTACACTTTGTGGCACAAAATCGATGTCATTAGGAAGCCTCCACTTTCCTGTAATATCTGTCCATACACCACCACTATTCACGCCACCCCCCTCATTCAGTTCACCACCATCCTCTTCATTTTCTTAAACGACATTTTCTTCATTTTCTTGCTCATTGTCTTCTTCATTTGCCTCTTCCTCTTAATTTTCTTCTTCATCATCTTTTTCTTCATCATCACTATTTCCTGACCACTCACTCTCACCATCATCTTCGTCTACATTCCACTCTTCATTACTGCCTTTCAGCAAACTTAAAAGCGGCTTGTTAATTTCAAATAACTGATCCTGGCAGGGAACTGCCAGATGAAAGACGTTTGTTAAATTTCAAATAACGAATCCTGGATGGAAACCGCCAGATAAAAGAAATGCAGTTATTTAAAACTAACAAGTCCTAGCAAAAGGGATCCAAGATAAGAGATTTGCGCAACGGAATACATGAGGTTTCTTCCGGGAAGCAGAAAGAAACCATAATAATAAAACGGATCTAAGGTTAAATTAGAAGCAAGGGTTTATTGCCAGTTTACATGGAAATGGGGGCAACACAGATTTTAAACGCACAATAAAAGTGCATCCCACTGTAATTTGTTACATACTAACTTTGTTCACACACCAAGAGGGGTCAGATAAGCAAAAACGTGGATGCAAAACATATAAGAAACAGGAGGATTGGTAGGACATGGGACACAGTCATTGACAAGCGCGTAGCTGCGGCACTTACTCTCACAGAAGACTGCGACATGAAATACAGAACAATGCACAACCAGGCAGATAAGCCGAATCTGCCAAGTTACGATATTCATAACCATGTGCACTCTGTTCCACCTCCAATACACGGAAGGTGCCACTAAATTTCACACAATCCTTACCCACGAGTGAACTGATAAAAAAGCCAGAAGGACGCGGAAAGATATTACGGAAATAGTAAGAGGTAGCATTATCTCAACGCCTGAAGGGCCGGAAAACGTTGAACAAAGAATATGTCTTTGTTCCACATGCCATAACGGACACCAAACTAAAACTGACTAGTCATCATTTACCGTTTTTAACAGAAATCAAAGTCACACTGGCAAACATACACGAGGGGAATACGCCACAGTCCTGAGAATAACATAATTCACACACGCCTAAAGCACACTTAACTTATTACTGCTACAAAGCGTAGCATGGACCTAGCTGTGGCTCACCATTTAGACCATCTTACCTAAGCCGAAACCGGAGAGAGAGTGACGACGCCACTCTGATACATATGAATCCTCGCGCCAAAGCTATCAAAGAGCATGGCGGAGACATACCGTACTCGTTCAGAGTCTAGCTGCCTGCGTGAGGTCGATCGGTGCACGCGCGACTAATAGCAGCTCCCCTAGTGGGAAGTGGCTGAAAGAGGCAAGTGCGTGGCGCACACCAATGCTCCTAGCGTTAGTTAGTGGAAACAAGGCGTAAGCAAACAATGAACAGCAGAGATCCCTGCAGTGAAATGAGGCAAGCGCAGCACGCAGTAGAAGCGTATCACTCACACACAGGGTAAATACAGGGTGAGGAGCATAACTACATATCAATGCAAGTTAATACTTTAACTTATAGTCAATAAATCAATAAGTTTTTAAATTGAAAATAGAATCTAACAAGTGCAAAGCCTCTATAACTTCAAAGGGAGGTGAGCAAACATTGAAATAAATGAAAAGAGGCAGAGAGCCATCTTTCAAACTTTCAGTGTCTTTATTAGATAAATGAGCCATAATTATGTAGCCACTAGCACAAAAATCACTACTTCATTCGGAAGACATTAAATCACTTAAGTGCAAACATAAACACGACTGCAGGTGTCATGCGAGTACCCTATCAACAGAATGCTGCCTGGCCAGTGTCGATACTCCAAGCCAGTCCATAGATACAGCGCTGTGTGTGTGACACGACAACTGGGCCACGTATACAGGCCATGCATCCCATAGCAACTGCCGCGTCGGGCCACAAATACAGGCCTCGCATCATGAAAGGGTTAAAGGAGGTGTAGACACTCAAAAGTGTGGTTTCGTCAACTACAATAGCGAGAGAAGAAGAAATATCTCAAACCACATTACGTAGAAAACTGAGCACTTTTTTGGTGTGTACTTCAAGGGAATTGCAGAATAGCTCATATGAAGTTTCACTCTTGGGGTAACTATGTGCCGAGAGTCAGGAATTTGTTTCAGTGTAGACACACCGAGATCAAACAAGGCAAAACATTTGGTGTTCTTGGACGAAGTACTTATCATTTTATCACTTCGATTTGTGCCTTTAAATGCTGAACACACTTCAGGCATATTTCATCAGAAAAAAATTGTATAGGCAATACTAAATGCAATATAACCTAAATACAACACTTCAAGCTCAACAACAATATACATTAGACATACTCCTCTGAAGTGTACCGACCACAAAAAATATGGCAGGCGAGTTTACAGAAGTTGCCACAAAGAGCACTGTTACTGTATTCCTATATTAGCCACTCTATGAAATTTAAGCTCATTGGTTCTCGCTATTTCGTACTGAGCTAACACCGCCTAGAAGTCAAGGCCTCACAACTGGCCATGCCTACGTCACACCAAGAGGTGGCAGCTGCCAGTTGACTGGCTACCCGCTGCAGCACGCCCACCGCCACGTAGCAGCTGGCCAGTCAGCTTGCATTCGCGGCCGCTCGGTGTAACCACAGCCTAACATACCAGTCACGACACTCGAGCGAATTCTTGTTACCCACTGCAACAGCAGTGCACTAACCAGCGAGCAGGGGACATTACTGAGTTGGCAGTATTTCATGCATTGTGCATTGGGTTACTCGTAGCTTATATTCCTTTTTGTGATGCTTTCCGTAACGAGGATTGCTTGTAGTGCAATAAAATGTAGCAACAACCAGAAAAAATACCTCATTTGTCCGTTTTCAAGTTTTCTAAGGACACTGAGAGGTAAGTAACAATTATTCTGCTGAAAAGCTTCCGTTACAATTCACCTGAAAATTGCATATATTTAATATAATAGTGATTGATTGACCTTTTTAGGAGTAGAAAATGGCTTATTGTGTATATATGCAACTGTGTACTGCAGTCAGGATGTCAAAAGGTACAGGAAAAAAAGCGTATGATAGTCCTAAGAAATGAAGTAACATTCTGATGAATATCGGAAATATGCATGTAAACAAGGACAGGTTCTAAACTTTAAAAGTCGACCACTGTACTAAATGAGAGCCTTGTTTTATCACTAAAATTATAAAATGAGGTCCGTGTGAACTACTGGTTACTCCCTGCTATAAAGCCTTGTTCCCTGGCCCAAACTGAGAACTCGTTTCAATTTACTTCAATAACAGGAAGTTAATACCACAGTTGTCAATATACATAGCAGCTCACACGTTATTACACACAGACATTAATAAGCAAGCAACAACAATTAAAGTTATCTTAGAAAGGTGGCTAAGAAAACATTTCTGGCGCAACGGAATTTAGTCGTAAATCAATAGCATCTGACTGTGTCCTCAGCACTTGTGAAGAACAATATTAAATAAAAGAGGGAAGGTACTCTAAAACTACAGTTTATAGGCAACTTACGGATTATACTGAACATAAACCTGTTTATTCAGATAGAAAAGAAGCAAAATGGGGAACCAATTTCGTTAACACAATAAAAATGCATCTCTTACATGGATTAATGCGGACGGTGCCCAGCCTAAATTATTCATGATTTAACGCTACTGGCGGGAAGGATTCACAAAAAAGACTCATTCTCTCTCACACACGCAACGCCACAGCGAAACTCACCAAAATCAGCGTGCTGAGACAAGGCGGAAGCAGGCGCCGTTATCGTAGGCAAAATTCAGCAAGTTGGAGGTAGCACAAAACACAATATACAAAAACACTTGGAAACTGACTCTGGTGCCTGTTTTGAGATGGTGCAAGTGTATAGCCAAGTTAAATTACATCTGAGTAAACATGCTAATGGTGACGCACGGCTACGTTAGATGAACGCACTCCACTGAAAGTGAAGAGGTTGGAAATCATGGTGGATTCTTAAGTTGCAGTCTGTTAGAAATCGAGCTAGGTACTGTTTTTATAAGAACTCTGGCGACTAGCTGCAAACATCGGAAGTCGGAACTCGGACCAAGGTGGTTCCAAAAACCGATAAAATTGAAGATATTCAGATTCCGAAAAATAAAGAATATTAACTACAGCATGCAACCCATAGGAATGCTTAGAATTATATAAGGAAGCGAATGAAATACACCTACACACGATAGGGAGCGATTAGAAGAGACGGATGAAGTCCAGTCTAAAAAAAAAACGACAAACATGAAATAATTACACAGTCGGAAAAATAAAATAAGAATTACGGCATGCAACCCATAAAAAAGTCCAGAATTACACGAAAAAGCGAAAGAAATGCAGCTATACGTGATTGGGAGCGATTACAGAGACATATGAAGTCCAGTCTCCAAAACTCGTAAAAGCGAAATAATTAAGTCGGAAAAATAAAATTAAGAATTACAGCATGCATCCCATAAAAATGTTTAGAATTACATAAGGAAGCTATTAAAAGAGGTTGTACAAGGCTCAGAGAGAATTACTGACAAAGACAGAGTTCGTACTACCAGTCAGAGAAGAGACGGCAAAATTAAAATAGGTGGGGAGATAAGATCGCGAAATATTAGTGGAAATCAGAAGGATACCCGCATAGTTACTGGCCTGATGGGCATGGAACAAACAAGAGTAGAAACTGAAGGCTTTGTTCTATGAACCAACCACATGGAACACATATCACTCACAGAAGGATAGGATGTACATGTACATGCACTGTACAAAAGTGAACATATCACCTACTAGAAATCGGGCCCCACAAAGCTAGAAAGTATTTACACAGAGTTAATACACCGCTACATGATCACAAAAGGATTTAACATATCAGGCCATTATCAAACTGCAACTATATTCACACACACACGCACACACACCGTGTTTATCTATTGGAAATCACTAAAACGAAAAAATGAGAACACATTTCCACACACGATCGTAGAAAATATTTAAAAAAAAAAAATTCTAAATTCATGAATCTAAGTTAAACGTGCTAGTCAATGAAACGCTACTATCTCCAGAAACAAGAGCAGAACCACCCTTACCTCACCAAACGACCAGCCCAGAATGATCAGCCGAGCGGCTACCAGGGCGTAGGAAGCCACCGGAAGTGGTGGGGACAGAGAGCGAGTACACTCGCGCTGGAGT
The DNA here is from genome assembly GCA_026315105.1 of Locusta migratoria. NCBI lineage: Eukaryota > Metazoa > Arthropoda > Insecta > Orthoptera > Acrididae > Locusta > Locusta migratoria. The sequence continues at coordinate 805,094,046 of CM048745.1, read as the reverse complement.
AGGTTCGCTAACTACCTTGCAACCAAAGGGTGTGGAAACCTCTTTGGTCGTATCAGCAGCTATCGATTCCGAGCCAGAGAGAACGATGCAAAGCGAACTATCACTCCCCACATTCAGACAGGCATAGATTCTCGCACCCACTTAAAAGTAAAACAACTGCACATTCTCACAGTGACAGTGGCGTAGCGGAGAAGCTGTACTTATGCCACATTAATTAATATGATAATAAATTATTAACATAACAAAATATGAAAAACCTAGCAATATTAACTAATATTTTAGCACATGAAATAAAAATGCTATTCCTCAAGCCTTGAAAAGAGTGGGGTTCAAGTTTTAACAAAATGGTAATCTAGCGACATTAAATAGATTATAACTTTACAGAAATGTACAAAAAATTTATGGAAGACGACTGACAGTCGTCTTTCAACTTTTAACTATAAAAAGTTTTCTATCTATTTCAACTATCATTTCGAAGCATCTCATCCGACACAGAATAATAAGAAACACGAAAGGCGTAGTTTTGCTAACAGTTGTCCTAAAAATTAAAACACAAAAGGAAATGAAAAGAAATTTTGTGCCATACGCGTTAATTTGGAGCTACATGGTACGCTTCTTAGGGTTGCATCCGTTTCAGTGGGGAAAGCTGCAAAAATGTTCGGAGGCACATGTTTCTGCGTATGTTCTAGCTTTCATCGTTTCATTCATCTGTTTTAGCTCCATTACTGTTTATTTATGCATCATACGTTCTTCTAATATTAGACGAAATCCATTGTATCTAAAATAAAACAGAGTTATCGTGAATTATGTAGAAAAAAGTGTTATTCATACGATATATATGACGTTAACAGGCGGCTCCCTTGCTCACCGCTTGGAGTGCTAGTGTCGTCTTAGCTGTCAGGTGGTAACAGATTTTACACCCGTGAGTATTGCAACTGGTATGTTAGACTGTGGTGTGACATAGACAGGGCCAGTTGCAAGGCCTTGTCGTCTAGGTGGTGTTGACTGAACTCTCCATAACCAAGGAGGTTAGAATAAGGGAAGATGGCGTTACCTATGCTAGGAACAGACATTGATTGAAGCCAGGAGACCAAGCTGTTGTGCCCAAAACAAGGATTTTAGCTTAAAATTCTGTGTGAATATTGCCTTCTTTACCTGTTGCCACTAAATTGATAGTCACATTGGAGTATTGACTTAGATATAAAGCACACTTCAACGACTAGAAATACTTTACTACATAATACGAGCAATGTTTTAGGCACAAACAAATGCCGGAATGCGCAGTTTGCTAGGTTCACTTTTTTAGTGTTCGGACATCTCCAGAGACTGTAATCGCAATGTTCCTAACGATAACTGTTATGTGAAAGTAGGCGTTAGGGGCTGATGCATTCCTCCCAGAACGAGATTTATATTTCCACTGAAGATCTGTGGCGCAAAATTTCTTTCCTCGGTGCGCTAAGAGTTCCTATATCCCAAGAAAAAATTTCTTTCCCTCCAGTGAAATTCGCTGTTACATTAGCCAATGAACGATGACTTTAGAAAGTGACATGAAAACGATATTCACTTGTTCCTTCCATGTCACAGATGCAATATTGATTTGCCCTATAACTCACAGTTTTGGTTTTATAACTCGCAGTAAACCGTTTCAGGGCAACAGCGAATTAAAGATGAATTACAAAATCATCTATGGATGAATTTATTGTAACTAAATATGATTAAAATAATATTAATATTAAGAAACAAACTTGTGTGAACGAGTATATAAAATGTGATGAGACCAACAGCGTTGAGTTGCTGTAGTGGAATGGGTGAAGAAATGGACTGCCAAGCATGGGGTTCTGCAATCGAAACTCGTGTCAGGGATTTTTTTTTAATCTTATCGTTTGTAACACATTGTAGGAGTTATTTATCCTTAACACTTTGTGGGAGTTTCTTCTTCACATAACAGTATTATGATATTATGTTATTCAGTACTCTTATGTACTGCCTCAGGAGTTAGTAACATCGATTTGGTGATTTATGTGTGACTGAAGAACGGAGAAGAAATTGCTGCTGTAAGTGGTACGATCAGCAATGACCTTTCTGTACTTCCATCTCACAAATATTTGACTTTGTTGCAATTATGTTGCGATTTTCGAGAATATGGTTGAAGACAAAACTAAGGGAACGTTAAAATTCCTGGTACAAGACCGTAAGTGAAATGAGTATCAATGAAATTTAGGCCTATACTACTCGCTAGTCAGAAAGATTTGGTTATTTATTCCCGAATACCTCGTGATTTCCGAGGGTATGGAAAGGCTGATATTTCTTGTTTCTTCCCAATATTTTGCTGCTTAGTTTCGAATATAGCGCGATTTCCGAGAGTGTGCTTAGACCGGTATTCCTTACCCCTCACCAATATTTGGCAGTTTGTTCCTATGAATATGACTTGTTGCAACTAGTTTCACTCGTAATTGAACTATTAGTTCCTTCTTTAACAACTAACTCGGAAATCGCTATATATTTAATAATAAACAAGCTACAATATTTATGAAGCGAATGTTAGGCACTTGACTGTGAACAGTTATATTTTATTTCGTGTTTTGTTACTGTAAATGTTAATGTTACTTGATGTGAATGAAATCAAAATATGGTCATGCCAGTGTGTTCAGCATCAAATAAATTGAACTTTTCCATTAAGTCTGGTTTTTGTACTGTCCGACAGTAAATTTTCGATTTTTGCACTGTTATGACTTGACAACCGATTTTATGAAACTAATTGAATGTTGATTCGATGTCACACAGTTCTAAATTATTTTGGTGACACATGAAATTACTTATACAATCTTAATCATTATTGTGAATTAAAATACAATTGATGATAGTCTAATGCTCTTCAAAAAATAATATGTGATTGTGGTGCCCCAAAGGTTACCAATTCATTAATAAGTATCATTCATCACTCATGACTGGACAGAATGTGTCAGTATTACGTGTTACATAGGTAACTATTACTTACAAGAACGTAAATGTCCATAGTAATTTCAGTCATATTAGAGCAGTTTGTTTAGGTTCCTGGCTAGTTAAACACTTGCAAATTGGAACATGTTCATCTATAAGCAGGCAAATATTTGTGAAATCGCCACATATTCGAAATGGGCAGCTAACTACAGCTGTGTGAGAAGGAAGATTGTAAATATAATTCGTACCCACTTCAGTCACAGTAATTTATCTCTCCTTTTAGGTTTTTGCACATTTTCACTCTCCTATGTCATCACAAGTATGGAAAAAAACTAGCGACTATTGTAACACAGACTTGCAATAAATTAATATTCTCATTCTCTATTCTGTTACATAGGAAGGAAGGAACCTTGGAGTTTAACGTCCTGTTGGCAGCTTCTGTTACATAGGGACTATATAAAAAAGTAGCTTTAACAGGATTCGAACTCGAAAGCTTCCTTTCCTTACTCTGACAGAACCTAATAACCTAAACACAAGAGCACACAGGTTAAAAGGAAACGTGCAAAAGAAAGTATATAAACATTATCAAAGACAAGGAGTCAGTAATTCAAATACTGCAAAGTGATATTCAAGAACTACATATGAAATGTATTGAGTTGGGACGCATGTGCAAAATTCTAGAGAACAGCAGTACCAGTACTGATATCTTGGAAGCGGATAAAAATGAGTGTTGCTTTTAGTTCGTGTGTTACCAAAAAACGTGCTGCATCTGTAAGACAAGATAAATAGATTTCAGGAAAAAATCTTGTGACAGTAGTAAACAAGAAACAGTGTTCTAAAAATGTTGAAAACAGAACTGGCGGATTAAAAACCGTGTGTAAAAGGGATCTCCCAAAACAATATGAAAAAAAAAACAATTTTGCCACCACACAAAATAAGTTGCAACAGCAGAGGGAAGTAAAGATATTTGGGGACAGTCACGCATGCAATATATCAAACATTGTATCAAACTCACTAAAAAGGTCACGAGTGTTTCAGCTATTGTGAAACCTAGGGCTAAATTCGGTAAGGTGACAAGCAGCTTTGAAAATTAATGTGCCAAATCCACTAAAAATGACTATGTTGTTCTCATTGCAGGTTCAAACGACGTTTACCACAATGACGCTAGTGCATTTATTAAAAAACTTATCGTGATCTTACAGTTGCTAACGACTACAAACGTAATAGTGACAAATGTGCCGATGCGATTTGATCTGCCAGACTGGTCATGTGTAAACCATGAAATTCGGCGCACTACCAAAAAATTTAAACACTTCTGTTCTAAGATTCGAAACGTAAAGCTTCTTGACATCAGCAAGTATGAAAAAACTTGCTTTACAAACCATGGTCAACACCTAAATCAATCTGGCAAGAACAGACTTGCAACCTATATAAACAAAACTTTTGACGAAATAATACGCGAAAGCAGCTGCGAAAATAAATAAGTTATTGGCCTAAATTCGCTCACGCCGGAAAGCTAGTGAAGTTGGCCAATTCCAACTGAATTTGGCCCAACTGGAATGAAAAATCAAGATGCTGCAATTATTCTAGGGTACGTGCTTTGTCGGAATTGCCTTTACAAAAAGAATTAATTAAACCTTTAACTGATGTGCCACCAAGCCCATCATTTGTCATATTACATCATAATGTCGAATCCTTCAGAAATAAGATTACAATGCTTGATGTACTACTTCAATCTCAAATAAATCGTTGTATTACTGAACACTGGTTGTATGAAGCAGAAATTCAGTCAATCCCTAGTCCAGATTACTCACTAGCAAATTTCTGTTGTAGGCAATTCTCCTATGGTGGCTCTGCCATTTTTGTTATGGACCACATAAAATTCTGCAAGGTAGGCCTAAATAAACATGTCGAATTATCAGTAGAAAAGGATTTTGAGCTTTCATTGATTAAGCTACCTGAATTAAACTACATAATCATAAACATCTATAGAGTAGCAAGTGGTAATATTCACACCTTTATGACCAAATTAGAAGTTCTGCTGAACAGTGTCAGCTCATTAAACACAAAAATAATACTTTGTGATGATTTTAACATTGATTTATCAGAAAATAGTAATGCTACACATGATATTATAAACATTTCCAAATACTTAAATATGATCCCGACAATACACTCTCCAACAAGAACAACTAAAAACACAGCTTCAACAATTGACCAAATTTTCATAACTGACACTAGTTGCAGATTCACTGGAAGAGTACTGAGCTTGGGATATAGCGACCACGATGCACAGCTCCTCAGCATTGATATACAAAAAACTGTTGTGGAGTATAGGGAAGGGTGTAATCCAACACAATTCCTTTTTCTTTACACCAGTCTTTGAACACATTACTTCTAAACTCACCACCTATGTCACACCTTATTTCTGACACTTTTGAGTTAAACTTAGCTTCCACTTCGTTAACATACTCTTTCATATATTCAGCAGGTTCATCCTTTGTTCTGAGTAGATACACAGTCAGAAAGTTTGAATAATCATCTAGACAAGTCATGACATAATTTTCACCATTTAAAGATTCTGAAGATATTTTTCCACAAAGATCTATGTGAATTCTTTGTATTATTCTAGTTGCTCGTTGTCTTTCTGTATTGAAGGGGTTTCTTTTTTTCCTGGCTAACTGACAAGATTCACATATATTTGTCACATCAGTCTTCTTCAAAATGTCAGGTACACCATGACGCAAATCACAAATTTTTTTCATATCCGAAAAATTAAGATGTCCTAATTTTTCATGCCATATTTTAATGTCATCTTCTTGTTTCTCTGTCAATAGAGCTTGTTCTTTCTCTTGCTTCATGTCAATTAAGTACAGACCATTCTCATCTTTATATCCTTCCAAAAGAACATGAGAATCTTTCATTACTTGCACCTTTTTATCATCAAAAATAACTATTGCACCTTTTTGTGTTGCTGCATGAACTGAGAACAACTTTCTTCTCAGCTTGAGAGTATAAAGAACTTCTTCCATAATCACTGTATCTGATTCTACTTTACCCATTTTGTCAGCTATAATGAAACCATTCTCAGTGGCCACATTTATTTGCACATCTTCTATTTTCTTCAGATTTGTCATTGTTCTTTCTTCATGTGACATATGCCCTGTGCATGCACTGTCTGCTGCAAACAAAGTGTCAATATTCTCTTCAGAAAAATTCTGTAGGTTTCTTTCTGAAAAATTGGCTTCTGCTGCTAGCATGACTGCTTTTTCATTTTTCTTCTTATTTTCTGTAATGTGCTGATTCTTGAATTTGCATCTTTCACTCTGATGATTGTTCTTTTTACAATATATGCAATTTTCTCTGTTTGGTATAGGCTTATACAGACAATCTTTAACAACATGATTCTCTCTGTTACAATAGTCACATTTCTTCTTCTCTTTATTCCAGTTATTATCTGTTTTGTTTCCTCTGGTAAAAGACTTTTCTTGAATTTTCTTCTTGTAAGTTGTTTTGAATGCCACTGTTTCTTCTTTATTCTTTTCTCTGTGAAATTTTTCTTCTTCTTTCATAAGTCTAGCAATTAAGTTGTCCATGGTTCTTTCATCAACAGGAGCTGAATCCCACGCTGCTTCAAAATACTTGTATTTTTCTGGCAACACTGTCATTATTTTGTTCATGATCATAAAATCAGATATCTGGTTTGTTGTTTCTATTCTGTTCAACTGAAACACAATATTCTGTAAATCTCCAATATTAGTGACAATATCCTTTCCTTTATCAAATCTAAAATTGTAAAAGTCCTGAAGCAATGCCTGAGACCTCTGCACAGTATCTCTCTTGAACATCTTTTCCAGTTTTTCATACATTTTTTTAGATGTGTCATAAGTAATTACTTGTGTCTTGATACTCTTGTCCAAAGTCTTCATGATAATGTACTTTGCTCTTGAGTCTTTAATGTTCCATTTCTTTTTCTTTTCTACATCTATACCACAGCTTTCTAGTGTTTCTTCACCACTTACCACTGACCATAAGTCTTTTGCTCCGAACAAGATTTTTACTTCAGCATTCCATAGTGGATATGTTGAAGAGTCCTTAAGCACTTGTATTCCACTAGTTTCATCCAATTCTTGTTGAAACATTTTTATTTTATTTTATTTAACAATAAATTTCAGAATGTTTTATAAAACTAACGTTTATAGAAACACAACACCAGATACTATATATAGTCACTAGCACACTTTTTGTTTTAGAGCCCTGGGCCCATAACCTATTGTAATTTTATAGAGATTTTCCTGTTTGCTATAATATATTACTATATGTATACATATATAAACACACACACACACACACACACACACACACACACACACACACACACATATATATATATATATATATATATATATATATATATATATATATATATATACTGACACACACACACTGATTCATGCTTTTACTTCTTTATAGTAACGTTTTATTGTTTTACACTATCAACTGTTTTTATTGTAATACTCTTAGAAACCACTTGCTTAGGAAAGTCAAACACCATATATATAAAGTGTAATTTTACATATCACAACATCTACAACAAGTAAATCCGCAGTAATGCAAGCATACCATGCACAGTTCCATTCTTTACTCCCCTATGGAATCATCTTCTGGGGAAATTCACCTCACAGTGCAAATGTATCTAAACTACAAAAAAGAGCACTAAGAATAATTTGTGGACTTAAAAGAATGGAATCATGTAAATGTCATTTTATAAAACTGTAATATTCTAAATGTCCCATGCCTATTCATCCAAGAAACAATTTTTTTTCATCAGGGAATACGTCATAAAAACTGGAAAATTAATAAAAAACAAGGATATTCACAGTCATAATACCAGAGGAAAATCAAATATCCATCAAAACTTTTCAAGGACATCATCATATCAAAAAACTATAATTCATATTGGTGTTAAATTACACAATAAAATTCCAGATCAAATAAAGCTTGCCCCATAGTCAGTATTTAAAAAGAAACTAAAGGCATTTCTGACAAAGCACTGCTTCTCTTCAGTGCAAGAATTCTTAGAAACTAAGAATTGAAAAGTGTCAAATGAAATATATTAACAATTGTTTATGTCTGTATGATTGTATTAAATTTTGAGTGACTATTTGTGTGATTATTGTGTAAAATTTTCTTGTGACAATCCATTTTATAGTGATGCATTTATCAATGAGCAGTTTCTCTATTCTCATTCAAATCTCAAAATTTGAAATGTTATAAAACTTTGTATATCTAGATTATAAATTACTTGCCCTATATCATGTGTAATATATGTACAATATATGATCCACAGGATAAATAAATACTCCTTATTTGATTCACATACATTCTGCTTTGACCTTTCATGGTTCTTTCATAATTTATTGATATTTGCTTGTAATTGACATTTAATGTACCAAAGCGAAGCGTTTGTGACAAATCCGTAATGTATCATTTCCTTTAAAACAGTATGTTGTCACCATTTGTACTTCAACATGTCTGAAAAGTTATGGAAGAGTAAAGGCCAACAGCGGAAATATACTCCTCTTTCTGAGAAGAATGCATCTGCCCAACACCGACTAGAAGACAAGGCCTGACAACTGGCCGTGTGTATGTCACACCAAGAGGGGGCGGCTGCCAGTCGACTGGCTGTCCATTGGGGAACGCCCACTGCAGCTCTTTGAATGAACCTCTTGTCTTCTAGGCGGTGTTGATCAGACCCACGTCTACTTTTTGTCCGTGCTTCGACTAAATGTTCGTTCAAAGGGCTGCAGCACCAAAGCAGGCGGTACAGATGACGTCAGTCAGGCTGCAGGAGGAAATTTTCCCTGCAGCTCATGCAGCCCGGAAGCTGTAGCACGCTGCAGCCGGGAGCTTCCTTGATCAGCCGGTAGACTGCAGCATTCTGCAGGCTTGCTCTTTGAACAAGAATTCCGTATTACGCATGCGCGATAGCAGCCATGCAGCTCCTTGAACGAACCCCTAGGGTTCGTTCAAAGAGCTGCAGGGCTGCAACCGCGCATGCGCAGTACGGAACTTCGTGTTCAAAGAGCAATCCTGCAGCTTCCTGCAACCTACCGGCTGTTCAAGGAAGCTCCCGGCTGCAGCGTCCTGCAGCTTGCTGGCTGCATGAGCTACAGGTAAAATTTCCTCCTGCAGTCTGACTGACGTCATCGGTACCGCGCATGCGCGGTAGTGTCTGCTTTGCTGCTGCAGGAAGTTGCAGGAAGCTGCAGTCCTGCAGCTCTTTGAACGAACCTCTAGTTTAGGTGCTATAAGTTAGGTTCTTTGAATTTGAGTAGTGGGGTCTTTTTTGTTGTTACATCTTTGGAGGCGCAGACAATCAATAGCATTTGAACATGTCAAATGTGAAATGAGTATTATATTTTGAATTTTGCGATTTTTCGGTTAGAATTATCTGTTTTATGAGCACATGTATCGCCGTAGTAGACGTGGGGGTGGCCCCAAGTGGTTTCGATCTGGAGACAGTAACAGACAGGAGATCGGTGAGACACTTTTGAGGTTTTGTATTTACATTCATGAACTGTTTATGTCAGACGGTGTTCGGTCAGGTATACATAACATTAGTCATTGTTTGTATATACAAAACATTTTCATTGTGTTTTATGTTTGACGCCTAATTATCGGATATTTTATGACAATTTCAAGGGTTTCTCTAAGCAAGTGGGTTCCAGTTACGATAACGGAAGATTAGCAATATACATATTTTTTCTACAGGAGACCTCACTGTTGCAAATAAGTAGAACTTCAGAATGATGTACGAGTTGGTTGACTGACAAATTTGATTTTACTGTTGGTATTTTTTCGGACTGAGCATCTTCAGAGGTGACTTCGTTCTAAAATGCAGAATGGCTATGGGAAGAAAAGCGTTTCTGAAGAAGCGAAATTTGCTGACATCCAGTATTAATTTAAATGTTAGGAAGTCCTTTCAGAAAGCATTTGTCTGGAGTGTAGCATTGTATGGGAATGAAACGTGCACGATAAGCAGTTCAGATAAAGAAATGATAGAAGCTTTCGAAATGTGGTGCTACAGACGAATGATGAAAATTAGATGGGTAGCTCACGTAACTAATGAGGAGGTGCTTAGCCGATTTGGGGAGAAAATTAGTTTCTGGCATATCCTGACCAAGAGAAGGGATAGATTGGTTGGACACATTTTGAGACATCAAAGAAGTGTCAACTTAGCATTAAAAGGAAGTGTGTGGGGTTAAAATCGAGGGACGAATATAGTAAACAGATTCAAAAGGATATAAGTTGCCGAACGTATTCTCAGATGAAGAGGCTTGCACAGAACAGGATAGCGTGGAGAGCTGCATCAAACCAGTCTGCGGACTGAAGACCACAACAACAACTATCAACGACTGTAAACATACCGGATGATATTGTAATACTTATGTATTGTAAATAATAAATAATCTGTTATTATCCTCCTAAATTGCAGATTACCGCAACAGAATGTACCACCTAACACAGGTCTCTGTCCAAAAATTGGGTTTTTCGGCACTCAAAAAAAATAAAAAGAAACCCTCCCTGTTAACCCATACAGAGAGAAGCTGCAGATCATAATCTGTGATCTATGTTCTATTTGTAAACAAACTATTGTCTTTAACTCAGATCTGACATAATTGGTCAAAGCTGACAGTTCATATCGCAATCTTCAATTGGTCCCACATCATCATACATCTTTGAGGAAATTGATAGACTTCTCCGATATAAATTGAGTTATTAAGCTGTCAGTAGTAAATGATCTTGAATGCAGCCTAAGTGACTGGATGAGCAAGGTACCAAGTTGTGACATGCTGATGTGGGGTAAATATAAATTACACCTAGATAATTCACATTCAGCCAGTCACCATTAAATGAAGTTTAAATACCTAACAGTTCTATATTTACATATTTTAAAGCGATGATACTAGTGTAAAACTATTGGAGTTGGCCTACATGGTTTGGAAGCATCTGTTTAGTGTTTGGTTTCATGAGATTGTTGTATCAAAAATGTTTTTTAGCAAAATACAAATGTCACCTAAAATAATAGAAATGTGTAATTATTTAGAAAAGTAGATAAAGTGGTTGCAGTGTAGTGCCAACTAGGTACTTCATCAATATTTATGATTTTCGCTTTTTGTGGAGCAACAGTTAGGTAAAATGTTTTTTTAAAGAGTTCTTTGTCATTCGACTTTTAGTTTTGTTTATATTTCACTGTCTACATCTAGATTTATACTCTGCAAGCCACCAGATACGTGTGTGGCAGAGGGTACCTTGATTCTTGATTACCACTATCAGTTCTCCCTCCTATTCCAGTCATGTATTGTTCGCGGACAGAAAGATTGTAGGTATGCCTCTGTGTGGGCTCTAATCTCTCTGATTTTATCTTCATGATCTCTTCGTTAGATATACGTAGGAGGAAGGAATCTACTGCTAGACTCCTCGGTACAGGTACCTTCTCGAAACTTCGACAAAAGCCTGTACCGAGTGACAGAGCGTCTCTCCTGCAGAGTCTTCCACTGGAGTTTATCGATCATCTCCGTAACACTTTCACGATTGGATCTTTTCTACTTCCTCTATCAACCCCACCTGGTATGGATCTCACACCAGTGAGCAGTATTCAAGCTGTGGGACGAACAAGTGCACTGTAACCCACTTCCTTTGTTTTCGGACTGCATTTCCTTAGGATTCTTCCAATGAATCTAAGTCTGGCATCTGCTTTACCGACGACTGATTTTATATGGTTGTTTCATTTTAAATCACTTCTAATGCCTACTCCCAGATAATTTATGGAATTAACATCTTCCAGTTGCTGACCCATTATATTGTAGCTAAATGATACAGGATCTTTCTTTCTGTGTATTCGCAGCACATTACACTTGTCTAAATTGAGATTAAATTGCCATTCCCTGCACCATGCGTCAATTCGATACAGATCCTCCTGTATTTCAATACAATTTTTCATTGTTACAACCTCTCTATATATTACAGCGTCATCTGCAAAAAGCCTCGTTGAGCTACTGATGTTATCTGCAAGGTCATCTAAATAACAGCATTCTGGGCCATTTTCAAGTCTTATTTCACTATCTAGATTTCGACCTTAGGTCATCAAACATGCCAAGTATTATGATTTGTCCGTAACTGTCATGATTTCTAGGCAAAATTTATGTTTTACAGGATACTGTGCTAAAATTATGGAATTTGTTATTTGATTTATTTTAGCAGTTTGGCAATACAGTTTTTCATTGTGTCATTTTTGTAAACCACTATATTTTCAGAAATAACTCGATACCATACGCTCTTACCAGTTTTTGCAATCAGAAAAATATAGACAAGTACTGAATCCCTGATAATTTCAGTACTGTGGGTGCGCAAGCTTGTAGTTAGGTAGTGATTTGGCATACCGGTTCTAATGTTCTTGCTTTTATGCCATTAGTGAGTGTAAATCAGTTATTGAGTAGCCCTTAAATTAACTCTTGACTTTTTTTAGTCTGTTTCGTGCTAGGTAAACGAATGTAAAGCTCAATGTAATGGTTTAGAAAGTTACATACACTCTGTGAGAGGTATGTTTATTTTTTAGTAGGCATCTTCTGCTGTCTTAACAATTACTTTTATGCGATTAAGTGTGAAATGGAGATTTTCACTGTCAATTTTAGAAATAAACTTCCAGGTTAGGGCCCCTTGTACAACTCTCTGAATCCTGGATAGCTTCTTTTCAAACTTGGCATCTATGGTTCATTTTCATGTGATATGATAACTCATAAGATTTGGGTCACATTCAAAACTTTTATGATATTATACCACTTGAAAATGGCGTAAGGTCGAAATCTAGGTAATGAAGTGAAATAACAGTGAACCAATCAAATGGCAAGAATCTTTAAAAATATATAAAAAATTGACATACTGCTGTGAGGTGGATAATGTAGAGCAACTGGGGCTGAAGATCCTAAGAGTACGAGGTTGGCCAAAATTTTCTGCTGCCATCTGTTGAAAACTTTACCTTTGGACTTATAGTCACCATCACCGTCGAAGTAGTTCCCATCTACGTGTACACACCAGTCACAGCGTTTCTGCCACTGGTCGGCCGTTTTCTGGAAGTCCTGTTATTTGAAGGTGTTTAGCATCACCAGTGATGCTTCTTGAATTCTCACTAGTGTTGAACTGACAACCTTTCAACTTTAGTTTCAATTTTGGGAGTAGAAGGAAGTCGCAAGGTGCCAGATTGGCCAGTGCAGTGGGTGGGGTACAACTGCCATGTTCTTTTTTGCCAAGTTTGGCAGGGTGCGTTGTTGTGATGCAGCAGCTAGTTCCCCTGATGCCAAAGTTCGGGCCATCATCACCACATGTTTTCATAGAGCTGTTGCAAAAGTCATAGTAGTATGTAGAATTCGCTTTTTGGTTGGATGGGTCAAATTCTTGGTATCAAAGAAAACAATGGTCATGCTCTTCACCACCCTCGCTTTCTTGGGTCTTGGAGAGCTCGAGCTCTTCCACTGGGATGATTGTTACTTTGTTTCTGGCTCATAACTGTAAAACTTGCTCTCTTCACTGATGATAACCTGTGGCAAGAAGGTTCTGTTTGCAGATCCAACGTAAAATCGGCACACACCAACCACAGAGTATTACAAAAATCACTGTGGGCACGCAACATGTCCTCTCAGCTGAATGCCATTCCGTAAACTGACTCATCAGATATGCAGCTCTTGCCACCTAGCGATGCAAAGATCTGCTACTCCTACTCTCCAGATAGCAGCAACAGTCCCAAAAATGTTGGTTTCCACCCCATAGTTTACCATGCACTAAATTCTTAAGGTACTTGTTAAAGAAAGGCGCTCTCTATCGTACAAATTCGCTTAAGGCTCTCCAAGGGGCTCACAGCACTTTGATGGATACACATGGGGCACCCTCGGGTTCCTGAGCTTTTGCAGCCTTTCTTCTCATTCTCCCAAGCTGCATTACCTTTCCCAGTTCCCCTCCTGCCCTTTCTAACTCTTCGCTGCTCATACTTGCCTCTCTAAGTGTTTCCCTTTAAGAAGGCTTGGCTATTCCTATGGCCCTGAAGGTCTTTGCAACTTTAGTTTCCTCATTCTTTCCCCCTGGTGTTTGGTCCCCTTTGGGGTTTATTTTTCTCTCTAAATTTATATTAGTGTGAGCCATTTGGAGAAAAACTGTCTAACCTCTACAGTGTGGTTTCCTATCCTCTTTTTCACTGTAGCCTCCCCTCCTGCTAGGTCACCAGCACATATAACCAGTCTGTGTGGGCTGTTACACACACTGAAAACACAGGGATCACACTACTGATACCTGAGCTGTTACCACTTCACACTGGCTGAGGAGTAGATGCTCATCTTCCTTTTTATCAGTAATCCCAGCAATGACCATTGTGCCAGGTGGCCTTTGCTGTGGCTGGGTGGCACTAGTGACTGAGATGGATGGTATCAGGATGGATATTTCGCTTATGAAATGGTTATTTATAGGACGAAATTCCCCTATTGGCTTTGACCCATGGCATCAGTATGTTATTAGTGACATCATTGCTGTGCTGTATTTTTGAGGTGCTTGCTTATTTGTGGGTGACATAAGTAATTATGGGGTGGCCGAGTTAAAGATGACAGTTTGTTTACAAGCAGAACATAGATTAAGATTTTGTCTTTAAAAAGTGATTTGCAGCTTCAATGTTCTAGTGAGGTATAGGCTTGGGCTGATACCTGTGGTCGATGGTACATTCTGTTGTTGTAATCTGTAATTTATGAGGATAACCACAGATTATTTACTATCTACAATAGATAGGTATTAAGAGGATATCCTGTACACGGGTTTTCAGACATGTGTTGACATCATGGGTTAAAGCGAACTGGTAGAATCATGTTGTAAAATAGTGCTGAAATGAATTAAATTCCATATGGCTGTTCTACTCCTGGCTCTGAAGACATGCACAGCTATTTCAATTCATCTCCCTCGGGCAGGAGGACCTCCTTCACCACCCCTACCCCCTGGCTATCCCTTGGGAGGCTCGTTGACTTGAGCTGAAACCCTTCAGCACCACCTGAAGTCTGCACCAGGACTGATGGAGTTACCTTCACTGCCACAAAGCCATTGTTTTTTGTTGAAGAGAAGTTTGGCGAAGCTGACTGAATAATAAGATGCGATCTGGTTCCCTGCTCATCAAAGCTGTTTCATTTGGTCTTTCGACAGCTCTGTGCGCTGGTGACAATCTTGCCGACATTCCATCCATCTCTGATCACCAGTCTTTAAATATGGTTCAGGAAGTTAATTTTCAGCACAACCTCACCCATAAATTTAGTGAACTCGAGACCAATCTGAAACAGTGAGGTGTTAATTTTGTTCACCATGTTGAGATAGCCCATAAGCACAATCAGATTGATACAGGTGCCTTTATTTTGGCCGTTGAAGGGGGTACTTACCAGAGAAAGTCAACGTTATGATTTGTCGGTATGCTGTGAAGCGGTACATCCCACATCGCTTGAGATGTTTACAATGTAAGCGGTTTGAACAAATGTTTTCTTGCTGTACAGCAGTCCCTCTTTGCAGTGAATGCAAATTTCCAATCTTTGAGGGGAACCTTGTACATCCATGCTCATCAGCTTGTAAAAGAAGAAGTCCCTTGATCGCTTATCTTACCCTGAGGCCCGTCGGAAAATTGTCTCCATCTTGTACAGAAGGTTCTACTTTTGCCTCTATTACATCCTGTCCCCCTCCCCTCTCCTCCTCGTCCTACTCCCCCCATGGTGCCCACAGCTCTTTTGTGGGTACATGTATGGCATTCGCAGGTCTATGAGCCATTGCAGCATTTCTTCATGTTTTCCCAGGCTACATTTTCTCTTCCAATTCCCCTCCTCCCCATCCTAATTCCTCCCCATCCCCACTCATCACCCCTCTCTAGGTGTTTCCTTTCATAACAGCCCTGCTATTCCTATGGTTTCGATGATGGTTTGAACGTTGTTGATCTATATTTTTATGCCTGTTTTAGGCACAGTTTGCTCCCCCTCAGGTTTGACATAATTACAGTTACCAGTGTGAGCCATTTAGCCATTCGGGGAAGGATTTATGGTCCTACGGTGTGGATCTCTATACCTTCCTGTCCCCCTATCCCTCCTCGCTGTAACCTCCTACCTGCCGCTAGGCCCCCAGCACATGTAGCCAGTCCATGTGGGGGGCGTTTATGTACCCTTCTGGCTGAGCCCCCTGACAATGCAGGGATCACACTGCTGGTACCAGAGCTGTAACCTCTTCATGCAGGCCAAGGAGTCAATACCCATCCTCCTGGAGTATCAGGACTCCTGGCAATGGCCATTGTGCCAGGTGACCTTTGTGGTGGCAGGGTGGCACCAATTCGCAGTGGGTGATACCAGGGCGGACGTTTTGCACCATGAAATGTGTGAAATTAGAAAATGGTCTTGCTACGGCCACCTCTGAAGGCAAGAATGCAACTTTCAATGTGTCAACCTCTTATAAACGACCGTCCCATCCCTAGCTACGTCTTGGGAGAAAGGCCAGGCTCACTGGCTTGGAATGAAAGCCTTCCTGCACTAACTGGTCTGCACCAGGACAGATGGAGGAACATTCACTACCACCAAGCTGCTGGTTTTTGTTGAACATATTGAGGACAAATTTGGCGAAGTAGACACCATGACTAAAAAGGAGACCACATGGGTATAGGACTTAAGAATTTTTTGATATTTATGGTATGTAAAGGTCAAAACTCAAATAACAACAATCAGCCAAAGCTATTCGACGCAACTTTCAAAAATTCTCGACAAAATCAAATTTGAAGTTTTGTAAGTACTAATTAAATCAATTGCAACATCTGATGGTGTAGCTCAGGTGGTAGCGTTCTGGCGTAACAATCATAGTCGGTGGTTCAAATCCCACTGTGATAAATTATTTTCTTTTCAAATTCAGTTATATATAACATTTTGGGGTTTCTAATTCCATGCAATGGGTCAGTTTTTGTTTAGGTGTATATAGACGAGCCGAAGACCTTGTGATCACAAAAAAAATGATGGTTGAATAGGTTAGCTGCTTGGGAAGCCATTAGTAGCTATGGAGATGACTTTCCAAAACCAGCGTCTTAGCTCTTCACAAACTGAACAATCGAAGACTACCATCGTCAACTAATAGTGAAGCTAATATTGTAAAAATATGTAATTTTTTTTTATTGAAACTGTCATTTTTAACAACCTCTTATAAAATATAGAACATTATGAATAAACAGAAAACTTGTATTTTTCAGAAATATTACTGATAGATATTAAATTGCATAATTATTTGACCACAATGAAAAAATAAAATTAAAAAAATCTATCACGTCAGGATTGAAACCATCGACCCTAAGGTTCCAAGGCCAGAATGCTACTACATGAGCTACACCAACACTTGCTACAATGGATTTAGTTATTGGTACTTCAGTGTACTTGTAAATCTTCAAAGTCTATTTTATCAAGAATTTTTTTTTAGTTACATTATATCACTTTGACTGATTGTTATTTAAGTTCTGAACTTCATATACCATAAATATAGAGAAATTCTAAAATCCAATACTCCTGTGGCCTCCTTGTAAGCTGCACTGTGGCTCCTTACTTATAAAAACTGTGTTTGCTGCCCAGTCTGCTGCTCTGTGCGCCTGTTAATGTCTTGGTGACATTCCAGTGTCTGTAACCCTCACCAGTATTAGAACATGGTTCAGGGAGTAATTTCTCATCAGGTCTTTATCCTTCAAACTAACGGAGGAACTCCAGGACAGTCTGGAACGGCAATTAGTCCACTTTGTTCATCATGTATAATCTTACTGACACAGGTGTCTTTATCTTGGCCTTTGAGGGGATTCACTCCCAGAGAGGGTGAAGGACATGATACATAGCCTTACATCTCGCCTCCCATGAGATGCTTAAAGTGTTTGCGGTTTGGGCACGTCTTCTTGCTGTACAGCAGCCCCTCTGTGGTGAATGTGGACGTCCACTCCTTGGAGGGAACCCTTGTGTTCCACCCCGTTTGTGCGTAAATTGCCAACAACAGCATTCCTCACACTCACCGGACTTACCAGTGTACAAGAAGGAGAAGAAAATACAAGAGTACAAGTCTCTTGAACGATTAACATACACTAGGGCCCGCTGAAAATAAGAGTGCCTGCATCCAGTGCAAATGATGTCTACCTTTGCCTCTCTTACATCCTTTACACCTTGCCCCTCCTCCTCGTCCCACTCTCACCCCAACTCTGCAGCTCCCTTGCCCCTCCCTCTGTATCCCTCTACTCCCTCCCATCTGGAGACATGCTCCCCTTCTCTGGCACTTGCTGGGGAAGGTGCCCTCTCTCAGGGCTTCTGTTCTCAGCATTCACCAGATCAGAGATCTTCTACCTCAAGCCAGCCAGTGGACTCACACTCTGTGAGTACCAAGGTACCATTGTCACCTGATCTTCATCAGTGCCAGACCTTACTGAGCTCTGTTCTTTCTCTGGGAACTGTTATGCCTGTCCTGTGAGAGAGGAAGAAAATAAGAAACAAAGGCTGCAGGACAAGCCCCCCCCCCCCCCTGGTGCTCATGAGGTGCCAACCTTGTCCTCCCAACTTGCTCAACATTCTGAGCTTGAGTCTGATCCACTCCTTATGGATGTTGTCCCTTCTTCATTAGCTGGACCCTGACTCAGTGGCATGACATGCTACAATGTGTTCGCCTTGCATCTGGATTCTCGTGCAGTACTGCAGTACTCATCCAATGGAATTGTAATGACTATTACTGTCACCTCCTGAAGTTAAAACAACTAATTTCCTTCTGCTCCACAGCTTGTTCTGTAGGAATCACATACGTTGGCCCCCTACAGGTATCGGATGGTGTTTGCTCGTTAGTCTGTATGGGTATTATTAGTACATGGGTTTCTCTCTGTACTACTCCGCGTTCACTTACACACCCCATTAACGATTTGCAATGTATGCCACCTTTGTCTGCTGCCCTAAATGCCCTCCTTCAGCAACTCCCACTCCCTTCCTTATCCTTGGGGACTTCAATGCCTATCATCCTCTGTGGGGCAGTGCTTGTACATCTAGCCAGGGCTGGCTTGCAGAACAGTTCCTTGCAGACCACAGCCTGTGCCTTCTCAATGACAGTTCTGAATATTGACACTCATATTTGTCTTCTCAATGTCTCTGATTGATTTTTTAAAATGAAGTTCATTCCTTTTCAACTTGACTGTCTCCTATGGTAGTCATTATCTCATTACGTACAGCCCTGAGGAACTTCAATCACATCTTGTCATTCCTCAGTACTTCTGTATCTTACTTCTTTTCACATTGATTGTTTAGGCAGTTTCCTCTGCCCCCAGGTACATTTTACAATCCAAAATGATTACAGCTTCGTACAACTATGATGTCATCATGTTGGAATTTTCCTCTACCTCCAGGTCTTTAGGTACTATACCACTTCCTACCGTGATTTTTGCGCAGTATATTCACTATTACCAGCTGAAATTTATTGCAGAACTTCGTCTTCTTCCTCTCTGATACATGGTATCAAGTGCACAGTCTTGTCACTTTAACTTTTCTTCTTTCTGTTGCTACCGCATTCCGTTCATCCATGATTAATATATTTTCATCTTTCTTTAAATACTTCTTCTTGTAGTGTCATCATTTTCTTTCATGATTTCTTCATCTTCTGCTTCTGATGTAGGTATGTCACCGAACTGTTTAAAGTAACTTACTCCCCTCAGGGGCTCAGCATTAATTTGCTGGGTACGGGCTTGGTGAACCCAGGGTCCTGAGCCGTGGGCTGTGTCTTGCCAACAGTCCGCTACACCGTAAGCTCTGTGCGTGCTTCAACGACCATCGTTCGGTGCGACGGTGGAACGTTGTACGTTTCAGAGCCCGGGGATCTTGGCTTAATCGCCCGGGTCGCGAGGACAGTACAAACCTCTATAAAAAACCCCTCAATCTCAAGGTGTGCTACGTGCCGAGGAGATGCATGGCTGTTGAGGTTGAACAGCCTCTAGCGAGCAACCTCTGAGGAACCTGCCGCACCTCAGTTGTACAAGGCTTTCCCAGGCAAGCGGGGCTCTGCTTGGGTGGACCTCTTTTCCCTAGCTGCTCGTGGGACGACAATGAAACGAGCAAATAAAAGCGTGGCAGGTCGCGAAAACGGCGTCTCTAAGCGTGGAAGAGGAGATTACAATGCTGCTGGATATAACCCCCGTTCGTTCCCTTCCCTACCTACACTGTGGGAGGAACGTCGGGCTAGATCTGTGAATGAGCCATATTCTCCCAAATTCCTTGTATGCAGCCGCATGGATGGCGAGTCATTTACATCTACGAAGCCTCTTTTCTTTTCTTTGTGGAACATCTTGAGGACTAGTACGGCGAAGTTTCCGGATTGTCCAAGATACGAAGCGGCGCAGTACTCATAGAAGCAGCTTCCCCAGCTCAATCGTGGGCGTTACTTGCCTGCGACAAGCTGGGTGATCTCCCTGTGAGCATCACACCACATAAGTCGCTAAATATGGTCCAAGGTATAATTTTCCACCGAGACCTTTTGTTACAGTCCGACGACGAGTTACGCGCCAACTTGGAGCATAGAGGAGTCCACTTCGTCCGGCGTGTCCGTAGGGGGCCAAAGGATCACAAGGTTGCCACCGGTGCTTTCATCCTGGCCTTTGAAGGCGATAACCTGCCTGAGAAGGTCAAGGTAATGGTTTACCGGTGTGATGTGAAACCTTACATTCCTCCCCCTATGAGATGCTTCAAATGCTGGAAATTCGGCCACATGTCCTCTAGATGTACTTTCAACGCTACATGCAGGGACTGTGGATGTCCAGAACACCCGGACGCGCCATGCACACCGCCTCCCATTTGCGTTAACTGTGGCTTGCATCATCCTCCTTGTTCGTCGGATTGCACCGTTCTTCGTAAGGAACGGAAAATTATGGATCTTAAGACCTTGGACCGACTTTCGTATTCTGAGGCTCGAAAGAAGTATGAGCGACTTCACCCCATTACTATGACTGCCTCTGCAGTGACATTGTCGCCATCTTTTAAGACTGCAGCAGACACTAGTGTTCCACCATCTGCCGGCCCTCAGGGCCGTCAACTCAAGCCTGCCCCCACAGTGGCCGGGGGCTCCGTTCCTCCTCCTGCTCCTAAGGCACTTGCTTCGGGAGCAGCTCCCAACCCTCCGTCGGAGAAGATTCAACCTTCTCCGGCTGCCCTCATTCAGAAGGGGACCCTTGGGACGCTCCCTTCTGCGGCTTCCACCAGTGCCAGTACCGGCACTGGCCGCCAGCAGCAGGCACCGTCGCTGGCTGCTGGCCGCAGGGTGTCGCACTCTCCCTCTGTCACTGAGACGGTGGCTGAGTCTGCGAAGCACCTCCTTCCAGCGAAGCCCCCGAGGGACTCGAGGGTTCGAAAGAAAAAGAAGAAACATGAGACCAAAGATTCCCTGGTGGCCACTGTGCCACCCGCCCCCGCCCCCTCCACCTCTGCCTCTGAGGACGAGGTGGAGATACTCACATCCCCCAAGGATCTTGCTCTCTTGGATGCATCAGACGCAATGGACATTGAAGCTGATGCATCGCTACCGGTGGCTCCAAACGATGTTGAGGTGTGATTCATAAAATTTTTTTCATTCATATCTTCCCAGCTGTCGGACTCTGTCATCCTCCAATGGAACTGCGGCGGTTTTTTCACCCATCTGGCTGAGCTACGACAACTTTTGAGCGTTACACCTGCTCTCTGCATTGCCCTACAGGAAACCTGGTTTCCGGCATTGCGGACCCCTGCCCTTCGAGGCTATAGGGGATACTTCTGCAATCGTAGCGTGTATAACAGGGTGTCAGGTGGAGTGTGTGTGTATGTCCTTACCTCTGTATGTAGTGAACCTGTGCCCCTTCAGACACCATTGGAAGCGGTGGCTGTTAGGGTAAGGACAACACAAGAGATTACTCTCTGCAGTCTCTACCTCCCTCCTGATGACGATGTCTCTATGGCTGCCTTGGCTGCATTTCTCTCACAACTCCCGCCACCTTTTTTGCTATTGGGGGACTTTAATGCCCACAATCCCCTGTGGGGTGGTCTATGATCTCTGGCCGTGACAGAGTTGTCGAGGACCTGCTTTCTCAGCTCGACCCCTGCCTCTTGAATATAGGTGCCCCCACACATTTCAGTGTGGCACACGGCACATTCTCGGCCATTGATCTGTCGATATGCAGCCACAGCCTTCCACCATCCATCCATTGGAGTGTCCATGATGACTTGTGTGGCAGTGATCATTTTCTGATCTTTTTGTCACTCCCACAATGTCAGTCTCCAGCACGCCCTCCTCGGTGGGCTCTTCATAGGGCTCACTGGGAAGGCTACACCTCTGCTGCCATTGTTGGCCCTCCCCCACTCGATATCATCGATGTGGTGGTTGAGAGCGCCACGCAGTCCATATTGTCTGCTGCAGAAGCTACTATTCCTCGTTCCTCGGGGCGCCCACGGCGTAAGGCGGTGCCTTGGTGGTCACCAGAGGTCGCTGATGCCATTAAAGGCGTAGGCAGGCCCTAAAGCAGTACAGGCGGCACCCTTCTCTTGAGCACCTCATTACCTTTAAGCTCCGTGCTCGTGCTCGCCGTTTAATTAGAAGACAGAAACGGGAATGTTGGGAGACGTACGTTTCCACCATTGGGTCAGGTATCTCCACTTCCCAGGTCTGGAGCCAGATTACGCACTTACAGGGATACACAACAACAACAATCCCTGTGATCTCCGTGAATGGATCCATATGTACGGATCCAATGACGCTTGCAGAGATGTTTGCTGAGCATTACGCTCGGGCTTCTGCCTCTGCAAACTACCCACCAGCCTTCCGTACGTTAAAGGAGCGGGTGGAACGCAAGCCTATCTCTTTTACAACCCGCCGTGCTGAGGCTTATAACGCACCATTCCGTGAGTGGGAGCTACTTGGAGCCCTCGCACACTGTCCTGACACGGCCCCTGGGTGTGATAGCATCCATGCCCAAATGCTGTGACACTTGTCTGCAGAAACCCTAGTTAATATCCTTGCCATTTTCAACCGGATCTGGAGCGACGGGGTATTCCCTTCGCAGTGGCGGGAGGGTATCATCATACCTGTGATGAAACCGGGCAAAAACCCTGCTCATTTGGATAGCTATCGACCCATCAGCCTGACCAATGTTCTCTGTAAACTGTTGGAGCGCATGATCAGTAGGCGGTTGTGCTGGGTCCTCGAGACTCGGGGCTTACTGGCTCCGTGTTAGGGCTGATTCCACCAGGGTCGCTCCACCACCGACAACCTGGTGTACCTCGAGTCTGCAATCCGTACAGCCTTTTCCAGGCACCAACATCTCATAGCTGTCTTCTTTGACATGCACAAGGCATATGACACAACGTGGTGACCCCACATACTTACTACTTTACATGGGTGGGGCCTTCGGGGCTCCCTTCCGATTTTTATCAATAACTTTTTAGCTGTCCGTTCTTTTAGAGTTCAAGTTAGTGCCTCTCGAAGCACCTCTCATGTGCTGGAAAACGGGGTTCCTCGGGGCTCTGTTCTGAGTGTTCCCTTATTTTTAATAGCAATTAATGGCCTAGCAGCAGTTGGATCGTCAGTATCCCCTTCACTATATGCTGACAACTTCTGCATCTATTTTAGCTCTTCCAGCACACAAGTGGCTGAACGCAGACTGCAGGGAGCAATTCGAAAAGCGCAGTCCTGGGCTCTTGCCCATGGCTTCCAGTTTTCTGCGGCCAAGACTAGTGTTATGCACTTCTGTCGGTGTCGGACTGTTCACCCACTCCTGGAACTTTACCTTGACAATCACTTACTTCAAGTAGTGGACACACACAGGTTTTTAGGGCTTGTCTTCGACGCTCGGCTGACGTGGCTTCCTCACATTTGTCAGCTGAAGCAGGAGTGCTGGCGCCATCTGAATGTTCTCCGCCACCTGGGCCATACTTCCTGGGGTGCTGACCGCTTCACCCTGTTGCGGCTCTATCATGCTCTGGTGCATTCCCGTCTGGATTTTGGATGTGTCGCCTACGGTTCTGCATCACCCTCACCTTTGCATTGAGTTTGCTGGACCCCATTCACCACTGTGGGGTTCACATCGCGATGGGTGCCTTTTGCACCAGTCCTGTGGCCAGCTTACTTGCGGAGGCCGGGGTACCACCTTTGCAGATCCGCTGCCAACAACTGCTTGCAGCTGATACAGCGCTCGTGCATAGCTCGCCAGGCCAGCCAAACCACTGTTTTCTTTTCTCCCACATGGTCATCTATGGCCAACGACGACGACCCAGGTCGGGTCATACGATCACCTTCAGAGTCCAGTCACTGCTGCAGGAACTTGAGTCTTATCCACTACCATCTCCATATCAGGCTCATGCACGCACACTCCGTGGTGCCTGCCAGGGATGTGTGTTTGTCTGGACTTGGCCCGTGGACCCAAAGACTCAGTTCCTCCTGAAGCTCTGTTGCCAGTTCTTAGTGGTCGTAGCTCGATTCCCTGGACATGACCTGGTTTACACGGATGGTTTGAAAGTTGAGAGCCAGGTTGGTTTTGCATAAGTTCATGACAACCAAGTTGAACAACACTCTCTGCTGGATGGCTGCATTGTCTATACCGCAGAGCTGGTGGCAATTTCCCGCACTCTCGAGCACATCCGGTCCTGCTCAGGTGATCTTTCCTTATCTGCAGTGACTCCCTGAGCAGCCTTAGAGCCCTCAACCAGTGCTATCTGCATTCTCCTCTTGTATTGCGAATTCAGGAGACCCTATCTGCCCTTGACAGATCCATTCGATCAGTGGTGTTCCTCTGGTCTCCAGGTCATGTCGGTATTCTGGGCAACGAACATGCTGATATGCTGGCCAAGCAGGCTGTTGATGTGCCTGTTTTGGAGATCGGCCTCCCGGGTTCTGATCTCTGGACAGTGCTGCGACATAGAGTGCGTGAGCTTTGGTCTATCGAGTGGCGTAGCCTGACAACGCCCAACAAACTCAGGGCTGTAAAGGAGACGATGGCTGTGTGGTGTTCCTCCATGTGGGTCTGCCTCCGGGACTTTGTAGTCCTGTGCCAGCTCCGTATTGGCCATCTCCTTCGTGGTGAGGACCGGGCTGTATGTCGCTGTGGAGCCCACCTGATGGTGGCCCACATCTTGGTGGAATGCCCTGTTTTAGCCACTCTGCGGCGGAGTTTTAATTTTCCTGCACTTTTATCCCATGTTTTAAGTGACGATGCCACAATGGCCGATACTATTTTAAGTTTTATTCGGGACAGTGGTTGTTGCCCCTCCATTTAAAGTTTTTCTTCAGTATTCTGTCTGTGTCTGTCCTCTCATGACCTCCGATTGGAGGTTTCCATTTGTTTTTAGTCTCATGGTCGGTCAGCCATAGACAATGGCGTTTACATTTTATTTCTTGTCGTTGCTTGGTGACTTTGTGTGAGTGTCACATTTCTTGTTGTCTCTTGCCGACTTTGTTGTCCTTTTCCTGACTCGGGGGATAATCCTCCCCCCTAGCTGTTCTCAACTCTGGGCTCTTTTACATGTTCACACCTTTTCTTGTGACGCCCAGTGATGGAATGGGGGACTGATGGCCTCTGTAGTTTTATCCTCCTAAAACTTAAAAAAAAAAAAAAACAACAACAAAGTAACTTACTCTCATCTGCACCTTCCTATTCATATGAAATCTTCCTCCTTTGCCAATTTCTGCTGACTCTTTGCCTAATCTTACATTCATCTATATTTTCAAAATGAGAAGTCCATTTCATTCGACTGAGAAGACTCCAAGGTCAGTAGGATACTCTGTGACAGTGCTGGCTCCTCCAACATTGTTGAAAAGGCTGCTGGCAGAATGAGAGTGATGTCTTTCTGGAAGTCTTTTCGCCAACATTGCTGATAGTTTTTATTCAAAATTTAAGCAATGGCTGGAATCAAATCCATGACTCAGAATATTTTGATTACAGTCACATACTAAGGGTAGTGCATTTGTGGGGAACAGAGGAGCATCAATAAAGTTATTGATTGGCAACATAATTGTAGACATCTTGTAATATCTGGCTTTACTGTTTGATCTGTCTTTGTCACTAATGCTTAAAGTCCACTTATTTTTCTACTGCTTATTTTTCTAATTTCTTGTGATGTCTTTTTCGCCTTTACTCCAATCTGTAGGGGGGGGGGGGGGGAATTGTAGACAAACTACTGTGTAGATTTTGCTTGGAGTTCATGTTCTGGGAGCATATTTCATATAGAGAGTGGTTTTTAGATGCAGCCTGCATTATTTTGTGTCTGACAGATTACAAAAGTCATGGTGGAGATGGGCCTAGCTACGAGAGACATAGAAATCGCTCTCAAGACCGACCCAGAGGAAGAGGTGGACCCCCTCCAGGTCTTCGTGGGAAAGAGATTGGTGAGTCCTACTGCTACTGAGTCAGTCCTTTGTATTGCAGTGTTCATGTTAAATGTGCTAATAACTGTAATTGTAAGAAATGGGAGAGTTACTGACAGACTGTAACTTAAGTGTGCCTGGATGACATAGTGGTTAAGAAAGTTGTCTACTAAAGTTAAGAGTTTGGTTTCAACTTCTGTTTTGATATTGATTTTGAAATTATCATGGAGTTTCAGTGTAATGACATGTTTTCAAACACGGACTGTGTGTGACCATGGCAAAATAGATTTATCTAGATTTCAGTAAAAACATACATCCACTCTCACTAATTTGTGAGGCAAGTGGAAGGGATGGGAGGAGATATGAGATGCAGTATGAAAAAGGGGATAGATATATATATAATCATCATGAAAGAAGGCTGTATACATGGAAAATACCAGGAGACACTGGAAGGTACCATTTTGACTTAATAATGGTAAGGAATAGATTTAAAAACCAGGTTCTAAACTGTAAGACATATCCAGGGGCAGATATAGATTCTGACCATAACTTATTGTTCATGAACTGCAGATTAAAACTTAAGAGACTGCAGAAAGGTAGAAAGGTTAGTAAATGGAACCTGGACAAATTGAAGGAACCAGAGGTAGCTGAGAGTTTCAGAGGGAGCATTAGGCAAGGATTGGCTGCAACAGGGGAAAGTAATACAGTAGAAGAAGAAGGGTAGCTCTGAGAGATAGGGTAGTGAATGCTGCAGATGACCATATAGGCAGAAGGACAAGGCCTAATCGAAATCCCTGGATAACACAGGATATACTGAACTCAGTTGATGAGAGGAGAAATATAAAAATTCAGCAAGTAAAACAGGAAAAGGGGGAGTACAAACTTCTGAAAAGTGAGATTGACAGGAAGTGCAGACTGGCTAAGCAGGAGTGGCTAGAGGACAAATGCAGAACTGTAGAAGAATGCATAACAAGGGGAAAGATAGATACCGCCTACAGGAAAATTGGAGACAAGAAAAGTAATTGTATGAATATCAAGAAAACTGGTACTAAGCAAAGAGGGGATAGCTGAACTGTGGAAAGAATATATAGAGGGCCTATACAAAGGAAATAAACTTCGAAGGCAATATTCTTGAAATGGAAGACGAAGTGGAGGAAGATGAGATAGGAGATATGATACTGCGAGAAGAATTTGACAGAGCGCTGAAGGACTTGAGTCAAAACAAGGCCACTGGAGTAGATGATATTCCGTCTGAACTGCTGATATCGTTAATAGAGCCAGTCATGAAAAAATTGTATCACCTTGTATGTAAGATGTATGATACAGGGTAAATACCCTCCAACTTCAAGAAGAATATTGTAATTCCAATTGCAAAGAAAGCAAGTGCAGACAAGTGTGAAAATTACAAAACTATCAGTTTAATAAGTCATGGTTGCAAAACACTAACACGAATTATTTACAGACGAATGGAAAAACTTGTGGAATCTGACCTCAGGGAAGAACAGTTTGGATTTAGTAGAAATGTAGGAACACGGGAGGCAATACTCACATTACGACATATCTTAGAAGATAGGCTAAGGAAAGGGAAACCTATGCTTTTAGCGTTTGTCGATTTAGAGAAAGCTTTTGACAATGTTGACTGGAATACACACTTCCAAATTCTGAAGGTAGCAGGGGTAAAATATAGGGAATGAAGAGTTATATTCAACCTATACAAAAACCAGACAGCAGTTATTAGTCGAAGGGCAAGAAAGGGACGCAGAGGTTAGGAAGGGAGTAAGACAGGATTGTAGCCTTTCCCCAATGTTGTTCACTCTGTACATTGAGCATGCAGTGAAGGAATGGAAGGAGAAATTTGGAGAGGGCATTAAAGTGCAGGGAGAAGAAATAAAAACATTGCGGTTTTCCGATAACATAGTAATTCTGATGGCCAAAGTAAAGAAGATATAAAATGCAGAATGGCTATGGGAAGAAAAGCGTTTCTGAAGAAGTGAAATTTGCTGACATCCAATATTAATTTAAATGTTAGGAAGTCCTTTCTGCAAGCATTTGTCTGAGTGTGTCATTGTATGGGAGTGAAACGTGGACGATAAGGAGTTCATATAAAAAGATGATAGAAACTTTTGAAATGTGGTGCTACAGACGAATGATGAAAATTAGATAGGTAGATCATGTAACTAATGAAGAGATGCTTAACTGAATCGGGGAGAAAAGGACTTTCTGGCATATCCTGACCAAGAGAAGGGATAGATTCGTTGGACACATTTTGAGACATCAAGCAATTGTCAACTTAGCATTAGAAGGAAGCTTGTGGGGTAAAAATCGTAGAGGGAGACCGAGGAACGAATACAGTAAGCAGATTCAAAGGGATATAGGTTCCGAACTTATTCTCAGATGAAGAGACTTACATAGGACAGGGTAGTGTGGAGAGCTGCATCAAACCAGTCTGTGGACTGAAGACCACCACCACCACCACCACCACCACCACAACAACAACAACAACAACAACAACATTAATATATCTCCCCTTTTTCATAGTGCATCTCATTTTTCGCCTGACATCGCCTCTGCTTGTTATCCCCACCTTTATCTTCCCTCTACACTCCGCCCCCATCATCCCCCTTCCCATCCCTTCCTCTTGCCGTGAGTCAGACTGTGTTGGGTGGCCAGAGATGGCTGACATGTGTGGATGAGTGTGCGTGAGTGATTGTGTGGATGAGTGTTCTCTGTCTGACGAAGGCCAGGGCTGAAAATTTAGAATTGTGTGTGTGTTTGTGTGTCTTTTATTTTTGTCTGTCGGCGGTTCAATGTTCATCTTTATGGTGAGTTGTTCCCTATCTTCACATTATTATTATATATAAAATAATCATTTGAATAACTAACTGAAATATTTAAACTATATAAAACTTGGAGAAAGATTTGAACACCAGTCCGTTACTTGTGATGCCACTCCAAAAGCAATTCGTGACTGATAAATGTCCAGTCAGGGTATGAGAGTTACTGTAGAAATGATAGCAACAGTCTTTTCTCAGAAATGGTGACAAATACAAATGTTCTGAAATATGCAAATGGAAGGTTCGTTCATATGTATACTTCACATCTAGAGAGATGGGTAAAACACACACACCACACACACACACACACACACACACACACACACACACACACACACACCGCCCAGTTCCGTGGTGGAACGCAACCATTGAGCGCCGTAGAGCCTTGCAACATCTTAAGCGCCACCCGTCCCTTACTGCCCTTGTGTCAACTTTAAACCCAATCATGAAAAGGCTCATTATATAATCAAACAGAACAAGCAGGTGTGCTGGGAGCATTTTCTCTTCTTATTGGGATCTGCTGCACCCTTGTCATGGGTGTGGGCTATGCTCCGCTCCATCCAAGGTTGCCAGAAGCCGTCTTCAATCTCTGGCCTTGCCTTACCAGATGGGGTCTGTACTGATCCATTGGTTATTGCAGAGCACCTTGCGGCTCACTTTGTGTATGCATCAGTGACGGCTTCCTACCCGGTGGCTTTTCGTCTCAAGAAATAGGCTGAAGCCTCAAATTTGTTTCAGCACTCACTGGGAGGAACCTTATAACAAACCCTTCACGGAATGGGAACTACGTCTGGCCCTTTCTTCTTCTCCTCATGATTCTGCACCTGGGCCTGATTCCATCCATAATCAACTTCTCAAACATCTCAGCCCCCCACAACGACAATATCTACTCCAGATATTTAACTGCATTTGGCTCCAAGTGGTTTTCCCCTCGCAGTGGAGGGACAGTATATTCCTATTTTCTTATTCATTATCAGTCCTATTCTGTAACACCCCCAATGGACTTTGTATTTATAATCCTATACACACCTGACCAGAAATCCTGTTCCTCTTTCCAGCGAACTTCACTAATCCCCACTATATCTAACTTCAACCTATCCATCTCCCTTTTTAAATGTTCTGTTTTTGCTATCCGATTAAGGGATCTAACATTCCACGCTCCGATCCATAGAATGCCAGTATTTTGTCTCTCTTGATGACAAGATTCTCCTTAGTCCCCGCCCGGAGATCCGAATGGCGGAATATTTTACCTCCAGAATGTTTTACCCGAGAGTATGACATCATCATATGTTCATACAGTAGAGCTGCATGTCGTCGAGTAAAGTAACGGCTGTAGTTTCCCCTTGCTTTCAGCCGTTCACAGTAACTGTATGGCAAAGCCACATTAGCTGATGATACAAGGCCAGCCCAGTCAATCATCCATACTGTTGCCCCTGTAACTACTGAAATGACTGCTGCCGCTCGTCAGAAACCACATGTTTGTCTGGCCTCTCCACAGATGCCCCCTCCATTGTGATTGCACCTATGGTATGGCTATCTGTATCATTGAGGCATGCAAGCCGCCCCACCACGGCAATGTCTGTGATTCATGAGGGTGGTAAAAAGAAATGATATCCCATCAAAAACATATCTCTCTCTCTATTCGTTTAGTTGATTCTGACCCTTCGTGACCCCATGAACCAAAGCAAGTCACTTTCCTCTGTCCTACACTTTCTTCCGTTGACCTTCTAGGTTGGAACACATTGCTTCTCTGATGCCATCAATCCATGTCATCCTCTGTCGTCCTCTTCTTCTAGTGCCTTCGATCTTCCCCAGCATTAGTGTTCTTTCCAGTGAGGCATGTCTTCGCATTATGTGTCCAAAGTAGGTCAACTTCTGTTTTAATATTAGACCTTCCAGAGTGCAATCTGGTTTTATTTTCTCTAATATAGATCTGTTGGTTCTTTTTGCTCACCATGGAATCCTGAGCATTTTCCTCCAGCACCACAGTTCAATTCTTTGCCGTTCAGCTTTTCTAATGGTCCAGGTCTCGCATCCATCCATCCATTACAACTGGGAAGACCATAGCGTTCACATTATGTATCTTTGTTGTTAAAGTTATGTAAAGTTATGTCTCTGGACGTTATAATCTTTTCAAGGTTTCACATTGCTTTTCTTCCGAGCAACAAGCGTTTCTCGATTTCTTTGCTGCAGTCACCATCATCAGAGATCTGGAAACCAAAATAATTGAACGTGGACACCACCTCAATAGATTCTTCTCCTATATCCCATGAACTAATAGGTGTAGTTGTCATAATTGGGTCATTCCATGCCAAGTGGTCTAGAGGCTCCCACATGACCCTCATGGATTTTGATGAAATTTGGTATGAACAATCACACATGTTCTCAATGAACACTGGTAAAGTTTCAGTTTCAAAAATTCAATACTTCTGGAGATACAGTCACTTGTTTAAGACCATAGCACAGCTTCCAATAGTGTGTCCTTGAATTTTCAGCAACTTTGAGATGATATATCTCTGGGAGTTTTTGCATGAAAGAAACAAAACTTGGCCATCTTATACAACTTTTAGAGCTCTTTAAAGTAAAATATCAAGAACAGGATTTCTGAGCAATTTTCATATAGAAAATTTGGGGCAAAGTTGGGCGAAAAAATTGCTGGTTAAAAAAAGAGCGAACTTTAGTATTTTATATCTCCAGAAGTAATTGTGGGATGTACATGAAACTTGGCACACCATAACTCACCAACACAAGGTCTTAGAATATAAAGTTTCATTCTCCTATTGCTTCCCATTATTTCACAAATCTAGGGTAAACTTGACAATTTTTCAAAAAGTGCTAAAAATGGGTATTTTTAATCAAAGTTTTCAAAAAAGTGTTTACTCCAAACTCCTTTAAACTGTGCTCATTAGAAAGAGCATATTCTAAACTATCTAGAAAAGTGGATTTGGTTTTGCAATGCAAGCATATAAGGCCCTAAAAAGTAGCATAATCCTAGAGGCGCACTGGAAGTTTGAACCCATTTTTCTGGCACTCAAATTATACCTAAAATCTTTTATTATGTCTAATAAATATTTGTTAATGCCTGGGATAAGTGAAATAAGAAGTCCTGATGAATAGGACGTAGCTAAAGTCCGAATAGAAAAAGAATAAAAATAGAAACAATGTTATTTCTTAACTGTCCCCCCCCCCCAATCCCACAACTCTCTCTCTCTCTCTCACACACACACAAAATTATAATTTAGAATGAATGTAAAATTTATTTCAGAGTCATTATCTAATTATTAGTAGCATTTTTAATTAACACCACCAGCTTACTGAAGGAAAATAACTATATAAATGAGTTGTTGTGGTTTAACCACTGCTAGATTCATTTCACCTGAGAAAACCAGTATCTCCATCACCATAGGGGCTACGCTCGAGCATCAACAGCTATGGGTGAGTTTCTTTACACAGGTTTCCAAGCCTGATGAATGTCAACACAGACGAATTTACTGACGGAGCTGGAATAACTGCAATAATGTGGTGTGATGGAACCCAGCACTTGTCACTCATTGGTGGTCAATACAATGAATCTGCTGGACCATGAGGGTGCATAAAGTTTATTAATACACCCCTTTGCTCAGTGGAAGTCTCACAGATATTCCCAATCCACCAAAAATTTTCTTAGATGCATGCAACATATTGTCCAGGTTGGAGAGCAGACATTAATATGCCTTCTTTAGTTCTCTGACCCATTGTAGCTAGAAAAGATGATCAGTCGTTTGAAACTCTGCTGGCCTGAATTATTGTTTCATCAATAGGTAAAAAGTGACTATTTTCTCTAGTGCCTGCTACAGTTTGTCCAAGTTTAAACCTCACTTCTTGTGACAATTCCCCCCCCCCCCCCCTCCCAATTTCATCTTTACTGACAAAAACAAATATGATTCGATTAATGTTTCCAGAGAAGAAATGAAACAGGTCTAGGTGAGTAAGTTTGAACACTGGAGCCATCACTGAAATTATGAATGTGAGATATCTGTGCAAACTGTGCTTTTATATATAATTGATGAGCTCCTTGACAAAAACGTTAACTGTACCTGTGTCATGCCACAAACAAGAACTGATAATGCAGAAACTTAAAGATTCCACTTTCTCATTTCGATGAAAGTAGATAACAAATGGATGAATTGTTGCTTTCCAGTGGAAGCCTTGCACAGCATCCTGAATAATAAAAGAATAATTTTCCAAAAAATCCATTAGGACAACAAGCTCTTTGTTTTTCAGGCCTTTAAGGTGCAGTTATTCCAGCTCCAACAGTAAATTTGTCTGTCTGACAATACACCATTCCTCTTGATATTCATCAGAAAATTAATGTAGCATAGGGTAAGGTGGTACAAATTCGATACAGGTACAATTCCGATCAACATAAGTTTTCAGTCTCACATTGTTGCTAGCAGTTGCCTTTGTGTGGCGTTGCAGTGTAGCAGATTTCTACAGCTCCTCCTGTCTTTTTCAAGACAACACTCTGTATTAAGGAGACAAATTTTTTCCTGTAAAGATGTACTTGGAGCTACTTCGTCGAATGTGCTCTTATAAGTGTTCTAGTTTCCACGTGCTTGTAAACTCGTTATTGTGCAACGTTTGGTACAGCGAAGTATGCACTGGTGCCCGAAGGAAAAAGTGCTTTTTATGTGGGAAAAGTCAGTGATAAAAATTGTACGAGGAAGTGATCATAATCGTACCTAGTGTGGTATATTTTCTATCGATTTTTCTCAATTCTGTAACCTTTTTTTGTGTTCATACCAACATATGTAATTGTCTAATATTTGTGTTACATATTCATTAAACATTCAAGAACAAGTGCCATAGTTGAAATTATTTCTTTTCTCAATGTGTTTGCAGTTACAATTACATTTGTCTGAAATGATTGAAATTGTACCACCATACCCTATCAAAAATTGAAATAGGTTAGAGGAAACTAAGCAACCTATGAGTAGCTTCTAATTTTACCCAGGGCATTTCAATAATTTCATTATCAGGCTTGGGAACCTGTGTAAAGAAATGTTTATCACGCTTGGGATATCCTGTGGTAAAGGAACCCACCCGTGACTGTTGTTGCCCCTGTGGCGATGGGGATGCTGGTTTCCTCAGGTGAAATGAAACAAGCAGTGGTTAAACCATAGCAACTCATTTATACACTTCTTTTCCATCAGTAAGCTAGTGTTTGTTCATTAAACAGGCTACTAATAATTAGATAATGATTATGGAAATAAATTTTATGAATTACATTCAGTTTGTGTGTGTATGTGTGCGTGTGTGTGAGAGAGAGAGAGAGAGAGAGAGAGAGAGAGAGAGAGAGAGAGAGAGAGAGAGAGAGAGAGAGTGAGTTGTGGGATGGGGGGGGGGGGACAGTTAAGAAATAACATTGTTTCTATTTTTATTCTTTTTCTATTTGGACTTTAGCTACGTCCTATTCATCAGGACTTCTTATTTCACTTATCCCAGGCATTAACAAATATTTATTAGACATAATAAAAGATTTTAGGTATAATTTGAGTGCCAGAAAAATGGGTTCAAATTTCCAGTGTGCCTCTAGGATTATGCTACTTTTTAGGGCCTTATATGCTTGCATTGCAAAACCAAATCCACTTTTCTAGATAGTTTAGAATATGCTCTTTCTAATGAGCACAGTTTAAAGGAGTTTGGAGAAAACATTTTTTTGAAAAATTTGATTAAAAATATCCATTTTTAGCACTTTTTGAAAAATTGTCAAGTTTACCCTAGATTTGTGAAATAATGGGAAGCAATAGGAGAATGAAACTTTATATTCTAAGACCTTGTGTTGGTGAGTTATGGTGTGCAAAGTTTCATGTACATCCTACAATTACTTCTGGAGATATAAAAAACTAAAGTTCGCTCTTTTTTTAACCAGCAATTTTTTCGCCCAACTTTGCTCCAAATTTTCTATATGAAAATTGCTCAGAAATCCTGTTCTTGATATTTTACTTTAAAGAGCTCTAAAAGTTGTATAAGATGGCCAAGTTTTGTTTCTTTCATGCAAAAACTCCCAGAGATATATCATCTCAAAGTTGCTGAAAATTCAAGGACACACTATTGGAAGCTGTGCTATGGTCTTAAACAAGTGACTGTATCTCCAGAAGTATTGAATTTTTGAAACTGAAACTTTACCAGTGTTCATTGAGAACATGTGTGATTGTTCATACCAAATTTCATCAAAATCCATGAGGGTCATGTGGGAACTTTTCTCGATATTAGACCACTTGGCACGGAATGGCCCTATAATGTTTACTGTTATTAAGCCTGGTCATCCCTGGACAGTTACCGGTCGATTAGCCTGACAAATGTGCCATGTAAACTGCTCGAATGGATGGTTGCCTGCAGACTATGTTGGGTACTCAAGTCATGTGGACTTCTGTCACGTTATCAATGTGGGTTCCGGGAGAGCAGGTCTACTATTGACTATCTACTTCGACTGGAAACGACAATCAGAAAGGCCTTTTCAAAATGTCAGCATCTTGTTGCTGTTTTCTTTGATTTACATAAGGTATATGACACCACTTGGCATCATCATATTTTATGTACCCTCCATGACTGGGGCCTACGAGGCTCCCTACCAATTTTTATCTCAGTTCTTATCCCGCCACATGTTCCGTGTGAGGGTTGGCTCTTCCTTCAGCTCCCTACAGAGCCAGGAGAATGGCGTTCCACAGGGTTCTGTGTTAAGTGTTACACTCTTCTTAACCTTAACCTTACTTCACCTGTAAAGGAGACGGCATATAAAATGCTTGTACAACCACGTCTTGAGTATTGCTCAAGTGTTTGGGACCCGCGACAGATCAGTTTAAAGAAAGACATAGAAGAAGTTCAGAGGCGAGCAGCTAGGTTTGTTACTGGTAGGTTCGACCAATGCGCGAGTGTCACGGAAATGCTTCGGCAACTCAATTGGGGGTCACTGGAGGAAAGATGACGTTCTTTTCGTGAATTTCTTTTGAGGAAATTTAGAGGGCCGAATTTGAAGCTGAGTGTAGTACGATCTTGCCGTCGCCTACTTACATTTCGGGTGGTGATCACAAAGACAAGATAAGAGAAATTAGGGCTCGTACGGAGGCATATAGGCATTCTTTTTTTCCTCATTCTATTTGGGAGTAGAATAGGAAAGGAAATGCCTAGTAGTGGTACAGTGTACCCTCCGCCATGCACCTTACAGTGAATTGCGGAGTATGTATGTAAATGTAGATGTAATCGCCATTAATGGGTTGGTGAGCTTTGTTGAGTCACTTGTCACCCCTGCTTTGTATGTAGATGACTTTCGCATATGGCACAGCTCCCAGTCGGTAGCCTCGGCTGAACACCAGCTCCAAGTTGCCATTTGGATGGCTTCCACATGGGCCCTCTCCCATGGTTTCAGTTTTCCCCTTCTGAAACGCGAGTAATGCATTTCTGCTGTCGTTCTACTGTCCACCCTGACCCAGAACTCTTCTTGCGTACTCAACGCCTAGAAGTTGTGGCACAGCACTGTTTCTTGGCCTCCATTTGATAAAAAACTGACTTGGCTGCCGCATATTTGGCAGCTGAAGATAAGCTGCATGCGGAAACTTAATGCCCTCCATTTCTTAGCTCACTCTTCCTGGGGTGCAGATCGAACAACTCTAATTCAGTCTCGATTAGATTGTGTGTGCCAGGTTTATGGCTCGGCAGCTCCTTCTGCCCTGAAACTGTTGGAGCCCGTTCACCATTGTGGCATCTGCTTGGCTACGGGTGCCTTCTGGACCAGCCCTGTAGACAGTCTCCTTGCTGAAGCGGGAATCCTCCATCTTCAGACTAGGCGCCATCAGCTTTTGGTGTCCTATGTCATTGCCATTCGTAAATTCCCTGGTAATCCCACATATCACATTCTCTTTGAGGGCAACAGTCTTAGAACTCCTAATACTTGCCCTCGGGTGGGTTTACCTGTTGGATTGCTGCTCGCTTCCCTTTGTAGGGACTTCAACGTCCCTTCCCTTGACTGTATATGTCGTGCTATACCGTGCACCCCTCCTTGTTTGGTGCCTCGGCCGCAAATCCGACTGAATCTCTACCACACCCCAAAAGCTTAAGACTCCCCCATAATCTTCTGGCGTTTGTTGCACACTGTCCTTGAAGAATTTCAGGGTGCCATGATTTTCTACATTGATGGCTCTAAATTTGCTTGTCATACGGGATATGCATTTACATCTCCCATTGGTGTGGAATGCCATTCTCTGCCAGAATCGTGCAGTGTGTTTACGGCAGAACTAACAGCTACTTCATTTACAGGTAGCCCTGGACCGTGTTTTAATCTGTTCTGACTGAATGAGCAGCCTGCAGGCTATAGACCGATGCTACTCCTCACATCCTTTGGTCATTGATATTCACAATCTCCTCACTGATCTTTGTCACACCGCTTGCTCCGTTGCTTTTCTCTGGGTCCCCAGTCATGTGGGTATCCTAGGAAATGAACAAGCTGATGAGTTGGCTAGAGTAGCTGTAACTCCCTGCCCCCTTCCCCTGGGTTATCCCAGGTGCAGATTTCCGGGTGCAGATGAGTTTGCTACTCATACAGAACTGGAACACCAACAGGCAGACTACTGCTCTGTCTAATAAACTATGCACCTTCAAGTTGACCACTGCAGCTTGGAGTTCTTCCTTACGTCCTTCATGAAGGGAATCCACTGTCTGTTGTTGTCTCCACATCGGTCACTCCAGGCTGACCCATGGTTTTCTTTTGCGTAATGAGCCTGCCCCACATTGTGGTTGTGGGACCCTACAATTTGTGGCTCATATCTTAGTGGAATGTCTGCTCCTCTTGGCACTCCGTGCCAAATACGGAATTCTGCACTCATTGCCCTTGGTTTTGGCAAATGATACGGATAGCTGACAGAGTCTTTGGATTTATCCGCGAAAGCGGTTTTTACTCTCGGCTATAAGATTTTATTGCTGATGTTTGGACAGGATGGGTGGGTTTGTGGCCCTTCCCTGCCAACAGCAGGGTTTGGAGCTCTCCCCTCCCCTCCCCCTGACGACTTCCATTTCTCATTTTAACTTGTTTTTATTTCACGTTGTTTCCTTTTTTACATTTTTAGGCTTCTCATTTAAGAGCATACACTGTTCTCATCACGGTCTTTGCCGACCACACCCTGGCTTGCATTCCATACAGAGATCATGGGACTGATGACCTAACTTTTTGGTCCCATCCACCCATCAACCAGCCAACCAACCTTGATGGCTGTGCATATGGACAGACAACTTGTTAGTTGTCATGCCCACATAGGAAGCTCCAAAGTGGTTGCAGCTCAGTTTGAGATCTTATGATTGTTTCCATAGGCTGCTTTGGTCGAGAAGATGCCCATAACAAGACTGGAGTAGGTAATGGTGGAAATGACGTATGGGACACGTTACTTCTAGGTATGTTGCAGGGTTATGAGTCAAGAGACAAGGGGTTGTGTGTATGGGTGGAGTAGAGATGGACTAGGTTTTGGGAGACAGCCTAACACCACTGTGGAAGGGGTGGGGACAGTAGGGATAGGATTTTTTTTTTTAATTTGTGGCTGGGAGAGAGGTAGTAAATATCCTGACTGAGACAATGGATGCAATTTCTTCCATCATATGTGTATTGGATCACTTAGGAATGCTCCCTTTGGAGCCAAATTGTGTATTTGTGGTAGATAGTACATGACAAGAAAGATGAGTGAGAGATGTGTTTCTGTGTGAGGTTGTCAGTGGTTGGAATAGGTGAAGGTAGTAATTTCAGTTTGTGAAGGCCTTGGTGAGACCTGTGGCATATTTGATGTGTATGGGTGGGCTAAGCTGTGTAAAAGGGACTTATTAGTGTGGAATGGTTGGCAGCTGTTGAAATGGAGGTATTGTTAGTAGGTTTGATATGGACAGAAGTACAGATGTAGCCATCATCAAGGTGGAGGTCAGTGTTGTGGAGGGTGGCTTGTTGGGATGAGGAGGATGAGGTTAAGTGAATGGAGGAAGATGTGTTGAGAGTTTGGAGAAATGTGGACAGTGTCCTCACTTTTGGTCCACATTTTGAAGATGTAATCTGAACCAGATGACAATTTTGGGATTGTGGGCAGATATGTGAATAGGTTGACATAAATGCTGACATTCAGGTGCCCATTATTATACACTGGATTTGTTTGCAGTACATTCAAAGGGGAAATAAAGGTGGTTGAGGATGTAATTAGTCATGGTGACAAGGAGATTGTGGGTTTGGACTCAGGCAACGACTGTGGATGGTAGTGGTCAACAGCAGCAAGGCTATGGGCTTTGGGGTTGGTGGTAGTGGGGGTGAAACATGACTGGAGAGAGGAGTGAACTGTCGGGCAGGTTTCAATACTGGTTTGGATGGAGACTGATTTCTAGGGTTAGAGGGGGGGGGGGATGCGTTTCAATTGTAGGGACTGGGAGAAGAAGAGAAGATCTTTAATAAACATTTCCAGTCTGTTTTGAAATACATAACTCTATCACAGAAACTCTCTCTCCCTCTACTTCTTCCCCCTTTACCTCTTCCTCTCCTCACTCCTCACCCTTACTGTGTCCAGCAGTCATGCTGTTTACACACTCACTAAAGTCCATAAACTCAACCACCCAGGTTGCCACATAGTGGCCTGTTGTGGTTTTCCCACTGAGATAATCTATTTGTAGACCAACATTGTCAGCCTAACCTACACTCTTATATGAAAGATACCAATCACTTCCTCCAGTGACTTCCTGTTTCTTTACCATCTCAAGCCATGCTTGTCACTAATGATGTCACCTCCCTCTACATTATTATCCCCAAGGCCCACAGCCTTGCCACTGTTGAATACTGCCTTCCGTAATGCCTAACTGACTCCCATATCCACAATCTCCTTCCTGGTCACCATGACCAAATACACCTTCAACTACAATTACTTCTCCTTTGAAGGTATCACCTACAAACAAATCCACTGTACAGCAATGGGCATATGATTTGACACCATCTTATGCCAACCTATTTGTGGGCCATGCAAAGAAATTCTCCTTAATTACCTAGAATCCCAAACCCCTCATCTGGTTCAGAGGCATTGGTTACATCTTCATAATGTAGACCTAAAGTGAGGACTATCTGTATTTCTCAAAGACCTAAACACCTTCTCCTCTATTCACTTTACCTGGCCTTCATTAACCCAATGTTGACTTCCACCTCAATGATGCCTGTATTGTGCTTCTGCCCATATCAAACCCACCAACTATCAACATTATCGCATTTTCAATTGTTGCCAACCATTCTTCACCAAGAAGTCCCTTCCATACAGCCTAGCCACCCCTGCAATCTTTGTTAAATTGCACAGGACAGTGGGTTAGGGGAGTGACACAGTGCTGTTACAGCACATTTAGCAACACGTCAAATTTTCTCTTATTAAACATCTCAGGAGTAGAAAAAATTGAATAATTTATACAGTAGAACCTCGTTTTTACGCTTTTAGGGGACTTCAGTGAAATGGTGTAAAATGCAGGAAAATGTAAAATGCAGGAAATAATGTTTTGAATGGTAAAATATGCTTACTGGATCAGCCTTGCATTTTCGTAGTTTATGTATGATATATGTACATAATAGACATCTAAATACTCGCCAGGGAGTTGATTATACAATAAAGTTTATCCAAATTTTTACTATTTTAAGCGCCAGGAAAAACTGGTAATTTTATGGGAAGTGAAATTACGTCAAAAATTTCTATTCATTATAATCGAGGACGCCGCTATTTTAAGCGCCAGGCAGAACTGGTAATTTTTTGGGAAGTGGAAATTTTTGACTTAATTTCAGTCATTACAATCGAGGATGCCACTATTTTGAGCGCCAGGCAAACTGGTAATTTTATGGGAAGTGGAAATTTTTGATGTAATTTCTCATTATAATCAAAGATGCTGCTATTTTAAGCGCCAGGCAAACTGCCCCACTCCCCATGCTTCCTCCTAAGACCCACCATGATAATGCTTCAACAGGGCAATCATATGTCACAGTCTTGCCATATTGGCTACAGACCATGGCTGTGTGTGTGTGTGTGTGTGTGTGTGTGTGTGTGTGTGTGTGTGTGTGATATTTATTTTTTCAAAATATTATCTTTTGTTGATGAAATTGCAATATTTCCAGTGTCAGCTACTATTGTCGTGTTTCATTTGGGATACAGATAATATGCTGTTGTCATTGAAATTGTAAAATAGAAATAGGAATTTTAACCAAGTGTTCATTATAGTACGTATTTTGTCCTAAAGTGTTAAATAAAACTGTCGGATCCTTCATATAAAAACAATTCTTTACAGGTTTATGGTACAGGGACAGGTACAAGAGGAAAAAGTTGGAAGAAAAAAAAGTGGTGGTAAGTAAAACTTTGTGTTCTCATCCCCATTGTATTTCATTTACCTAGGGAAGAGTTGATAATGTCAGTTAAACATAATTAATTCTCTCTCTCTCTCTCTCTCTCTCTCTCTCTCTCTCTCTCTCTCTCTCTCTCTCTCTCCTGTAGAGTTGGTAGACATCCTTGCTCTAAAAGCACTTATGTTGAATTATGACCAAAGAGATAAAATAAGAATATTTGAAATGTGATATATTTAGTACACATAACTTCTTTGTTGCCATTCAGGCAAATTGCTTTAATCTGTATGGCTACCAGATCCACAGCATTTCATGGGATCTCTATACATGGGTCTGTCTGTACGGATCAAGACTTACTTTCACTCACTTATGATGTATGGCATTATTTTTTGGGGTAACTCGCCTGATGCAAAAAAAGATATTTCTGGTTAAAAAACGGGCGGTTCGAGCAATATGTGGTGTAAGTTCACGAACGTCATGTTGACCCCTTTTCAGTAGTCTGGGAATTTTGACATCACAATACGTTTTTTCTTTAATGTTGTTTGTTGTTAATAATATCAGCTTATTCCCACGAGTTAGTAGCTTTTACTCGGTGAATACTAAACAGAAGTAGAATCTACATTTGCATCACACCACCTTGACACTTGCGCAGAAAGGTGTACAGTATTCTGCAGCATCCATTTCAAAAAGCTGCCACAAGAAATAAAGAATCTTAGCACTAACCCACACACTTTCAAATCTAAATTGAAGAGTTACCTCATGGCTCACTCTCTTTATTCTGTCGAGGAACTCCTAGAAAAGTTAAACAATTAAGCTATTTCATTTTTTAATTTTTTTATTATTTTTTTATTCTTTTCACTTTGTCTTAAGATTGTCATGTGCATAGGACTACTAAAAAATTTTCTACCACCATTCTTATGTAAAAATTCATGTATTGACTTGTTCCATGACCATGGAGTCTCACTCCTGAATTGGGTCCTATGGAACAGAAAACCATAATAAATCATCATCATCATTATTAGAGACCGATTATGCCTTTCAGCCTTCAGTCTGGAGCATAGTAATAAAATTCCTCCATGACCCCCTATTCAATGCTAACATTGGTGAATAAATAAATAAATAAATAAATCACCATGGCTGAGGTTTTTCCCGAGCACTACGTTTGCATTGCTGCATCCCAAAATTATCAGTCTGCCTTCCACACGTTCGAACAGTGTATAGAACACAATAACCTCTCATTTACCTCATGCCACCCTGAGGTATATAATGCTCCATTTAGTGAGTGGGAGCTCCTCAGTACCCTTGACTACTGTTCTGACATCGCCCCTGGGCCGGACAGAATTCACAATTGGATGTTAAAACATCTGTCTGATGACTTCAAGCGACATGTTCTTGCATTATTTAATTGCATCTGTAGCGATGGTGCCTTTCCATCACAGTGGTGAGAAAACACTATCGTTCCAGTGCTTAAGTCGGGTAAAGACTCCCGAGATGTGAACAGTTATCAGCCCATCAGCCTTACAAATGTTATTTGCAAACTGCTAGAATGTATGGTGAACTGGCGGTTGTGTTGGCTCCATGCCAAGGTAGTTTCCGCAAGGGTGACTCAACTTTGAATAACTTGGTCTATTTTGAGTCTGCCATCCAGACAGTGTTCTCTCAATGTCATCATCTGGTAGCCGTGTTGTTTTCTTGTCGAAGGCATATGACATGACCTGATGACAGCACATTATACCACATAACATGGGTGGGGGTGTGTGGGGGCTCACTCTCACTTTTTAGCTGTCTGTACCTTTCGTGTTAAAGTTGGTGCATCCTGTAGCATCTTTCATGTTCAGGCGAATGGGGTTCCTCAGGGCTCTGTTTTATGTGTTTCATTGTTTTTAGTGGCCATTAACGGCATAGCGACAGCAGTCGGGTCGTCAGTATGCCCTTCATTTATGTTGACGACTTCTGCGTATATTTTAGCTCATCTAGCACGTGTGTAGCTGAACGCCAGTTGCAGGGAGCCATGTGTATGTACATGTGTTTACGAACAGCTGACAACTCCTCCTGTGTCCGCTCACAGCTTGGAAACAACAGCCTAATTATAGCAGGACTATGTAGGTCACCTGGAAGCAACATAGAATTATTTCTCATTTGCAGGATAAGGCATCAAGGTATAAAAAACACTAATTTAATTGTTTGTTGAAGACATCAACATAGATTCTTTGAATAATTACACAAATTATGTGCATTATATTTATTTACTACAGTGTTATAATTTTAACCAAATGAACTCAAAACGTACAAGAGTTACTATAAATATTAAAACATGCATTGACCATGTTCTCATAAACATAGCAAAAGAGAAAGTAAATGTTATCACCGTAGAAAAGTACATATGTAACCAAAGAGTCTTTAGCATGGGAAT
Source organism: Locusta migratoria (assembly GCA_026315105.1). NCBI lineage: Eukaryota > Metazoa > Arthropoda > Insecta > Orthoptera > Acrididae > Locusta > Locusta migratoria. Next base: position 805,050,071 of record CM048745.1, on the reverse strand, counting down.
TGATGTAAGAAACGTGGATATAACTGAATGTGATACAATTATATATAAATCTTCTAAATAATTTATAGTGTAGTTTTAGAAAAGGAAGATGTAAACAACAGCAGCAAATACACAAAATACTAAACAAGCTGGAGAAAGAAGACAAAGTATTGGACACGAGTAAGGCCTTCGATACTGTGAACCATACCATACTTCTGAATAAATTGAAATAATATGGGATGAGATGAGTAAGCCTACAACTACATACCTCATATATAAAAAACGGAAAATGTGTGTTAATCTAACATACAAACATAATGAACAGCACCTGACTAGTAAATCAAATTTCAGGGACACTTCAATGTGGCGTGGCTCAAGAAAACATACTAAGATCAGTTCTATTCCTTGTCTATGTAAATGATATAACTAAACCCCAAAACTGCAAGGTCATAAGCTATGCTGATGATACACCTCTGACAGCTGGGGAATGATATACAGACTGCAGCCAACAGTACTGAAATAAACTACAGTGTTCTATCTATTTATCTTACTCAAAATAAACTTTTAGTAAATAAAGAAAAGACAGTAATAATGCAATTCACGCTTACCTATAACCCTAATATAAGCACTACGCCACAGAACTTCTGTTGGAACTCAGCTATGCAAAACAAGTTTTTAGGGTACAGTTGTTGACAAACACCTGTCATGTAAAGAGCACATGATCATATTTATAAGCAAATCAGAACTAATAATATAGTAAGGACAGTTTACAACTCACCGCAAAGATGTGGCGATGAGCAGCGACAGGCACATACAAAAGACACACACATACATACAATCGGCCATGGCCTTCTTCAGAAAATAATACTCACGCAATCACACACACACACACACACACACACACACACACACACACACACACACACACCACAGTCATACAACCATCACCTCCGGCTGCCGCACTTCGAACCACGCTCTGCAGTGAATCGGGGATGGGTGGGAAGGGGAGGGGAGAGGGGATAGGAAGGTTACGTCATGGTGGTGGGAATGGGTGAGATGGGAATAACGAGATTCAGCTTAGGAATGGAGTGGGGAGGCGGGTGAAGGGAGAAAATAAAATAAACAAAATAAAATAAATATATATACAAAATGCGTGCACACTGCAAGTACACAAGACCGCATACGCACGTGTGCATGCCCACACACACACACACACACACACACACACACACACACACACAAAAAATAGGTGAGGTTTGGGATAGAGAGGTAGGAACTGTAAGGTATGGAGAAAAAAAATATATGGTGAAAAAATATAGGGAAGTTATCGTAGGTTGACGCCTGGTTGATTTTGGGATCAGAAAATGTATTGTAGGGATAACTCCCATCTGTGCTGTTCAGAAAAGCTGGTGGTGGATGGGAGGATCCAGATGGCTCGGGTTGTGAAGCAGCCATTGAAATCAAGCATGTGCTCCACTGCATGCTGTGCCACAGGGTGGTCCACCTTGTTTTTGGCCACAGTTTGTTGGTGGACATTCATTCTAATGGGTAGCTGGTTGGTGGTCATGCCAGGGGGCAGCCTGGCAAATTGCCATGGCTTTCTCGTAAGGATGTACACAGCAAAACCGGTGTGACTTTAGGAGTGTGCATATAAATGGCAACAGTGGTTGCAGGGAGGAGAGGCCCTTACAACTAAATGGACACAATAGCGCATGTGCAGAGAAAGCCCTTGTCTGCAGATACCAGAGGAGTCGTTTCCAAACAACAGCGACAGCATCACAGATAAACTGTGGACCCCTGCAGACGGAAAGAAGACAAGCAAACCCTTGCAGTGCACACCTGCGTGAGTGGGAAAGGGACTGGCTTGCAGTATAGATAAAGTCGTTCCACCAAAAAAATGTTTCTGGCCAGGGAGAAAGACCCTGATAAATGGCACACCAGACAGGCCTAACACAGCTGCCACAAAGAAGTATTTTTTCAAATCAAGAATGCAGAAGATAAAGATAACACTCTTGAAACATGGGAAAGATGCCATTTCGCAAGTCTAATCTCAGCCCACTGAAAATTTCCACCGGGGACTGAGAGGTGTGCTTGTGAAAACGGCAATTAGCTATTGGATGACATTGAAAAACTAACCCACCAATCACAGAGCTAGAGAGACGAAAAATTCAAGGAGAAGCTGCAGCTGGAGAGCGAGAGAATCTGCTGAAAGGGATACTTGGTCCGCCACTGGAGAAGCAAGAAGACATGCAGGCAGCTGCTGCCTTAGCAGATGAGGGACTTTGAAGTCTTAGCATGGTGGTTGCGCTATGCGATTCAGCCACATAGTTGGGTAGCGGAGAGAAGGCGCATGCTCTACTGCCACGACCGCCACTGCCATGCAGCTGCACCATGCCGATCCAATGCCTGATGCCACATCAAGTTAATGTTGGTAAGACAGGAAATTACCTCCCCCTCCGCTGTTCATATCTGAGTCGTGTCCATGCCAAGTCAAATCGGCCCTTAGAACTTATTGTTTTGCAACTCTTCTTATAAATAAAACTAAATTTCTTGTGGTAATCATCTGTATAAGCTGTTTAGTTTTCAAATCAATCCCTTGAATCAAATGTCCCTACCAGCCTTGTTCCATAATTAATCATTATATTTTTATTTAATTTGGCTGCAGTGTGGGTGAGGGAGAGGTTTGATTTACCACAATATAAAATCATTACCGTGTTCTCTATGTACGTCTGCAGGAATCATTTTTGATCAAAATCCAGAACATCAATGATGATGTAGTCTTAATATATATATAAAAATTGAGGTGCTTGCCTATATTTCACTCTGCAACCAAAACTACACATCACAAACAAATAATGTTTGTATGTGGTAGTAGGTGTCAGTCTCCCAATTTTGCACTTGATGGTAGAGGGTTGATAACAATAATGGGGTGGAAGATATGGGAGTTGAAACTCACCGACTTCTACAAAACTCTATGTGTGGGTGTCAATATTTTGCTCTTCAGCAAAAACTACACAATGGAGATGATCTCTCTGTGTTGTTTTAGTACAAAGACTCCCATTGTACACCACAGCAGTTCCGATATCTGTAATAGGGTGGAAGATACAGTGGTTCAAAGTCATCAGCTTATATAAAATTCGGACTGAAGACCAGTGATGACTGTTGACACTAAAATAGCAAAGAGGTTATATACAGTGAAACGTAATGCACATTCTTCAGTTGTTTCTCTGCAACAAGCATATGAACAAAGAAAAATAAGTGCATATTGCAGTTTGAAAAATAAAACTACCAAGAAAGATGTGAAAGTGTAAGAAAGAAATTTTGTGTCCTTGATCTGTTTCTAAAAGATAGAAAACTGTGCTGAAAAGTGAATCTACAGACAATGGAAACTTAAATTTGTAAATGTTGTTTATCTTGCACCGTAGGCATCAGTGATTTTTTGATATTCCCATCCCTAAGGGGGGTGAAATAGGGGATAAACAGTTATTTGAAAATACATTGCTATTAAGGCAATTTTGAAGCAAGAAATACAAAACTTCAGATTTAGATTTTTGATTAGAATTTTAAAAACACGTTTTTAGATATTTTTGGAAATTCAACCATTCTGTGGGTGAAATAAGGAAAAATCTTTTAAGGATGCTACTAAGACTATTTTGATGCTAGAAATGTGAAAATTTGGATTTGGAACCATGGTTACAATAAAAAAAAGGAGAAAAAAAAAGTTACGGGATGTTTTGAATTCTGCCATCAATGGTGCAATAGGGGATGGCACGTTGTGTGAAAAGACTTGATTAGGAAAGCATTTTTAAAGCTAAATCTATGAAAATTTATATTTAGAAGTAGAAACGGCCAATGAAGACCATCTAGTCTACGTGTGTGAAGCAGCGGGAATTAAGATGGTTATTATAATAAATGGAAAATTATCGTAGTATTTGGAGCAATAAAAATGCCACTGACCATAACCCACATACAATAGGAAAAATTTTGTATAACGTTATTCCATATGATATCAAAAAACAAATTTAAATATGCTAAAGACTAAACTGAAACTTTTATTAATAGAGAAAACATATTATTTTATACAGGACTTCAAAACGTTATGCCACTTCGCATAACTCTGTATATAGACAAAAGCTACATACATCAACATTGGAATCAATCTATGTATTTATATACTGTACATTTTGTGTGTGTGTGTGTGTGTGTGTGTGTGTGTGTGTGTGTGTGTAACTTAATTCTACTTTGTAGAACAAGAACATTGTATATATACACACACATGCTACATCCTCCCCCCCCCCCCCAGCATGCTCATGGTTCTTTCGCGAGTATATGTGTGGCAAGCATGGGCCCTTGAGTCGATGCAGTCTTTCTTCCTTCTTTCCTCCCTGGACTGCATTTCCTTTCCCTTCCCCTCCTTTCCTTTCCTCACTCCTTCCCCTCCCCACTGGGGAACTGATGACCTTAGCAGATTGGTCCCCCTGTTCCAACCAACCAACTACATATCTTCAATGTTGGAGTACTGAATCACTGCACATTATATGTGCATGCAAAATCCTTGAGATGTAAATTCCTCATTATTTGTGAAAACTGTTAGTTGTAAGGACAGAAAGTAAAATAAATAAATTAGTAAAAACATCCATCATCATCAAAAGATTGTGGTTGCGTAGACTTTCCCGGCGTAATAACTGATAATATTCATCTCGGGTATGCAGCCGGATACCGTCGTCAACTAGACACGATATTTCGGCAGACAAACTGGCTGCCTTCTTCAGGTGAGAGCGCTAATTACCGGCGAGTTAGTGTATTAGCGCTCTCACCTGAAGGTGGCAGCCAGTTGGTCTGGCGAAATATCATGTCTAGTTGACGACGGTATCCAGCTGCATACCCGAGATGAATATTATCATCAAAGACCGATTATGCCTTTCAGCATTCAGTCTTTAGTGTAATCCTCCATGATCCCCTATTCAGTGCTAAGATTGATGCCTCATTTGATGTTTAGCCTGTTACTTCATGATCATTCTTGACTTAATCCAATACCTTCTCCGTTGTCTACCTCAACTCCTCTTACCTTGCTTCTCCTTTGTGTGTAACATGACCCCACCATCTCACTCTGCTCACTCTGACTGCTTGATATGTGGTGTTCATTTCCAGTTTTTTGATTTCCTCATTATGGACATCCTACTGCCATTGTTCCAATCTATTAGTACCTGCAATCATCCTTGGTAATTTCACATCAGTACCCTTAACATTATTAACATGGTAAAACCTGTATCTATCCAGTTTTCACTCCCAACTGATCAAAAATGGAATGGTGCACTGCCAATTTACTGTTGGGGCTGACTTCCTTCTTGCAGAAGAGAGTAGATCGCAGCTGAGAGCTCACCACATTAGCTTTGCTTCATCTGGATTCCAGTTCTTTCACTAGGATGTCATCCTGTGAGAAAATATAACATAAGTAAGTTAAACTGCCTATCTGTTCTAACTTTCTCATAATTGGCACTCAGTCTGTTTAAATAACTTCTGCACAAACATTAGTTTCGCTGTGGAGATACTGATCTTCATACCATAACCCTCAACTCTGTGATCTAGCTCTGAAATACTAGACTGCAGCCTTTCAGGTTCGTATCTGCCATCATATTAAGTCGTCTACTGTGAACCCTGAGTACAATTTGCTGTCAACTCTAACTATTTTCATTCTGGAAACTCTAACTATTGCTTAACAATCCAAGTAAAGAGCTTTAATTGCTCGCAGAAGTTTCTCTCCTATTCCATAATCTTGTAGAACTTGCATTAGGTTTCTCCTAGGAACACAGTTATAAACCTTTTCTAGATCTACAATAAGTGATTAAAAGTTTCTGGACACCCCCAAAAACATAAGTTTTTCATATTAGGCCACTTACTGCCAGGTACTCCATATCAGCAACCTCATTATTCATTAGACATTGTGAGAGAGCAGAATGGTGTTCTCTGCTGAACTCTTGGACTTCAAACGTGGTCAGGTGATTGGGTGTCACTTGTGTCAGAAGTCTGTATTTGGGATTTCCACACTCCAAAACATCCATAGGTCCATTGTTTCTGATGTGATATTGAAGTGGATACATGAAGGGACACATACTGCATGAAAGCGTACAGGTCAACCTCATCTGTTGACTCGCAGACCACCAACAGTTGAAGTTCGTACAGTGTAGTAGATGGGCATCTATCCACACCATCACACAGGAATTTGACTGCATCAGGATCCCCTCTTAAGTACTGTGACAGTAGGCAGAAAGTGAGAGAACTTGGTTTTTTTTGTCAAGTGGCTTTCTATAAGCCACACATCACACAGGTCTATGTCAAACTACACCTCAGTTGGTGTAAGGAGTGTAAACATCGGATGATTGAACAGTGGAAAAACATTGTATAGAGTGATGAATCACGACACACAATGTGGCGATCTGATGACAGGGTGTGGTCGAATGCCCTGTGAACATCATCTGCCAGTATGTGTAGTGCCAACAGTGAAATTCAGAGGCAGGGGTGTTATGGAGTTTTCGTGTTTTTCATGGAAGAGACTTACACACCGTCATGTTTTTCGTGGCAATTTGGGGATTGTTATGGCATCTTTCAACATGATCGAGCACCAGCTCATAATACACGAACTGTGGCAGAGTGGTTACATGACAATAACATGCCTGCAGTGGACTGGCCTGCACAGTCCTGACTTGAATCTTGTAGATCACCGTTAGGATGTTTTGGGGTCTAGATACTTTTGATCAAATAGTATACATAACGTAGATACAAAACTTCTCGGTTACCTGTTGTAAGCTAAAGATCTGGCCGGGACAGACTTCAAGAGCCATAAACTCTCACTTACTTTCTTCCTTATTTTCTTCAACTAATACTTGCACTCTCCTTTCAACAATACCTGACAATATTTTGCCCAGAATGTAAATTAGAGAGATACCCCTTAGTTGTTACAATCTTTTCTGTTTCCATGTCTGAAAATTGGAGTGATTACTGCTTTTGTCCAGTCATTTGGAACCTGTTCTGACTCCCACAGCATTTCAGTTACTCCGTGAAACCATTAGAGACCTAGAGATTCCACCGTATTTGATGAGTCATTACTTAATTTCATCAACATCTGCAGCTTTATTGCAATGCAATCTGTTGACCATTCTCTCCACATCCTCAAATGTTAGCCTGTTTTCATCAGCATTCCTATCCCATTGCACCTCAAAATCTGACACATAATTGAATGTTTCGCCTACATTGAGCAACTCTTTAAAATATTCCTTCCATCTGCTCAAGGCATACACAGGATGAGCTGTCCAAAAAACTTGTCAATTCCTTCTACACTCCGTTTTGAATACTGCTAATTATGCTCCAGAATGGTTTTATGTGGGTTGACCCAAAGTTTCTAACCTATTTCCAAAGTCTTTCCATAATTTCTGCTTGTATTCTGCAATTATCTGTTTGGCTTTGCTTCTTTCTTCAGCATATCTTTCTCTGTCTGTCCGAGTTCTAGTATGGTGCCAATTTTTGAAACACCTTGTTTTTCCTTTTATGGGCTGCCTTGACTGTGTAATTCCACCAAGCTGTCTGCTTCTTCTTGCCCTTAACACACTGCTGTTCAGAGAAATTCTCTAGTCACTTTTGGTAGTGTGCCCTTGTATATTGTCCATTCCTCGTCCAATGACTGTAAATGGCTACATTCAACTAACTGGTACCTTTATGAGCCCTTTTTAATGTATTTGTGCCTGATTTCTTTGTCCTGAAGCTTCTCCACTCTTATATTTTTACACATGGGCCTGACTTCCTGCATGTTTGGTCTCAAAAAACCAATTCACTGCAGATTAAATAATGATCAGTGTCATCAAAGAACCTACTGAACCCCAAAACTCACTGAATTCCTGATCTGTTTTTATATAGTCAGTGACAGATCTGGTTCTCCTGCCTTCCCAAGTATACTGGCAAATGTTGTTATGCTTAAAAAGAAGTTTGTGATTAAGCCCATAATGACACAGAAATCAAAGAGCTGTTTTCCATTACTGTTTGCCTCCATATCCTCTACAAACTTAAAAGGAACCCTTTCATACTCTTCTGTTCGATTTCCTATCCTGACATTGAAGTCACCCATGAGCAAAACATTGTCCTTATCCTTTACTCCAACAACTACATCACTGTGTGCATCGTAAAATCGGTCAGTCACATCTTAATCTGTCCCTGCACTAGGTTAATACACTAACACAATCCTAATTTTCTTGCTGGAGATTGCCAATTATATCGACATAAGTTGTTCATTTGCATACCATGTTACAATCATGCTGGGATGTAAATCCTGGCAGGTAGATCGTGTATTCTCCCACTTCATCTTCTTTCTCTCCCCTGACCCGAACATCACTAACAACTAAAACATGTATCCCCATCTTACTTGCAGCCTTTGCCTGTTCTAACTTTAGTATACTTTTAAAAGTTTGTTGAGTTTTTTTTTAATAATCCTGTTTGGCACATTCATGGTGTTTTTAAATTAAAGCAAAATTTACGAGAGAGATGGGCAAAGACTAAATAAATGGACAGAAGCACACATATGTCATCATTTTGACAGTTATTGTTTTTATACAGCTATTAAATGTCAAGGAGGCAGAATGGTTAGGCATTACTTCCTTTCAGGAGGAGAAGTTCCAAATATTGTTAGTAGCTTCTTTTAACAGCACAAATTTTTGAGGGCTCTCAGTTCCTTCCTTGGTGAGAGGAAGAGGATAACTGGGATAAATGGGGGCTTGTTAAACATGATGGACATGTTCTACAATAAGCTATTTGTTGTGAGGATGTATGCCACTGGTTTGGTGTCAAATGTGCCCATGCTTTCTAATCTCCCTTGGACTATTCCTCTTTCCCCCCAGGGTGTTCTTTCGTGTGTATATCCCTGGACTGCATTTCCTTTCCATTCCACCCCTTTCCTATCCTCATTCCTTCCATTCCCCAGCGGGTGACTGATGACGTTAGAAGTTTGGTCCCCCTGTCCCAACCAACCAATATTCCTCTTTCCTGTTAGTTGTAGGAACCAACAGCCCCACTAGTTGAGTAGTTATTCCTAAATTAAGAGTGCAGTTGGCAGTACAGGGAATTTAGTGTGCCTTTTTTGCATTTCAATATTTTGGTAAATACAGATAACAAATAATACAATGAAAATATTTCACATTGTATTATAACATGCATTTCATGACCTAGGACGTGAATTACCTTCCCCTTCCGTTCCCATCCCGTTTTTCTTCCCTTCTTTCCTACCTGAAGAAGGAGATGTGTCCCAAAAGCTTGTCCTTTTACATCCTTTTTCTTTGTTCTTCACTTGTGTGATTATTGGCAGTACAGCACAAAGGTAAGTACTGGCCAGTCAATCTATCTCTTTTGAAAAATAATTTATCATCTCTGAGGAGAATTTCCATCATTAATCTAACATTAAAGTAAAATATTCTTCTAATTTGTAAGTGTGACTAACCTAGGTCAAACAAATGATATATGCAACATAATGACAATTAAAATGTTTTTATTTATATTGGCTTGTTGAGTTGGCACAATACCATTACAGTTGTTTGATACAATTTTCAGAGACAGCGAATCAAGTTAAATCCATCATGCCGGGAGGAAATTATGAGGTTGTTGCATACAGCTGAGAGAAAATGGGGTTGTGTAGATAAAAAACCTAATCTGTCAGCTGCTATAAAGACTGTAGGAGAAAGGTCACAAAATGCTGAGGCAGTTGTGCGTACTGCAGAGATGAAATGGGAATGTAAGGACGAAAAACCTAACCTGTCAACTGTTATTAAGACAGAAGATGATGGAGAAGGATCACAAAATGCCGAGGTAGTTGCGCATACACTAGAAACAAAAGAGGGGTGTCCAGATGAAAAACCAGTTGCTATCAAGACAGAAGTTGGAGCATCACAAAATACTGAGGTAATTTTGATGTAAGACTTAAATTCAAATGTTTGTATTTTGAGAGAACGATAGATTGCTACTTACCACATACAAGTCGCATTCAGTCGCAGCACACACACACTTAAGAGATTCCTTAAAAATTGCAGCTTTTGACTCCAAGAGGCTGCTTCAGAATTATAGATGAGCGAACATGTCCCCCCTCTCCCCCCCCCCCCCCCCCCAACACTGAAATTATTAAGAAGCCCTTTAAATGTGCCTGCCTGTGTGTTGAGAAGCAATCTATCCTCCTCAAAATCTTTTTGGTACTTTGCACTGTTTAATTAAAATATTTGTTTCTTCTGTAACTAGAATGTCATCAAACTGAAGGTTGATTTGAAAACAACAGTTTCTCTTAAGCACTGTCCTATTGCAGATGGCATGCAATTTCCTTTCCTCCATCCTATATGAACTGAATTACACAGCAAGTTATAGAGGAACTTACACTTTAATGTGGAATCTAAACTGTGGTGCAATCTAATATTTTAATACTGACAAACATTGTCAGAAATGGAAGAAATGCTTACTACCATATTTGTGACAAAAAAAAAAAAAAAAAAAAAAGGCTTTGCAGTCTGCCCCAATTTGTAATTTTTAACAGGGAAGGCATTTTTGTCTTAAGAGAAATTACACTGTCCAGTAAAATGAATAAAGTATAAGCTGTAAGCATGGAAGAAGTTCGAAATCCGCTCACAGGGGAATTGGGGAGGAGAAGGGCTATTGTTACTGGAACAGAGTATTAGACTGATTTCTGGAAGTCACCTTAAATAGTTAATTATGTAATCTGAATATTATAGACAAAAAATTCCTAACGGGGGGGAATTATATACATAGATGAAGTTTACTTACCAGGTGAAGGAGCACAGGTAGTGATAGTAACAAATCAGACACACACACACACACACACACACACACACACACACACACACACACAAACGCAAGCTTTCGCAACCAGTTGCTTCTTCAGGCAGAAGGAAGGGAGAGGGAAAAGGAAATGATGAGGGTTTTAAGGGATAGGGTAAGGAAATTTGTTAAAGATGGTGGGCGAGAATTTGAATTTAGCGGAGGTTGAGACCAGGTGGGCAACGGGAAGAGAGAATATGCTGAAGGGATAGTTCCCATCTCCGGAGTTCTGAACGATTGGTGTCGGTGGGAAGTATCCAGATAACCCGGATGGTGTAATACTGTGCCAAGATGTGCTGGCCGTGCACCAGGGCGTGTTTAGCCACAGGGTGATCCTCATTACCAACAAACACTGCCTGCCTAGGACCAGTCATGCAAATGGACAGTTTGTTGCTGGTCATTCCCAGATAGAACGCTTCATAGTGCAGGCATGTCAGTTGGTAAATCACGTGGGTGCTATCGCAAGTGGGTCTGCCATTGATCCTGTACACCTTCCGGGTTACAGGACTGGAGTAAGTGGTGGTAGAAGGGCGCATAGGGCAGGTTTTACAACGGGGTCGGTTACAAGGGTAGGAGCCAGAAGGTAGGGAAGGTGGTTCGGGGATTTCATAGGGATGGACTAGGTGCTTACGGAGGTAAGGTGGGCGGCAGAAAGACACTCTCAGTGGAGTGGGAAGGATGTCATGAAGGATGGATCTCATTTCGGGGCAGGATTTAAGGAAGTAGTACCCTTGCTGGAGAGCCATATTCAGAGTCCGCTCCAGTCACGTAAACTATCCGGTGACAAGAAGGGCACTTGTGGGGTTCTTCTTTCTGTTTAAGGTTCTGAATTTGGGGGGGGGGGATGAGGAAGTGGCTCTGGCAATTTGCTTCTGTACCAGATCAGGAGGATAGCTGCAGGATGTGAAAGCTGTTATTAGGTTATTGGTGTACTGGTTCAGTGATTCGAGACTGGAGCAGACTCGTTCGCCACGAAGACCTAAGCTGTAGGGAAGGGAACGTTTGATGTGGAATGGATGGCAGCTGTCATTTAATGCAGGTACAGTTGTTTATTGGTAGGTTTGATGTGGACGGATGTGTGCAGTTGGCTGTTTGACAGATGGAGGTCGAAATCGAGGAAATTGGCATTAAATCCTTACCCAGCCTGTTACCTCCTGAAACCATCCTTGTAACCATTGATGCCACTTCCTTACACACAAATATCCCACATACCCAGGGCCTTGCTGTGATGGAGTATTTCCTTCCATGCCGACCACCTACTTCCCTACTTGAAACCTCTTTCCTTAATACCCTAGCCAGCTTCATCCTAACTCACAACTTCTTCACTTTTGAGGGCCAGTTGCACTCCGGCTATGACTGAACATTCGTCAGCAATGCGTTAAGTTGCTCTGCCATGACTGCGGCAGGAAGACCACGCTACCATAAACCTCGTCGCCACTGAAGAAAGCACCGTTTGGTGTAAACACTATAAAGCATGTTCCGCATTCACTTGAAGAATGACCTGGCAGTCACTCCGGCCGTTTGACAGTGCACCGCCAGCAGATGTGGTGCAGCTCATGTCAGCTGTCTTAGACGATCGTGCCCTCCTGTGGCTAGACCAGGAACTATCTCGGCCGGGCCAGTACAAGCCATGGAGCATAATACGGGCGTGCGCGATCTGAATGGCCCACTAGGCCGTAACATAAACATTCCATAAAATAATCATTAATCTATTAGTCCACTATTAAGGATCTTGCTCTTCAGCTGCAAAGGTGTAAAGTATTGTTATGTACAGATTAGTGAGTTTACATTTGAGAAACAGCTGTTCACGGTATGATGATTCAACAATATGTATTGAAAGTCATTTTAAATGTAGTTGGCACAAATTTCATGTTGGTTGTGTTTTAATATTAACGTAAGTGATGCAGTATTTCAATATGTGATTGAAAATCATTGATTTATGTTTCAAAAACTAATTTACAGTGTATCTGGTAAATGCTACTATTTTTAATGAAATTTGATATGATTTCTAATTTTGCCAATAATTCATTTTTATGTCACATCATCAGGGTCATTTATAGGACGCATTCCACCTGTCGGCTTTGAAATTGGCGTGTTGTCACGTGTGACATCACGTTGCGTGTAGTTTTGATGTGCATGTGTGTCTTTAGGTTGTTTGAGTAATTATTTGATGGCGGAGTTAAAGACATTTGTTTCTTTACAAGCAGAACACAGATTATATATCAAGATTTTGTGTTTAAAAAGTGATCTGTAACTTCATTCTGATAGTGAGGTATAGGTTAACCAAGTAGAAAAGGCGGGAATATTTTATCTGAGATGTGTGATCGATGGTATATTCTGTTGTAATTTATGAGGATAACCCCAGATTACTTATAATGTACAATACATAAGTATTGAGAAACCCTTTTATGGGATAATATCTTAACATGTTGATGACGTCATGTGTCAAAGCAGATGGGTGGAATTGCTTTGTTTGCCACGGTGGAGTAGCCGAGCGGTCTAAGGCGCCACGCTGCGGAGGGCGGGGTCGCTCGCCGTCGGAGGTTTGAGTCCTCCATAGGCATGGGTTTGTGTGTGTGTGTGTGTGTGTGTGTGTGTGTGTGTGTGTTTTGTCCTTACGTTAGTTTACCTTAGTTTAAGTAGTTTGTAAGCTGTGGACTGATGACCACGCAGTTTGGTCCAATAGATTTACAAACATTCGAATTGCTTTGTCACTTAAGGAGAGAAGATTTCGTAATGATTGGAAAAAATCAGAGGTAATTTCTGTTGTAAAAGAAGCATAGTTGGGCATGCAGCCGAATGGATTGATTGTTGTGGAATGAATTTTCGACAGTGGGAGTAACCTGATGATGATGGTACATTACACTGTCGAAAATTTGTTCCACAACAATCAATCCATGCCGGCCGCAGTGGCCGAGGGGACTGAGGCGCGCCAGTCACGGTCTGCACGGCTACTACGGTTGGGAGTTCGAATCCCCCCTCAGGCATGGATATTTGTGCCATCCTTAGTGTTAGCTAGTTCATAAGTATTTTGTAAGTTTAGGGACTGATGACCCCATAGTTAAGTCCCATATGCTATTTGAACATTTGAAACGATCAATCCATCTGGCTGCATGCCCGAGAGATCTTCACTCTGATCTTGGTTTGTTCGAATTTTGTAATATGTTTTTGATGCTAGTGTATTTTTAAGTTTTGTTCTCATGTATTATATTTCGTAAAGCTAAAATTTCCTTTGTTGGCATCAGTATGGATTCCATAAGTAACAATCATATGAAACCTACCTCCCTCTGTTTTTCCATGAGACCCAGAAGGCAGCAGATATAGGTTCAATATTGTGTGTTCTTTGACTTCTGACAGTTCTGCACTGTTACGTAATGAACAAAATGCAAGTGTATGGAATAACAGACTTTCTCTTTGGATTGAAGAGTTTCTATCAGACAGAACACGGCATGTCATTCACAATGGAGAGAAGACTTTCGAAGTATCGTATCGTATCTTTATTGGTCCTGTAAAATCATACATTGTACAGCAGTACATAGAGATATAGGACAAGTCATATAATGTATATAGTATATTCTAAAATACAATAAAATTATTTAAGCCATACATAAAAAGCACATAACTGACTCTTTCTAGAATACACATACATTTCTAAGTTTAAACACTCACATTTTTTTTAATCTTAAATACATATTTACACTTTTTCATTTCCCAAATTATTTTTCAGAAAAAAATTCATCCACACTATAATAGCACTTTTCAGACAGAAAGTTACTTAAAGCAGTTTTAAATTTATGCAAGCATGTTATTGCTTTAATGTTCTTAGGTAATTTATTATAAAGTTTTGTCCCTGCCTGCAGGGGGCCTTTTTGCTTTAGTGTCGTACGAGCAAACTGTACATGTATATCACGATGCTTCCTTGTGTTGTATGTGTGAATACTGTGATTTGTTGGTACGAGCTTGTTTTTGGAATCTAAAATTTTTCGTATGAACACTACTACTTCAAGTATGTAGAGGCTCGGTAGTGGAAGAATACACAGTTTTTTAAATAAAGGTTTGCATGAGAAACGTGGTGCTACACCTACCATGGCTCTTATTATTCTTTTCTGGGCAATGAAACAACTTTTGCTGGGTGGTGTATTTCCCCAGCAGATTAAACCATACCTTAACTGTGATTCTACTTGAGCATAATACACAGTTTTGAGGACTTGCATTGATGTGCAACCTGCAAGAATTTTGATACCATAACAAATGCTGTTTAGTTTGCTACATGTATATTGTATATGAGTGTTCCATCTTAGGTCATCTTGTATCCAGACCCCAAGAAATTTTGTAGCATTTACAGATTCTAGTGTTTTACTCAGCAGATCTATGGTTGGAGTTAGATTCTGTTTGTTCTGTATTGTATGTAGATTCATGGTGATTGTTTTCTGTGTATTTATTATTAACTTGTTTGCAGAGAACCATTCTGATAGGTGAGATGTACACTCTTTTACTTCATTCTGCAACTCTTCCAATGTTCCACCTTTGATAAGTATGTTTGTGTCATCAGCATATTTAATATATTTCTGGTTAGGGGTAAGTGGCTCCAAGTCATTCACAAAAAGAAGGAACAGAATCGGTCCCACGACGGAGCCCTGTGGTACACCGTATTTTATACAACATTTCTGTGAGTAGTATGATTGTATGTTATTCCCATTTTTGTGCACTATTTCAACTACTTGTTGTCTATTTAGTAGGTATGACTGTACCCACTCATAGGCGGGACCTCTGATGCCCATATTTTCTAGCTTACTAAGTAATAAACCATGGTTTATTATGTCAAAAGCTTTTGACAGATCTAAAAACATTGCTACTATATGTTCTTTTTTGTCTATTGAGTTTAGAGCTTCATTTAGAAAATTAACGATAGCTGTCTCAGTAGATTTACCTTTTCGAAAGCCATGTTGCGTAGCTGAGAGGAGTTTATGTTTTTCAATGAAGCCTATGAGCCTTTTGTAAAAGATTTTTTCAATTATTTTAGAAAAAACAGATAGAAGAGAGACAGGCCTATAATTTTCTATGTTGGTTTTTTCCCCTTTCTTGTATAGTGGCTTCACTTTTGCTATTTTCAGCTTTTCTGGAAAAATTCCCTCCGACAGCGAGTTATTGCATATGTCGACCAAGGGCTTTGTTATTAAGGGAGCACACTTTTTAATGATGTGGTCTGGTATATTGTCAACACTGTATGAAGATTTTGATTTCAGCTCACCTATTATTTTTAACATTTCCTTTTCATCTGTTGGATATATGAAGAGAGAGTTACTACTACGGCTAGTTTTAGTCTGACATGTAATGGTGTCATTCTGTGAATTTTGCTTCACCAGACTGCTGGCTATCTCAGTAAAATACGAATTGAATTTATTTGCTATCTGTTGGGGATTAGATATTACAGATGAGTTTTCCTTAAGTCTGAAGTTTTCATGTTGTCTTAGTTTTACACCTGTTTCCTGTCTTACAACATCCCATGTGGCTTTCATTTTATTTGGTGCATTTTTTATGAAGGAGCTGTTGGCCATTCTCTTTGCTTCTTTTATAACTTTCGTTAAAATCTTTTTGTAATTCTTAAAATAGGAATCAAACTCAGGAGATGTTGTGCACTGTTTAGATATTTCATGAAGTAATCTCTTTTTCTTTGCAGATACTTGTATACCTGTTGTGATCCATTTTACTTTCCTATCACTTTTCCTGATTGTCTTACTTTCTAGCGGAAAGCACATTTCAAAATAGTAACAGAAAGTACTTATAAATGTGTTATATTTATCATTTGTATTTTTACATTCATAAACCTTTCCCCAAGTTTCTTTAGTCAAACAGTGCATAAAATATTGTATATTCTGTTCATTATACTTCCTAAAAGTAGTGGTTAGGTGCTGAGTTGAAATAAGCTGTTTCTCTAGTCTTATTTGAATTTCTTGGGCTGAGTGGTCCCCAAAACCTGTGTTGAAAGTTTGTAGTGTGTATTCCATGGGCACATTTGTAAATATTTGGTCAAGGATTGTGGCTGTGGTTTTAGTTACACGTGTTGGTGTTTTTACAGTGGCTTTTAAATTGAAAGTTGATAGTAGGTTTAATAAATCAGTTCTATGCTTGGACTCTTCTCCACAATCAATATTGAAGTCCCCACATATAATAACCTTCCTATTTTGCTGTGTAATCTTGTATAACATATTTTCAAGTTTTTTTAACAAGATACTTATGTCACCAGTTGGTGCCCTGTACAGACAAATTATAACTATTTTTTCATTAGTTATTTCAATCCCATTCACCTCAAAATCTTTCTCCACAGATAATTTTTCTAGGTAATTTATACACTTAAAATCTATGCCATTTTTAATGTAAATGCAACTGCCTCCACAATTATACTGTTTTCTACAAAAATAACTACCCAATACAAAATTTGGAAAAGATACCATATGCAGCTTTTCTTTGTTAAGATGATGTTCAGTTATACATAATACAGAAGTGTTTTTTATATCATTTTCTAACAAAATTTGAAGTTCATTTAATTTGTTTGATAGAGATTGTACGTTTTGATGCAACACTGTCAGGAAACTTGAGAAGCACTGAGCACTTCTTACCTTGTAGGATTTTCGTTTCTCTTCACTTGATATAAAAAATCATTTCGACAATGAAGAGTTGCAGTTTTCTTGCCAATTGAGTCACTAACGACGTTTCTTTCTATTCGCTTCTCATTTTTTCTTGCTGCAGCTGATTCTGGAGGTACTGGTACTACTTCTATAGACGATAATATTGCTAGGGCTGCGACTGTTTTTTTGGTTTCAAAGTTGTTTTGGTGGTTTCGTATTTCATTGATCGAGGCTGACTGAATAGCAATTGGATTTCTTGTATCATGATCGGCTTTCTGAACTAATTTTGTCAGCATTTTTCCAATGAGTGCCTTCCCAGCGTTGTTGTAGTGTAGACCATGTTTCGTAAACAAGTCTCTTGAGCTAGGTAGCTCAAAATACGTCACGTTTTGAAAGCACTTACATATTTTGCTAAACTGTCTATTTATTTTTGTAAGCTCCACATTTACGATCGAGTTCTCCTGTAGATCGTACCTGTGAGGCATACTGGTGACTACGACTTTAGGCACTTTGAGACCATGTAGCGTCTTTTTTAAATACCGTGTAGCGTGCTTACCCTCGTTCCGGTACACATCATTGCTCCCGCCCATGATTATAACAGTATCATTTTTAGATAACTCATTTAGTGCCCCACTATTTTTCATTATTTCAGACAACGGCGCATTTGGTTTTGTTGTCCCAGTGGCAGTAAATGACGAACTGTATTCGTATATTTTTTCAGCAATTTTCTTGGCATGACTGTCACCAAGTAATACAATCTGTCTTTTGTTGTTTCTTGAGTTATTATTCGTGGAAAATTTCTTTGGCGAACACTTTCTTGACGGCTTTATCACCGATTTCGGTTCGCCTGGGTTGGTTGTTTCACTAGAATCGTCGTCTAGAATCGAGAATTTATTTACTAGCGGCATCAATGGAGCTTTACTTACTGTTTGTTTGTATGTTTTAGTTGGCACACGCCACGATTGCTGTTCAAAATGACGGTTTGGAATGGCAGAAATGTCTTGTGCTTGGCGATGATTTCGATCCAATCCTTGGTATTTTATTTCCAGGTCTTGATATTTCTTGATGAGTTCTTGATACTTTCCGTTAATAGACGCTAAATCGTCTGTGAGAACACGTATGATTTCTTCTTTTGATTTAAGTGTATCCATTATTTCGTTTTTCGCGGCACTCGCAAAACACTGACGGCAAGTCCATATATGTTCGTCTTTTATATATTTTAAATTCACTTGCACACATTTATCATGGTACCACGACTTGCATGCGATACATAGTATACCTCTTTTCACCTTTTTTGTGCATATTTTACACACATCACTACCGCATTTTACAGAAACTGAGACATCGTTACAACAGGAGTTTTCCGCTGGCGCCATCTTGGCTACTAATCACTTATATCTTACTTATATCTTACATGTCCCAAGGAAGTGTTGTGGCATCATTACTTTTTACAATATCTGAAAATGACGTAGTAGATTACATCAGAATTTCCATGACATTTTGTGGATCATGCTACAGTTTACAAAGAATTTGCAACACTAGAAAATTGCAGCAAAATTGCTCCCGCCCATGATTATAACAGTATCATTTTTAGATAACTCATTTAGTGCCCCACTATTTTTCATTATTTCAGACAACGGCGCATTTGGTTTTGTTGTCCCAGTGGCAGTAAATGACGAACTGTATTCGTATATTTTTTCAGCAATTTTCTTGGCATGACTGTCACCAAGTAATACAATCTGTCTTTTGTTGTTTCTTGAGTTATTATTCGTGGAAAATTTCTTTGGCGAACACTTTCTTGACGGCTTTATCACCGATTTCGGTTCGCCTGGGTTGGTTGTTTCACTAGAATCGTCGTCTAGAATCGAGAATTTATTTACTAGCGGCATCAATGGAGCTTTACTTACTGTTTGTTTGTATGTTTTAGTTGGCACACGCCACGATTGCTGTTCAAAATGACGGTTTGGAATGGCAGAAATGTCTTGTGCTTGGCGATGATTTCGATCCAATCCTTGGTATTTTATTTCCAGGTCTTGATATTTCTTGATGAGTTCTTGATACTTTCCGTTAATAGACGCTAAATCGTCTGTGAGAACACGTATGATTTCTTCTTTTGATTTAAGTGTATCCATTATTTCGTTTTTCGCGGCACTCGCAAAACACTGACGGCAAGTCCATATATGTTCGTCTTTTATATATTTTAAATTCACTTGCACACATTTATCATGGTACCACGACTTGCATGCGATACATAGTATACCTCTTTTCACCTTTTTTGTGCATATTTTACACACATCACTACCGCATTTTACAGAAACTGAGACATCGTTACAACAGGAGTTTTCCGCTGGCGCCATCTTGGCTACTAATCACTTATATCTTACTTATATCTTACATGTCCCAAGGAAGTGTTGTGGCATCATTACTTTTTACAATATCTGAAAATGACGTAGTAGATTACATCAGAATTTCCATGACATTTTGTGGATCATGCTACAGTTTACAAAGAATTTGCAACACTAGAAAATTGCAGCAAAATTCAGCATTGTCTGTAGAGGATTAACAGTTGGTGCAGATAGTAGCAATTTGTAAATACATGGAAAGAAATATACTTTATTATTACAAAATTACAGGACAGTCACTAAAAGCAGTTACTTCCATAATATATTTGGCAGTATACATATGGAGTGAAGTGGCATGGCCACTTGAAGCTAATCATGCAGATGGTAGATGCCAAACTGATTCATTTGAAGACTCCTTAGGAAGTGTAGTCGTCAGGAAAGGAAGTTACTTACAAAACACACTTATTCAACTGAATACTTCAACATTACTCTTCATTGTGGGATCTGTGCCAGATACAAGTGATGGGGAAATGGAGATGATCCAAAGAAAAGTAGTGTGCTTAGTTACAGGTTTATTAACTAAGAAATTTTGAGAGCATATGATTCTAGAAGGGTTAGCCAACTTCATGGGGCTTACCAGCAACCATTCTTTTCATGAGCCGCTCAAGACTGGAATAGGAAATAGAGGTAGTGACTGCGGTACACCAAGTATCCTCGACGATACACTGTATGGTGACTTTCAGTGTATAGATGCAATTATAGAATAAATAAAGGTAGGTTGTTAATGTGCATTTATGAACTATGGCCATTAAACAATAGTGAATCTGTGGTGAGTGCATTGAAGTGCATACCTTTGTCGTGATCAGAAAGTATTTGAAAAGCACAGCTTAGTTGCTTAAACTATTGAAAGAGAGGTCAGTGCTTGTGTAAATTTGCAGTTAATTGTTCTATACCATTTTTTTTTTTGTATATAAGGGAGTTGGACATAAATATAGGAACGCTGTGAGAAATGCAGTCCTTAAACATAAAAGTCCACCCCCCATGAACCACAGACATTGCCGAGGTGGGGTGGCTTGCGAGCCTCAACGATACAGATAGCCGTAACGTAGGTGCAACCACAGCGGATGGGTATCTCTGGAGAGGCCAGACAAACTTGTGGTTCCTGAAGAGCGGCAGCAGCCTTTTCAGTAGTTACAGGGGCAACAGTCTGGATGATTGACTGAGGTGGCCTTGTAACATCAGCTAATGTGGCTTTGCCACACAGCTACTGCGAATGGTTGAAAGCAAGGGGAAACTACAGCTGTTACTTTTCTCGAGGACATGCAGCTCTGCTGTATGAAAATATGATGGCATCCTCTCGGGTAAAATATTCCAGAGGTAAAATAGTCCCCCATTCAGATCTCCGGGCGGGGACTACTCAGGAGGATGTTGTCATCAGGAAAGACAATACTGGCATTCTACGGATCGGGGCATGGAATGTTAGATCCCTTAATCGGGTAGGAAAATTAGAAATTTTAAAAAGGGAAATGCATAGGTTGAAGTTAGATATAGTGGGGATTAGTGAAGTTCGGTGGCATGATGAACAGGATTTCTGGTCAGGATTATAAATACAAAATCAGTTGGGGGTATCACAGGAGTAGGACTGATAATAAATAAGAAAATAGGAATGCGGGTAAACTACTATGAGCAGCACAGTGATAGTATTATCATTGTCAAGATAGATACGAAGCCAACACCAACAGTAGTACAGGTTTATATGACAACTAGCTCTGCCGATTATGAGGAAATTGAAGAAATGTATGAGGAGTTAAAGTAAATTATTCAGACAATGAAGGGAGAGGAGACTGTGATGGGAAACTGGAATTCGGTAGTAGGAAAAGGAAGAGAAGGAAAAATGGTAGGTGAATATGGACTGGGCAGAAGAAATGAAAGAGGAAGTCGCCTGGTAGAATTTTGCACGGAACATGATTTAATCACAACAAATGCCTGGTTTAAGAATCACAAAAGAAAGTTGTATACGTGGAAGATATCAGGGAACACAGGAAGGTATCAGATAGATTTTATAATGGTAAAATTTATCGTAGATTCCGGAACCAGGTTTTAAACTGTAAGACATACCCAGGAGTCGATATAGACTCTGACAATAACTTATTGGTCATGAACTGTTGGCTGAAACTGAAAAAACTGCAGAAAGGTAGGAAAATAAGGAGATGGGACTTGGGTAAATTGAGGGACCCTGAAATTCTTAAGAATTTCAGAGGGAGCTTTAGGCAACAATTGACAGAAATGGGGGGAAATAGAACAGTAGAAGAGGAATGGGTAGCAT
The DNA here is from genome assembly GCA_026315105.1 of Locusta migratoria. Taxonomy (NCBI): domain Eukaryota; kingdom Metazoa; phylum Arthropoda; class Insecta; order Orthoptera; family Acrididae; genus Locusta; species Locusta migratoria. Next base: position 805,027,935 of record CM048745.1, on the reverse strand, counting down.
TGAGATATGAAATAGTGAAGGCAGCAGAGGACAAAATAGGTAGAAAGGCAAGACTTGCAAAAAAAAAAAAAAAAAAAAAAAAAAAAAAAAAAAAAAAAAAAAACCTATCACAGGCAATACTACAGTTAATTGATGAAAGGAGAAAATATAAATTGCCGTAAATGCAGCAGGCAAAATGGAGTACAGATGACTAAGAAATGAGATTGACAGGAAGTGCAAAATGGCTAAGCAGGAGTGGCTAGAAGCCAAATGCGCATCTGTAGAAAAATGTATAATAAGGGGAAAAGTAGATAATGCCTACAAGAAAATAAGAGACATTTGGGGACAAGAAAAACAGCTCTACAAATATCAAGAACTCAGATGGAAAACCTGTTCTCAGCAAAGAAGGGAAAGCAGAAAGATAAAAAGAGTACATAGAGGAGCTCTACAAAGAAAATGAACTTAGAGACAAAGATGTAGGAAGGGAAGAGGAAGTAGATCAAGATGAAATAGTACTATACTCAGAGATGAATTTGACAGAGCCCTGAAAGACCTAGGTCTGAACAAGGCCCCGGTAGTAGATGACATTCCCTCAGAGCTACTAAAGTAGGTGAAATACCCTCAGACTTTAAGAAAAATGTGATAATTCCCATTCCAAAGAAATCAGGTGCAGATAGATGTGGAAATTACAGAACCATCAGTTTGATAAGTCATGGTTACAAAATTTTAACATGAATTATCTACAGGAGAATGGAAAAGCTGTTAGAAGCTGACATCGGGGACGAGCAGTTTGGTTTCAGGAGGAACGTAGGAACCAGGGAGGCAATACTCACTTTACGACTTATCTTAGAAGATAAAGGAAAGGCAAACCTACATTTTTAGCTTTTGTACATTTAGAGAAAGCTTTTACATTGTTGACTGGAATATGCACTTTCAAATTCTGAAGTCAGCAGGGGTAAAATACAGGGAAAGGAGAATTAATTACAACTTGTACCAAAGCCAGACTGCAGTTATTAGACTTTTGAAGGGCATGAAAGGGAAGCATCGAGTAAGACAGGATTGTAGTCTTTCTCCGATGTTATTCAATTTGTACATCAAGCAGGCAGTGAAGGGATTAAAGTTCAGGGTGAAGAAATAAAAAATTGTGTTTTGCTGATGACATTGTAATTCTGAGAGAGACAAAAAAGGACCTGGAAGAGCAGCTGAATGGAATGAACAGTGTGTTGAAGAGAGCGTATAAAATGGACATTAACAAGAGCAAAACAAATTTAATGGAATGTAGTCCTAGAAATTCAGGCGATGCTGAAGGAATTAGATTAGGTAATGAAACACTGAAGGTGATAGATGTTTTGTTACTTGGGTAGTAAAATAACATATGACGGTCGCAGTACAGAGGATATAAAATGCAGAATGGCAATGGAAAGAAAAGCATTTTTGAAAAAGAGAAATTTGGTAACATTGAATATTAAGTGTAAGGAAGTCTTTTTCTGAAGGCATGGACGATAAACAGTGCGGACAAGAAGAGAATAGAGGTTTTTGAAATGTGCTACAGAAGAATGCTGAAGATTAGGTTGGTAGATCACATAAGGAAAAGGAATTGACTAAAAGAAGGATCGCTTGGTAGGACACATTCTTAGACATCGGGGAATCATAAATTTAGCATTGAAGGGAAGTGTGTGGGGTAAAAATCACAGAGGGAGACCACAAGACGTATATAGTAAGTAGATTCAAATGGATGTGGGTTGCCATTCTTATGAGGAGATGAAGAGGCTTGCTCAGGGTAGAGTAGGGTGGTGAGCTGCATCAAACCAGTCTCCAGACTGAAGACCATAACAACAACAAACATAAAAGTAGGAACTAGTCACGTCTGCTGGTGGGTTTTTCTTTTGTTTTTTTCTTTATTTTACTGTGAATGGAAACTATACAATGCCCTTAATAGGTAGCTAGTGTTAGTTGTGTTCAGAACTGAGTTCTGTGTAATTGTCTCATAATAGAGTTAAGTGAATTCAAACATGGACAGCTTGAGATTGCTCTTATGATGGGTGCTTTCACAAACAAGGTAGCCAAAATGTTTGGTGTCTCAAGAGGCTATGGTTTGAAGATTTATACCTCATAAATTGTGAGTGTGTGGAGTCTTGTCCACTAAGTCACAATGTAGACAAATTCTATGTTAAGTGATTGTAACAGTCTTTGAGGAACATTGTTAGAAATAATAAGAGGACAAAAGCTGAAAAAGACACTGCATAACTGAATATGACACTTGTGAACTGTCACTACCAAAAGATAATGAAGGGGCCTCAGTAAGCAGGGAGTTGCCGTACGAGTTGGTATGTAAGACAACAACAGTTATGCAAAACCCTGTAGCAAGTAAATGTTATGCCAAAGTCATAAAATCTTGACTACAAAGCAACAGAAAAGTCATTTGGTTAGGTAAGTTTCACACAGTGATCAACTGCTGGCCAAACTTATGTATGCTGTAGGCTCTCTAAAACCTGTTATGCAGATTGCATACTTTTTAAGTGAAACATGTTGGAGATTCAGTGATGTTTTTTGCAACCATATTGTGATAGTAAATGTGCCCCAAGCTACTTTGCAAGGTTGCAGTACTACCAATGATTATCTGAATAATTCAGCGGCAGTGGATGCAGCTCAACATAATGACAATCACTGTGCCACAGACAGAAAACAACTATCACGCTCACACAGCTAAAAGCTTTTGATCAGTCTTCATCACAAAAAAAAGTACACACAAACATTCATACAATAACATGGATAACATGGGCACAACAGTCTCACAGGACCATCTGCATGTCTTTCTACTGAGTTGCAGTCTATTCTCATTATTGATATTCCAATATGGACTTTCCAATGATTCTGTAATGATTTTGCTTGATCTAGTCCAAGCTGTAGTAAGATATTTGTTCCCCAATGATGATGGTGATCCCATTATGACAAAGTCCATGTTCATGCAGCTCTAATATTTCAGGACTGATTTTGTGAACACAAGGTTTAATTGTCACATCTTCCCTGACACAGTGTTGATAATAATGAAAATGAAAGCAAATGAAGGTACCCTATTATAAGTGTTTCATGAGTTCTGCTTAGTTATGAAGTTTTATAATAGTATTTTTATTACAAGATTAGACAAGCAGTTGTGGTACATAGGGATAAGTTGCAGTAAGACATTCCATCTACTACATAGACATATTTGTCCCTTTTTAAAATGTTACTATTTTTAATAAGATAAATTAGTGTGACAAAAATTATGCATCTTCGAAATTTATAGACATATTTTTTCTTGATTTGTTGCTTACACTTTGATCTTTCCCCAGACTGGATCAGCTGCAGAGAGACTGGAGCATAAATACCAGCACATTAAGGACTCTCGGTTCAAGCAGCAGTTCATGCGTAGTGTAACTGGCAATATGGAGTCTAATCTTGAGCACTCACTCTCGGTTCGGGTTCCTATCAATCAACGCAGGGATCCTGATTTAGATGAGATCCTGAAGCGTCAACTGGAACAAAGGCAGACGACTGGAGGTCCCCTTCTGAGCTTCCGGCGTACTTTGCCTGCATATAAAATGCAGAAAGAGATACTAGAAGTAATTGCCGCGAACCAGGTTGTGCTGCTGAGTGGTGAAACAGGTGAGTGTACCAGCTGCAATTTTGCTGACTATTATTTGTCTCCTTTTTGTTAGTAGAATTCTACTCACTCATTATTGTGCCAAGAATTTTGTGGTATATAGTAGTGCTTGTCTACTTACCTTACAAATAATAGAAAATCTGGGGTTGAATAACAACAATGTGAATTTATGAATCCTACAGGAGCCTTTCCTAACCACCCGGATCACACACCTCTTACCTAATTCAGATTTGTTGTTGCTATCTTCATGATCTGAACAGAGGATGAGGAAACCCTGTTTAACCCTGTCACATTTTATTTACATGTTTCTGCACAGCCCATCAAACCATTTTCGTCATCTACTAGATTGATACTTCCTTTCATATTCAATCATGTTGGTCTCGTCAAAGACCTACTCTCCTTTTCCAGATCCCTACAATGGAAACACTCCTTTGCTACCAATCCCTCTTACCGTAGCTAAAATAATCCCAACATTGAACTCTGCCTGTCCCAGTTCACACCACCATCCAACAGAGATTCCCTTACACTCCTACCTAACTACCCTCTGGTTACCCTCCAAGAATTTCTCACCTCCAACTTGGCCTCACCATCTTTCCCCAAGTCCATTCTTAAGAACTAGAACGTTTCATCAGAAGAAAGGAGAGCCATCTACAGCCTAAAAACAAATCCTGACATTATCATCCTCCCTGCAGATAAAGGTTCCACCACTGTAGTTATGGATCCAGGGACTACCAGGCAGAAGGGCTCCACCGACTTTCTGACTCTTCCACCTAAAAGTTGTACCGGAATGACCACAATCCCAAACTCCAACAAGGTCTCCAATCCCTGTTAAAATCCTACGGCCCCTCCCAGAAGCTCTCCCCTTAATCCATCTCCCTCCTCACCTCTGTAGCGCCCTGTACACCCACCTTCTATACATTCCTCAAAATCCATAAATTTATTAATCCTGGATGCCCAATTCCGGCTGGTTACTGTGCTCCTACCGAAAGAATTTCAGCCCTCGTTGACCAACACCTTCAACCAATTGTCCAAAATCTATCCTCCCGTATCAAGGATACCAACCACTTCCTTCATCGACTTTCCACCATCCCCACCCCTTTGCCCCCTGGATCCCTACTTGTCTCAGAAAATGCTACCTTCCTATACATCAACATCCCACATACCCATGCCCTTGCCACTCTCAAAAACTAACTTTCCCAGTTGTTGTTATGGTCTTCAGTCCGGAGACTGGTTTGATGCAGCTCTCCACCCTACTCTATCCTGAGCAAGCCTTTTCATCTCCTCATAAGAACGGCAACCCACATCCACTTGAATCTGCTTACTATACGCGTCTCTTGGTCTCCCTCTGTGATTTTTACCCCACACACTTCCCTCCAATGCTAAATTTACGATTTCCCGATGTCTAAGAATGTGTCCTACCAAGCGATCCCTTCTTTTAGTCAGGGTATGCCAAACTGTGGCTGAAAACAAGGTGGACCACCATGTGGCACAGCACGCAGCGGGGGCACAAGCTTTATTTCAATGGTTGCTTCACAACTCAGGCCATATGGATCCTCCAACCCACCACCAGCTTTTCTGATCTGCACAGATAGGAGTTTTCCCTATAGTACATTTTCCGATCCTGAAATCATGCAGGCCTCAACCTACCATAACTTCCCTTTTTTCCACACCCAACAGTTCTTACCTCTCTATCCTAAACCTCTCCTACTGTGAATGGTGGTGGTGGTGGTGGTGGTGGTGGTGGTGGTGGTGGTGTGTGTGTGTGTGTGTGTGTGTGTGTGTGTGTGTGTATGTGTGTGTGTGTGTGTAGGGAAGGGGAGGGGGGACAGGAAGGTTGCATCCTGATGGTGGGGATGGATACAGCACGGCCTTGCAGAGCATGTACATATTAGATGGGAGGAATGAGATGCAGCTTAGGAATGGAGTAGGGAGGCAGGTGAGGGGAGAAAAATAAAATAAAATGTGTGTGTGCATGTTTTATTTTATTTTACTTTTTTATTTTCCTCCCCACTCCTTTCCTAAGCTGCATCTCGTTCCTCCCGTCTAATACATACATGCTCTGCAAGGCTGTGCAGTATCCATCCCCACCATCAGGACACAACCTTCCTATTCCCCCCCCCCCCTCCCTTTTTTCCTATTTACACACCGCAGAACGAGATTCTAAGTGCGGCAGCCGGAGATGACAGTTGTGTGACTGTGTTTTGTGCCTGTGTGATTGTGTGAATGTTATATTTTCTGAAGAAGGCTATTGCCGATAGCTGAAAGAGTTGTGTGTTCACCCTGAAAAAAGTGTATTTCACCCCGAAAAAAGTGTGTTTTTCACCTGTGAAAAATTTTATTTCTTACCTGGGAAATATCCGGGAATTCTTTCTTTTGTCCTTGTGTAGATCCTGCATATAGGACTTGAGCAGCTGAATCACCTTCCCTGCCAGGACTTAGATTAACACACTCCCCCATCTCCCCCCCCCCCCACCCCCACCCCCCAAATCATGCCCTAAATGAGTAATATCCATGTTACTATTCTCTGTACACCTCCCACAATGTTAACATTTTTAGTTCCTTTTTGGCTAGTGGTGCTAGCTGTGAAGTGCTGGAATAACAATCAACGCAAAATGAACATAAGTGAAGCAGAACAGTCGGAAGCCACCTATGAGCACTAAATGTAAAGTACTATCTACGAAATATTGTAAGTAACAACATCCATGTATCAGTAACTATACTTAAATAACACACCAGAACTGTTTATAACCTAAAAATACTAAGAAACGTAAATATGAAATATTGTAAAACATAATCATGTATATTACAGGCCACTGACGATGCCTTCCAAATAAAGGTTAAATGCATATGGCAATAAAATATTTTATTAATTCAGTTGCATAGACGGATAACCTAAATATCTACAGTATAATAATATCCCACAATGTTATTTTTGCATCCCACTCGACCTATGCAATATTCTTCAGTCTCACTATTCCACCTCTACTTCCAAAACCTTGCTTTCTGCCTCATATCTCTCTAAAAGACCTAGCTGCAAGACCTGCTACCATCTTCCCACCGCCACCTATTCCTGTTTTGTCACGAGCATTTTATACCCGTGGAAGCCGTTATATGATTTACCAATTTAGTTGCAACCATGAAATAACTTTGTTGCCATGACCTATAACAAACTCTTCCCACATGAATGACAACTGCCAGACTGCACCAAGAGACATGTGGACCAACCAGTTGCTTAGTATACTTTGAAAAATGGACTTTACTTTGCCCGACAGTTTGTGGCATTTAGTCTACCCACAAACACCAGTGTTCCTAAGTTGCACTGATAAAAACTCTCCTTGTAACATATACTTCACTCCCATTTTCCCTCTTGCAGTGCCCACCCCTCTCCACCTTCCATGGCCTCAACTTTCTGTAGTTATTTTCTCTCGCCTGCCTCAGTGCCATTGCTTGCTCCCCCCCCCCCCCCCACCCTTCCCTGGGGGGCCAACAGCTCTTTTGTGAGTATGTGTGTGGTGCGCATGGGGCCTCGAGCCGAAGCAGCCTTTCTTCCTGACCCAGGCTGCTTCATTTTCCCTCCTGTTTCATGCCTTAGCTTGGACACTGGCGTCCATTGCAAGTCAAGGTGGTTTACTGTCATAGTTTTTCTCTTTCCTTGGTTTCTTCCTTTCCTAACCTTTGCTTCTGTCTTTCACTCCTTGCTGTACTCTTCTAGCCTTCCTCTACTCCTCATTTAGTCTCCGCTTCGGCGTTTGAGACTCTCTCTTCTATCTTTCTCTTCACTTCCTCTATTCTTCTTCTTTCCTCCCTGTGCATGTCTGAAGGTCGAACCATGCATTATCATGCGTAGTAGGTGATGGTGACGTGGTAATGTGTGATTCCCCGCCTCGGTAGCACATACGTACTCCCTGGTAAAGGCCAGGCCCAGGGAGGGATTACCTGAGCTGGTACCTTCCGTACATGCTGATTGGTACCTCCGTCCGTTCTCAGGAGGTGTGACCTGAGGTATGAACAATTACCTAAGGCGGGTAAGCCCTCAGTGAGAGCCGCCACTAGGAAGGAGCACGCCAGTAATCATGGGGGACAGTTCCGCGATGACTTCCTTCTCATCTACTTGGACTTCGACCCAAAAAAGAAAGATAGACTCACCTCTGGTTGTTTCTCAAACTGACAGTCAAGATTTCTCTTCAGTTAATCATTTCATAATTCAGAAGGGTGTTGATGCGATTGCTGGCCCTGTTAAGACCTATTCCCTGCAGCACAATGGAACATTGTTGCTGGAAGCGGACAGTGCTTACCAGGCGCAAAAACTGATACAGACTACGCTACTACACATGTTTCCTGTCCAAGTAGAAGTGCATTGCACCCTCAACTCATCACGGGGGGGGGGGGGGGGTAATTTTCCTAAGTCCCTTGACGGGTTATCAGATGAAGAGATCCAAAACTACATTCTGATCAGGGTGTAACAGCCGTGCATAGTGTGTTGAAAAAGGTCCATAACCAGTTAACACCAACTTGTACTGTGGTTTTGACGTTCGACAGAGTTTAAGTCCCATCCAAGGCCAAAGCAGGATATGAAGTTATCTCCATTTGCCCTTATGTACCAAACCCTGCATGCTGTTCCCAATGCCATAGATCAACCACACCCGTCAATCTTGCTCCAATACTGCAAAATTTGTCACTTGTGGTAGGGGCGCCCATGAGGGTGCCTGCCCACCTCCGTCCCCTCATGGGTGACCATGCTGCTTCCTCTAGGGACTACCCTGTTTATAAAGACGAGAAGGTCATTCAGCAAATTCGTGTCACGGAAAAGGTCTCAACGTCTGCTGCTCAAAAGTTATTAGCGAGTCAAAAGCCCACTGTCCTTCCAGCGGGCAGGTCCTCACCTCCACCTGACCTACTAAGGATGCAGGTATACAGACCTGTGATTTCATTTTCGCTGACACAGTTGTGCGATCGGCCAGTCCGAAGATTGCCCGATCCACGTTCCCGCTCCCTGAAGATTTTCTTCATACTCAGGCTTCTGAACTGTCAACTACCTCTTCTTGTCATCGCCACTCTTCCAAAAGAGCTAACAAAAAAGAGTTCCTCTCCTTCCCCGCCGAGGCATGACTCATCCGTCACGCCGCCCAACAGTAGTCGGCCCCGGTCATCCTCTGTCTCGCTGGGACGCACTACTGTTAGCCGGGGAATCGGCTTTTTACCGGCAGAGGATGCTGCCCCTACCGATCAGCTCGGGGAAGGCGGCAGAAATTCTAGTCTCACTGATGGAACAAGATTTTCCACCAATGAATTGCAATAGCAGTGCTCCCTCAAAGTCAGGCCCTCAGCGGCCGTTGAGGTGACCCCCTTTTACCTCGTTCTTCTTTTCTCAGCTTATCCTTATCATGGTGCTTCTTCAGTGGAATATTCGAGGCATTCGCTCCAATTGCGAAGAATTAAAATTACTCCTTCGACTGCACTGTCCGCTCGTAGTTAGCCTCCAAGAAACCAAGTTACGCCCACAAGATCTTATAGCCATCCCTGAATATACCTCTGTGCATTATGACCTACCTCTTGTGGACGGTATTCCAGCCCATGGAGGGGTTATGTTGGACGTTCGACCATTTCTCTTGTGTAATCCATCTACTGCATCATACCCCATCTCCGCATTCCACCACCTGGAACATCTCCAAAGCTGACTGGGGGCTGTATTCTTCCCTGGCAGTTTTCCACGACCAGCATTTCCCCAGCTGCAACAGTCAAGTCCAATACCTCACAGAGATTATTCTCACTGCTGCCGAAATTCCATACCTCGTTCTTCCCTTTCTCCATGCTGCGTCCCAGTCCCATGGTGGACTGCAGCATGCAACGACGCTATTAGAGCCTGGCGACATGCTCTACGAACCTTTCAACTTCACCCAACTATGGAGAATTGCGTCCATTACAAACGACTGCGGGTGCAATGCCATTGTGTTATAAAAGAAAGAGAAAAAGCCTGTTGGACTGCCTTCACTAGTTCTTTTAACAAATTCACTCCCTCCTCGGTTGTCTGGGGTAGCCTGCGCTGGTTATCTGGCACTAAGGTCCACTTCCCAATTTCAGGCCTGACAGTAGTGAATGCAGTCCTTGTGGACCCCATTGACATATCCAATGCCTTAGGCCTCTCTTTTGCTCAGTACCACCCTGCCTTCCTCCCGCACAAACAGGCAGAGGAGGCATGGCCACCTTCTTTCCAGTCTTTAAATCGTGAAAGTTACAATGACATCTTCACTATGCAGGAACTAGACCATGCTCTCACCATGTCTCGCTCCTCTGCTCCGGGGCCCGATGCCATTCATATTTAGATGTTGCAGAACCTTTCTCCTGTGGGTAAATGTTTCCTTTTCCACACCTCTAATTGCATATGGAATGAAGGTCAGGTTCCCACAAATTGGCGTGAAGCCATTGTTGTCCCCATCCCCAAACCAGGGGGAAGGACAAACATCTTCCTTCCAGTTATCGCCCCATTTCTCTTACCAGCTGTGTCTGTAAGGTGACGGAACGCATGGTTAATGCTCGTTTGGTTTGGCTTCTTGAATCCCTTCATGTCCAATGTGGTTTTTGGTTTTTGTCGGCATCGCTCTGCAATTGAACACCTGGTCACCTTGTTGACCTTCGTTATGAATAACTTTTTGCGAAAGCATGAGACGGTGGCTGTGTTCTTTGATTTGGAGAAGGCCTACGACACCTGTTGGAGTGCGGGAATTCTCTGCATCATGCATACCTGGGGCTTCTGCGGATGTCTCCCCCTTTTTATCCGTGCATTTTTAACGGACCGACATTTTCGGGTACGAATGGGCTCTATTTTGTCAGACCCTTTTTGCCAGTAGAATGGGGTGCCACAGGGCTCTGTTTTGAGTGTAGTTCTCTTCACCATAGCAATTAACCCAATTATGGACTGCATCCCACCCGACATTTCTGGTTCCCTCATTGTGGACGATTTGGCAATCTACTGCAGTGCTCAAATTGGAATGCTGTCTCCAGCATTGTCTTGGCCGTCTTTATTCTTGAAGCATCGTAAATGGCTTCGGTTTCTCCAATGGGGAAACAGTATGCATCAATTTCTGGTGATACACTGAGTTCCTTCAACCATCTCTACATCTAGGCCACGTCGCTCTCCCATTTGTGGAGACAACGAAATTCTTAGGACTAACGTTTGATAGGAAATTTTGTTGGTCTTCAAACGTGTCTTCTCTGGTTGGCCATTGTGCACGTTCTCTTAATGTCCTCAGTGTTCTTAGCGCTACATCATGGGGAGCCGATAGAACTGTCCTCCTTCACCTTTATTGGTCCATAGTCCGATCGAAGCTAGATTACGGAAGCATTGTTTACGCATCCGCATGGCCGTCCATTTTGCGCCGTCTTAATTCACCATCGGGGGTTATGCTTTGAGATTGGAGCCTTCTATACCAGCCCTATTGAAAGCCTCTTTGCAGAAGTTGCAGAATTACCATTGCACTATCGGCATCGTACATTACTCTGTCGTTATGCATGCCGGCTGCTGTCAGTGCCCAAACACCCATCCTACCCATCAATTTTGAACGACTCCTTTGATCCGCAATATGGGGTATCTGCATCTGCACTGTTGCCTCCCGGAGTTTGTTTTTGTCGCCTGCTTCAGCAACTCGATTTCACCCTCCCTGATACCCTTTGAATGGATGTGAGCCCGACGCCACCGTGGCTGCAGCCACAGGTATGCGTCCACCTCGAACTCAGCTTGCGCCAAAAGGAGAGTACCCGGGGTTCGGTGTATCGCTCAAGGCTTGTCGAACTTCATTCTCAGCTTGATGATAACATCTTCATCTATACAGATGGTTCTAAGAACACTGATGGTGTCTGATCCGCCTTTATCATTGGGTTCGACAGCTTTCAATACAAGCTCATCGACCAATGCTCAAATTTCACAGCTGAGCTTTTTGCTCTCTATCAGGCAGTCCAATATGTTCGCCACCACCACCACCACTACCACCCTTCTTATGTCATCTGCTCAGATTCACTCAGTGCCATTCAGAGTCTTAGAAACCCGTAACCGGTCCAGCCTGTTGTACTCTGACACCAACGCTCCCTTCAATTGGTAGCTGAAGATGGCTTTTGTATTCACTTCCTGTGGTTACCTGGCCACGTAGGTGTGCCCTCCGGACGGGTGGTGGTAATCTTGGCCCGGCTGAGAATCGGTCATTGCTGATTCAGCTACCAACAATTATTAACAGACAACCCCACACCAGTATGTTCCTGCGGTCACCCGATGACGGTGCGCCATATTTTAATGTTCTGCCTTAATTTTAATCATGTTCATGTTGGACTAAATCTGCCGTTCCACTTAGGAGGACATTTTAGCTGATGACGCACGGGCAGCTGCTACAGTTTTGCATTTTATACATATGACTAATTTGTCCAAGGACATTTAATTCCTTCTCATGAAACTTTTTATTCCTTGTTTTAGTGATATTCTGAAATTCTCCTTATCGGCACCTTTTATAACCTTGTTTTAAGTCAATCTAGGGTCAGAATTGGGCTCTAATAACCACTGCAATTAAGCGCCCTAAAACCACAAAAAGAAATCCTTGCTCCTGCTGCAACTTATGCTTTCTACTCACACCCCTGCCCCTTTTCCCTTGCACCTGGGAAGTCATTTTCCTGTAGTTTCTTCTCTTCTCTCTCCTTTTTCACCCCAGCACAGTCTCCCAATGCTGCTTCCTTCACCTGGCAGTCTGTCTCTACCACAAATCTAAAGACTCCCAAAGGCAGCACTACAGCAAATACACTGCTGTCCCTCTCGTCTCTGCAACACGCTTCTTCCATATCCTCACTGTCCACCCAGGCCGAGATTTTTACTCGTTGACAGTGTTCATGTGTTTGTGTGAGGGTCATTCATGTCTGAATGTGCATGTGTTTTTGGCCCACTTTAGGTTATGGTAGTAACACTTAAAGTGGGCCTTTGCGATTGTCTTTTGACAGCTCGAAATTTAAATAAAAATAACGGCTTTACCATTCATCTGACACTAAAATTAAATATCTGAATTTGTAAAGGAGAAAATTCTCTACAACTATGCTCTCTTATGTTTTTTTCATATCTGGTATCATTCAGAGATATTTGTAAAAATAACAGCGATTTTGGGATGTCTCTGTCTGTCTGTCCGTAACGTGGTCCCTGTTTTTAAGATGAACCATTCAACCGATCAGCACATTATTGTAGGCCGCCAGAGACCAGAACCTCCCTTTTTCAAATTTTTCGGACAAAAAATACGGTAGCAATACGAAAAAAAGCCGTTTGTAATATAATTGTAATTGCAAATGAACCGTTCATCTGACACAGAAATTGAATAATCTAATCTTAGAGGGGAAAATTCTCTACAACTTCGCTGTATTATGTTTTGTTTTCATATCTTGCATTGTTGCAGATATATTTGCAAAAATAACAGCGATTTGACGATGTTTGTCTGGCTGTAATGAGTTCCCACATTTTAGGTCGAACCTTTCAACCGATCGGCACCAAATTTTACAGACATAATTGTTGGCTACCAGAGACCAGAACATTGCTTTTTGAAATATTTCGGACAAGAAATATGTTAGTAATACGAATAAAAGCCGTTTGTAATGTAATTTTAATTGCAAATAAACCGTTCATCTGACGCAAAAATTAAATAAACGAATTTGTAGAGGAGAAAATTCTCTACAACTTTGTTTCCTTATGTTTTTTTTTTTTTTCATATCTCGTATCGTTTGAGAGATATTTGCAAAAATAATGGAGTTTTGACACCCTCCATTGAATTAACGAAAACCAGCCATTCGCAGATGTCGTGTCACATTCCTCGCCCAGAACTCTCTCTGGCATACACCATCTTTTGTTGCGTTTTTGATGATTTTCTTATTATAACTTACACATTGTCAGTTCAAAGCAATGGCGCGCTGAAGAATTAACGAAAGCATGTTGTTCTTCGTAAGATAAATGATAATGTAGTGTCTACAAATGCTGTATTAGCATCAGTTAACAATGGCCATCTATAGTATTTAAATTGAAGAATACAACTTCTAACTGTAAGTCGTAGCGTAGTAGGCAACGCGTTGGACTGTGACGCTGAAGGTCAGTGGTTCGAAACCCACCATCACCTAATTTTTTTCCCTAAAAGGGTTTCAGACACTCTTATTAATTAATTTTTTATTATTTAGATTATTATTTTTGTTCAAAATGTTTGCAAACATTTATAAAACTACAAATCTAAAGTGGGCCGTGTGATTTTTTATTTATTTATAAATCTGGTTAAGGACATGACCCAATGCATTCTTAAGTGTTTTTGAGCTTCTGTCGGAGAATGTGGTACCCATTGGGCCTGAATGGTCATGAACGTGCTCTACACGGCAGCCAATCCAAAGTTTAGGGGTCCTTTCAATCTGACAACATGTGAGATGAGGATTTTCTGTGATAATTTTCCTCACAGCATCAATGTTTTTTTGGATCACTGCCATTGGTAGATGACTGGTATGGGGTTCATTTTCAAGACTCCCAATCCCTTGAAAATTCATGAAACCAGTTTCCAGTGGTGGCTCTAGAAGTGACACTCACCAGAAAAAAAAAAAAAAACAACATACCAGATAAGAATGAAATTGAGTTGTCCATAGTTTCTACTGCAAACTAGTGCATACCCTGATGTAAGCTACATACACATATGATCACTGTTTTCAACCATTCCAGCCTGAGTGCAATGCAATCCCTTCAAACAGAAGCAGTGATCCACAGTGGGGGGGGGGGGGGGGGGCGGAATATCAGATCAGGGTAGGGGTGAGAGAAGGGAAGTCACTGATGCATAATGGATCGTGAAGTGAGTGATGGAGCAAGATGGCTTTTAAGTGTAGTGTTGTGAGACTGTGATGGCAATTGGAGGAGGGGGTATAAAGAATGAATAGGAGAGCAGAGAAGGAAAAAATCACTATTGGGCATATTGTCAGATAATGGTTTCTGTAGGTTGAGGTCAGTACGATTGTGGGAGAAGAATATGTGCTGTAAGACTAACTCCCTTCTGTCATTCCAGAAAAGCTGTTACTGGAAAAGAGGATCCACAGTCTGCATTTTGAAGCAACCAATGAAATTGAGGTTGTAATGTTCAGCTGAATTTTGTTCCATAGGGTGGTCCACTTTGTTGTTGACCACAGTTTGATGGTTGCCGTTCACCCTAGTGCACAGAAGTTTATTGGTCACACCATGTAAAAATCTGTGCAAATATTGCAGTTAAGATGGTAAATAACATGGCTATTTTCACATATGGCTGACTTCTGATGGGGAGGATATGCCTGTGGTGGTTCTGAAATAGGAAGTGCATAGTCAATGGATTGGGCAGGTCTTCCAAAGGGCTATGATCCCTGTGGCAAGGGGTTGTGTGGGGCTGATAAAATGTTGTGGTGATTGGCTGGGTGACAGAACACTGCTTTAGTAGAGGTGAGAAGTATCTTGTGCAGGATGCCCACCATTTTAGGAAATTAGGATAGTTAATCAGAGATCGTGTAAATAATGTGGTAAAATAGTTCCAGACCATGGTAGTATTGGATGACGTGGGGGTGGGGTGGGGGTGGGGGAGTGGAGGCGGCACTCTTTTGTAACATTTATTGATGGTGGGAGGGGATTTGGTGGGTGGGGCAGGGTAGTATCACAGGAAATTGGGTTCATGTACCATTAGCATTTCATGGATTTAATGTTAATAGTGTTGTGGATGGGGTTGTCTTAGAGGAGGTGGTCAACATCTAGGATGATCATATAGAGTTGAAGAGGACAAGGCAAGAAGGGGAAGAGAAGGTATTGAAGTTCTGATGGAATGAGGTTAGGGGTGACTGTTCTGACCCGGGTCATGAAGATGCAATCATTAAAACTAAGCCAAACCAAGGTTTCGAGAATGTAGGGAAGTTTTTATAAATGATTCACAACTGGTTGGCATAGGTGCCATGCAGCACCCATACCTGTTCCTGTAATTTTCTCATATACATTTCCTTCAAAGGAGATGTAGTTGTGTGAGGGTATAATTAGTAAGAGGTATTAGGAATTAGATAGCAGGTTGAACAACATTGGGAGAGATAAAGTTCATTAATGGCAAGAATGTGGGCATGAGGAATGTTTGTTTAGAGGGAAGTGGCATCAACAGTGACAAATAGGGATTCAGGACGTACAAGATAGATTACCCTGTGGCACAGCATGCAGCTGAGCACAGCACTCTGGATTTCAGTGGCTGCTTTACTACCCAAGCCAACTGGATCCTCCCCTCCACCACCAGCTCTTCTGAACTGCACAAATGGGAGTTGCCCCTTCAACACTTTCTATGGTCCTGTAGCCATCCTGGCCTCAACCTAAGATAACTGCCCATCCATACAGCCTATGCCTAACATCTCCCCCCTTGATAATGGCACAGTCATAGGAACAAGATGGTAGGCATCTTTGGCCCTTCCTTCCCTGCTCATTATCCTGTATCTCTCCAATTTATGTATTCCTTGCAACTGTGTGTTGCTCTTTACAATATCCACTTACTTTTTTATTTAGTTTTTCCTTCATTTATCCTATCTTTTCTCGCTATTTTTCCTACCTTTATTATTCATTATTATTTTTATAGTTTCAAATCCCCCCACTTTCTCTACAGATTCCTCTACATCTTCCTTTTATCCTTTCCCACCCTCTTCCCTTCATTGCCACAATTCAAATTCCTACCTATCAGAGCCTTTAGAATCCATCATGCAATACAGAATTTTCCATCCGCATCCTTACCTGGTATCCTTCCCCCTCCATTCCCCACCTTACTCACAGTCTAGATGCTTGTGACACTGGAGTGGCTGGACATGGTGGTTGTGTGTCTATAGTTGCCTGAGTGTGTGAATGTATGTGCTTCTTTTTCTGATGGTTGTGAATGTATGTGCTTCTTTTTCTGATGGTATGGCTGAAAATTTAAGTTGTGTGAATGTGACTGTCTATTTTTTGTGCTTGTCAGCAACTCAGTGAGCCTCTGTACTGTGAGTTATGTGCCATGTATTATATTTTTACCTCTGCAATGTCTTTAAAATATATTGCAATACTTTACTTAATTTGATGGTACACAGTAACTGTGACAAAAATGAAAATAAAATCAAGCCTTCACTCAGCGAAATTATTGAACGGTAAGGTGCAAAATCAAACTTCTTTGGAGTGTAAATCGGATAGTAAGTTTGGTAGTGGTCAGAACGTCATTGTCTTAAAACAGTTGACACTTCTGGTACTTTCAGGTATATCTTGATAAAGTAGAGAGATCTTCAAAAACGAGAAAATGGCATTTCTGGATTTATGTATCCATGCATTTGAAGATGGTAGGGATTACCTAAAAACACTCTTATATCCATGGGCAGCTATGTAATTGGCCCACAGGTGGCTCCTTGGCCCAAGAGCCATCTATTTCTCATCTAATGGCAAACTTGTCCCACCACACTGCTGTGCTGCCTGAGTGGGAACTTTTGAGGAATATTAGAGGGGGGGAAAAAATCTTGTGTGTATGGGTATGAAACTCGATGTTGGCTGTTATTTCAGCAGGAGCCCACTCTGTCATTCTCAAGGCAATGCGCAATGATGTTTAAAACCTTGGTTATCAATGACAACAGAAAGACAACACACACCGAGCAAGAACATAGTGCCATCTCACAACCAAAGATGGAAAACAACAGCAAAATCAATAATAAACATCAGTTTTCAGCAGGTGATGTGGCATTTTGTCCTTTTGTTTTTGGACAAGTAAGAGATCAGGATTCCAAGCAAAATTTAAGCAAAAACCTCCATCCCTATTTAGCAGGTTGTCCACTAGTTTTATTTCAATTGCTTCTGTGCTAACACAGTCCCAGTAGCTGGAAACACATGCCAAAATTTCCATTTTGTTGGATTCCATCACGTGACCTGTGTACAAGCTGTGTTCAGCAACATCAGACTTGTTAAGTTGTTGCAAACGTGTGTGACGTTTATGTTCAATACATTGGTCCTTGATAGTCTTAATTGTTTGACCAAAATGACTTGCTACAGCTGCATGGGATATGCTAGACACCGGCCTTGTGCAAACCGATATCATCGTTAACGGAACCTAACAGTGCCTTAATTTTATAAGGTGGTTGAAACACACATTTCACATCATATTTATGTAAAAAAAGGTGTATTGCATTTAGATGTTCCAAAAACTATTAAAGTTGTTTCAATTGGTAACTATGCTGCAAATGCATCAGTTCTATTTGCAAATGGCGAGGGGAAATTTCAACTGATACTTCTCAAAAAGATGTGAGACATTTGCAGTATCCTGAACATGATTTGATAACTATTCCTGTATTTCTTCCAAAACTGATATCAATGTTACAAAATTTAGCATTTTCTTTACCAGTAGAAACCTTAGGGAAATAGGAACTGGAGTTGGGAAAAATATTGCACCATAAGTTGAAGAAACACTGCCCGCATCACTGCCGTGAGTACTTCCAAGAAGTTCTGAGCAAAGCCGAGACACTCGAATCTCCATTTGTTCCATCTGTGGCCCATGCCCCCTTTGGCCTTTCGTGGCATGCCCTGATTGTGTCTTTTTGATGAAACCTTCAGAACTGTGATAGTATCTTTCTTTTCTGCAATTGCTAGTGCCACTTTCAATCATTTCTTGAACCATGGTAAGTTTATAAGAATATATTTTCCAAAGGAAAAAGGCAGTATCAGCAATGTTCAACTGTTTTAATGGAGATGTTACAAATAATCTGTGATTTGCAGAGACATTGTTGATCATTTTTTCAGTTATCATCAGATTATCTGAATAATCATGGAATGCAGGGGAGGTACCAGTGTTCACTTTTGAGAGAGAGAGAGAGAGAGAGAGAGAGAGAGAGAGAGAGAGAGAGAGAGAGAGAGAGAGTGGGGGGGGGGGGGAGGGGGGAGACATACATGTAGCAATGAGAGCTGTTGATGGGAAGGAGTCTCTCATTGTGAAAACTTTTATGTCAGAGACAATTTACGGTGACGAGTTACCCATCATCGAAATTGTAAAATTTTTCAATATAACCTCAATGAATGTCAACATGCAACAGATTCAGTGTCATAACTGCACAATTTTTCTTCACAGATGTAATTTATGGGTATATCTGAGAAAAAATGAAAATTTTTGTCAAAGGCATAATGTATGAATACCACTAAAAATGGAAAAATTTTCTACAACAGATGAAATTTGGATGATTTGTGACTTTTCTAAATCTTGTAGGTGACCAAATAACTACAGTTTCCTGAGCTGTGAACCAAGACACCTTGCTGTTTGTTCCCTTGGTTGGAATGTATCGATCTTGGTAATGGATTGTATTGAGGAAGAAACTTTCAAGGCTTCCTGCGATCATGATCTAAAGAACATATTAAAACCTCAAATACTTTTATTTAAGTACCACAATATTTTTATTTATTTGTTTGTTATGAACTGACTTTTGGCTTTTTAGGCCATCATAACAGATAGTCCACACAATAACAGTGACAATACATGGTTATGCAAAGATGGTCTTACAAAGATATGCAAATTTTGTGAGTATTGATATCAGAAAATGGAAATGGAATCAAATATAAAAATGAGAAGTTTTGGGAGATGGAGAATAAATATTGCCTAGGTGAGTTATGATAAATTGATAATATAAATCCCAGAGAATCGTTTTAATAAATTTCATTACATTACTTTGGTTTACTAATTAAAGGAGTAGGAATTTATGAGAATTTATTGTATTGTTAGGCAGTGTATTGTATGGATAGAATGGAGAATTTATTGAATAGTCCAAATGGGGTGCGGGGAGAAGGGGCGGGGTGGAGAAAAAATAGCTGGGTGGATATAGGAGTCTGTGGTATGTGGATATGGAATATACTTTAATAGGGGTGAAAAATGAAATTGGTTTTTTCATTACGTATGAAATCAGGATTCACTGATACATGTTTATTAATAGTCAGAATGTCGGGCCCAGTGGTCTTGGGGTAAAGTGCTTGACTGGAAATCAAAGGGACGCAGGTCCGAAACCCGGTCAGACCTCCGATTTTTTTCAGTATGCACTTTAACCCATTCTTCCCTCTCAACGATATGAGCAGTCACCAGAATGACACGTGGTTCGGATTCCACATTTAGCTGTAGGTCCCCTCTCCCCGGTTGGATAATTGCGGTAGGCTAGGAACACGCAGGTCGCCAAAGTGGCGTCCAGTTGAAAGACTTGCACCAGGCCAATGAGCCACACAAAATTATTATTATTATAATAGCCAGAATTTCTGATAATGTTAATTTTCTGCCCTTATATCCCCTATAGGGTACATCACATTTAATGTCATATGAATGACATTCATTTGTAGCATGATCAGCAAGGTGGAGTCTTTCTTTTTCAATCTCCAGCTCCTTTCATGTTCATTCAGTCTAGTATTTATAGCCTTACCTGACTGACCTACATATAATTTGCCACACAGATTGCAAATAATTTTGTAAACACCACTCTGTTCTAAAGGTGGAAATTCGTTTTAACTGTTGAACAAAAAGTGTGGCACAGTATTTATAGTATAAAATGATTCAGCATATTTTCTCAACTGGCAACTACATGAGAAGTCTTACCTACATATAGCCTGGGGGTCCATTTTTAATTCTATGTGGATAAGAAAAGTGTTATCAGTAAGGCCTATATCTGCAACTGCATCCTCAGCACTTTATCCACATCCACAAGTTTGTTATCCACATCCACAGATAATAAAGTTATGGTTGGGTAATTGTAATAGATAGCAATATTTGTAACCATGGTATGTAATGATATAATTATTGTTAAAATATCATTTCTGTGACAACTTGACTACTGTTGACTTCTCGAATCAGGGTAACTGTTCTATACCTATTCCAAAACAGGCTATTCCAAACACAAAAACATTGGCACTCCGGCCACACACACAGTAGCGCTTTGGAGCACATGTAGTCGTAGCACTACGTCAGCTGTTTAATACAGGTATCTTCTTAAATTTCAGTAGTTAAAACTGATCGACATACAGGAGATTTTACTGTTTACATATAAAAATAAATAAATAAAAAATAGAAAAAAAATAAAACGGTTCTTTTGGAGTTTTACAAAATGGACACTTTATTTTCCCCATATTAACACACAAGACGTCATGTGACATACAGCAAAGCATGTCATTTAAAGTGTTAAAACTGCCATCTACCTCTATTTGGTTACTGTCAAGAAAAAGAGAGAATGTCGGCTGCAGCTATGGTCAGGCTATACAATCTAATATTGTGTACATTCCTAAATATGTTACTTCCACTAAACACCATATCTGATTATGAAAGTTGCTATAAAATGCTATTGTCAATCTTTATTACTTCCATCACAATTTATCTAATACATAAACATGAAAGTTTCTTTGTATGTTTGTTCGTATTTTATGCGCGATTGTACCGTTCATTCTGTTGGGATGAAACTTTGGCAACATATTGCTGGCACTTTTGCGATGGTTACTGACATAATTAAATGACTGTAAGACACATAGTTCAGGAGCTGTGACATAACAATGAAAAACGCGTCTGTGCTGTCTGGAGAAACCCAGATCCAGCTGCAACTTCGAATGGTAAGATGTCTTTGCTGACAAGATTGATATGTTTTCCGGTCGTGGTGGTCTTCAAATTTGGCGAAACTTCAGGAACTTTTGCATCTGTATTGGTATTTAAATAAGTAATTATGCTACTTTGTCTTGGTTTGCACAAATGTTTCAGCAAACTTGAAGCTCCACTTTTGTGTCCAGTGTAAGAATATACTTTTTTATATGCAAAACAGGCCACTATATCATTGATATTTTCCTTGCCATCAAATACGTATCAAACTTTTTCCAAATTGATGATTTCAATTTATTTTCCTTCGCTAATGTCAAATCACCTATTTTCACTTTACACTTTTCCATTGATGTGTTCATTTTAAGGAAGACCTGTCATTGTATTGACTACAATATACCTTGTCACTCAGTCACTACAGAGCTAACTGAAACCAGCGAAAACTTGGTATGGCACCTCTGGTGGGCAGTGGGCCAGGTTGCCACCCAGAAAGAACTTGACAGGCCTCAGATAAGACACGGTCACGTAAATGGATTAGGTGCAGGTCCCTTGGCTACAGCTATGTCCACTGTAACCAGAGGATGAGGACAACAAACTTCCGCTCTACCTGGGCACTGCAAGAATTCCAAGAATGTCCACAGGTTTGAAGTTTTCAGCTAACATTTCGATAGAAGTACTGGCAGATACCTTGCTCTTTATACGCATATAACATGCTGATATCTGCATTGCTCACAATTTTATCCACAAAGTAAGAAATACTGCGGATATCCACAGTTGTCCACATCCGTGCAGACCTCTAGCTATAACCATTGCTGAATGCTATTTCTTTAATTGTTTTTAGTTCTTTTTCGAAATCTGGTTTTGTTTGTGCTGTAGATAGTAGGCGGTGCACCATTGTGTGGATGACTGCTTGTTTGTGTGCTATGGGATGTTGGGAAAATCGTGGTATGACTGCATCTGTATTAGTTGCATCCCCGTATATCTTAAATTAATGTTTTTTGCTTAATAATATTAATGGTAAGGTCCATAAAGTTGGTGTCCCCTCCCACCTACACAGTAAAACTTGATTTGCCATGTTGTGAATTTAGATTATGGAAAAATGTATTTAGCTGTGTGGTGGTACCTGTTCACAAACACGTCTCCAAAAGTGTGTGTTCAAAGTGATCCATAAACATTTCTGCTAGTAAGGGGCTCAGAGGGGACACCATTGCCAACCCTTGAAAGTAATTTTGTTTCTAACATGTCTCACTTACCAGTTTTATATCTTCTATCTCAACTGGTTTTGTTCTAGTTCTATATAACCTTTGTATTAAAATTTCCATAGCCTCTCAGTTGGAATATTGGAAAATAGGCTACTCACATCAAATAAGACTATCTTCACACTAGGTGGAATCGGTGCATCTTTTAGTTTATTCACTAAGGCAATGAGTTAGCTATTCCATATTTTTGTTGAAATTTTGTTTTTGATTTAATCAATGAATTTAACTCTATGGCTAATTTATGGCAAGGTGCTGAGACTGAAGATATTACAGGTCTTACTGGAATACCTTGTTTATGGAGTTTAGGTAATCCCATACAATCTTGGTGCAACTGGAATCATGTTAGTCAGGTATTTGGACTCAGTATCGATAAAT
The DNA here is from genome assembly GCA_026315105.1 of Locusta migratoria. NCBI lineage: Eukaryota > Metazoa > Arthropoda > Insecta > Orthoptera > Acrididae > Locusta > Locusta migratoria. The sequence goes on along the minus strand of CM048745.1, from coordinate 805,005,094 downwards.
ATGGATTGGCAGTTTTTAATTAGGTTCTTCATTTTCATAGTGTATTTCATTGTGGGATCACTAGTTAACTGCGAGAATTCTGCAGGGTTCAGGAACATACACACTTCATCAGTATAAACAGACTTATTAAGTAAAACTAAACTATATGTGAATTTAGACTTTCTCAGCACATTTTGATGATGAAGTCTTCTCGGGTTATCTACCGAGTCAGGGCGTCATTCCGTGGCAACGTTTCAGCAAGTTTCCTACTTTCCATCCTCAGGTGGAAACTAAACTACTGTATTGCCCTTGTCTTGGTGGCAATCACCTCATGAGAAGCCAATTTTTTCCTCAATGTGGACAACTCATGCCTCTTTACCACTATCACTGAACCTATTTAGATTTACTGTTTTTAGTTCATTTGCTATGAGATGTTTTGTTGACACATCGTCTGACTGAGAAAATATTAAATCAACTCTCAGTATGTCTAGCTGTTTTTCGAAAATATTTGACCTTGGAGCATATACAATTTCCTTATTTAACACTTGGAGTTGGTCAGAAGACCAAGCTGTTGCTTGTTTGGTGTTCAATGTCGGAAATTTCTGAAGCCTATATGTTGGAGGCTGAATTAAGAGAAAGGCAGCGATTCTTCTCTTAAGAAATAGAAAAAAACTGGCTTACTTAACTGTAGATATGGAAGGATTTGTAGAAATTGTATGGGGCAGGCAGGAATGATTTCAGCTGTTTACTACTATGAGTGATAATTATATCAATTTGGAATTACCATGACAATCAGTTTTCTCTAGTAATGAATTAAGATGTAACTACAGGAAAACAATTTGTATTCCACTTGCAAGCAGAGTAGTGATGTATGTAAAGGCACAAAAGTGATGGAGTGAGGTCAGCCAAGAGATCAGCCAGCTGCCACCGACCAACTACAAGCAGTTATTTGTTCAGCAGCTGCTGTGAACAGATGACATCATCTGATTATTTTTGTGTGGTGAATGCAATAATAGCTACATAATATTGGATTCATGGACATTTCTTGTAGAACAATTAGCTTCTGCCTACTTCGAAAGAGTGACAGTGTCTTTCAGGTTACATCACAAGAACACTAATCAACATGGCCTAGTTCATCTCTGATTACTCTCTAGAATACATTACTTGTCTACAGAAGTATAATGAAGATGGTTTACAACTCGCCACAAAGACATACAACGAGATGTTACAGGCACATAAGACATTCATTCACACAGAACTTGAGCTTTCGGCCATTAGTCTTCATCCAAAATGACATAACTCACATGGGCACACTTCACTGAAATACAATTGTCATCTCTGGCCACCACACTCTGAATCCGATTTGGTGTGTGGTGGCCGGAGATGACTATTAACGTGTCTGTGGAGTGTGCGTGTGTGATTGTGTGAGTGATGTCTTTTCTGACGAAGGCTAATGGCCAAAAACTTGAGTTCTGTATTCATGAGTGACATTTTTGTGTGTCTATCACAGCTTGAAGTACGTCTTTGCAGTGAGCTGTAAACTACCCTCATTATATTCCTGAATTCCAACATGGACTTTGTTAGTTTCTACCTGTTTACAAACGTACCCATACCACCCCTGATAAAACCTTAGGTGATATAAACATGCCACAATCTGTAATAAAACATCAATAAGCTACCACTGAACGTCTGGCAGTGTGAGAGTCTGTACACTAAACTTGATTGGTTTATACAGTCCTTTCTTCCATTAGTTTCCCAACTAGAGTATGTGTTAAAATTTGATAAGTGGTTTGATGGTTTTTGCCATCTTATCCTTCACTAATTACTTTTCTCGTGTTCCTCTGGCCAGTTCTTATCACCCTTCAGGGGCTCAGCATTAATTTCTTAAGTACGGGCTTGGCAAACCTGGGGTCCTGAGCTGTGGACTGTGTTGTGCCAACAGTCTGCTACACTGTAAGCTCTGTGCATGCTTCAACAACCATTGTATGGTGCAATGGTGGAACGTTATACGCTTCAGAGCCTGGGCTCTGTCTGGGTGGACCTTTATATCCCTAGATACTTATGGGACTGGCCATGCAAAGATCTCACAGTAATGCTGGTGGATGTAGTATAATGCCATATCTAAGAGAGGAAGAATTGACTTCAACATGGCAACATATAACCCTCGCGCTTTCCCTTCCATGGCTACACCATGGGAGGAACGTCAGGCTAAAAATAAAGATGATCCATACTTTGCTACATTCTTTGTGTGTAGCGTAATGATGGCAAGTCATTTAGATCTATGAAGCCTCTTTTCTTCATTAAAAATCTTAAGGACATGTATGGAGAAATTGTAAGTGTGTCAAAAATGCGAAGCGGTGCAGTGCTCATAGAAGGGGCATCCCCAGCCCAATCACAGGCATTACTTGCCTGCAACAAGCTGAGTGATGTCCCTGTGGGCATCACACCACATAAGTATACCCGGGCCGCTGAAACATTGCACTTGATGTATATAATAATTTGTTCTTGATCAGCAATTAATTAACGGCATATTAATGAAGAGCAGAGCACAACAATGCACACGCTTTCAATAACGGAACAAAGCAATATAGAAAATAAGCATTGGATCTTGACAGATACGAAATAAAAAGTAATAAAGATAGTAACTGCTCTCTCTACATTTTATAATCAGAATGCTTGTCACTCATCAATTTATGGCAATAATGGTACAATTACAACCAGCTCCCCATCTTCACTGTTCTTGTCACTGTCAAACTCGTCATCACCAAGACAAATCATTAACTGTTCATGATCCCTTCCATTGTTTGCGCTGCCCGAATCAGTTTTTCAACGTGCTCGACCTTTTTTTATTTTCCAAGACGCAGTATCGACGTTGGCAACAGCTTCATGCAACAGCTTTTCTACCTTGTTATTGTGAAAGCCTTATTGTTCCGTAAGTAATTCTTGACGTCACACCATACCAATTTTATAGGGTTAAAATGGCAGTGAAAATGGGGCAGATTTACTTTATTGTGATGCTGCTCCTTTGCAATTTCGTCCACTGCATATGTGGGTGTAATAGGCTTATTTTGTGTCACGAGCAAATATAAAAGAAGCTTTGACATTGACATATCTGCAGCAATATTTCTTTCTTGTAACCACTGCACCATAACTTCTTTCCGATCGTTTGAAGCGAGAATGAACTTCCTGCTCAGAGCATAAGCTTCGAAGTTTTTATTCATACGAAATTGAGAACTTACTCAGAAAACTCCACTAGACAAACGTCTTTTCAGTGACATTGTCCAATTACTTGAACTCTGAGAGTCAAGTTAAACCACTCACGGTAAAACACATTGCAGCGAAGAAAGCACACACAACATAAACACGCAATAAACACGATACACAACTTTGTTTACGGTAGCACTGAACAAAGCCGGCAACGTGGGAACGTTGACGTCACGGCACGTGACCACCCGAAGTGTTTACCGCGCTGTGATTGGATCGTTTCTAGCGACTAGCGCCTCGCGCTTCTTGCTCTTCACTTGTTATTTGTAAACGTCAAGTGCAAAGGCAAAGTTTCAGCGGCCCGGGTATAGCTAAATATGGTCCTGGGCATAATATTCCAGAAAGATCTGTTGTTACAGTCTAAGAGTTGCACGACAACTTACAGCGGAGAGAAGTCCACTTCGTCTGGTTTGTCCATAGGGGACCAAAAGATTGAAAGGTTACCACTGGTGCTTTCATCCTGGACTTCGAAGGCGATACCCTGCTTGAGAAGTTCAAGGTTATGATTTACTGGTGCGACATAAACCCTTATATTCCTACCTCTATGAGGTGCTTTAAATGCTGGAAATTCAGCCACATGTCCTTTCGATGTAATTCCAACGCTACATGTAGGGACTGTGGACGTCCAACACACTCACACTGCATGTACACTGCTTCTCATCTGCGTGAACTTTGCTCTGTTCTTCGTCAGGAATTGAAAATTGTGAAATTTAAGAACTTGGACCGGTTGTCTTACTCTGAGGCCAGAAAGAAATATCAGCGACTACACCCTGTCACAATGATCGCCTCTTTTGCAGCAGTGACGTCGGTGCCATCCTCCCTGTCCCCACGGTGGTTGGGAGCTCCATTCCTCCTCCTGCTCATAAGGCTGTTGCCTTGGGAGCATTCCCCACCCCTCCATCAGAGAAGCAACAATCTTCTCCGGCTGTCCTCATTCGGAAAGGGTCCCTAGGGACACTCCCTTCCCAGGGTTCCGCCAGTGTCGGTAACGGCACTAGCCAGCAGCAGGCGAAGTCACAGGCTGATGACTGCAAGGCGTCACGCTCTTCCTCAGTCCTTGAGACTGAGGCTGAGTCTGCAAAGCTCCTACCTCTGGTGAATCCGCCAAGGGATACGAGGGTTAGGAAGAAAAAGAACAAGACTAAGGAAACCCCGGTGGCCACCGTGCCACCACCCCCCTCCACCTCCACCTCTGAGGACGAGGTCGAGATTCTTGTGCCCCCCAAGGACCTCGCTCTCGGGGATGCTGCAGAAACAATGGACGTCAAAGAAGACACAGCCCAACTGATGGATGCAAATGATGCTGAGGTATAATGAGTCACATCTTCTCATTCATGTCTTTCCAGCTGTCAGAAAACAGTATCTTCCAATGGAATTGTGGCAGTTTTCTCACCCACCTGGCTGAGCAACAACAACTTGAAAGCGTAAAACCTACTCTCTGCATTTGCCTCCAGGAAACCTGGTTTCTGGCAATGCGGACACCCACCCTTCGGGGCTATAGGGGTTACTTTTGCAATCATAGAATATATAAGAGGGTGTCAGGTAGAGTGTGTGTATATGTCCTTACCTCTGTCTCGACTTTAATGCCCATAATAATTTGTGGGGTGGTTTCACGACTTCTGGCCATGGCAGAATAGTTGAGGACTTACTATCTCAACTAGACCTCAGCCGCTTAAATACTGGTCCCTCCGCACATTTTAGTGTGCCGCAAGGCATGTTCTCGGCCATTGATTTGTCAATCTGCGGCCACAGCCTTCCGCCATCCATCCACTGGAGAGCTCACGATGACTTGTGTGGCAGTGATTATTTTTTAACTGTCTTGTCACTTCCATAGTGTCAACTGGGAAGACTACACCACTGCTGCCATTGTTGCACCTCTCCCACTCGACAACATCAATGTGGTGCTCGAGGGTATTACTTGTGTCATTGTTTCTGCTGCCGAAGCTGCAATTTCTCGATTGTCAGGGTGCACCCAGAGAAAGATGGTCCGTGGTTGTTGCCGGAAGTTGCTGAGGCTAAATAACTCAGGCGGACTTTACAGTGCTACAAGGGGCACCTCTCTCTGGAGCACCTCATCACTTTTAAATGGCTCCGTGCACGTGTTCGCCAATGAATTAGAAGACTGAAACAGGAGTGTTGGGAGAAGTACTCTGTTGGGTCAGGCCCTTACACCTTCCATGTCTGGAGCAAGATGAGGCGTTTAAAAGGGATACCCGACACCAGCAGGAATCCCTGGGATCTCCATGAATGAAGTTATATGTATGGACCCAGCCACGCTTGCAGCGATGTTTCCTGACCATTATGCTTGTGCCTCTGTGAACTACCCACCGGCCTTCCATACATTAAAGGAGTGGGTAGAAGACCATCCCATCTTCTTTACCGTCCACCATACTGAGACTTATAACGCTCCATTCAGTGAGTTGGAGCTACTCATTGCTCTTGCACGATGTCTCGACGTGGCTCCTGGGCCTGATAGCATCCCTGCCCAAATGCTGAAACATGTCTCAGCAGAAAGCCAGGGTAATCTCCTTGCTCTCTTCAACCGGATCTGGTGCGGTGGGTTTTTCCATAACAGTGGCAGAAGAGTATAATAATACTGGTGATCAAACTTGGCGAAAACACAGTTCATGTGGATAGCTACTGGCCCATCAATCTGACCATCGTCATGTTTAAACTGCTGGAGCGTATGGTCAGTCGGCGATTGTGTTGGATTCTTGAGACTCCAGGGCTTACATGCTCCATGCCAGGGCAGTTTCTGCCTGGGTTGGATTACAACTGATAATCTGGAGTACCTCGAGCTTGCCATCCACACAGCCTTTTCCAGGTGCCAACATCTTGCAACTGTGTGCTTCGATATGCACAAGGCTTATGATACAACCTGGCGCCACATACTCCCTGCTTTGCTCTCAATTTTTATAAAAAGCTTTTTAGCTGTCTGTACCTTTCACGTTGGTGCCTCCCATAGCACTTCTCATGTGTAAGAAAATGGGGTTCCTCGGGGCTCTGTTTCGAGTGTCCCCTTACTTTTAGTGGCCATTAACGACTTAGCGACAACAATTGGGTCATCAGTATCCCCTTCCTTCTATGCTGACAACTTCTGTATCTCTTTCAGCTCCTCCAGCACCCAAGTTGCCGAACGCAGATTACAGGGAGCCATTCGAAAGGCGCATTCCTGAGCTCTTGCCCAGGGCTTCCAGTTTTCCCCTGCAAAGAGAAGTGTTATGCACTTCTGTTGGCATCGGACGGTTCAACCTCTGGCCGAACTTTAACTCAACAACCACCTATTAGAGGTCGTGGATACTCATTGGATTTTAGGACTTGTCTTTGACTCCCAGCTGATGTGGCTCCCCCGCAGCCTTCAGCTGAAACAGGAGTGCTTGCGCCATCTTGGTGTTCTACGCCACCTGGGCCATACTGTCTGAGGTGCTCCACCCTGTTCCGGCTCTTTAAAGCTCAGGTGCAGTCCCGTCTTGACTTTGGATGTGTCACCTATGGTTCTACATCACCCTCGGCATTGTGCTTGCTGGACCCCATTCATATTCAGTGCATGTGCATAGCTCACCAGGCCACCCAAACCATTGTGTCCTTTTCTCTCACATGGTCGTCGGTGATCAACGACAACAACCCAGGTCACATCATATGGTCCCTTCTGCTGGAACTTGAGTCTTACCATCTACCAACTCTGTATCGGGACCACGCACGCACACCTCCGTGGTACTTGCCAGGACACATATTTGTCTGGATGTGGTCCGTGGACCCAAAGACTCAGTTTCCCCTGAAGCTCTCTGTCGTCAGTTCTTCGCAGTCGTAGCTACATTACCTGGACATGAACTGGTTTACGTGAATGGTTCAAAGGTTAAGAGCCGTGTTGGTTTTGCGTATGTTCATGACAACCAGGTTGAACAGTGCTCTCTGCCAGATGGCTGCAGTGTCTATACCGCAGAGTTGGTGGCAATTTCCAGAGGTCTCGAGCACGCCTGGTAGAGCTGAGGCGAATCCTTCCTTATCTGCTCTGCAACGATTCACTGAGTAGCCTTCGAGCTCTCGACCAGTGCTATCCGCGTTCTCCTCTGCCCTTGACAGGTCCAGTCAATCAGTGGTGTTCCTTTGGTCTCTGGGTTATGTCGGTATCCTGGCCAGCGAATGTGTTAATAGGCTTGCCAAACAGGGTATCAATCCATCAGTTTTAGAGGTCGGCTTCCCGGAGTTTGATCTCTGGATAATGCTGCGACGTTGAGCTAGTGTGCTTTGGACTACTTAGTGGCGTAGCCTGCCCATGCCCAACAAACTCAGGGCTATAAAGGAGAGAATGGCTGTGTGGCGTTCCTCCATGTGGGCCTTTCGCCGGAACTCTGCAGTCCTGTGCCAGCCCCACATTGGCCATACTTGGCTGACACATAGCCATTTCCTTCGTGGCGAGGATCCGTCAGAGTGTAGCCATGACCCTCTCTTGACGGTAGCCCACATCTTGCTGGACTGCCCTACTTAAGCTGTCCTGCAGTAGAGTTTTAATTTTCCTGCAGTTTTATCAGATGTTTTAAGTGCCGATGCCAAAACGGCTGATTCAGTTTTAAGTTTTATTTCTGATGGCTTTTCCGTTCCATTTCCTATTGTTGTTCGGTGTTTCTGTGTGATTGTCTCATTTTGTGTTGTCTCTTGTTGAATTGGTTGTTCTTTTATTGACTTGGGGGGGGGGGGGGTTATATTCCTCCCATTTGCTGTTTTAAACTCTGGATTCTTGTCCCCGTTTATGCCTATTCTTGTGATGCCAAGTGATGGAATGGGGAACTTGATGACCTTGCAGTTTTGTCCCCTTAAAACATCCAAAAACAACAAATTTTTATCACATTTGTACATAATCTTCTCCATGATTCTGTTCTCCATTACTAGTGCATCAAAAGTTAGTTTTTTGTGATTTATTCTGCAATGTTAGTCTTAACCCAGTTTCTTCCAGTCAGTTTGTTTTAACTCTCTTTGAATTAATACTGGAAGGAGGAATTTTGGTGAGTTCAGTCTATAAATATGTCTCTGCATTTTCAAGCATCTCTAATGAGGCCTAGAGGTCATATGAATGTTCTTCCCTTCATTTTAGTTCCATTATCTTATGAGGAGGCATACTTTTTTGAAAATTTTCCACTGTTCATTTAAAGTTTGTCCTACATCAGAATTAACCTTAATAGCTATTATCTTTAATGTAAAAAGTGCTACCGGTAAAAAAGATCGTCTTGTAATGTCACAATTTCACATTGCTTGTTGTTACTTTCTGTTGTAATTTCCATGTGATTCTTTGTGCCTCTTGAAGTTTGACGGAACTTTCAAATTTTGCACCTCTTCTTAACTCTAATGGCATTTTTATATCTCAAAGGTGTTTCAGTAACTTGTGTTTTGATATTGATTTCAACATAGCTTTCTCGTATAATAACTGACTGTGTAATTATTCTGTAGGGCATTTAGTTTTGCTTCTTTCATATAGTAATAATTGCTATACATGACTGGCTTCTATTTTTATTTACATTTCCACGAGCTATTGAACTTCCAGTTTATAGTGTGAGCATCTGATATGCAATGCACGACAATTATCAACTGGAGTAGCAGCAGGATCATCTATTGACACTCTAAAATTTAAACAGTTAAAAAAGTGATTGTTCGGAGAGCATCTGTTTGCTCAACTTCTGAACCCTCTTCATATGATGAAAGATTAATTTGTCATAAAATAGGCCTCCATAATCTGTGTGACTGTAAATAATCTTATATTTATGATATCTGTTTAATTTTTTTAGGGTGTGGAAAGACAACACAAGTGGCACAGTTTATTTTGGACGCAGAAATTGCAGCAGGGCGAGGATCTGTGTGTCGCATAGTTAACACACAACCGCGCCGCATTAGTGCCATTTCTGTAGCTCAGAGAGTTGCTGACGAACGTGATGAACCGTGTGGCGGGCAAGACAGCAGTTGTGGATACCAAATACGGCTTGAGAAGTTAGTATACTACTGGTACTCTTACTCTAGGGAGCAACACGTACATATTGGAAAACTGGCCGCACTCAAAAGTATTAGTGTACTCAAAGAGAAAGTTGTGACAGAAAGAGAAATTGTGTCAAATATTTGTGTAACATTGAGAAAAAGTAATAATTTTGCTTAATATTATAAGAAACAGAAGACCAATACTGAAATAACACAAAATAAGGGCCAACACAGGGAGAATAAGATAATGCTTCCCACACGAAACTGTAATGTTAAGGCAGATAAGTGTGTCAGATACAAGGTTTAATTCTTTGTACTGCTTTGTTGCTAATTCTGGTTTGATCTAGGCTAACTGTGAAAAGATAGTCTGCATTAGGTAAAATACGAAGTTTGTCCTGTAAGTAGGTTTCGCTATTTTATTTCTCTGCAAAATAAACTGTGCCTACGATGTGTGAGGGCTTGAAAGTTCAATTTGTATGTGTTGGTAATGCCTACACTAGCTGCAGTTTCTTGCCAGTATGCTACTAGTTAATGTTGAGTTATCACAAGAAAGTGTGTTCACTTTTGAGCTGCACTCAGTCCCCAAACTTATCAGCTATTTGTATCTGTCAGGAGCTGACCTCTGTCTATTGAGAAGGCTGCTTGAACTGAAATTTCAAGAATCAAAATTATGCTGTAGCAATGATTTAGTCCAACAGAAATATGCTATGAAATTTTAATTTATCCTTGGGCTCAGTTTGTTAATGATCATGACCAGCTCTACATTCTAAGTAAGTCCCATTTGGTAACCAATAGTTAGATACTGTGTGTTCAGCAAAATATACTTCAGTGTTGACCATGACAGTAATGGTAGAAAAGTCCTCAGTTCATTTCACTAATTCTGAAGTGTGGCAAATTATCAAATTATTAGTCCAAGAACACATACTAACAGTTCATGTATTATGTTTTCACAGTTTTTACCATTCACACCAATAACCTCTAACTACATTTTTGGTGGGCTGGTTTACATACCGTATATTTCCGCAGATAAGACGATGTTCAGATAAGACGATGTTCAGATAAGACGATGTTCAGATAAGACGATGTTCAGATAAGACGATGTTCAGATAAGACGATGTTCAGATAAGACGATGTTCAGATAAGACGATGTTCAGATAAGACGATGTTCAGATAAGACGATGTTCAGATAAGACGATGTTCAGATAAGACGATGTTCAGATAAGACGATGTTCAGATAAGACGACGTTCAGATAAGACGACGTTCAGATAAGACGACGTTCAGATAAGACGACGTTCAGATAAGACGACGTACAAATTTTCATCAAAATTTTATAGTTTAAGCGTATATCTGGCCCATAAGACGACCCCCAAGTTACTGTATTTACCCGAATGCATGCCCCCCTCTATTTCCAGTTTTCGGGTTCTAAAAATACGCCTGCAAATTAGACTCGGAGGCAAAGCTTCAGGAAGTTCCGAAAAATGCCGTTAGAAGCCGCCATAAGTATTTGTCGTGATCGGTACACTTAGATTTCACCCTTTGTTGCGGTCCGCTTTTGAACTTTCATTACTGCAGTGCTCCATTGTATCCGATCGTGAAGACGCATTTTTTCTTCCCCCCCCCCCCCCCCCCCCCCCCCAACTGCAGCTTCTTTCGCCAGGACATTTAATCGTGCTAATGCACATATTATGTGGGTGAAAACACACGAAATTGCCCGAGAACAGAAGATAAAGGATTTTGAAGGAAGCCACAATTGTTACGTATAGTTCCGAAATATTTTAACCCCTTCACTTCTTTGTACGCAAGTATGCTCTAATCGTTTCAGTGCGACTCTGGATATATTATTTTTGACAAGCGACATTGTAAAATCAAGCTGCATTGTAAATAATTGATTCTATTCCTGCTTTATGCCATATAGGTTATTGTATGTATTCTTGTCCACTCAGTAAATTAATAAAGCTCGAAAAGCGAATATTTAAAAAGAAATAAATAAATTGCTCAAGACTTTGTTTTTGTAAATCTTTTCTCCATGATGTAAATTTCATCAGGGTAATATCGCAAATGTGCTGCATAACAGGGCTATAGCGAGGCTTCGACCTCCAAACGATATATATCGAATCGATACGTTTCGAAACAATATGTATGGAATAAGCGAATGTTTCTGAACCAGAGATGCGCACGCTATGCGCCCTCACATACTAAAAAGAAAAATTTCTTGTTTGCCCTATACCTTACCTAACCTAACATTCACTTTAAAAAAAGTTATATGTAGTGTATCCTTCAGAAGGTTAGTTATAGGTTAAACAAAAAGTTTTTTTTGTTTAGTTCGTGAGGGCACATAACATTTGAATCTATGATTCAGAAACACTAAATCGATTTACTGTTGTACGTTAAATATATCATTTCAGGCCAAGTTACTTCCAGTGTAAGCTTTCTTCTAAATTATCCAGAAAGCTGTATTCTTAGATTTCTGCCTAACCACATCCTTTAAAATCATGACATATTCATAAAAAAACATAACATTCGCCTGTTCAATATGTATAGTTTCGGTACTTAACAACTTCGATATATATCGTTTGGAGGATGAAGCCACGCTATGCAGCACATCTGTGAAATTACCAATTTCAGACTAAATTCCAATCGAAGTATTTTTGTACCGTCATATAAGACGACCTCGGATTTTAGGGCTCTTTTTTTATGATTTAGCCATTGCCTTATCTACGGAAATATACGGTAGATCTTGCCACAAACATGCCCCAATGTATTGACTCTAACCATGAGTTCTCCAATGTGTTTATAGTTCCTTTACAGTGTCCAAGAAATTTATATATTGATATAACATTGTAAGAAAAAATTTAAAATATAAAAATAATTACTTTGATGAAACCAGTTAACAGAATAGACTTCGTAGGCCGAATGATCCAGAATAATAATTACCGTTCAGGAAATGTGCTAAAGTGACAATATTTCACAAAGTTCTGTTCCTAATGATACTTTACATTAGAAAGATAATTATTCATTCATTTACAAACCAATTTTTATGCTAATTCTGATAATAGATTCTTGGGAATAAGAGTAGGTATTTCTTCTGAAGGTTATTCTTCTGAATAGAGAAATGAAATGCTACATCCTAGAAGGTCTAACTCTTAAATGAAAAGTTCCTACAAATGGAAAAGTCTTCCTCCCACATGTAAAAACAATCACAAATCGCATCAGAAACAGTATGGATATATTTAAACAAAAAAGCAAGGTGCATGAATATTTAAAACCTGCCGAAGACAAACCCCCACTGCTTGCCAGAGCAGTCTCTTGCTCTTGCAAACAAGTATACATAACAACTACAAAAAAGGAGCACAAATTGTCACATAGGCAAGTTGGATAAATCGGTGATAGCAGACCACACACTAAGACTTGGAAACCATCAAATTAGATTCACTAATATCATAGCTCTGACACCACCATATAAGTACTACACTGAGGTGGGCAGACAAGCCATCGAAATTCAGAAGCACAAAAACAATTTCAATAGAAATGAAGGAGGATTTGAATTATACAAATGGTGGGCCGGATGCATCTTCAGCAGTAGTCTGTGAAACATTAGGCTGAGCATTACGCACAGGATCACGGCCTTAGTCTTAAGAATCTAAAATCATCAATATTTCAACAACTGTCAGTGAAAGCCGACATTCAATAATTCTTACACTCTCATATATAAGCTCTTGTTGAAAAAGCCAGTGCTGTTGGAAACACAATTGCCTTAAATGGGGTGTACTTGGGCCTCCACCCATCCAGATGTACTTTTTCCATGATTTAACTAAATCTCTACGGCAAATGCTGGGGTGGTCCCCTTTGAAGGACATGTCCAATTTCCTTCCTCAGCCTTATCAAAATAATCAGAGCTTGTGCTCCGTCTCTAATGACCACAATGTTGATGGGATATTAAACCTGATGTTCCCATTAATTCAGAATGTACTGTAGCATTGCACAAAGGACAATGCTGTTACATTCTAGGCAGAGGTTACATGAGAGCTGAAGATATTCTTTTTCTGTTAGTGGACTGATGGAAACATCATATTTTCACAAATTCGCACAACATACCACCACTCCCATATTATTAGATTAATTCCACAATTGTGTTTCACATTGCTTCTGTTGTGACTCATCTTATTCTAACAGATCTTCTTATTTAAAACTCCCTATGTCATTATGGTTCTGGAATTCCCATTTATAACTAGATTTAAACAGTAACATGCCATGAATTTCGTACATTAAACCTCCATTTTCGTTTATCCAACTGGATATTTATTGTTCTACTATATGACACTTATTTTACAATCTAATTCTTTTTGCATTTCTTTTTTCTTGTTTTCATGTATCATCTTTTTTCAGATTATACTCTTCTTCTGTCTTGCTTTTACAAATTTCTTCGTGCCATCTAAAATTTAGTAACACCATTCTCACTTCAGAATTATACGATGTTAGTTATAACTGTCTATCCATAGATTCCTTAGACTATTTCTCACTCATGTTTATATTCTTATACTTTTCTTTCTTGTTGCAACCCAGTAGCCTCTGCTACAGAATGGTAACAAGAACAACTTCAATTTTATTCTTGTCCTGTCTTCTACTTAAGAATAGGTCTGGCTACAGCGGTCAGTGACAGTGGCTGTGTGTGTGTGTGGGGGGGGGGGGGGGGGGGGGAGAAGGGCATAATGGTTGAAAGCTTCATAGTAGGTTGATCTGTTATGTGTGCCTTTCTGCGACTCATCAGGTCATCGCTGTGGTGAGTAGGAACTTAATCTTTTCAAAAATATTGTTGAATCCTTCCTGAAATTTCAATTGTTTGATGTTTACTTTGTCTGCTATTCTGCCTGCAGACCTTTCTTTTCAGCTGATACCAAACATTGTACAATTGATAGTAGTAAAATCTCTTCTCTTTGAGGTTTATCATGATAATAGTTCTTGGAGTATTCTTTTACATTTCATTATTTTTACTGTAGTTTAGTCCATTTAGTAACTTCACTGCATAACTTATCCATTATTGCATGCTCCATCTTATACCTTGCACATCCAAGTTCTGTAGTGTATTTTATTCTCTCTAATGATTTGATATTGCATATTTGAATTCTTTAAATGAATGCAGTAGTTTGTAGATTACCCTTAGATTCAGACTGCATATTTCAGACAGTTTGATGCAATATGTCCTTTACAATGGTAGGACTAATTCCATCATTATGTTGGCTGCAATATCAGTTTTTTCTTAACCTTTTTCAAGATTCTTCTAATCGTTTTTCTATCTTATAAGGAGAATGGGCACCTGTATAATTTGTTTCTTGTTCTTGATGCCAACCTATGCATAATAGCTGTGTGCAGTTCAATATTGAGGCTTTCAGAAGATACCCAGGCAGTTCAGACTTTCTTTCTTTTCTAATTCCTAGATGCTATCTATCCAAACAATGAAATGACTCATTGTTCCTCAATGACATAGTATAGCTTGCACGCTGTTCGGTTCAGTGGCAGTTGTTATGTGAAAGCATTTATTTAGTATTTTTGTTTTAATTACTTTTAAATTTAACATAGATGCTATAATCGTAAATGTAAGGCAGTTAAATCTACCTCAATACAGAACATCACTATATGTTTACACTTCCTGAAACTTTGCATCAGGATCACATCTTGGCACATCTTTTAAGGACCTTCCATTCTGTACACCTGGAAAGATGTTGTTGCCTTATGGGTCCAATACGTGTGAATATGACAGACAATGAGCGTAGTTCACAGCTTGCTCACCCACAGGGTAGTGTCATCGCTTCAACTTCATGAGACAAAATAGCATTATCTGCTTCTCAAATAGCTACATCTAATAGTTGGCTCTTATGCACAGAGGATTTATCAAAATATGTTTCATTTTATTTATTTTTTATTCATTCACTTTTATTTATTCATTTTTTCACATATGTCCCACTTTTGATGGGTATTTTAGGCAGCAATTTGGTAGCACTACTTGGTTTGCTTTGAGTGAAATGAGCAAAATTATCTTCTTCATTGTGACAAATAGTTAGTTGTTTGAGATTGAGAATGGAAAGCAGGCTTTGCAAAATGTGCATGATGCTGCTCACCTGTGTGATTTCTCTCTTCAGTCTTTATGAAAGAATGAATGAATAAACTTTTACAGACATACTGAAATCTGCAGTCTATGGAAAGAAGGGAATTTCATAAAAAGAAATTGTATTTTTTTCTTCAAAAAGAGACCTAGTGAGCAATAATTCTTTGGTAATAATAATACCAGCACTAAATACCAGCACTAAAAGCCCACCCCCATGAACCACAGACATTGCCGAGGTGGGGTGGCTTGCGTGCCTCAACGATGCAGATAGCCGTACCGTAGGTGCAACCACAACGGAGGGGTATCTGTGGAGAGGCCAGACAAACGGGTGGTTCCTGAAGAGGGGCAGCAGCCTTTTCAGTAGTTACAGGGGCAACAGTCTGGATGATTGACTGAGCTGACCTTGTAACATCAGCTAATGTGGCTTTGCCACACGGTTACTGCGAACGGCTGAAAGCAAGGGGAAACTACAGCCGTTACTTTTCCCGAGGACATGCAGTTCTACTGTATAAAAATATGATGATGGCATCCTCTCGGGTAAAATATTCCAGAGGTAAAATAGTCCCCCATTCAGATCTCCGGGCGGGGACTACTCAGGAGGATGTTATCATCAGGAAAGGCAATACTGGCATTCTACGGATCGGAGCGTGGAATGTTAGATCCCTTAATCGGGTAGGAAAATTATAAAATTTAAAAAGGGAAATGGATAGGTTGAAGTTAGATATAGTGGGGATTAGTGAAGTTCGGTGGCAGGATGAACAAGAGTTCTGGTCAGGTGAGTACAGGATTATAAATACAAAATCAGTTGGGGGTATCACAGGAGTAGGACTAATAATGAATAAGAAAGTAGGAATGCGGGTAAACTACTATGACCAGCACAGCGATCGCATTATCATTGTCAAGATAGATACGAAGCCAACACCGACAACAGTAGTACAGGTTTATATGCCAACTAGCTCTGCTGATGATGAGGAGATCGAAGAAATATATGAGGAGCTAAAGTAAATTATTCAGGCAGTTAAGGGAGAGGAAAACTTAATTGTGATGGGAGACTGGAATTCGGTAGTAGGACAAGGAAGAGAAGGAAAAATAGTAGGTGAATATGGACTGGGCAGAAGGAATGAAAGAGGAAGTCGCCTGGTAGAATTTTGCACGGAACATAATTTAATCATAACAAACACGTGGTTTAAGAATCACAAAAGAAGGTTGTATACTTGGAAGAGACCAGGAGACACCGGTAGGTATCAGATAGATTTTATAATGGTAAAAGACAGATTCCGGAACCAGGTTATAAACTGCAAGACATACCCAGGGGCAGATATAGACTCTGACCATAACTTGTTAGTCATGAACTGTAGGCTGAAACTGAAAAAACTGCAGAAAGGTAGGAAAATAAGGAGATGGGACCGAGATAAATTGAAGGAACATGAAGTTCTGGTGAATTTCAGAGGGAGATTTAGGCAACAATTGACAGAAACAGGGGGAAATAAAACAGTAGAAGAGGAATGGGTAGCATTGAGAGATGAAATAGTGAAGGCAGCAGAGGACAAAATAGGTAGAAAGGCAAGACCTACAAAAAATCCTTGGATATCACAGGAAATACTGAATTTAATTGATGAAAGGAGAAAATATAAAAATTCAGTAAATGAAACAGGCAAAATGGAGTACAGACGACTAAAAAATGAGATTGATAGGAAGTGCAAATTGGCTAAGCAGGAGTGGCTAGAATCCAAATGCAAATCTGTAGAAGAATGTATAAGAAGGGGAAAAGTAGATACCGCCTACAGGAAAATCAAAGAGACATTTGGGAACAAGAAAAGCAATTCTACGAATATCAAGAACTCAGATGGGAAACCAGTTCTCAGCAAAGAAGGGAAGGCTGAAAGGTGGAAAAAGTACATAGAGCAGCTCTACAAAGGAAATGAGCTGAAAGACGATGTTGTAGGAAGGGAAGAGGAAGTAGATCAAGATGAAATAGGAGATAGTATACTGAGAGATGAATTTGACAGAGCCCTGAAAGACCTAGGTCGGAACAAGGCCCCAGGAGTAGATGACATACCCTCAGAGCTACTAAAGTCTCTGGGAGAGCCAGCCATGACAAGATTATTTGAACTGGTGTGTAGGATGTATGAGACAGGCGAAATACCCTCAGACTTTAAGAAAAATGTAATAATCCCCATTCCAAAGAAATCAGGTGCAGACAGGTGTGAAAATTACAGAACCATCAGTTTGATAAGTCATGGTTGCAAAATTTTAACACGAATTATCTACAGGAGAATGGAAAACTTGGTAGAAGCTGACCTAGGGGAAGATCAGTTTGGATTCAGGAGGAACGTAGGAACCCGGGAGGCAATACTTACCTTACGTCTTATCTTAGAAGATAGATTAAGGAAAGGCAAACCTACATTTTTAGCCTTTGTAGAGTTGGAGAAAGCGTTTGACAATGTTGACTGGACTACACAAATTCTGAAGTCAGCAGGGGTAAAATACAGGGAAAGGAGAGTTATCTACAACTTGTACAAAAGCCAGACCGCAGTTATTAGACTCGAAGGGCATGAAAGGGAAGCATCAGTTGGGAAGGTAGTAAGACAGGGTTGTAGCCTTTCTCCAATGTTATTCAATTTGTACATTGAGCAGGCGGTGAAGGAAAGCAAGGAAAATTTTGGAATAGGGATTAAAGTTCAAGGGGAAGAAATAAAAACATTGCGTTTTGCTGATGACATTGTAATTCTGTCAGAGACAGCGAACGACCTGGAAGAGCAGTTGAATGGAATGGACAGTGTGTTGAAGAGAGCATACAAAATGAACATTAACAAGAGCAAAACAAAAATAATGGAATGCGGTCTTAGAAAATCAGGCGATGCTGAAGGAGTTAGATTAGGTATCGAAACAATGAAGGTGGTAGATGAGTTTTGTTACTTGGGTAGTAAAATAACATGCGATGGTCGCAGTACAGAGGATATAAAATGCAGAATGGCAATGGGAAGAAAAGCATTTTTGAAAAAGAGAAATTTGCTAACATCGAATATTAATTTAAGTGTAAGGAAGTCTTTTCTGAAGGCATTTGTGTGGAGTGTTGCCTTGTATGGGAGTGAAACATGGACAATAAGCAGTGCGGACAGGAAGAGAATAGAGGCTTTTGAAATGTGGTGCTACAGAAGAATGCTGAAGATTAGGTGGGTAGATCGCATAACTAATGAAGAGGTACTGAACAGAATTGGTGAGAGAAGGAATTTTTGGCATACCCTGACTAAAAGAAGGGATTGCTTGGTAGGACACATTCTCAGACATTGAGGAATCGTAAATTTAGCATTGGAGGGAAGTGTGTGGGGTAAAAATCGCAGAGGGAGACCAAGAGACGCGTATAGTAAGCAGATTCAAGTGGATGTGGGTTGCCGTTCTTATGAGGAGATGAAAAGGCTTGCTCAGGATAGAGTAGGGTGGAGAGCTGCATCAAACCAGTCTCCGGACTGAAGACCATAACAACAACAATAATAATATACAGCTTATACAAAAGCTTATACATTACATTACATTACTTCCTTCTTGACGTAAATTGTACATAATTATGGACCAAACAACAAAATTCCACAAAAATCACTATTTCTTTCATCACTCAATTTAGGCATATTATTATGATCATTTGTCGTGTCTAGAGTTGTATTAATTTGTTCATACTCATAACTGTTGTAAAGCAATTGCTGTTTCTCACTTCCACATTTTTCTGAATCATAAAATTTTATGAACAAGCAAAATGTACTCTCATGAGCTGCCACTGATCAGGTTTGTTGGAGTTCCACACTGCCTATAAGAATATGGTAGGTGGTAGGAGGAGTTAAGAAGAACTGCAAGAGGAAAGAAACAGAACAAGGCATAAAGAGGTTCCTTGGACAGGTGGGGGAATGTATATTAACTTATCAGTATTTCCTGGACACTTATTAGGCATTAATATGGGACATGTCCTTTCCCTTTATGATGGCTTGGACTCTGTGGGTGACACTTTAAAACAGATATCGAAATAAATTAAAAACACAATTTTGTGTGTGTTCTACAAGTTTATTATTGTTTACTTAACCGCCTTTCGGCTTATTAGGCCATCTTCAGCGTATTTACTGCTGTGTCAAAGAGGGAACAATGTTTAGATACAGTATAGGAAGAGATGACAAATGTCTCCACTTCGATCGACATACATAGTATAACACTTCTTTGACATTGTGTTATTACAGTTATCAACTTACAAACTAAACAGAAATAAATGAATATATAATGTGTAAGGATAAAACAAGGAATAAATTTGAATATAACCTGGGAATTGAAACTATCTACTATTACAAATAAACTGATAATGCTGATAAATAAATATATATAAGTGCCTTGCTAATAATTCTGTGCGATGATTATAGATAGTGTTACATATGACAGTTGTAAGGCCAGGTTTGGAGTGGCATCAAGAACTTAGAATAAATAGTTACTGCATTAGATTAAACTAAAACAAATCTGTCTAATGAAATTAATATCTAAAAATTCAGGTAGATGAAAATGAATATTATGTTGTAAGCTACAGTGGGACCGAATTTTCAAAACTTAAAAATAAATCATAATAAATAAATACACAGGAGTTTGGGACTGTGGGGGTAAACAAGGAATCCTGTTTTTAGAATTAATATTGAAACTGTGATTGTCTGACTTTGATCTATTAGTTATACAAATAAATAAAATGCTAGGTCTACATTTAAGGTTATTAGGTTTTTTGTAATGGAGGAATGGAACAGCCAGTGTGGGAGTTGATGGAAAACTTAGGTAATTGATTGTACTATGAGGAAATGTATGAAGAGACTGGAACTGACACGGCAGGAGGTAATTTAACTCAGGGATGAATTAAGTGAAATCAAATAGGGGTGAACTGTTTAGTTAAATTATCATTTAATACTAAATCAGAGCTATGGGCTAGGTGTTTATTGATTTCAAGAGCTTCCAATAAGTTACGTTTTCGGTCCTTGTTTGCTAAGTTCTTGATGCCACTCCAAACCTGGCCTTACAACTGTCATATGTAGCACCATCTATAATTATCACGCAGAATTATTAGCAAGGCACTTATATATATTTATTTATCAGCATTATCAGTTTGTTTGTAATAGTAGGTAGTTTCAGTTCCCAGGTTATATTCAAATTTATTCCTTGTTTTATCCTTCACACATTGTATATTCATTTGTTACTCTTTAGTTTTTAAGTTGATAACTGTAATAACACAATGTCAAAGAAGTGTTATATTATGTATGTCGATCGAAGTGGAGACATTTGTCATCCCTTCCCATACTGTATCTAAGCATTGTAACCTCTTTGATACAGCAGTAAATACTCTGAAGATGGCCTAATAAGCCAAAAGACGGTTACGTAAACAATAATAAACTTGTAGAACACACACAAAATTGTGTTTTTAATTTATTTGATTATGTTCTACCAAGAAGCGACGGAAGAATCAGTCAAAAAGATATCGAAATGTCTATGGGGGAATGGTAGTCCCGTCTTCCTCAAGAACCAGATCTAAAGGAGGTAGTGATGTCAGATACTGGAGTTTGGAGAAAAGTAGACGTTGTAACTCATCCCTAAACTCTCCCCAAAGATGTTCCACTGGATTCATGGGGACTCTGGGCATGCTACTTCATTACAGGATTGTTAATACCCACAAACCATTGCTTTAGATGCTTCTTTGTAATAGGATCAGTGGTTACACTGATCAATCATGCCTCCAAACTGTTATATTCTGTAAAATGTGTGAGTTTGAGTATTTGTTTTAACTTGAGCAAAGCTACATCACATTCTGGCAAGAAGTGGGCAACATTTTATTTGTATAGTAACATGATAACAGTAATGTGATGTGGTGTATGTCTAAGACAGATCCAATGATGGCAGTATAATCTGCTAAAAGCAGTTGTCCAAATAAAATATAATGTAAAGACATCATGCAATGAAATTCCAGTTGCTCCATTAAATATAAGTATATTTATTATACTATAGGGCCTATTTCGGCTTTAGTGCCATCTTCAGGTGATGGCAGATGGCCGTGACATCCACATACTTCAGTGGTTTTCGTGCTGTCAATTAATTTATTTATTTATTGCTTCATAAATTTTATTAAAGCAAAGATGGTGCTAAAGCCGAAATAGGCCCTATAATGTAATAAATATGCTTGTATTTAAAGCAGCAATTGGAATTTCATTTATAGTGCTGCAGGCCCAAGAGAGACCAAAAATGATAATTGGTGGTCTTGGCTGTTGTTTTACATAATAAATGTGTGCACATTCTTCTATATTTAATATTTTCATGAGCCCAATAAGGAAATTATACCCTAACCACAAAACATCTCCATCTCACCACTTCCGCACTTAATATTTGGCACTACATATGATTGTGTGTTGTGTTTGTAGTCATTCAGTAAATCTAAGCCATTTCATCCAATGGACACAAGAGTATATAATAATTCATCTCTTCATATCACTCTACTTAACAGCACTGACTATATAAATGTTTGACTTACCAGGAGCTGCTGGTCTATTGTTCCCATTCTTTTTTAAACTCCTTATATGTAGTTATCGTGCTAGTTGAACTGCTGAACTCAAGAATGATTCTTTCCATTGATTTCTTGTGATTTTCTTCTGTATTATGTAAAACCACATTCTAGTCTTGGGCATTGCATGTGTTCTGTCTCTTCCAGGTTTAGCTGTGATTGTTTCTTTGTATTTCCACTTATCAATCACATCATCACCTGTTGAGGTGCACAACTGAGAGGAGTTAAATTGTCCCTAATGGTTTTGCTTCTCAGGTGTAATCCGACGACTAAAGATATGAGGGCCATTCTGCAAGTAGTGCAAGAGTGGGCATAACTTGTTCATGTACAGCCCAATGTTGCTCATTTTTCACATTTAAGTAGCTTAGCTCTTCTCGGCTACTCACGTTCCACACTTTTTGTTGTTGTTGGAAATAGACATATATTTGAAGCTGAAATAGCATATGCAGACATTGAATTCTTGACAAAGGAAGGTTGTGGACCTACTGACTTCCACAGGTGACTGAAAAATATTTACAGAGACAGACTGACTGACTAGAGTAATGTACTCAGATGAATGAAAAGTTTAAATAAGTAGAAATCAGCATTGAAGGTAATCCATGTAGTGGGAGGCCCGTAAGTGCAACCACTAATGTGAATTGCTGACGACTGGAGGAATTGATTAGTGTGAACAGACAAATTAGTTTGTGAGCTTGCTGCACAACTGGACTGTGCTCACAATGCCATGAATGAGATGGTGTGTGAAGTGGGTATTGAGGCAACTGACACTTGATTTGAAGGACAGGATGGTGGAAGTCTGCTGAGACCTTCTGGGAGCATTTGAAGCTAGCAGAGACACATGTTTCTCTGATTGAGCAATAGTATCAGTGGAAGGAGTTGCATCATACCCCTTCGGCCAAGAAACTCATGGTGACAGTTTTTGGGGTGATAAGGGAGTCATTGCCATTGATTTTCTGGAACATGGTTGTACCAGGAACAGCAACAACTACATTACAACCGTAGCCCACTGGTATTCTCTATCAGCCTTGGTTGTACTTTAAGATTGTTGTCCCACTGAAATCTTCTTTTAACAAAGGTGAGGAATACAGGAAGCGAGTAATGGTGAAAATGTTGTAATACTTGCATTTGAATTGCACTTTTGCATGTTGCTGATAGTTTTGAATATTTGCGATTAAGTATATTGATTCTATGCTGTGACCATTAGCTCATTAATCTGAAATACATTCCTTATGCCTTATAGATGCCTCTCTGCTGTGTAATATTATGTAAGAATCAAAAAGAAAAGATTAACAGCATTAGTTACTGTGAATTTTTGGTTCATAATAGGCTAAGAAAAACATAGTTATGTGTGATTTTTAGATGAACCTTCATGACAAATACACTGTGATATTCATCAGTGGTTTGAGGTCAAAGCTTTACTGATGGTGATTAGAAATCTAACTCCAAGATAAATACAGTATTCTCAAAGTAGATATCATTTACAGTGGATTTCTGAATTATCCTTTCCATGAAATACCAATACCAGCATACTTCAGATGATTAGGTGTGTCATAAACATAAAAGAAGTTCAAAATCTTAACTTATGAACTGACACAATTGTTCCATTAAATACAGTTACTGAAGCTAAAGTTCAAATAAAAGATGAGATGCTTTCCAAACTAAAAGAACTGTCATAAAAAACTAAAAGATGGAGAATAAACAAAAGCCATAGAGCCAAAAATATAAAAATTGAGACCTGCCAGAGTGACAATCATTAATACTAGAAGAAATTAAGAAGCCTTAAATTTAATGCTTGCTAGAACAAATAAAAAAATTCTAGTAAACCATCGCCTTGCTGGAGTATTAAAAAGCTGAATTGCTATGTAGTTTGAGAGATGTTAATTAAGCAACTACTGCAGTATTTTCACTAATAAACACTGTGGGGAAAAGCAACCAATACACTTTTATGCATAAATGTTTCTTAGCAGTTGTGATCAAGCAGATAGCTTCCTTTATTTAAGTAGTTTACAAACAACCGAAGTTGTTGAACTCCAAACAGTTGAAACTAAATGAGCTGCGTGTTTACGAATGTAAGTGCTGGACTCGGTAAAACCCCACAACAGTAGCAGACAGCATTCTGCGGTGACTGGCTGAACTACATGAAGTAACAATCATAGGTAAGGACTGCTGAGGCTGTTAAGAGCATACAAGTGGGCTAGGTTCCAAAGCTTGTGAAGCTTTGAGAAGCCACAAGGAAGAAGACCCCAAACAAGAATTTGGAATTTATCCAATTTAATAACAACAATGTGAAACCAAGTCTTTGGTCATCAGCTAGGAGATTGGCAAATTGGGCTGGTCATTAGCCCCTCACCGGCTGTACAGTCCAGATTTAGTGCCTTCTGACTTATACTTGTTTGATCCTATGAAGTACAGTCTTCAGGGATGACAGTTTCAGAACACAGATGAGATGAAAGTAACAGTAAAGCACTGGGTCTGAAAGTGCAAACCTGAATTTTTCCAAAGATCTGATTGTTGAATTCAGTGATGGCGAAAATGTATCACTTTTAATAGACTGTGTGCCATTGTGTAAAGGAAGAGTTACTGTAATAAAGTGTATAATTTTAAAGGCTTGCCATTACATTACATATGTTTAACTGTCCAAACCAACTAATGCTGCTTATACTACACTGCTCAAAGCAGTTAGGGGTTCAGGTCAGTTATCATACATAATGTGTACATATGGTAATATATTTTATTCAGATATGAGTTACAATTGTAGTGTAAGTGTGTGTGTGTGTGTGTGTGTGTGTGTGTGTGTGTGTGTGTGTGTGTGTGTGTGATACAGTACGATATTTTGTTGCCTTTACTTGAGGTTTACAGGGCGAGTCACCACGGGCTACCATAATTCTGAAAGTCATTCTCATTGCCCTCTAATATGGTGTGTGATCACCTTGGTCGGCCAGTACGGTTGCACACCTGTATGTCATGGACAGTATGAGACTATCAATCAGCTCTGGAGGGATTTTTGGCCATTCTTCCACGAGTGCAATATTCAGCTCTACAACCATTGTTCAAGCTGCTGAACTGGCTGCGATGTGTGTGCCAAGTGCGTCTCAGACATGTTCAATTGGGTTTAAGTCCGGTGAACAAGTTGGCCACTCTATTTGTTCAAATCCCTCAGCTTCACACTTTTGATATTTAACAAATATTACTATATATGTCATCAAAACAATGTTCGCTGTGCTTTAATTACCAATATATGCAGCGATGGGAGATTTTCTATCTTTATAGATATATGTAATGATCTCTGTTTTCAGTTTACTCACATTTGAATTTCACAACTCCCCTGTTACGGATGATTTTCAGGGCATTGCCACGACACACTGGCTCAATACTTTTTTGTACTACTGGCATCCTGCTACAGTGGATGCAGTCTGATCCTGCACTGCCTGACATATCACACATCGTTCTCGATGAGATTCATGAACGAGATATAATTTCTGACTTTGTGATGACCATTTTGAAGGATGTCTTACCCAGGGTGAGTATTTGTGTGTGGTTTTTTATGCACATTGGAATTTTTTTTATCATTATTTGGCATCGTGCAAAATCTCTTATCCCCTCCCCCCTTTGTATCTTTTAAAGTAACACATTGTCAGCTACAAGTATGTGACCCTAGTAATGTTTGTAAAACCTTTGTGTGTGAATGCTAAATTTGGTGTGCAGTCTCTGTACATTTTGTATAATTTTAAGACACTACAGTCCTTGCAGTCTTCAATGTGTGTAAGCATGTTCTTAATACTGTACATTTTTAAATTACTTTTTATTTTATTTATTTCCATTCCTGGCAAAACTATGAATTGTACTTAATTGACCACAGAAAACTTAGAGTAGATGCAGATGACTCTTTCATCCTCCCCCAATGGGACTATATTATAATATTAAGTATTTTATCATGTATCAACATTATGTAAATTCATGAAAATGTTACATTACTTTATGAAGTTCAGAGTGATGGATAATAATTGTTTATATGTACAAAGTGAGGATTAAGACAATCTGAAGATGACTATTATTTACCAAAAGGCTAATATGAATTCTTATATAATTACATATTTATTATACATTTGAAAATTTCTGTGTGTGATTGTTAGTCCTTCACATTGAAACAACTGGCAGATTTTGATGAAATTTGGGGTGGAAATAGTTCATACCCAGGATTAACATATGCTACTGTTAGTAAGTCACTGTACAGTGCATGACAGAGTGTATATGACAATAGACTTTAAATACTATTTGAGTTATTACAGTGAAAGTGTAGTAACTTTAAACACACTTCATAAACTAATTGATGTGTACACTAAGGAGGTCTAGAGGAACTGTCCTTGTAGCTGCGCTCTTACTGGCCCAGTGTTCTGGGTGGCGCTGCCATAGCACTAGTGCCCCTACAGTCAGTCGTGTGAAATTGACGGCGGCCTCGTTAAACATTGCGTGCGAAAACACAACACTTCTCCCCCTTTGGTTTGAGCACTCGCGTGCTGTAGGTGTTTTGAAGAGTGCTGATGTCCATGTGTTTTGCGTGCATCTGCGAACTCTTTGGGAGGCACATTCACGTATGGACAAAAATGTCCCCGTCTAGACCCCAGTCTTGTCGGAAGATGCCTCAAAGCGATGATTGGAGACAGTGGAGAGCTGCCAGATGTCTGCTCCTGGTGTGGAACACACAATGCATGATAGTGCATTGCAATGACCAAGTGAGCCTTATGTTTGGTCATTCTGAATATTCAGAGGGGATAAGGATGACTCTTCATGAGGTGATTGTTTGAACTCTTGCATGATTTAGTCTTGCGATACTGTGTTGGTAACCAGTACAGGAACTATCGCTGGCCATTGCTCTACTTGTGCTTGGCTCACCGTGCCAGTATGCCATGGAATGAATCATGGCACCTCCATCCCATTGGCAGCAGCTCTTGGTGGTGGTGGTGGTGGTGGTGGTGGTGGTGGTGGTGCCGCCGTAGGACCCACTGCCGGAGTCACTTGGGGACGAAGTTTGTTCATATGGCGCACTACTTCTCCAGCAGTTTGTATGAGAACATTTAGTAGTTAAAATACAGAGATTCAGGTATTTCTTCCTTCCTGCCTGCTATTTGAGAATGGGATTGGAGATAAATAGTATAAAGGTGGTTCGATGAATCCTCTGCCAGGCACTTAAATGTGATTTGCAGAGTATCTATCCCATGTAGATGTACCCGACCAACAACCAATGAATTGAGGGCAATAAAGGAGACAAGGAACTTGTGGAGATGCTCTTTGTGGGTTCCTCTCTGGGATTTGGATGTCTTCTGCAGGCTCCTTATTGGCCTTGCTTGGATAACAGTCACCTTCTTCGTCGCAAGGACCCCCTCCTTAGTGTTGTTGTAGTGCACATTTGACAGTCACGTTTTTCTTATTGGAAAGCCCCCACTTGACTAGCCAGAGATGGACTTTCAACCTTCCTGACGTCTTGAACCTTATTTTAACTAACAGTGCCTCTATGGCTGATTTAAATTTTATTGTCTCATTCCATCTGAGGTTTAATGAGTGTTCATTATCTATTTGTTTCTCACTTGCATAATACATATAGGCTATATGTTTTAACGTTTTAGAGTGATTCTCTGTACCAATTTTATTTCTGTGATCAACCAATCAAGACAGTCTCTCTCTCTCTCTCTCTCTCTCTCTCTCTCTCTCTCTCTCTCTCTCTCTCTCTCTCTGTGTGTGTGTGTGTGTGTGTGTGTGTGTGTGTGTGTGTGTGTGTGTGTGTATTCTTTCTTCCATTTTATTTGTTTCTTTTATTTTTAATGTGTTACATCCTAAGCTTAAAGTAATCTTTGTGAATTGAAAAAGGGACTGACAACTGTTGCAGATTAGTCCCTTTCAAAATTCAACCAACCAATAATCTGCTGATGGTGTAGTTTCATTATTTTATCTCAATTCTGTTCAGTTAAAGTCCAAGTAGTGTTAGTTCATATGATAAAATTAAGTTGTTCTTTGTTGTTTTAATAGTATAATTTGAAGGAATAACATGTTTATTGACTTTGAAGAATCTGAAATTACTAATTGAAGGCTATTGTTTGGATGATAAGATGATCTCACATTGTCATAAGTATTGTGGAGACAGTTTAAACACAACTTCTCTTTTAGCACAGAAGTTTGTACAGCAAAAAGTGTAAGAGTTAAACTTTGGTATGAATTGTTTACATTCAATGTTCTACAAGAATAACAGACAAATAAAAAAGACAAGTACATTATTAATGTTGTAGTGACTTGGGCATTGTTTGTCCATAGAGCTAGTGACTGACTGGCAGCATAAATGTTGTTATCCATGACACTCGAGGTCCAAGCTCTGGTCATAACTCAGCATTTACTATTACTGATGAACAGTTGTGTAATGGCCTAAATCCTATTCAGTGCTAGGATATCTTCGGATCTATTTTTGGTTATGTGGATTGCAGTAACATGTAGAGTCTCTGATAGGGATGCCTAGTAGAACAGAACACTAAGGAAATCTGTTTTTGGTGAAAATTAATTGCCTGGAAAGCTATCAATCCTCTGCACGAGAATGTATGATGTGTTGTCATCCTCGCAGGTGTAATGTTGAAACACGTCAGCTTTCATTACTCATTATGGAAAGTTTGCTACCTGTGTAGTATCATAAATATTTTACATTACTTTTTGTAGTTATTTTTGGGAATGGCAGAAGTAGTGTAAATACACACTATTATGCACTGTGGCACTCCTCATTTAGGTGCATTACAGAATGAAGCAGACTACATATGATCATTTCTAACTTGCCACATCCCTCCAAACTGGCATTTCACCCTCATGGGCACTGTGTGTGTGTGTGGGGGGGGGGGGGGGCTGGGTGGGTGTGGGAGTGAGTGGGTGGGGGCATCGGTGTTTGGATGGATGTGTGAGCTAGTGGCAGTATCGTGCCTGTCTGCAACTCTCACCATGTCAGCATGGTGAGAAGCAGTCTATCCCTTCCACATTGTTTTTATTACCTCATGAAATTTTCATTTTGATGCAAAAGATAAAATAAATGTTCAGATGCAGTCTTTCAGATGCCCCATTAGATCTGGAGGCATGGTAGTGCCCCCACCAAGTCGAGCGCATGGCCGTACCATCCTTTTCTCGAAGCAGTAGACGGCACTTTCAACCCCCCACCCCTATGTATCTCAGTTGTGGATAAAGCTAGAAGCCTGACTTTTCAGTTCCAGGAGTATCTATGACAATTAGCTATATTTTCAAATTATACTATTCTGAACCTGTTAGTTTACAAAATATTAGCAGTTGAAAATCGCTAATTCTGTCACTCACTGACTCATCGATCATCAAAATTCTAAGGTACTTGTAGCAGACACACAAACTTCAAAATTTTTTTATTTAGATAGTGTTTAACCTGTAATGGTTGGAAAAATTCAAACATTTGTAAAAATTAATTCCGTTCTAGAAAACATTTTCACATTATAGAATAGTATCTGCAAACTTGCCATTTCGTCCAATGTGTTGCTGGTGGTCGTGTGGTAGCACTTTAGGTTCACATGCAGAAGATCGTGTGATTAATACCTGGCAGTGTAACTTTTTTTTACTTTTAATAATATAGTAAGGACAGTTTACAACTCACCACAAAGACGTGGCGACTAGCTGCGTCAGGCACATACAAAAGACAGACACATACAACACTTTCAGCTATCGGCCATGGCCTTCTTCAGAAAATAGAACACTAATGCAATCACAGGCACACAACACAGTCGTGCAACCATCACCTTTGGCTGCTGCACTTTGAATCGCGCTCTGCGGCGAGTAAATCGGCGAGGGGAGGGGAGGGGAGGGGAGGGGTTGGGGAGGGGAGGGGAGAGGGGATAGGAGGGTTATGTCACGATGGTGGGGATGGGTTAGATGGGAATAACGAGATGCAGCTTAGGAATGGAGTGGGGAGGCAGGTGAGGGGAGAAAAATAAAATAAACAAAATGAAATAAATATACAAAATGTGTGCACACTGCAGGTACACAAGACCACGTACACACACACACACACACACACACACACACACACACACACACACACACACACACGATCGCACATTCACGCACCACTCAAAATAGGCGAGGTATGGGATAGAGAGGTAAGAACCATAAGGTATGGGGGGGGGGGGGAGAGAAGGAGGCAAGCTATCGTTCAATGGCTGCTTCACAACCCAGGCCATCTGGATCCTCCCATCCACCACCAGCTTTTCTGAACTGCACAGATGGGAGTTATCCCTTCTCCGATCCCGAAATCAACCAGGCCTAGACCTATGATAACTCCTCCCCTCCCTCACCTAATTTGAGTGGGCCGTGAATGTGCGATCGTGTGTGTGCAAGCGCATGCAAGTACGCATGTGTTTATTTTATTTTATTTTACTCCCCTCACCCGCCTCCCCACTCCACTATTAAGCTGCATCTCGTTATACCCCTCGAACCCATCCCCACCACCATGATGTGATGTAACCTTCCTATCCCCTCTCCCCTCCCGTCACCGATTTACTCGCCACAGAGCGTGATTCAAAATGCGGCAGCCAGAGATGATGGTTGTACGACTGTGTTGTGTGCCTCTGATTGCGTGAGTGTTCTATTTTCTGAAGAAGGCAATGGCCGATAGCTGAAAGTGTTATATGTGTGTGTCTTTTGTATATGCCTGTCGCAGCTCATCGCCACGTCTTTGTGGTGAGTTGTAAACTGTCTTTACTATATTATTAATTCCAACCTGGACTTTCCATTATTATATATTTTTTACTTTTCATTTTAATGTAGCCGTCTCCTTTCTATTAAGTGAAAAGTCATCAGAAATGACATCAGGTACCTGATTAGAGAATGAAAAGTAATTGAAAAGATATAGCTTCAATTGTTGCAAATGAAAATAGTATGTACCAATGACACCTAAATTCTAGCTTGATTTCAGCTATAAATGAGAACAATGTTGCTCATAATCTCAAAAATTGTGTCACATGATGCAGGGCAAAAATTTCAGACCGGGAGCAAAAACGTTATATTATGGTATCAAACTAGAACACGACAGAGATAGGGAGACGCCATTTATCTGGGAGACGCGCAATCTATATTATCTATGGTCTGTGCCATAGAGAGGAAACTCTCTGCAGTGAGTACTGCGTGCTGTCTTCTCTAGGAGGTGCTGGTTCTCTTCCTGTTATCAAAATTAAACTAGGATTGTCACGTGATATTATTATATAAACAAACAAACTTGAAAATTGAAGTGCCAATGTTCTATGATAATTTTATCAGGAGGCCAATGAAACTTATATAATTTGAAAGATGGTTTGCTGTAGATGTGCACAATACAATAATCATTAGTGAACGTTAAAAATTGAAGTGTTACCAACAACTGCCCTAGACATGATCGATATTAGAAAAACATTGATGGTAACATCAATATTCAATTCAAATAAATTGATGTACGATGAGCATGGAAAGAAAACGTCCGGAAATATCAGTGTTTTGGGTGCCAAGACAAACATTCCTCGCAGAACCACACACACACATTTCTGGACTGGCGCTACCAAATACAGTATTATTGCTGTTCCTGCACTTTAATCAATGTATCAACAATTATTTGTGTTCAGATATAACAGTCGTAAGAAATAGGGATAAACTGAGAAAATTTCGCCACATTTAAAGTATTCACGTAAAGACTAAATTTTACTTACGACGGTGGCATAGTGTGTAGATGTTGGCAACGAAATGTTCGCTTTATGAGGGTACCTACAAAAACCTGTCAACACAGAGCAGGAACAGAATTAATTGTTTACTTCATGGCTAACACAAAAGATATGCCCCTAATTCTACATGACTGGTATCCGAAGTGTCGCATTCGTCAGTCACTGCCAACTTCAGCACACTATGCAACCACTGCTGTAAGTAAAATTCCATCGTTTACTAGACAAAAGTGATGATATTTGTGTAAGACTAATTCACTAACCCACAACTTCCGTGTTTTATGAAGTTTACATAATGATGCGAAATATAACACTAATTTGTTGATATTTGTATATTGATCCACCACAGGAGGCAATAGCTACTATAAATGATGAAAGGATTGAACAATAACATTGTGATCGACTTTCCAGACTTTCCAAATACTGTTACATCTAACCAAACCAAAGAGACAGGGAATGGATTTTAAGAAAATCCGTGGCTGATGTACAGAAAAATTTACAGGAAAGGACTATCTACAAAAAGAAATGATATCCCATAAAAAACATAAAAATGTACAAAAATGCAAGTCTCATGATGAATTCCTTTCACCGTAAAAAGTTGTGAGGTCTTATGGAAAACCAAGTGGGTTATTTTAATTAGAGTTCATGGAACCACCTATTCAACACCTTATCATAATTTTTTATCTAATTAGTTATCTACCAACATCTGAAGTAACTATATCAAACTTATACATCTTCTATAATAAATATAATGACTTGGCAATCGCATGGCAACGTAAACTAATATTTGAAATACCTTATGCAGATGTGAGATATTTCATTCCTACATAATTACTTTTGGATACAAAGTGGAATATAAATTATTTTTATATATCAATGTGTAAGTGCCCAATCATTATATTTATTCTAATATCGTTATATTATGGCGAGATTGTGACATTATTGTATGTATTATAGAACTAAAGATGTAAGATACTAATATAGTCGCTGTAAGTGTTGGTAGATAACAAATATGTGGTTCTATGAGTACTAACTAAAATAACCGACTTGGTTTCCCATGGCAACATACACTTCCTTTCAGAATGGTCAGTTTCCTAACAGATTAAAGTACTCAGTAGTGAAACCGCTTTATAAAAAAGGAGAAAGGGATAATGTAGACAACTATAGACCTATTTCTATGCCATCGGTTTTTTCCAAAGTTATTGAAAAGGCTGTATATTCAAGATTAATTGATCATTTCAGTTCACATAATTTCCTGTCAAACGTACAGTTTGGTTTTAGAAGTGGTTTAACGACCGAAAACGCTATATTTTCGTTTCTCTGTGAGGCACTTGATGGGTTAAATAAGAGGCTACGGACATTAGGCGTCTTCTTTGATTTAACAAAAGCGTTTGATTGTGTTGATCACAAAATATTGTTGCAGAAGTTGGAACATTATGGAATACGGGGAGTAGCCCACAACTGGTTCACCTCTTACTTTAATAATAGACAACAGAAGGTAATTCTCCGCAGTGTAGAAAATGGCTATGACGTGCAATCCCAATGAGGCACAATTAAGTATGGGGTGCCCCAGGGGTCTGTTTTGGGACCATTGCTGTTTCTTATTTATATAAATGATATGCCTTCGAGTATAACAGGTGATTGTAAAATATTTTTGTTTGCTGATGATACCAGCTTGGTAGTGAAGGATGTTGCTCGTAATATTGACACAGTATCAAATAATGCAGTTCAAGAGATAAGTTCATGGCTAATAGAAAACAAGTTGACGTTAAATCACAGTAAAACTCAGTTTTCACAATTTCTAACACATAATTTGACGAAATCTGACATTATGATTACACATAATGGGCATGTGATAAGTGAGACTGAACAGTTCAAATTTCTAGGTGTTCATATAGACAGTAAGCTGTCATGGAAAGCCCATGTTCAGGATCTTGTTCCAAAACTAAATTCTGCTATATTTACCATTAGAACAATATCTGAGATAAGTGATTTTTCAACACGAAAAGTAGTCTATTTCGCTTACTTTCACTCACTTATGACGTACGGCATTGTTTTTTGGGGTAACTCGCCTGATGCAAAAAGGATATTTCTGGCTCAAAAACGGGCGGTTCGAGCAATATCTGGTGTAAGTTCGCGAACGTCATGTCGACCCCTTTTCAGTAGTCTGGGAATTTTGACTCTGGCGTCACAATACGTTTTTTCTTTAATGTCGTTTGTTGTTAATAATATCAGCTTATTCCCACGAGTTCGTAGCTTTCACTCGGTGAATACTAGACAGATGTCTAATCTACATTTGCACCACACCACCTTAACACTTGTGCAGAAAGGGGTGCAGTATTCTGCGGCATCCATTTTCAATAAGCTGCCACAAGAACTTAAGAATCTTAGCACTAATCCACATGCTTTCAAATCTAAATTGAAGAGTTACCTCGTGGCTCACTCCTTTTATTCTGTCGAGGAACTCCTAGAAAAGTTAAACAATTAAGATAATTTATTTTTTCTTTATTGATTCTTTTCACTTTGTCTTAAGATTGTCGTGTGCAAAGGACTACTTAAAAAATTTCTATTACCATTATTGTGTAACAATTAATGTATTGACTTGTTCCATGACCATGGAGTCTTACTCCTGAAGTGGGTCCTATGGAACAGAAAAAACAAATAAAAATAAAATAAAATAACTAATACTTAAAAAAACTTTATTCACATGTGAGTGTATTTCATTCTTAAGTGATTATGTTCAGTTACATAATAGAACATAAATTATTATGTCATTATGATGATGTGCAATTGCCAGATCATTATATTTATTCTTATTATATTATGGTGTGATTGCCAAGACGTTATATTATAGAAATAAAGATGTATAATTTTATATAGTCTCTACAGATCTTGGTACATAAGTAATTAGATAAAAAATTATGACACGAGGTGTTGAATAGGTGGTTCCATGAACACTAAAATAACCATCTTGGTTTCCATAGGATCTCGTGACATTCTATGGTGGAAGGAATGCATCGTGAGACTTGCATTTTTGTACATTTTATGTTTTTGATGGGGTTATAATTTCAAACAGCATTGCTGAATCCTCAGTAATGATTTGTGATTTGCGTATGTTGTGGATTGTGATATGACAATGATATTTGCATGACTTATGAAGTCGAAGGTACTTCATTGCTGAAATCAGCCCTAGAATTGAAATTTCTTAGTTAGAAATTTCAATAATAGAGAATAGATAACAATTTAACAATTCACCATAAAGATGATTGCTGAGCCGCAGATGGTACATAAAATAGACAATGACATTCACACAACTTTAATATTTGGCCATGGAAAAGGGGGGGGGAGGGAGTGTAAAAGCTAAAATGTAGAGATGTGAGGGGGGGGGGGCGAGACTGTAAGAAGATAAAACAAAAAGAAAAATATAATAAAGTATGTGGATATTGCCTTAACTTACCAAAATCACAGGCTTATTGACACACTCAAACACACACACGCAAAAATTCAAGCTTTCACAACTGTTAGTTGTTTCATCAGGAAAAGAGGAAGGAAGGAGGGGAAAAGGGCAAGAATGTGTGTTTTAAGTGAGTGAATGAGGATGCATTCCAATCTTGGAAGTGGAAGGGAAAAAAAGGACAGGTAAGTAAACATACACACACATACACGCAAACTCACCAAACTAAGAAAATGCATGGGTGATTCAGTAAGCATATTTTACCAGTTTCAAACGTTATTTCCCACATTTTACACCATTTCCGTTGAAGTCCCTTGAAAAGTGTAAAAATGGGGTTCTACTGCATTTCCTACTGTGCACGGCTGAGAATACCTTCGACACCTTTTCACTGATTATGATGAAACTCAGCAGATACACATAAATTTTCATAGTGGAAGATGGACAAAGAGGGGAATGGGGATGGGTCAAGATGGGAGTGGGGAAGTACTAATTCAAGATTGGAATAAATAAATACTCGGACAACACCAACTTATCAGCTAGTAAATAAATTTAATTTTCTTTTAAGAAAGTGGTGACACACAGTTGGAAGTATGACATGAATTTGAAGGACATACAAGGTAGTGAGTGGGGGAGGGGGGGGACTGTTAGGCATGGGGATGATAATTTATCTTAGATTGAGGCCAGGATGGTTGCAGGAATGTAGAATGTATTGTAGGGACAACCCCCATCTGTGTAGTTCAGAAGAGCTGGTTGTGGAGGGCAAGATCCAGATGGCCTGAAATAAAGTGTGTACTGTTCAGCTGCATGCTGTGTCTCGGGATGGTGGACTATCATGCTTTTTTGCCACAGTTTTATGGTGGCAATTCATCCTGATGGACAACTGGTTTGTTGATATGCCAATATAAATCAGTGGAGTTAATAAATTATAAGGCTGCTTTCACAGGTGGCCCAGCCCCTAATGACGCAGGCTAGTCCTGTGACAGGACTGGAATAAGAGTATTTGATGAGTAGATTGGGCAGGTTTTGCATTGGGGTCTTCCCCTGTCCTAAGGTGTTTGGATTGGGAGTGACATAGGGATGGACTAGAATGTTGTGCACGCTAGGTGGGCAATGGGACACCACTTCAAGAGGGGTAGGATCTCTCTCATTTCAGCTCATGATGACTTATAACATGGGTTATTGTTTTCCGGGTCTATCCCGGAAATCCGGAATTTTTTAATTATGTACCCGGATAGATCCGGGTTTGCGTAAGGCTCTTAGCCATGTAAAAAAATTTCCCAGAAAATCAGTAATTTTCAATACACAAAACAATTTTTTTTTCTATGTATAGCCACAGCGTGCGATCTATAATGTATTCATCTGCCTTTCGGCTTAGCCTACCTGGGCGACAAAAGAGAGCGACAGCTACAAGCGACAAATCACAACCGCTCGTACTGCTATGAGTATGTCCTATGTGGGCGATGTTTGTAGAGCTACGCGTCTGACGCAACAACGAGCGAGCGATATACCATCAAAGGAGACATTGGACAGACAGACAGATTGTACAAAACTTAATGAAAAGTTGGTTGTTTTATCTGTCGAAACTACACAAAGCCAAGTCACCAGATTCATCAAGTTCTAAAGGAGAAAGTTCAACTCATGAGTTGCAGGATAAACCATCCAGTTCTAAAATATATTGCTCTGCTGGCAAAACTAAATGAAACTCTACATGCGAATTAGTGCTATCTACAATTCCTTCTTCATTCTCTGTGCAAGCTACTTTCCTTGACCCACAGCTTTATACAAATGTAGAAAATGATTGGGGGGGGGGGGGGGGGGGAATCAGAAATAAAAGGAAAACAAATGATAATTGGAAACTTTTTTCAGAAAAAGTAATTTTCTTACAGCTTTCACCATGCTTCATTGTCAATCAACATTAAGTACCTCAACTAATCAAACTACTGATTTTTTTTTATAAAAAATAATTTGCTAAATTAAAATTTAAGACATTTTAGCTTGCTTGTAATTGTACTGTATAATTGAGTTTGAAAACATAGGTGGCCCAGTTGAAATTTTACGTTATCTATATCTATAAATGTGAATGTCTGTTCGGTGTACGCTTATCACGTCCGAACAACAAGACGCAGAGCCTTAAATATTTGTACAGTTACTAATTTATCCTTGAGGAAGGTTTTAGGCACGGTTTTATAGTGATCAGATAGATATTTAGTAATTTGAAGAATATAAAGCGAAATAATAATTACTCTTTGAAAATGGTTTTATTGGTAGCATTGTTGCTTGAGAGTTGTTAATGATAAAAGGGTGGAGTATATTGGGATGGAAAGTTATGGGTGGATATAAAATTCAACGTGTGTGTGTGTATGTGTGTGTGTGTGTGTGTGTGTGTGTGTGTGTGTGTGTTTTAATATTTCACTCTACACTGAAAACTACAGAATGCAAACAAATGGTCTGTGTGTAATTGTTGTCTGAAGTCTCCCATTGTACACCATAGCAGTTCTATGCCGATAGCTATAAGGGGGTAGAAGATATGGTGGTCGAAAGTCGACATATTATAAAAAAATTTGGACTGAAGGCCAGCGATGACGTTTGTGACTATAGCAAGGAGGTTACATACAGCGAAACGTGATGTCACAGACCATATCTTTGGTCTATGCGTGCTACAATGTCTTCAGCTCATTCTGTGTAAGGATATGCATACGAAAAATGAAATATAACAATAAATAAATAAAGCAGTAAAAAAGGAATTTCTTTTAATACATTTCTATTAAAAAAAAATCGATTTGACGTTTTGGGCATTATCTATCATAATCAACGAACACGCGTGCGGAGCCGCTAGTTTAAGCTAGTCTTGTACATATGAGTGATATTCAATTTCAGGGATTTTAATAAAGCACCAAAATCACCCCTAGTATAATCAAATCCCTGGTGGAGGATGTGAATTAGTTGTTCCAGTCCAGGGTGATGTTGGGCGACAAGAGTGACACTCCTTTGTGGTTGGTTATTGGGAGTGGAGGGAAATCTGGTTGAGGATTAGATAACAGGATAATGTTCTGCAGTTCAGTAACCTGATATTTATATTCCAGCCGGAATGTCCATCATTAAGTAGAAGTTTAATTCTTGTAACATGGTAATGAAAGTGTCCATGTGACTCATATACTTCAATTATGGGGAGGGAGGGGGGTTGAAGAAGTCACATCTAATTTGTGCCAGGTTCTTTCAGTAACTAGTGGCATGCAGTGTACTCTCTCTCTCTCCCTGTTCTATGATTACTACAAGTGGTTTCCAGGCAATTCTTCTGTCAATGGTGATATACTGGTACCTTATCATATTGTATACACATTGTTCTGGAACTAGCATATGCCTGAGATACTTCATCCTGACTGGAAATCAACTTGGAGTCATCATGAATTGTGAAAATGGATGCTTAGTTGTGCATGTGAAAATTTGAGAATACTTAAAAGATTTTTTTTAACTATACGTATAATCCTGTAACATAAATGTACAGAGGTGTATGAAAGCTGAAAATATTTCTGTGGAGACAGGGCTTTCATTACTTTCTCTACAGGATGAACAGGAAGTGGTGGGATTAGACATTGAAGCTGAAAGTTGCACTACTAAAGCTTACACATTTAAATATAAGTGGATGATTTTAATATATTTGATAGTTGGTGCAAAGCATCATGTGATTGCTTGCTGTAATTGGTATTATCCTCTATTAACCTCTTCAACAGCTTTTAGGCCCTGTCTTCCTTAATAAATCCGTGTTTCAATAATGTTTTTTGCTTGTTCAGATCTGGTTGTTCCTCAGAAGATGCTTGTTTCGAGTATTTAATTCTTTCATGCAATTCTTTCTCGCTGTTTTCTTTATAGACTGCAAAAAGTACTCCATTCTTGCAAGTTCATACAGTTTTCTTGTTCTTATTTGAAACAGTTCTTGACTATTGTTGATCTTTGGAAATGTCTGTCCAGAGGTACTAAGAACCATGTTAATACTGGTGCCAGAAATGTATTAGTGTGGGATGTGTCTTCAGAGATTTCATCAAGTTAGTGAAATATTTGTTTCTTACTTCTCCTGCAGCGGCCTGACCTTAAACTGGTGCTGATGAGTGCCACTTTGAATGCTGAGTCATTTTCTCGATACTTCAACAACTGTCCTCTGATACACATCCCAGGATTCACTTATCCTGTTGAGGAATTTTATCTGGAAGATGTTCTACAGATAACTGGGTAAGATCTTGGAGTTTTGTCTTCTTTTCATTCATTTTACTTCTAGATACATGATGTTAACAACAAGCTGAAGTTACAGTTTTTCAGTGGCTGGAAAACTTTTGCAGGTTCACTATGCCCATGTTTAATGACTCGGGCAAGGGCTGGTATGGCCTGAAAGCAAGAAAGAGACGTAAGAAGGAAGAGTATGAGAACTGGATAGCACCATATATCAGGTCAGAATTTACAAACTTTGTGCATAGTTTCACAGACAGTGAGAATTAGTTTTTTTGAGACAAATGCATCCCAAAGAGTCCCACTAGTTTTGTGAAGACAGTTTTATGTTGAACTGGATAGTAACTACAGTGACTGTGTCAATGTTACATCGGTTCTACTGTTTGTCTTCATAGCACCTCAAAGATAACAAATTGTTTAATGCAAAACACTGTGATTTTATGTAGTGATTCATTAAAATACTGTGACACAAAAATTGTGGCCCATGTTAAATTTTGGGTCTGTTATCTCTGAATAAGTGGAAGTATGAGTACAAAATGTTTATGCTGGTATATTAAAACAATGGAGCACCTATGTACTTGTCAGTATACTCCTGAAGATGACCGGCAGACTGTGCACTGTAATATCAAGGCAGCACTTTGGCACCTGGCAGTTTGATTGAAATTTTGCACTACAATATTTATGGCAAGAATTTTTTTTTTAAATTTTAGAGTAATTATTCTGAGTGCTGATATATTAAGTTCTTTCTTCAAGGTAGATAAGTGGGAAATGTTTTTAAGGTCGTAAAGGAGGGGCAGATTACTCGGATACTGTGTTGAGAGGATGAGTGCAAATCAGAATTAAAAAAAAATACTTAAGGTCTCTTTCCTTATTTACAACAACAGGTTTTTATATGGCACTTTTGTTATATCATTGCTTTATATTCGGGATTTGTTTTGTATACGAGTTTTGTCTGTTTTTCTGATCTTTCAATTCTATATCAAGACACATGCACGCGCGCGCGTGCTCACACACACACACACACACACACACACACACACACACACACACACACACAAACACACACTCTTGTAATTTCCCACATATATTTTAATGGAAAAAATCATATATTATGTAGAATATTGGGTTTAATTTTTTTTATCTACTGTTATTAACAGTGTAAGATGCTCTCACAGCCAATGAGGTTAATCTTCAGCTGAGGTTGAGATTCTCTTCTGAATCTCCTGAGTCAGCCTTTGGACACCCCTTTGGTAGGGTGTGAGGGGGAATGCACTTTTGTGCCGGTCAAGGCACCAGCACCTATGCTACTTGGACTCTGACGGAAACACATGTATTGGCCCGAATGCAACTAAATGTAGCTAGCTCCTACAACCCATCTTGCACATGTGGAAAGCCTCCCTGAAGGCAACATCTGCACCTCACAATTGTTGTTAAGGCATTGAATATTTATCAAGAACACTTTATAGTTGGCGAAATTTCTTATAACCAAATGTCAAGTAATAACAAAACAGCTATAACATCCTTCAGAACATTTTAATAATAATAGTAGTAGTAGTAGTAGTAGTAGTAGTAGTAATAATAATAATATAATAATAATAATAATAATAATAATGTTAGTCTCAAACTGTGAGAATGGCCATGTTGGCTAAAGATGTCACGTTACAGAATAAGTGGGAATAGGGCTCATGTCCAGCTTCAATCTCTCGCCACCTTCCACCCCACCATCTTAGTGTTTATTACAGGTTCTGAAACTAGCAATTAGCTTTGTATTGTTAGTTAACACAAATGTTTGGCTTATTTTCTGATAATGTATCAGTTTTGAGGGTCAATGATGTTTATCTTCTTCCAACTTCTTTGGGGAATCTAACAAAAAAAGAACAAATTTAATTTTCCTTTTTTTGCCTCTCTCTTCAATTTAGGAACAGAAGACAGATGTGTTTAATTGGAAATCGTGGATGTGAAATTAATTTACCCGTTATTATCTATAAAAAAAATCTGCCTTGAGAGGAATGTTTGGGAGAGGCAGATTCTGTATATAAGCAACTTACAACAGCTGTGATATCTTCACAAGCACACAGTTTTTTTCCCATCAATTTTAACAAAATGTTTGATATGTCTTCTGTGCACCCCAAATTAGGCTGAAAATTGTGTTTAGCATTATAAGACGTAAGGTTAAAAATAAAATAAAATATAAAATAAAATAAAAAATAAAGAAAGAAAGAAAATAAAAAGTGACATTTGACCCGTTTCTGAGCGAATTGAATCTGTTATTTGGAAAGATAAAGTACATAATGCTGTAAAGAAGGGAATCTCAATCATATTAGGCAACACCCACCACTGGTAAGCATGCTTGTGAAAGAATGAATTACCATGGCACAGTGTATCAGCTCGCTTTGACATGTAAGGAACTGTCCTGCAGCGTAATCCTGATCTTGGTTAAATACAGCAGTTAGTGGTTCTCGCTATAGCGTGCACCACTGTAGCTACCTTTTGCTGTACTAGCCACATCATCTCTTCAGCCTCCATTGGGCTGTCTTTAGGTAGGGTTAGTAAATACCATTCTACTGAAAAGAGAAATATCCAGGCTTGAGAAGCAACTTCAGATACAGGATTGGAGAGAACAGTGGTGATCCTGGCATGGAGTGCAGAGTTTTGGATGCAGCACCAATGATGTTTGCTGTTGGCTCCATCGGGGGGAGGGTGTGTGTTCTGAGGCAATGCTAGAGTTGTTAGTGAATGTTGAGAGTGAAGGAAACCTAGGCCACCCATTGAAGGCAGAGGTCTTGAACATTGATGTGATGGGAAACCATGCCACTGTCCCTGCAAGAGTGACAATGGTTGTGGTGATTCCACAAAGCACAGTTTCAGCTTATTCACAAGATATCACTGAGTGACTGCCATTGCCACTGAAACACAGCAGAGAGAGCACATATCCGTTTGTAAGTGTAACTGGCTTCTGTCTAGAAGTGACATTTTTTGATTTTTAGTGCGCTTTTTCCTTCAAAATCTTAATTTTATCATGTGCTCTCGTATATATTAGACTCAGATTTGCGTTCAAGCAATGGTTGGTGTATTCATCTGCTGTGTGAATCATAAGTTTTATGGGTGCCAGTTTTCTAGCCAGCAGGACCAGTAACATAGAAAAACTAAGTACAAGTGAGTTGTTACGATTTATTTCTGTGCTCTTAATATAATTCTTAAGTTTACGTCACGTATTTTCATTTATTAGCCCCATCTCCCATTTTTACACTACCTTTACCACAACAGTCATTTTATTTAGTTTCACCTGTGGAATTTCATAGACAAGATTTCGATTTCAGCA
Source organism: Locusta migratoria (assembly GCA_026315105.1). Lineage (NCBI taxonomy): Eukaryota > Metazoa > Arthropoda > Insecta > Orthoptera > Acrididae > Locusta > Locusta migratoria. The sequence goes on along the minus strand of CM048745.1, from coordinate 804,962,484 downwards.
TTTTAGAGAAAATTTTTGACTGATTTTGCCATGTTTGTTAGTCTGACAGTGTCTCTTTCTAGTCGTTAGTTTGTCTTTGTTCTGTAATTTTCCATTGTCTTCATCCATGGCACCCACATTCAATTATGGGCTGTGCACCTGTCATTAGAGATGGGCACCCTACCCCCCCCCCCCCCTATTTTACAGTAGAGTACTACATTACAATTTCAAAATTATTTGTTATCGTACAGTGTTTAGAATGTAATTCAACCGGAAAAGACATGATAGGACTATAGTTACAATAACTATATTAATTAGCCCATACTCCACTTTATTTATAAAATTGTTTTACTTAAAAAATGATCACTACAAGTATACTTATAACATAAAGATTAAAATAAAAAAGATAAGATCTATGTCATAGACACTGGCTACAAAACCAGGCTACTTAAAAAAGTCTTCCGCTCTTTCTTCTGACTAAATTGATAAAATGTTCATAATCCTAAGGGTCCTGACTGTTAGGATCATCAGTCCCTAGAGTTAAAAACTAATTAAAGTAATTTATGCTAAGGACAAAACATACACAACACACAACACACACACACACACACACACACACACACACACACACACACACACACACACACAGGGGAGGTTGCCCCTCAGGCCATGATAGGCAATGAAAGCCTCCCCAGGGGTCTGATTTGGAGGCTTCTCTGTTCATCTTATGAACAGGTTTTTGAGATACAATGTTCCTGGACCAGATAGTGTTATTTGTCCTGAGCTCACCTCTCAGCCTGCAACATCCAGAGCTCTGATGTTAACCATTGGCCTCTTATGTTGACAGCTGCTTCTGGGGTCAGGGGGCAGGGAGGGGGGGGGGGGGAGGTTATTCCAGGAGTGAATTTTGTAATTCTTCCATGTGTTTTCAAAAATAGTAGTTAGTACACCCTTTTCAAACTTTATTATGATTTTTTTTGTTAATCATATGCAGGGAAGGAAAGCTGCGAAGGTGTGATATCATCCCCTAGAAAACGAGTCAAACAGTAGCAATCACAGTTCCAGTGTTTTTGCTTGTTTAGGAATTTGGTTCGCAGTTGGTGGTTGTGAGTTTTAAAATCTTAATCTTTCCCTATTTTAGACTCTCACTCTGACCTTCACCCTCGCAACATTTAGAGCTGTCTTTTTTCTCTTTGCCATTTTCGTGTGCTACGGTACCAGTTGTAACTGTAGTTTTTATTCAGTATTCCAACTCGATTCGACTATGACTAACAAAACACCTGTCAAATCTGGCACTGAGTACATTCCTAAATGCTGCTGCAGTTGAGGTGATAATCGCGGCTCCCATCTCAAGCTAAATTTCCTTGTTAGTAGTAAAGCAGCTTAACAAAGTCAAAATTTCAGATTGTATACAAATTAAGTACCTTTTACAGTCTGCTAATGCAACAGCTACATCTACACATCTACATAGAATATTCTGCAAATCACATTTAAGTGCCTGGCAGAGGGTTCATCAAACCACCATTATACTATTTATCTCCCATTCCATTCTTGAATAGCGCGCGGGAAGAAAGAACTCCTGAATCTCTCCGTTCTAGCTCTGATTTCTCGTATTTTATTCTGATGATCATTTCTACCTATGTAAGTGGGAGTCAACAATATATTTTCGCATTCAGAGGAGAATGTTGGCGATTGGAGTTTCGTAAGTAGCCCACGCCACAGCGATAACCGCCGTTGTTGTAATGATTCCCATCCTAGATCCTGTATCATTTCCGTAACGCTGTCTCCCATGTATCGTGCCAATACGAAATGAGCTGCCCTTCTTTGGACACTTTCGATGTCCTCCGTCAAACCCACCTGATAAGGATCCCACACTGGGCAGCAATACTCCAAAAACGGACGGACAAGTGTAGTGTATGCAGTTTCTTTTGTAGTTCTGTTGCATCTTTTAAGGGTTCTGCCAATAAAATGCAGTCTCTGGTTTGCCTTTCCCATGACATTGTCTACATATTCTTTCCAGTTTAAGTCTAAAGTAATAGTAATTCTTAGGTATTTTGTGGAGATTACAGCCTTCACTTTTGATTGATTTATCTTGTAAACGAGTTTAACAGATTTATTTTCGTACTCATGTGGACGACTTCACACTTTTCATTATTTAGAGTCAATTGCCAATTTTTACACCATAGTGATATCTTAGTCAGATCATTCTGCAGTTGGTTTTGCTCTTCAGATGATTTTACTAGACGGTAAATGACGGCATCATCTGCAAACAACCTAGGAGAGCTACTTAGATATTCCCCTAAATCGTTTATGTAAATAAGGAACAGCAGAGGACCAATAACACTATCCTGTGGAACGCTCGATATCACCTTTGTTTTAGTCGATGCCTTACCGTCGATTACTATGAACTGTGTTCTCTCTGACAGGAAATCCCCTATCCAATCACAAATTTGAGGCAATATACCATAACCACGCAATTTGATTAAAAGCCGTTTATGGGGTACGGTCTCAAAAGCCTTCTGGATATCAAGAAATACGGAATCAATTTGCGAACCCTTTTCGATAGCACCCATCACTTCGTGTGAATAAAGAGCTAGTTGTGTCTCGCATGAACGATATTTTCTAAATCCGAGTTGACCTTGGGTCAATAGATTGTTCTGTTCGAGATAATTCATAATATTTGAATACAGGATATGTTCCAAAACCCTGCTGAAAATTGACGTCAATGAAATAGGCCTGTAGTTTAGTGGGTTACTCCTACTGCCTTTCTTGAATATATGTGTGACCTGTGCAACTTTCCAATCTTTTGGTACAGATCCTTCTATGAGACAGCGGTTGTATATGGCTGTTAAGTAAAGAGCTGTCGCTTCAGCATAATCAGATAGAAATCTAATGGGTATACAATCTGGACCAGAAGACTTGTTATTGTTAAGTGATTTTAGTTGCTGCACTATTCCAATGATATCTACTTCTACGTTATTCATTACGGCCTCTGTTAATAATTTGAAATCTGGAATATTGGTTTAGTCTTCTTCGGTGAATCAGCTATGTTTAGTAATTCTGCTTTATAAATTAATCACTTAGCGTTGATTCCACTACTAGCATATATATTTATTAAGCACCAGTACAAAAATAGACCAGAAGAAGGGCACTCAAGCGCCCGAAACCGGTCGTTAAAGTTAAAAATAAATAACCACAAGCAACTGGTTGCTGCATTTCATTAATTTATAATGTGAACAGTTGCTGAAATGGATAAAATACTTCAACTCTGCTTTAGTAGCGCTGTCATCGGCAGGATCACCAGTACTATCACGTGGTGAGGGGATTGTTTTTTGCCCCTAGTATATTTAACATATGACCAAAATCTCTTTGGATTTTCAGTCAAATTTCGAGAAAGGTTCGTTGTGGTAAATATTGTAGGCATCTCGCATTGAAATCCTCACTAAATTTCGAGCTTCTGTAGGATCGCCAATCCTGGGGATTTTGTGTTCGTTTAAATTTAGTATGCCTTTTCCTTTGCTTTTGCATCAGTGTCCGGACCTGTTTCGTATACCAAGGGGGATCGCCTTCTTCTTTTATTAATTTATTTGGTATTAAACTGTCAATTGCTGTTGATACCATTTCTTTGAATTTGAGCCATATCTGGTCTACACCTACGTTTAGTGTTAGAAACAGGTGGAATCTGTCTTTCAAGAAGCAATGTATTTTATTTCTATCTGCTTTCCTGAACAAATATACTTTTCGTTTATTTTTGGTAACTTTGGGACTTTCGATATTCAATCTCGCTATGACAGCTCTGGGTTCACTAATACCTGTATCCGTTTTGATGCTCGTTATGAGCTCAGGATTATTTGTTGGTAAGAGATCAAGTGTGTTTTCACATCCATTTACATTTCTAGTTGGCTCATGAACTAATTGTTCGAAGTAATTCTCAGAGAATGTGTTGAGTACAATTTTGACGATGTTTTATGCGTACCTCCTGATTTGAAAATATAATTTCGCCAACAGATCGAGGGTAAATTAAAATCACTGTCTACTATTATTGTGTGAGTTGGGTACGTTTTTGTAATTAGACTCAGGTTTTCTTTGAACCTTTCTGCTATTGTATCGTCAGTCAGGAGGCTGGGAAAAGGAACCAATTATTAACATCTTCTGATTTTTGGGTACAACCTGTACCCATAATAGCTCACAGGAACTATCAACTTCAATTTCGCTACATGAAATACTAATTTTGATGGCGACAAACACGCCTCCACCTATTTTGTTTCATCTATCCTTTCTGAACACAGTTAGATCTTTTGCAAATGCTTCTGCTGAACTTATTCTGGCTTGAGCCAACTTTCACTGCCTACAATGATGTGTGTTTCGGTGCTTTTTATTAACGCTTGGAGTTCTGGTACTTTCCCGACACAGCTATGACAATTTACAACTGTTATACGGATAGTTCCCAGATCTACATTTCTCCTGTGATCCACCCGCACCCTTTGAGATTGCCCATTTTATTTTTCCCCAAAGTGCTTTATCCTAAAAAACCGCCCAGTCCACGCCACACAGCCCCCGCTACCCGTGTATCCGCTTCCTGTGTATAGTGGACTCCTGACCTATTCAGCAGAACCCGGAAACCCACCACCCGATGGCGCAAGTCAAGGAATCTGCAGCCTACATAGTCCCAGAACCGTCTGAGCCTCTAATTCAGACCCTCCACTCGGCTCTGTACCTGAGGTCCACAGTCGGTCCTGTCAACTATGCTGCAGATGGTGAGCTCTGGTTTCAACTTGCAAGCAAGACTGGCAGTCTTTACCACTTCAGATAGCAGCTCAAAACCTGAGAGGATCTCTTCAGATCCGAAGCAACGCACATCATTGGTACCAACATGAGCCACCACCTGCAGCTGGCTGCACCCCGTACCCTTCATGGCATCCGGAAGGACTTGTTCCACATCTGGAATGACTCCACCTGGTTGCCTAGCTGCTATATACAACTGCTTACTCAGAAAAAGATCTGTAAACATATACTGGAAAGTAGCACAGGTCACTCCAGTGTTCAAAAAAGGTAATCCACAGTATTTCAGGCCTAATACCATTGACATATTTGCAGCAGCATTTACAATTTGTTCAAACATAGTTAATTTCCGTGAAGAGAGAGATTTGTTCACCCATAGTCAAAAAGTATCATTTTCAGTATCATTTACTTACTTAAAGTGATGAGTGGTATCAACACAGGATATCAAATCAATTCCATATTTTTAGTTTCTGGAAGACTTTTGACAGCATACCTCACAAGCAGCTTGTAATCAATTTGTGTCCTTATGGAATGTTGTTTCATTTGTGTGACTGGATTCTTGATTTCTTGTTAGAAAGGACATAGTAATTGATGGAAAGTCATCACATAAAACAGAAGTGATATCTGGCATTCCCTGAGGAAGTTTGAGACATCTATTGTTCATTGTCTTCATAAATGAATTAGGAGACAACCTGAACACTCCTCTTAGGCTGCTTGCAGATGATACTGTAGTTCATCATTTCAAGAAGTCACCAAGGTGGCATCCCAACATCCCAGTGTTTTCTTGCACAGTGTTTTTTCAAGTAAGACTTTTTGTATGTTTTAGTACACGTCTATTGTTTTTATAGAGATTATTGCTCTTACTTTTACGAGTTGTAAGGAAGAACAAGAAAAAGTGACAAAGGCAGTGAACATGTGAGACTTAACAGATATTGGTGCTGAAAGGGAGAGAGAGGCTTTGTTTGAAATCTTTTTGTAAGTGACTGGGTAAAAGTATTTGGCATCTTGTGTGTAAGAAGAGTGTGAATATGTTTGCATGCCAAATTCTTGTTAAGGAAGGTAGAATGAGGACTGGGGCATTTAGTTCTCCAATGTACCTGTCAGTCTAAATTTGCCTTCTGTGTGCAGGTATTACGGTATTAATACCTAATTATCTTAGAGAGAGAGTAGACAGTCCCTTGTCCCTTTAGAATGTTCCCTACTTCATGAATAATTTTGTTGTTGATAGTAAGGTGTTTCTGGTTCCCTGTGTGTCTGTTCCTGCTTCTTTTGTTGTGGTTGGTGATTTCTTTTTTTTTTTTTCCACTTCATCAATCTCAAATTTATGTACAGTTTCCACTACCTTAGTGTACTGGGCAACAAGAAGCTAAAATTTGGTGGTTTAGCTTGTACGGTTCGTAACTAATGTATGTCCACCCCCATGACCCACAGATATTGGCAAGGTGGGGTGGCTTGCGTGCCTCAACGATGCAGATAGCTGTACCATAGGTACAACCGCAGTTGAGGGGTATCTGTGGAGAGGCCAGACAAACGTGTGGTTTCTGAAGAGGAGCAGCAGCCTTTTCAGTAGTTACAGGGGCAATCTGGATGATTGACTGAGCTGGCTTTGTAACATCAGCTAACATGGATTTGCCATGCAGTTACTGTGAACGGCTGAAAGCAAGGGGAGACTACAGTCGTTACTTCTCCGGAGGACATGCAGCTCTACTGTATGACTATACGATGATGGCGTCCTCTTGGGTAAAATATTCCGGAGGTAAACTAATCCCCCATTCGGATCTCCGGGTGGGGACTACTCAGGAGGATGTCGTCATCAAGAAAACTGAAATAGGCATTCTACGGGTTGGAGCTTGGAATGTTCTAACCCTTAATCGCGTAGGTAAGCTAGAAAATTTGAAAAGAGAAATTGATGGGTTAAAGTTAGATATGGTAGGGATTAATGAAGTTCGGTGGCAGGATGAACAGGATTTCTGGTCAGGTGAGTACTGGGTTATCAATATAAAATCAGTTGGTGGTAACTCAGGAGTAGGTCTGATAATGAATAAGAAAATAGGACTGCAGGGTAAGTTACTATGAACAGCATAGTGAACGCATTATCTTGGTAAAATAGACACGAAGCCAACACCGACCACAGTAGTGCAAGTTTATATACCAACTAGCATGGCCAATGATGAGGATATCAACAAAATGTATGAGGAGATAAAAGAAATCATTCAGAAAGTTAAGGGAGACGAAAACTTGATTGTGATGGGGGACTGGAACTTAGTAGTAGGAAAGGGAAGAGAAGGAAATGTAGTAGGCGAATATGGACTCGGGAAAAAGGAATGAAAGAGGAGATCGCATGGTGGAAGTTTGCGCAGAGCACAATTTACTGATCACCGACACTTGGTTTAACCATCATGAAAGAAGGCTGTATATGTGGAAGAGATGAGGAGACACTGGAAGGTACCAGATTGACTTTATAATGGTAAGGACTAGATTTAGAAACCAGGTTCTAAACTGTAAGACATATCCAGGGGCAGATATAGGCTCTGACCATAACTTATTGGTTATGAACTGCAGATGAAAACTTAAGAGACTGCAGAAAGGTAGAAAGGTTAGGAGATGGAACCTGGAAAAATTGAAGGAACTGAAGGTGGTTGAAAATTTCAGGGGCAGCATTAGGCAAGGATTGGTTGAAACGGGGGAAATTAATACAGTAGAAGAAGAATGGGTAGCTCTGAGAGATAGGGTAGTGAAGGCTGCAGAGGACCATATAGGCAGCAGGACAAGGCCTAATAGAAATCCCTGGATAACACAGGATATACTGAACTTAATTGATGAGAGGAGAAAATATAAAAATTCAGCAAGTGAAACAGGAAAAAGGGAGTACAAAAGTCTGAAAAATGAGATTGACAGGAAGTGCAGACTGGCTAAGCTGGAGAGGCTAGAGGACAAATACAGAAGCATAGAAGAATGTGTAAGTAGGGGATAGATAGATACCACCTACAGGAAAATAAGAGATATTTGGAGACAAGAAAATCAGCTGTGTGAATATAAAGAATTCGGACGGAAAAACCAGTACTAAACAAAGAGGGGAAAGCTGAACTGTGGAAGGAATATATAGAGGGCCTATACAAAGGAAATAAACTTGAAGGCAGTATTCTAGAAATGGAAGACAAAGTGGAGGAAGATGAGATAGGAGATATGATACTGTGAGAAGAATTTGACAGAGCGCATAAGGACTTGAGTCGAAACAAGGCCAATCGAGTAGATGATATTCCGTCTGAACTGCTGATGTCATTTGGAGAGCCAGTCATGAAAAAATTGTATCACCTGGTATGCAAGATGTATGAGACGGGATATACCCTCCGACTTCAGGAAGAATATTGTAATTCCAATTCCAAAGAAAGCAAGTGCAGCCCAGTATGAAAATTGCAGAACTATCAGTTTAAAAAGTCATGGTTGCAAAATACTAACACGAATTATTTACAGGCAAATGGAAAGACATGTGGAATCCGACCTCGGGGAAGATCAGTTTGGATTTAGGAGAAATGTAGGAACACGGGAGGCAATACTCACATTACGACTTATCTTAGAAGATAGGCTAAGGAAAGGGAAACCTACTTTTTAGAGTTTGTAGATTTGTAGTAAGCTTTTGACAATGTCGACTGGAATACACACTTCCAAATTCTGAAGGTATCATGGGTAAAATATAGGGAGCAAAGAGTTATATTCAACCTATACAAAAATCAAACAGCGGTTATTAGTGTCGAAGGGCAAGAAAGAGACGCAGAGGTTGGGAAGGGAGTAAGACAGGGTTGTAGCCTTTCCACAATGTTGTTCCATCTGTACATTGAGCAGGCAATGAAGGAATGGAAGGAGAAATTTGGAGAGGGCATTAAAGTGCAGGGAGAAGAAATAAAAACATTGCAGTTTGCCGATGACATAGTAATTCTGTCAGAGACTGCAAAAGATCTGGAAGATCAATTGAATGGGATGGACAGTGTCTTGAAAGGAAGATATAAGATGAACGTTAACAAGAGTAAAACGAAGGTAATGGAATGCAATGTCAGAAAATCAGGGGATGTTGAAGGAATTAGATTAGGTAATGAGACAATAATAGTAGTAGATGAATTTCGTTATTTGGGTAGCAACATAACTTCTGATGGCCGATAAATGGGAAGAAAAGCGTTTCTAAAGAAGTGAAACTTGTTAACATCCAATATTAATTTAGATGGTAGGAAGTCCTTTCTGAAAGCATTTGTCTGGAGTGTAGCATTGTATGGAAGTGAAAAGTGAAGGATTAGGAATTCAGATAAAAAGATGATAGTAACTTTTGAAATGTGGTGCTACAGACGAATGATGAAAATTAGATGGGTAGATCACGTAACTAATGAGGAGGTGCTTAACTGAATAGGGGAGAAAATGAGTTTCTGGCATATCCTGACTAAGAGAAGGCATAGATTGGTTGGTCACATTCTGAGACATCAAGGAATTGTCAACTTAGCATTAGAAGGAAGTGTATGGGGTAAAAATTGTAGAGGGAGACCGAGGGGGCGAATATAGTAAGCAGATTCAAAAGGATGTAGGTTGCCGAACGTATTCGCAGATGAAGAGACTTGTACAGGACAGGGTAGTGTGGAGAGCTGCATCAAACCAGTCTGCAGACTGAAGACCACAACAACAACAACAACAACAACAACAACAACAACAACAACAACAACAATAATGTGTGTATGAGGGGAAACTATTAAATTAGAATGAAACTTTCACTCTGCAGAGGAGTGTGCGCTGATATGAAACTTCCTGGCAGATTAAAATTGTGTGCTGGACCGGAACAAAGTGAAAGTTTCATTCTGGAAACATCCTTAGGCTGTGGCTAAGCCATGTCTCTAGCATATCCTTTCTTCCAGGAGTGCTAGTCTTGCAAGGTTCGCAGGAGAGCTTCTGTGAAGTTTGGAAAGTAGGAGGCGAGGTACTGGTGGAAGTAAAGTTGTGAGGTGGGATCGTGAGTCGTGTCAGGATATCTCAGTCGGTAGAGCTCTTGCCCGCGAAAGACAAAGATCCCAGGTTCGAGTCCCGGTTCCGGCACACAATTTTAATCTGCCAGGAAGTTTCAAACTATTAAATTGTTTGATGAGTCATAGTGCATTTTTGAGGACAAAAATGTAAATATCCCAATTCAGAAAAAGACTTGCTTAACTTCGTAATTCAAAACAGAAAATATGGTTTTGCTGTTACAGCAGAAATAATTCTGGTGCCCGGCTGTAAAATAGTTTCTTGGTAATTACACCAACAAATATGAAAGCAGTGAATCTGGTCATGGTAAAATAAGTCATTTTAAACTTTGTCTTTAAAAAATGGTATTTACTTTATTGCATTGCTGAAGCTGAAATAGTGTTGATGGGTAGATTGGGGGGGGGGGGGGGTGGAAGAGTATGGATTTTTGATTATAGCCCGTACCACAATTTTACAAGTCAAAAATTGGGGGGAGAAAAGTGTGGCCTATATTTGTGCAAATATGGCAAAACATTTTTACCTTATACTACTTCAGCTTAAAATATCATCAGTTTGTTTCCTTTGCACTGAACAGTTCAGCCCATTACATTCTATTTGGTTCTGTGTTCCAGGGAACTAGAAGCACAGAGAAAGTACTCAATGAGGGTGATACAAAGTCTGAGGGATCCTGACTGCGAGGAGCTGAATATTGACCTTATTTGTGCTTTGATTCAATACATATGCAAGACAAAGCCAGAGGGTGCCATTCTTGTTTTCCTTCCAGGTTGGGATAATATTTCTACACTAAATAGATCAATGGAAGAATGTGGTGCATTTCCTCCATGTAAGTATCTGAAAGACAAACTATTTCTGTATAAATAATTTTATAAGCAGGGTATTGGCAAATTTCTGCTTTTTCAATGTTCATGTATAAAAGAAGTATCTTCTTGGAAAATGCTTCTTTTCTGGTTTTCTGTTTAATTTCAATTATTTGTTGTTCTCTTAAAGGCAATATACAGATATACAGTATCTCTGACTTCCACAATCCTCAAACACCATTCTCATGACCTAGGTCGTGAATTACCTTCCCCTTCCTTTCCCATTGCTTTTTTCTTCCTTTCTCTCTTACCTGAAGAAGGATCCCTGTTCCAAAAGCTTGTTTTATGTGCGTCCTTTTTTCTTTCTGTGTGTGACTATCAGTGGTACAACAAAAAGGTAATTACTGGTCAGCCAACCTCTCTCTTTTGAAAAATAATTTATTATCTTTGTGGAGAATTTCCATCATTAATTAAAGGCAATATTATAAGGTTTTCAGCTACAACACAATGTCATATGAGTAATAAGTTTTGTTGCTGATTCCAGATAAATATCGTATAATACCACTCCACTCTCTGATGCCTACTGTGATGCAGAGATCTGTGTTTGAGAGACCACCCGCAGGTATGGTTACTTGGCCATAAGGAGTTGAGCTCAGTTAATAACTGATGATGCTTTCATTAATATGAATACTTAACACTTTTTTAGCTACTTACTCATTTGTATAGCACTATAAGTACTATAAGTTAATTAAGTATTAAATTAAATTTGTAGAATATCACTTCAGCCTCTGCCTTTTGTTAAATCAAAAATAAAAATTGGAACCCTTAAAAATGTTTCACTATACACATTAAAAAGTGGCAGTTCCCCATGAGATGCAGCGATAAAGAATATCAGTAGCAGACTGTTGGTATATACTTGTTTCTGCTCAGTGCCATCCTTAGTCAGAAAAACACTATTGTTATCACCAGTGCCTAATTGTAATCTTACAATTTGTGGCAATAAACATTAAATTTTGGCCATATAAAATCATTTGTATGATAACTACCTCCACATTTGATACCTGCTTGTGTAGAAACAGTGATTTACTTTTTTTTTTATGTGCCCCCTAAGCTGTAACAGTGGTGTTCATGGAAGGCAGGATGTACTTCCAGCATCCTACCTCCGTAAAGTGCCTAGTTATATTCTGCTTGTAGTAATAGAAGTCTTGTATGCTTTCTCTGTGGCCAATCAAAATTATATGATTCAAGTATTGAGAGAGCAAATATTGCATATTTTTCTTGACGAAAGAAATATTTTAATATAATTGCTAAATTCTTAATATGTGGGTGTTTTGTTCCATTAAAATCAGGCAGTTTTCTTGCTGTTTAATGTGGACCTAAAGATTTGTTGTAAAGGATTCCCATCCAGTATATGTATAAAGTATGAAGAAGAGGTTGACAGTATATAATTCCTGAGATTACAGCTTGATGATAAATTCAGTTGGGAGCAGCACACCACAGAACTGCAGAAACGACTTAACAAATCTGTATTTGCAATACGAGTGGTATCAGACATAGGAGACATAAAAATAAAAAAAGCTTACATACTTTGCTTACTTTCATTCCATAATGTCATATGGTATAATATTTTGGGGTTACTCTTAAAGTCAAGCAAACATTTTCAGAGTCCAGAAGTGTGTAATACGTATTATTTGTGGTGTAAATTGACGGACATCCTGCAGACGCCTCTTCAAGAAACTGGGTATATTAACTACTGCCTAATCCCCATTCCAAAGAAAGCAGGTGCAGACAGGTGTGAAAACTACAGAACCATCAGTTTAATAAGTCATGGTTGCAAAATATTAACACGAATTATATACAGAAGGATGGAAAAGCTGGTAGAAGCTGACCTCGGGGAAGATCAGTTTGGATTCAGGAGGAACATAGGAACCCGGGAGGCAATACTCACTTTACGTCTTATCTTAGAAGATAGATTAAGGAATGGCAAACCTACATTTTTAGCTTTTGTAGATTTGGAGAAAGCATTTGACAATGTTGACTGGAATACACTCTTTCAAATTCTGAAGTCAGCAGGGGTAAAAGATAGGGAAAGGAGAGTTATTTACAACTTGTACAAAAGCCAGACTGCAGTTATTAGACTTGAAGGGCATGAAAGGGAAGCATCAGTTGGGAAGGGAGTAAGACAGGGTTGTAGCCTTTCTCAGATGTTATTCAATTTGTACATCGAGCAGGCGGTGAAGGAAAGCAAGGAAAAATTTGGAATAGGGATTAAAATTCAGGGGGAAGAAATAAAAACATTGCGTTTTGCTGATGACATTGTAATTCTGTCAGAGACAGCAAAGGACCTGGAAGAGCAGTTGAATGGAATGGACAGTGTGTTGAAGAGAGCATATAAAATGAACATTAACAAGAGCAAAACAAAAATAATGGAATGCGGTCGTAGAAAATCGGGCGATGCTGAAGGAATTAGATTAAGTAACGAAACAATGAAGGTGGTAGATGAGTTTTGTTACTTGGGTAGTAAAATAACAAGCGATGGTTGTAGTACAACAGATATAAAATGCAGAATGGCAATGGGAAGAAAAGCAGTTTTGAAAAAGAGAAATTTGCTAACATCGAATATTAATTTAAGGGTAAAGAAGTCTTTTCTGAAGGCATTTGTATGGAGTGTTGCCTTGTACGGGAGTGAAACATGGACGATAAGCAGTGCGGACAGGAAGAGGATAGAGGCTTTTGAAATGTGGTGCTACAGAAGAATGATTAGGTGGGTAGATCGCATAACTAATGAAGAGGTACTGAACAGAATTGGTGAGAAAAGGAATTTTTGGCATACCCTGACTAAAAGAAGGGATCGCTTAGTAGGACACTTTCTTAGACATTGGGGAATCGTAAATTTAGCATTGGAGGGGTGTGTGTGCGGTAAAAATTGCAGAGGGAGACCAAGAGATGCGTATAGTAAGCAGATTCAAGTGGATGTGGGTTGCTGTTCTTATGAGGAGAGGAAAAGGCTTGCTCAGGATAGAGTAGGGTGGATAGCTGCATCAAACCAGTCTCCGGACTGAAGACCATAACAACAACAACAACGAGGTTTGTCACAAATAATGTTTCCCTTTTTCCAACAAACAGCTCAGTTCATACCTACAATACTAGGAACAAATATGATCTACACAAAGACTTAAAAGCACTTATTTAGTTCAAAAAGGGCTCTACTACTCAGGAACACATATTTTCAATAACTTACCAACAACCTTAAAAAAATTTAGCTCCAAATAAACGTCAGTTTGAGGAGCCTAAAAGACTTCATAGTAGCTAACTCCTTCTACTCCCCTGACCAATTCTTAAATGGAACCAAATGATGTATGTATCTGTATTCATACTATTAGTGTTATATTATCAGCTTGTAAAAAATGTATATACCTGTAATAGTATTATTACATTATCAACTTAAAAAAAAAAGAATTCCACGAGGATCTCCTCAATACAGATCTATGGAACAAACCAACTAATCTAATCTGTAACCAGTTCCCATACTCTTTCAGGTGTCCGTAAGATCATAATTTCAACAAGCATTGCAGAAACCTCAATAACAATAGATGATGTTGTGTATGTTGTGGATTGTGGCAAGACAAAGATGAAAAACTTTGATATTGAAAAAAATATCTCAACCCTGCAGCCTGAGTGGGTGAGCCTTGCCAATGCCAGGCAGCGGCGAGGACGAGCTGGAAGGTGAGGGAGCAGTTTTGACTTTCTGCTAGTCAACTATGTATATTGCCTCCTACCTCCTTGTATTTTTAAGGAGTCATTGTACTGTTTCATATTTGATAAACTGTTATGTGAACCAAACAGCCTAACGCATTTTTGTTCATTGACATTTAGAGGTCTGAGAGTGTATTGAGACTAATTGCTGAAGTGCAATATTTTTAGTCTGATTGTTGTAAAGTTTTGACCTAATTTGATAATGATGAGTTATGAGAAAGTTGTCAACAATGTAATATTATACTTCTTGTTGAAATGAGATAGAATGGCTGGCCAGTACTTACTATCTGCGGTACAGCACAATGGTAACACAAAATGAAAAAACAGAAAAAAAGGGACAAAGGGACAAGCTTTCGGAACAGAGTTCCTTCGTCAGGTGGGAGAGAAGGGAAGAATAAAGGATGGGAATAGAAGGGAAAGGTGGTTCACGACCTAGGTCATGAAGGTGGTGTTTCGGAAGTGTGGGCGTCAGAGATACTGCATGTATGTACTGAGCCAAGCCAGGATATTTATATTTATCCTCTCTGGCTTGGCTCAGTACATACATGCAGTATCTCTGACGCCCACACTTCCGAAACACCACCTTCATGACCTAGGTCGTGAACCACCTTTCCCTTCTATTCCCATCCTTTATTCTTCCCTTCTCTCCCACCTGACGAAGGAACTCTGTTCCGAAAGCTTGTCCCTTTGTCCCTTTTTTTCTGTTTTTTCATTTTGTGTTACTATCTGCGGTACAGCACAATGGTAAGTACTGGCCAGCCATTCTATCTCATTTCAACAATATTTATTATCTCTGAGGAGAATTTTCATCATTAATCTAATATTATACTTCAGTATGTATAAGTTCACAGCAAGCAGCAATGCCACGACACACACTGATAATCACAATAAATAAATAAATAAGAAACCCTCAAGGAATAATTTGATTAATGATGGAAATTCTCCTCAGACATGATAAATTATTTTTCAAAAGAGATAGATTGACTGGTCAGTACTTAGTTTTGTGCTGTACTGCCAATTAGTGACACAAATGAAGAAAAAAGAAAAAGGATGAAAAGGTAATAGCTTTCGGACTCCTTAAACACCATCCTCATGACCTAGGTTGTGAATTACCTTCCTCTTCTGTTACCATCCTTTTTTTTTTTTACCTTCTCTCCCTCCTGAAGAAGAAAGTGTGTTCTGAAAGCTTGAGGAATAATTTGGTAGAAAATATTATAGTGTTGCAGAAAGGAAATTAATAGAGTAAAACCGGAAACTAAACCCTTTGGGAGAGAGAAATGCACCATCACAAAAATAGTACATATTATGAAATATAAACAGTGATATAGAAGTGCGGACCAGTAGGTAATAAATGAATAAAGGAATCATTTAGCATCAGATAAGCGCATAAACAATGGCTTAGAAAATGACCTGGGATATTTGCGTAATATGGTATGGAGCCTCCTTAGACACTGTACTGAAATGAAAGCCATGTAAATCAGTCTAAAAGTCCCTGGTAATCCTCTGTATGCAGCTGAAACTAAATTGTTTTTGAGTGCTGAATCCATGGTATGGAGCCTACATTCGTGGCTTCTCAGGTATGATGGAGTTCAAATCTGGCCTCCAATGTGGCCCTCTCGGTCTCTGTAGATCCCCTGCATGTTCCATGGTGTGGCAGTGATGTGGTGGTGCAATGTCTTGAAACCATCAGGGTATTGTAAGGCAAAAATGGGTGGAGGTGGTCCCCGAGCAGCTCAACATGTTGCAGAACATTCAAAGTACCTTCCAGAACAACTAGGGGACCAGTTCCATACCAGGAAAATGCACCCCATACCATATGACAAAAACTTGCTTGGAACATACCTTCTTGGCAGGTGGTATCCTTTGTCACACACGGTATGTTCCATCAATGAGGTGCTGTTGATATAGTTATGTCCTGTCATTGTTCCAGTGTGTAACCTGGAAAACGTTTCAATAGGTTATCTACTAGGAAACATGTCTAGCATGTCCTGAACCATGACTTGTGGTGCTGTTGCTCCCTATGTCACTATTGATGATCCATTCGGATGGCACCGACTGTAGAATCGTGATAGCATGACAGCCAGTAGTTAGTCTATTGTGAACCTTGAGACCATCAGTCAAACATTCTCGATACACCGTAGATGTGGTCGAACTTGCGAAGCCAGACTCCTGCAGCACTCAACAGTTGGAACATACTTTGTGTAGTAAAGAATACCTCCTGCAAAGAAGGTATGGTCCAAAGCAGTTTTGTGTCTTATGGTCTGGGGTGCATTTTCCTCTTTGGATGGTATCAGCTCATGACGATGTGGCATGTTACACACATCACATCTCAGAAGTTCTCCCATATTACTTCAGCTGGCACAAAGAAAGTGTGGAGCACAAACAGCACACCTGTATCATCTGTGCTTCACTGTCCTATGATGTTTCCTAAGTCATCACTCAGGTTTTGAAGCCTTTATTCTCCAAAGTGTGTACCACAGACCACTGACCACCTCCTCCCCCAAACTTTTCACATTCTTTG
The DNA here is from genome assembly GCA_026315105.1 of Locusta migratoria. Classification (NCBI taxonomy): domain Eukaryota; kingdom Metazoa; phylum Arthropoda; class Insecta; order Orthoptera; family Acrididae; genus Locusta; species Locusta migratoria. The sequence goes on along the minus strand of CM048745.1, from coordinate 804,945,648 downwards.
GCACCATACTGTTGTTCATTCCAAGATTTCCCATTTGTTTTGATAATAAACTATGTAACTTACAATAAATACCTGGTTATTTTCTAGAACATTACATTCTGTGTGCACTATGTTCCATCAGGGTGCAGCCTGGTGTATGCTATCATCTTTATACCAAAGCACGTGAAATGACACTACAATCATATCCGTTGCCTGAAATGTTGCGGTCTCGGTTGGAGGAGGTGATTTTGCAAGTGAAGATCCTACAGCTAGGTCGAGCTGCTGAAGTTCTCACTCGTGTGATGGACCCACCGGACCCAAGAGCTGTTGAACTCTCTTTAAAGGTGAGATTATTTGAAGGTTATACTGTTAAAATGGAAACACTTACCCTTTGTATTGCAGAATAATATTTTTTGGAGGATAGGTTGCTACTCACTACAGACACATCCTGATGACCCGCAGAAATGCACGCATAACAGATCAAATTAATACAAAACTTTTGGCCATTATGGCCTTCGTCAGATGGTGAAACACACACACACACACACACACACACACACACACACTCACTCACTCACTCACTCACTCACTCACTCTCTCACTCTGCACGGATTGGTAGAGGTGTAGGATATATGGGGCAGGATCTGTTGGTGTGGAAAAAAAGGGATTATCATACGTAGAGGCCAGGATAATTCTGAGATTGGAAAATGTGCTACCTTGTTGTTGGCCACAGTTTGGATGTGGTCATTCATCCTAATGGACAGCTGGTTAATGGTATGCCAATATAGAAAGCTGAGGAGTGATTGCAGCACAGTTGGTAAATTACATGGTTGCTTCCACAGGTGGCCTGGCCTCTGATTGTGTAGAATAAGCTTGTGATAGGACTGGAATAGGAAGTACTGGTGGGTAGGTTGGACAAGTCTTGCAGAAGGGTCTTCTACTGTGATATGATCCCTGTGGAAGGGGACTGGGTTTTGGGGTGGTGTAGGAATGGAAGTTGGGAGTGTGACGGAACGCCACTTCTTGGTGAAGGACGCAGTTTGGTCGTTTCAGACCAGGATTGTACTGTGTGACAAGGGTAGTGCGATTTCTGGTAGTGAAGGCAGGATTTGGGATATGTGGGGATATGACGCAGGTAATTTATCTGTAGACTAGGTCTGCGGGGGGTAGTTTTTGTTGGTGAAGGCCTTACTGAGACCTTCAGCATATTGAGAAAAGGAGTGCTTGTCACTGCAGATACACCTTTAACAGGTGGCTAGGTTGTGATGGAGGGATTTTTTGATGCACCGGCCTTGAGTCTTGATCATGAAAATATCCTCAATTAACCTGAACCAGACCAGCAGTTTGGGGTTTTTGGACACTAGGAAAGTTTTCTCCAGATGGCCCATAAACATGTTGGCATAGGAGGGTGCCGTGTGGGCACATTTGTTTGTGACATTGATTTGATTTAACTTTTCCCTCAAGAGAAGTATTTTTTTGTTAGGAAACTACCCCACAGACCTAGTCTTCAAACAAATCTCCCATGCCATACCCCACATACCGCAGATCCTCCCTCTACCACCAGTAACCAGTCGCAAAAGAGCACTCCCCTTGTCACCCAGATCTACCCTGGAATGGAACAACTAAACTGCATCCTCTGCCAAGGTTTTGATTTTCTGTTCTCGTGCCCAGAAATTGGACAGCCTGTCAAAGATCTTCTCCAGCCTTCCTAAAGTGCTGTTCTGTTACATCCCCAATCTCCTTAGCAACCTAGTTCATCCCTCTGCCACCCAGAACCTTGCTCCCTGCCACATAAATCATATCCCTGTGGAAGATACTGCTGCAAGATCTGTTCAGTACACCCACTCAACATTTCTTATTCCAGTCCTGTCAAAGGCTTATCCCACCAGTCCGGACCACCTGTGAAAGTTGCCACATAATTTACTATCTTAGCTGAATCACTGCACCATTTTTTATATTTGCATGACCACTAATCAGCTGTCCAGCTGGTCACCACTAAACTGTGGACAAAAAGGTGGTGGGCCATTCTGTGGCACAACATACTGTGGAGCATATGCTTCCTCTGCTCCCTCGTCTCCTCACTGCATTCCTAAGCTAAATCTCATTACACCCATTTAGTACGTACATGTCGGTAAGGCCATCCATCCTCACCACCACCACCACCATGTAACATTCCTCCTTCCCCCTCCATCCTTCTGTCCCATCACCGCAGAGCGGCAGCCAGAGATGACATTTTTGTGTCTTTGAAGGGTGGCTCTGTTATTGTGTGAATGCTCTTTTTCTGATGAAGGTTAATGGCCAATAGATTAAGTGTTGTATATGTGAGTGTCTTTCATGTGGCTGTTGTGGCTCGTCATACAGATTTGTGATGAGTTTTGATGTATCCTCATTATACTGTTAGGCAATGAATTTTACAGCCTTAGGCCTACATGAGTGACACGTACATGAACTTTTGTGTGAGAAGATTGGCTTTTTAACTGACCTACAGTATACACTCTTCAACATAATATAACATCAGCAAATATTAATGAGTAATAATTAACAAGACATGTGCAGAGACTGATGCTATAGGTTTCCCCTTGCTTCAGAAATAGATAATAGCCCAGGCAAATTAGCCTTTTGGTGGCTAAAACATAAACACAAGCTGTAAATAATTTTAATCGATGTTAGATATTCCAAATAAGAGTAATATGAGTTTGTGACAGTTTCTGGCTTGTGCATGAGTTTTGAGAGCTGTAAAAACAATGACATAATTTACATATGAATTCTTTGCAGGAAAATCAACTTTATGTTGTACCCTTTCTGATTTGGTGTATCCTTATTATATTTTGAATGTGTACTGTTTAGCAGTGCCTCAAAATTGCCATAGTACAGGAAAGGACAAAGTGAGGCAACATTAGTTACGTAGTACGTCAAATAACTAATTATGGCATTGCTGTGATTTTTCATTTTTATAACTATGGTGTAATACACTACAAGAAAGGGCTCAATTTTACTTATGGCGGTGGCATTTTGTTCTGATGTTGGCAACGGCCAGTGAGTGCTTTTTTCAGAAATCAGTCACGTAGAATGAGGGGGATAATTCTTTGTTTCTGGTCAGTAAATTAATCATCCTAGCTGTATCCCATATGCTTTGCAATGTCATGGAAACAAAAGAAGTGCATCTTTCGATGGGTATAACCATTAAATTGTAGATAGAGTAGAAATATCTATGGCGTAAGCATTGCGTTCTGTACATCTTCTTAACATTAAGCTGGAAATACCATGTGATATTGAAACAAACCCACTCTTTCCACACATTTATTTGCTCTTAATATTGGTTTGTACTGCATTGGCTGCAAAGAAGCCCCTTCTCCTTTTCGCAGAGCAACCACCTAACATGAAATAATATCTAAATAAATGTATCACAGAAACAACAAGAAAGTTGAGGAAGCATCGCTAAAAGGGCTATTTATTCATAGTCAATCTTCTTAACCAAACAAAAAAGGACCAAGATAAAGTCAGAGATTAGTAGATTTTTTCCCAATAACACTTGACATTTCAACCTTAATGTTGAGGACACACAATCTGTTCTGCACATCTGAATGCTCACTCCAGAGCTATTCCTGCTCTGTGCCTGCCACTAGAGACAATATACACATGTGAGCGACAGACTCGTCGGAAACCTCTCAGCTCTCATAATTGTTCATATGATATTGTGATTAAAATTTGTAATTACTTACTTTTGGCGTGGACTGCATTAAGATAGAGAAATACATCTTCTTTTGCAGACACAGTTGTACTTAGTTATAATCTGTATTCTGAATATGTAGTTCTATTACACAAGGTTGATTTCAACTTCTTGCTTTATGAAGTAATCACTGCAGGATGTAAGGACATGTATTAGCTGAAAGAGTGGCTGATGCTGATGGCAGACAAGACAATTCACTGGAAATACTACATTTAATGGAAAGTTCTATACAGACGATCAGCTGATGCCATTCCTTTAGTGATTACCCAGACTTAATTTATTGCACATTGACACCACTATGTTGTCTTATTGAAACAGACGTGAACTGCTCTGCTCATTGAATTACCAGACTTTCAGCATTCATCGAGTTTTAAATAACAGGGAGCACAGCATACAGAAAAACTACATTGTCCCCAGTGCAACACTAAAACATACTAATACTCCACCATACACTTACTGTGAGAGATAAATGGTTTAGTACTACACCATAGAACCAATACATGGCACTGTTATTGTTATTACTATTTTTTGTCTCAGTGTTCGAGTTTTAAATAACAGGGAGCACAGCATACAGAATAACTACATTGTCCCCAGTGCAACACTGCAACATACTAATACTCCACCATACACTTACTGTAGATAAATGGTTTAGTACTACACCATAGAACTAATACATGGTGCTGTTATTGTTATTACTATTTTTTGTCTCAGTGATTAGTGTTTTCAGAACTTTACGCCAGACAGACAATTACACACCACAGTCTTTAACTTTATGAACACAACCTAACATTGAATTTACATTGTTTTGAAGTCCGAACATAAATTAATTTAACTTTTTGTATGAAAAACTTTATGAACATTCATCATATTTGACAATGACTTTTACTTAAATTTGACATCTTGGCTAGGAGAACTGAATTTATTGACAGAGCGATCCAAAAAGGATTATGTTTTTACTGACACAGGTCCCTTTTTAACAACCGTTGCAAAGCACGGGCATATAAGCCAGTAATTAATAAAATCTTTCATTTGGTATGTTGTTTTATTTTTAAGTTGGTTTGTTATCATTTTGGACTGACATAGCAATTAATTAATATCAGTACATAGAGGTAACTACATATCTAAATAGATACGTACCTAACTAAATTACATTTAAATTTCAATATTCGGATGACTGTGTATGATTTGCAGTACAAAAGTAATTTGACTTTGCACAAAAGTTTTCACAGGATTTTAGCGTTATGATACTTTGATACTTTTATCTGTATTTATGCATAGGAGAAAGCAAATTTTTGAACTGGGGAGTTATTTTTACACAAAATGTAATGCTTTGCAACTCTGATAGCTGATATTTTGAATTTGTAGTTGCTCTTTCTGAGATACAGGCATTGAAACATAATCTTAACTCACTTTTCAATGAAGCTGGTAAAAAATGCGGACTTTTGACAATTGATTGTGGCTTAATGGTTGACCCAATTTTAACTTGTATATAGATAATTTTACATGAAATTTCTTGCTCTTTCATTTTGATATTTACATAAATTTATGTAGGATGCAAAGTTACAGGTGAAAAAGTCAAATTTCATAGTTTTTTGGCTCACAAGCCAGAAACCATTACAAAGTTGTAATTCTCTTATTTGGGATGTCAAACATCAATTGAAATTATTTCCAGCTTGTACTTACTTTTTAGCCAGTGTGGCCTTCTTTCAGGCTAATATTCCTGGGCTAGAAGTACAGAATAATTTTTGTTTTGTATTTTCTTAGATCTCATTCTAACCTTAATTGCAGCTGCTGCACACACTAGGTGCACTTGACCAGGATGAGACCCTCACTCCTCTGGGTTTCCATTTGGCCCGCCTCCCACTGGACCCTCAGACTGGCAAGATGATACTCATGGCAGCAATCTTTGGCTGTATTGATCCTATATTCTCCATTGCTGCCAGCCTCAGTTTCAAGGATGCCTTTGTAATACCACTGGTAAGTAACTTTGCTAGCAGTCAAATGTGCAACAATAACTGTAACCAAATTTGAACTTCATGTTTATGAACTAGTGAGTTAAATTACATTTCCTAAGTGTACATTACAAACACTTCATACAAATCATTGCTCCTACGTTTTTGATAATGTGTCCTTCTGGTGATCACTGTTGTTGACAAGATTGTCGTTATCAAGTTGGACCTAACTTGCCACAACATTATGAAGAACATTCATCATTGTGGCCTCTCTTGTGTGGATATCTTATACTCTGAAAAGTTACTGATCTGTTAGCATGCACTGCAGATTTCAGACTCATCCACAGAAAAAAAGTAACATACCAATAAAGTTGGCAAACAGAATTCCCAGTTAACATGACCAATTCAAGAAGAAAGTATTCTTATAGATGTTGATTGTGCAAGTTATTGCACCACTGTGTGTTTTTAATCAGTGATATTTGTTTTTTCTGGCCAAGTCATAATGCAAGCAAAACAAACACACAATAATAATCCATTTAAAATATGTTAATATGTTTCATTTGTTAAGTAGATATTCATTTGCCCAGTGCTACAGGCTATCCTGTTACACATGTCATTATATGTAGCAAGTAAGCTAGTGCAACTGCCAAGAGAAAAAACATTACTGTTCAACAGCATTCCATAAACATCAACTTTCCAGGAAACTGTGACCAATGAAGATATGATATTGCAGATGGATAGGATGAAAAAGCCTGTTTTCACATGTCGTCCAAAATGCTTTCTTCAGATTAGGAAAACACTTACCATTCAGACAAACAAAACACACACAAATGACTGCTATGGATTAGATAATATTATATGCACTTTTTGTTCCAATTGGTCCTTAATGAAGAGATCCCAAGGATGTGCAACAAGTTGGAAAACAGGAATACTTAATAAATACTGTATTTATAAAATACAAATGTGTGGTAGTGTACATTTATCACATTTCAAATGAATTTGCCTTGGTGGATGTGGAATTGGCCATAAATAAATAAATAAGTAAATCTTAACAATATTTATTATTAAAAGTTCATCAGTTTGTTACTAAATATTAAGTGTGGAATAAGCATATGTGCATGTAATAATTCTTAAGCTATTGTAGCCACATATCAAAATAAAAGTAACATTTTACATTGATCTCATTACTGCACATGATTGTACAGAATTTCATATTCACAGAATATGGTGAAGCTGGGAACTTGTATCTGACTGGAGGCGCACTTAGGTAGTCCTTGCAGGTGCGGTTATCACTGTGTCCCCAGTGGTGTGTAGTGGTCAGTGCAACTGTCTAGAAAGCAGGGGACCCAGGTTCGAATCCCGGCTGGGTACACATTTTTAGCTTTGCCCATTCACAATTGATGTCATATATTCAGTGAATATGAAAGAATAACAACTGCAGAATCAGAAATGACGTCTGTTCTTTTGAAACAGACACCACGTGTGTGTGTGTGTGTGTGTGTGTGTGTGTGTGTGTGTGTGTGTGTGTGTGAGTGTGTGTGTGAGGTTTACTTACAAGGCGAAGGAGCACAGGTATGTGACAGTAACATAAATAAAAAGAAAGGATATGGGTTTAAAGGAGTGGGTGAGGAGTCATTCCAATCCTGAGAGAGGAAAGACTTACCTTTGGGAGAAAAAGGATAGGCACACACACACACACACACACACACACACACACACACACACACGTGGTGTCTGTTTCAAAAGAACAGACGTCATTTCGCGCGCGCGCGTAAACCAAGGCAGACATATGCAAAATGCGAAGAAGTTGGACAGAGATGCCAGTTGAGGCAGAGGCGCGCACGTAAACCAAGGCAGACATATGCAAAATGCGAAGAAGTTGGACAGAGATGCCAGTTGAGGCAGAGGCTCTGTCCAGAGATTGGAGGCAAAGATGTTGTAGAATTGTGGGCGGGAATTTAAAACTAATGAAGTTTGAGACCAGGTGGGCAACGGGAAGAGAGAATATGTTGAAGGGCAAGTTCCCATCCCCGGAGTTCTGAAAGGTTGGTATCAGTGGGAAGTGTCCATATAACACGGATGGTGTAACACTGTGCCAAGATTTGCTGGCCGTGCAACAAGGCATGCTTAGCCACAGGGTGATCCTCATTATCAACAAACACTGTCTGCCTGTGTCCTTTCATGCGAATGGACAGTTTGTTGCTGGTCATTCCCACATAGAAGGCGTCACAGTGCAGGCATGTCTGCTGATAAATCACATGGGTGCTGTCACAAGAGGCTCTGCCCTTAGTTGTGTACACCTTACGGGTTACAGGACTGGAATTAAGTGGTGGTGGGAGGATGCACAGGGCAGGTTTTACACTGGGGGTAGTTAGATGGGTAGGAGTCGGAGGGTAGGGAAGGTGGTTTGGGGATTTCATAGGTATGGACTTGGAGGTTACAAAGGTTAGGTGGGTGGCGGAAAAACACTCTCGGTGGAGTGGGAAGGATGTCATGAAGGATGGATCTCATTTCGGGACAGGAAGTCATATCCTTGCTGGAGAGCCACATTTAGAGTCTGCTCCAGTCCTGGAAAGTAACCGGTGACGAGAGAGGCACTTTTAGGGGCACTCTGTGGGAGGTTCTGGGTTTGGTGGGGAGAGGAAGTGGCCCTGGCTATTTGCACTTGTACCACTTCAGGAGGGTAGTTGCAGAATGTGAAAGCTGTCATCAGGTTATTGGTGTACTGATTCAGGACTGGAGCAGACTCGTTTGCCACGAAGACCTAAGCTGTAGGGAAGGGACTGTTTGATATGGAATGGATGGCAGCTGTCATAATGGAGGTACTGTTGCTTGCTTGTTGGTTGGTTTGATGTGGACAGTTGTGTGAAGCTGGCCATTGAATAAATGGAGGTCAACATTAAGAAAAGTGGCTTGGGATTTGGAATAGGACCAGGTGAATCTGATGGAACCAAAGGAGTTGACGATGGAGAAGAAATTCTGGATGTCTTCTTCACTGTGAGTCCAGATCATGAAGATATCATCAATAAATCTATAGCAAACTTTGGGTTCGACAGGCTTGGGTGTCCAGGAAGGCTTCCTCCAAGGACCCCATAAATAAGTTGGCATACGAGGCGGCCATCCTGGTTCCTATGGCTGTTTCCTTTAGTTGCTGGTATGTCTGGCCCTCAAAAGTGAAGAAGTTGTGGGTTAGGATGAAGCTGGCTAGGGTAATAAGGAAAGAGGTTTTAGGTAGGGTCGTGGGTGGTAGGAGTGAAAGAAGATACTCCATCGCAGTGAGGCCCTGGGCAAAGGTTGTTACTTCCATTGAGAATACTTTCTCCATAGATCATGAATATGAGATATCATAATGATGTGGAATGTGTCAGTTTAGTAAAAGGTAAAATTACATGACATATTTTTTTTATTTCATTTATTTTTTTATTCAATTTTATTGTTATTATGTTTTTCATTTCTAGTTTCTATGTAAAAACAAATATACTTAGTAGGAGGAGTTGTCATTCAGAAATTCTTTCAAATTGTTTTTAAATGCTGGTTGGTTAGTGTCAGACATTTCATGTTTTTTTGTAAGTGACCAAAGACTTTTGTGGTGGCATCCCCTTTTGTACCAAAGTTAGATTTGATCTTGAGTAATGTAGATCATTCTTTATCCTAGTGTTGTAGCTTTGCACATTGCTATTACTTTTGAATTGGGTTGGGTTATTGATAACAAATTTCATGATAGTGTCAATAATGGCAGATACTTAGCAACTTACCGTAAATCAGCTCGCTAAGATGCAGACAGGTACAAAAAATAGACAACCACATTCACACAACTTAAATTTTTGGCTATGGCATTTATCAGAAAAAGAAACACATACATTAACACAATTACTCAGACAACTATACACACACAACCACCGATGTCCAGCCACTCCAGCACCACAAGACTATAGTGAGATGGGAAGTTGAGGGGGAAGGATCCCCACACTTATCCGGCAGGCAGACTAAAGAAGAATTCAAGTTCTTATATGAGTCATTATATTTGAAATTGTAGTTTGTACAACTGGCCTGGTCTTTAGACATCTGATTGTAAATATAGGATTGTATTTGGCTTATTTTGTTAGTTTAATCTTCTTATGAACATAAATCATGCCACACAGGTGACTTACTACTTATCAGTATCTGTACTTGTTCAGTTGACAGTGTGACAGGATGCTTTCTTTTTCCTTATACTGTATAATTACCATGCCATTAAGTCATTGAGTGTGAAGAATTACTTTTGTGCCCCTCTTTCGTTTCATAAAATCTATAGGACAAATACCTAAGGACTACAGAATGTTCATAGGTGCTCAGAAAGTCAGTTGTTGTGATGTTGTGACAGTTTTTACTTGGTGTATTTGCCAGTTAAGTGTTAACATTTCTGATAACTATCCTGTCATTCAAAAAAGGCTATGACTTTTTTAATGTAATTTATTGGTCTTTCCATGACATGGATTCTACACACCACAAACAATATTTTAATGAGGCATTAGTGTTTTATAAACAGCCTTTTGTTGGAAATGTCACCAATATGTTGATGCTTGCTATTAATTTTCTGTGTAATTAAACTTCTGTGACCAATCCTCTTCATATTTGTACAAATTTAATCCTAGGCTGTGAGATGCCTTATTGTTATTTTATGTTATAGGGGAAAGAGAGCCAAGTGGATGCTGTAAAGCGTGAACTTGCTGCAGGAAGTTGCAGTGACCACATAGCACTCGCAGAGGCAGTAAGGAGGTGGGAAGCATCAGGTTCAGGGCGTTCCGGCTTCTGCCACCGGTATTTCCTCTCATGGAACACACTAACGTTACTCAAGTAGGTGAAAATCTTTCTGAAATATTAACTTTCATTCTTTTTATTTTGTAATTTCTGTAGTAATTTATTATGGAATTTTGTGGGTATAATTATTTACTTACAGCTTGCAGCTAATGTTGATCTGACTGTACTTCTACAACATTAAATTGGAAACTAACCTTCTTAGTTAAAAAAAGTCAAATTAAAAATAGATTAAATTCCTTTCTACTAAGAAACAGTAGAGGCAGGCACAAACAGGTAATCAGAAAACACTAGTTTATACAAAGAATGCTATCTTCATGTAGTAGGAGATAAGCATTTAGCTTATAAACTGAGACTGTCACTAAGGCTTTCAAGTAAGTTGAGACACAGGATGACTTTGACAGTAAAATCTGAGTAACATCAAAACTGAAAGTCCAGGAGTTTTGAAGCTGCGGAAAGTGGAGTAGGGTGACCAGATTTCCAAAATAAAAATACGGGACACAAATTAAATGTTGAATTGAAGCCATATTTTGTGAAACGTTTTGTAAATACTGTATCAGTAAAATTGATTTGACTTCAAATATTTGGTCCACAATACTTCTCCATGCATCACCATACCTATTTGTTAACACTTGCATTTGAAAAAAGCCTAAAATATGCAGCCCCAGCGCAACACCACCAGATGTGCACTATAGTTTTTAACACAGAGACACTGAGAAAAATTTGAAATAATTTATAACCCTAATGATGTGGCTCTAATGCCATAAAACTATTTAGTTTAGTAAAAAAGTACCATACAGCTGAGGCGGTTTCCATTCAACATGACTCTACAGCTGGGATGCCAAAAAGACATAATTTATTACCAGTGATTTGCCATTGACCAATTGGAACAAGATGGACTGTGTCAAGATCACTTTTCAAGCAGTAACAATACAACACTGAAACTAATTATTAACATAAGTATTTCAACAACTGTAAAGCCGGTCATGAAAAAATTGTTCCACATGGTATGCAAGATGTATGAGACAGGGTAAATATTGTCCGACTTCAAGAAGAATATCGCAGTTCAAATTCCCAAGGGAGCAAGTGCAGACAAGTGTGAAAATTACAGAACTATCAGTTTAATAAGTCATGGGTGCAAAATACTAACACGAATTATTTACAGACGAATGGAAAAACTTGTGCAATCCGACCTTGGGCAAGATCAGTTTGGATTTAGGAGAAATGTAGGAACACGGGAGACAATACTCACATTACGACTTATCTTAGAAGATAGGCTAAGAAAGGGCAAACGTACGTTTTTAGCATTTGTAGATTTGGAGAAATCTTTTGACAATGTCGACTGGAATACACTGTTTCAAATTCTGAAGGTAGAGAGCGAAGAGTTATATTCAACCTATACAAAAACCAGACAGTGGCTATTAGAGTTGAAGGGCAAGAAAGGGATGCAGAGGTTGAGAAGGGAGTAAGACAGGGTTGTAACCTTTCCCTAGTGTTGTTTAATCTGTATACTGAACAAGCAGTGAAGGAATTCAACGAGATATTTGGAGAGGGCATTAAAGTGCAGGGAGAAGAAATAAAAACATTGCATTTTGCTGATGACATAGTAATTCTGACAGAGACCGCAAAAGATCTGGAAGAGCAATTGAATGGAATGGATAGTGTCTTGAAAGGAAGATATAAGATGAACATTAACAAGAATAAAACAAAGGTAATGGAATGCAATGTCAGAAAATCAGATGATGCTGAAGGAATTAGATTAAGTAATGAGACAATAAAAGTAGTAGATGAATTATGTTATTTGGGTAGCAAGATAACTTCTGATGGCTGAAGTAAATGCCTATTGTGTAGCGTGGTACTGGGAACCAAATTTACAAGGGTATGACAGCTGATTGCGTCATAACCACTGATACACATATACACATATTTACAATTAAATACCTTAATCTGAGCAACAAATGAACACTGGCTCACAATCGAAAACTTTCATCAACCTTGTCCACTAATAACTTTTACAATACTCTCTGCATTATATAAATTATGAACCAAGAAGACAATGTGCGCAATTCTAACGTACCATAATATACATGTAATACTCTCAATTGCAAATTAAATCTCTCAGTCCGAGCAACAAATAAACACTGGTTCCTGGCGCTTACACAAATCAATTACCTTCATAAACCCTGCCCACAAATAACTTGTACAATACTCTCTTCACTACATAATTTATAAACCAAGGAAAACAATGTAAGCGATTCTCGTGCAGCAAAATATGCATATAATACTCCCAGTTCCTTGAGTTTGTCAAACCAATATCAATATGCTACTAATCTACTTCATTCAGACAACAAATTACAATATAGAAAGATATGAATAATGTAACTTCATCAGAATGGTCCCCCCCTCCCCCCCTTTTTTTTTACACACACAGCTGCCAGATGTTCTCAGTGCCGTCCTTGAATAATCAACACCCTTGTTATGGGCCTTCACGTTCCTTTCCACTCATATGAGGCCCCACGTTTCACACATTAAGAAATGCTAATTGCATTGAAGGCCCATCACATAACACCAAGGCCCAGGATTTAACACACACAATGCACATAAATATCATAGACTAGCTGAACCCCCTCTGCTTCGCATGCGTAGGCTGGTTGGTCTGAACCAGTTGTTTCTTTTTAATCCTGATGAAGAATCCATATCTTACATTTCGTAGTTATAGCTTGGAATTTGAGTTAAGAGCACCATATTTTTGAAAATAAATTTTTGCATCTCGTATTTCACCCCCTTATTGGTCGAATTTCCAAAAATACCGAAACACGTGTCTTTTTAATTCTGACCAAGAAAACATATACCAATTTTTGTGGTTGTAGCTTCAAAATCGCCTTATTAGCAAAAGTTTTTCGAAAAACATCCCCTCTCCAATTTAACCCCCTTGATGGTTGAATTTGTTCTAACGAACAATACAAATACCAATTTTTGTAGCTATAGCTTCAAAATTGTCTTGACAACAACGTGTGTTCAAAAAGAATTTTTGATCCTCTATTTAACCCTCTTACTTGTTGAATTTCCAAAAATACTAAAAATCATGGATTTTTAATTCTGACCAAGATTACATATCCGAAGTTTCGTAGTTGTAGCTTAAAATTTGAGTTAACAGCAACATATTTTTGAAAATCAATTTTTTATGTCCTCTATTTTACCCCCTTATTTGTCGAATTTCAAAAAATGCTGAAACACGTGTCTTTTAAATTCGAACCCTGAATTAAAATCCGAAATTTTATAGTTCTAGCTTCAAAATTGCCCGAATAGCTACGTATTTTCAAAAAGTGTTTCATCCCCTATTTTACACCCTTACGGACAGAATACTGAAAAATCGCTTCTTAAATGACGCCTACAGAGTAAGATCAACACCCTCCACAAATTTCAAGTTTCTATCTTCAGTGGTTTGAGCTGGGCGATGATGAGTCAGTCAGTCAGTCAGTCAGTGAGTCAATCGGGACACTTCCTTTTATATATAGATATATCAGTGAAAAAACAGAATAGTCACAATTAGTGTTCACCAAGAACTATGTACCCGAGCAGGGATCTATTTACAGTCGGACCCAGTATGAAAATTGTAACTACAGGGGTAGTGTCTGCCCACTAGGGCTTATGTAATATAATCCATATATCAAGGTTCTACAATTAACACCACATAGAACGTAGTGCAGCACCCATTACGCTTTACCAGGAACAACGTATTCTACGTGTATAGCGGCTTCCTCTCTCTCGTCCAGATGCTGTCCCTTCTCTCCAATGCCTGTCTGCGGCCAACCTGCTTGTGCTACAACGCGCTCCCACTCAGCGATCGGTATTGACAACAAGTGACGTACTCACCGCTCCGCGAGCCTGGCCACTTCTCCTGTCACACCACGTGTTTTCCTTCGCATCAGCCGTACTACTCGCCAATCAAACCACTTCTCTGTCAGAGAGGTTACCCACAGCACTTCTGACAAATTGCCAACATAGTTTGGGAGTCTTAACTTAATTCATCATGCCGATCACGGCACAATGGGAAGAAAAGCGTTTCTAAAGAAGTGAAACTTATTAACAGCCAATATTAATTTAAATGTGAGGAAGTCCTTTCTGAAAGCATTTGTCTGGAGTGTAGCATTGCATGGGAGTGAAACGTGGACGATAAGGAGTTCAGATAAAAAGATGATAGAAGCTTTTGAAATGTGGTGCTACAGACAAATGATGAAAATTAGATGGGTAGGTCACGTAACTAATCAGGAGGTGCTTAACCAAATTGGAGAGAGGAGGAGTTTCTGGCATATCCAGACCAAGAGAAGGGATAGACTGGTTGGACACATTCTGAGACATGAAGGAATTGTCAACTTAGCATTAGAGTGAAGCGTCTGGGGTAAAAATCGTAGAGGGAGACTGAAGGACGAATACAGTAAGCAGATTCAGAAGGATGTAGGTTGCCGAATGTATTCTCAGATGAAGAGACTTGCACAGGACAGGGTAGCGTGGAGAGCCTCATCAAACCAGTCTGCGGACTGAACACCACAACAACAACAACAACAACAACAACAACAACAACATTGTTCATAATATTGTAACATTGCGTTTGAAATTAGGTAATCACTGTTCTGTCACTCAAAAAGAATTCATCTACTGAGTACAAAGGATGTTCTTTTAAGTTACTTAACACTTTGTTTTGAACAGATCCATTCGCAGAGACTGAATACTATTTGGAAGCGTTGTGCTCTAATTGAACATAGTTATCACTTTTCATGTACGTGTTATGCCACTGGCGTTCCAGTATCACCTATGTGTACATCCTCACACTCATATTCCACATAGTATACACCTAAAGTGTGTGGTGCATCTATCGTGTCACTTGTGGAATCTATTCATCCTGGATCTTGTGGCAATGATAGAAGACAGGCTGGGCACTGACCTGGCTAAATGTTTACCAGTCCATCCTGACACATATACACAGAAACCAGAAGTGACAGTTGTGTGTTAGTGAGTCATGCCTGTGTGTGTGTGTGTGTGTGTTCGTTTTGTATGCATGGTGTGACTGTGAAAGCTATAAGTTGTGGATGTTGATTGCCCTTTTTTTTTTTTTTTTTTGTATCCTGCAGCTCAAAAATTGTCTGTGGTGAGTTGTAAGTGATCCTCATTATATTGTTAACTTAAAACTTTCTTTCCATTCTTTGATTTAATTTAATTTTTGCTGTGTGTAGGTGGAGTCCACCCAAACAAATTCTGCTTATCAATACCTTCCAGTGATGTCTAGTGTTCACAGAAAATGTTTGTTTGTTTCCCTTTCCAAACAAAATTGTTTTTAAAGGAGAATTCAACACACCTATTTAATACAGCAATGCAGAATTAGTCTGTCTAGTTCAATATTCATTTATCAGTATGTATTAAGAGGGACAGTAAAAAACATAGAATAATAATAAAGGTCTGTAGCAGCAATAGAACTGCTCTGGTGTGCACGAGGCATAGACATGAGCAGCTTATACCACCCTCCTATGCAAAACTATTTATAGACTGTCTAGAGGGTCAGGTTTAGGTCCATTGATAATATATTCATGATGTAGTCTTAGCACTAGGAAATGCAATCGTCATTCCTGCTGAATCTGAACGCCTTCCATTCCATGTCTTTTACTTGGTACTCCTTGATGTGGCATGCCAGCTTCTTGATTAGATTAGATTAGATTAGTTATTCGTTCTGTAGATCCATGTTGAGGGGACCCTCGTGGATGTGGAATATGTCAAGAAACAAAATTTACAAGTTGAATAATAGATAATACTAATAATATAAATACAGATACATACACTTATAAATACAGATACATAAATTTTTAAGAAAAGATTTTTTTTTTTTTTTTTTTTTTTTTTTTTTGCTGATAATATAATAATACTAATATAGTATGAGTGCATGCATTATTTGGTACAATTTAGCAATTCACTAATGGAGTAGAAGGAGTTGGCCACTAGAAAGTCGTTTAGGTTCCTCTTAAACTGATCTTTATTTGTAGGTAATTTTTTTATACTTGATGGTAAATTATTGAAAATGTGTGTTTCTGAGTAGTGGACCCCTTTTTGAACTAAAGTAAGTGCTTTTAAGTCTTTGTGTAGATCATTTTTATTCCTAGTATTATATGTATGAACTGAGCTGTTTGTTGGGAAAAGGGATATATTATTTATGACAAATTTCATTAAGGAATAAATATACCGAGAGGCAGTAGTTAATATACCTAGTTCTTTGAAGAAGCTCCTACAAGACGTACGTGAATTTACTCCACAAATAATATGTATTACACGTTTTTGGACTCTGAAGACTTTTGACTGACTTGAAGAGTTACCCCAAAATATTGTACCGTATGCAAGCTTTGATATTTTTATGTCTCCTATGTCTGATAACACTCATATTGAAAATACAGATTTGTTGAATCGTTTCTGCAGTTCTGTGGTGTGCTCCTTCCAACTAAATTTATTATCAAGCTGTAATCCCAAGAATTTAATACTGTCAACCCCTTCTATCTGCTCTTCTTCATACTTAATGCATACACTGTCAGGAAATCTCTTACATGTTCTCAACTGCATGTAGTGAGTCTTTCCAAAGTTTAATGACAATGAGTTGGCTTTAAACCATTTATTAATGTTCATGAAAATATCATTAGCAGACCTTTCTATCACTATGCTTGACATACTTTTTATTGCAATACTTGTATCATCTGCAAACAAAGCGAACTCTGCTTCTGGTAGTGTAACTGATGAGAGATCATTAAAGTACACAAGAAAAAGCAATGGCCCTAAGATGGATCCTTGTGGGACACCACATGTAATTTCTTCCCAATCCAATGATGACTGTTGGCTTACTTCACTAGTCACTTGCACTGACACCCTTTGTTTCCTGTTAGTGAGGTACGACTTGATCCACTTTGCATCATTTCCTGTGACCCCATAGAATTCTAATTTACTTAAAAGGATGTTATGGTTCACACAATCAAATGCCTTTGACAAATCACAGAAAATACCTGCTGCTTGCAATTTATTAATTAATGAATTAAGTACATTCTCACTGTAAGTGTAAATAGCCTTCTCGATATCGGAACCTTTCAGAAATCCAAACTGTGTTCTAGACAATATGCCATTTGTGGTTAAGTGGTTGAGAAGCTGCTTGTACATTACCTTTTCTATAATTTTTGAGAATGCTGGCAAAAGTGAAATGGGTCTGTAGTTTGATGGTATCTCTTTATCCCCCTTCTTGGATGTAAACTTCCACCTCACTATTAGCTCCATTCACATTTCTGTCAACATTAAATCCACCAACTACCAAACAGTACCTGCTCTTAGATAGCTGACATCCATTCAATATAAAAATGCTCACATACAGTCCTGCCACCCATGGCTGGTGTTTTAGCAGTGATGAAAACTCCCTTACCCAGTATGCTGAAAGCCTCACAATAGACAGCATCCACCAGACCCTGACATATCTCCATACACTACCAATTCTCCCTCCACTTCAGATAACAAACAACAAAATGAGTGTCCCTCTTGTCACTAATACCACTCAGAACTGGAACAACTGAACTGCAACCTCTGTCAGGGCATTGATTATCTTGTCATCCTGCCCTGAATTGAATACCCATTACCCAAAATCCTTCTGATTTCTCCTGTCATGGTGATTCATTGCCTATGACATCCTAAACATTCTGGTCCATTCTTATGCCACTCCCAATCCCAACCCCTTTCTACAGGGATTATAATCCTGTAGAAGACCTCGATATAAGAACTGCCTAATCCACCCACCCAGCACTTCCCATTTCAGTCCTGTCACAGGTTTATCCTACCACTTTAGAGGCCGGACTATTTGTGAAATTAGCCAATTCTGTTTCAATCATCACACATTGTTTTTATCTTTGTATGACTTCCAACCGGCTGTACATCAGAATTGGTGGAAACTGCCAAAATGTGACCAAAAACAAGATGGGCCATCCTTTAGTGCAACATACAGCTGATCACAACTTTCTTGATATCAAATGCTGTTTTAGAACCTGGTGCATATGGAGTCTTCCATCCGCTACCATATCTCCTGAATTGTGTAGATGGGAGTTGTCACTACTACAACACATTCTGCAGTCCCGTACCCATCCTGGCCTCTAACTAAGGTAACTTATCCTACACCCCATGTCTAACAGCCCTGTCCTTCCCTCATCACTGCCCTACATCTCCCACTAATTCACGTCTCTTCCAACTGTGTGCTGGTGGTAGGGTCAGGTGGTCTTTGGGTGAAGACAATTGAAGGGTTAAGAGTTTGAAACAGAGTCATATCAACATTTTTTCAGTTTTTTTTAACACAGCCTTCATGTCTCAACAATGTGAGGAGTCTTCAGAAACTACATGTGGTTCGGATTCCACATTGAACTGTGGGTCCCCTTTCCCCGCTTGGATAACTGAGTTAGAACAGGGACATGCAAATTGTCTAAGTGACGTCAAATTGAAAGACTTGAACCAGACCTCTCAACCAGCTAAACGTTTTGTGAATGAGACTGTCACTTCCGTGTTCCTGACTGTGGCTCAGAGATAGTCATTATGTTGAGTTGATATCTCTCCTCATATTATTCTCATTACAAATTGTTGGACATCAGGTGGTGTATGATTTGGAAAACAAGTAACGCTCAGTGTGATTTAAGTGCAGCATATCTTATTGAAATGGGTAGGTATTGGATGAGATTGTCTGCAGATTCATTCATCATTCGAATAGAAACCTTTTCTAAGGCAGTAGTAGAGAGGATGGTTTAATTGTATTTGGGGGGGGGGGGCAGTTAGCCTTTATTGTACAATTGGGTCTGGCATTGGAATTCAGTGAAATTGTAAAATTGACAATTTTAAGACTGAAGATGTCATTAGATTAATATGTGTACCGTAGATCATGAATAAAAGCTATTGTAATGATGTGAAATGTGCCGGTGAAGATGTAGAGTAGTGGGAAAAAAAAGAAAAAAAAATCAAACATGTATATGAGGCACTTTATTGAGGACATTGTATGTTTGTTTCACTCACTTTTTTCAATTAAGATCATTTTGTGTGTAACTGGGTACTGTTTATTTGCACTAACTGGTAAACTATCAGTTAGTAAAGACGCATGGTCAAGAATGAAATGCACCAATACTTGTAAATTTTTTTTTTTTTTTTTTTTTTTTTTTTTTTTTTTTTTTTTTTTTTTTTTAAATTTTGGGCCTTCCTTATATTTCTGACTGTTTAATGTACTTTCTAGTGCCTGATGGAACTATTTTCTCTCTGACAGGAACATGAAAAAGCAGTTCGCTCAGCATCTGCATGAGATGAATTTTCTTGCTAGGGATGATCCAAAGGATGAGAGAGCCAATATTAACTCCAACAACCGCAGTCTTATCAAGGCCATTGTGTGTGCTGGTCTGTATCCTAATGTTGCCATTGTCAGGTATGTGAACAAAAGCTTTCTGATCCTGATAATAGTAAGCTGGTGCATAAGAATGTTTGTGTATATCTCTGTGCTATAATTTGTAAAACTGGCTTGTCTGTTGTGAAATTAGTTTGCACATACTTATCTTCAGAACTACTTCACAAATTTCCATGAGATTTAAAAAAATTACTTGAGCATTGTGTGAGGGCAATAGACAGGTATTTATGTGAAACAGGACGATACAGTTAAAATTTTATCTGCAACCTCTGTGCAGATGTTGCCTAAACTACTTGTTGAATTTCTTTGGGATTTACTCAGGTAACTTGATCATAATTGGGGTAAAATATAGGCTTTATTTAATCAAAATTGTATCATGGAAAGAAGCTACATTGCAATTTGTGAGCCGTGCGGGAGTAGTCGAGCGGTCTGGAGCGCCACATTACAGATCACACAGCCTCCCGTGTCGGAGGTTCAAATCCTCCCTAGGGCATGGATGTGTGTGTTGTCCTTAGGTTAATTTAACTTAGTTTAAGTAGTTTGTAAGACTAGGGAGTGATGACCAATGTAGTTTGGTCGCATAGGATTACAGACATTTGAACATTTTGTAATTTGTAATTTTATCTAAAATCTTTGTATTTGTTTGAACATGCTAATTTGCAAAACTCCGAAACTGTTTCATAACATCACCAGTAGGGATTTTTTGTGATCTTTCAAAGGCTTTTGATTGTGTAAATCATGGGATTCTTCTAGATAAGCTTAAGTATTGTGGTATGAGTGGGACAGTGCACAAATGGTTTAAATCATACTTAACTGGAAGAGTGCAGGAAGTTGAAATAAGCAGTTCACATGATGTAGGTGAGACAATTAATTCTTCTAACTGGGGAGTTATCAAAAATGGGGTCCCACAAGGTTCGGTCTTGGGTCCTTTGCTGTTCTTAATATATATTAATGACTTGCCATTCTACAGACACGAAGATGCTAAGCTAGTACTTTTTGCTGATGATACAAGTATAGCTATCACATCTGACAAACAGGAATTAACTGATGAAATTGTAAATGATATCTTCCAGAAAGTCATTAAGTGGTTCTCTACAAATGGACTCTCATTAAACTTTGATAAAACCCAGTATATACAGTTTCATACAGTAAATGGCATGACACCATTAATAAATTTAGACTTTGAACATAAATCGGTAGCTAAGGTAGAATATTCAAAATTTTTAGGTGTTTGCATTGACGAGGGACTGAATTGGAAGAAACATATTGAAGATCTCCTGAAACGTCTGAGTTCAGCTACTTATGCTATCAGAGTCATTGCAAAATTTGGTGATATAAATCTCAGTAAATTAACTTACTACGCCTATTTTCATTCACTGTTTTCATATGGGATCATATTCTGGGGCAATTCAACATTGAGTAAAAAAGTATTCATTGCACAAAAGCGTGTAATCAGAATAATTGCTGGAGCCCACCCAAGAGCATCATGCAGACATTTATTTAGGGATCTAGGGATACTCACTGTAGCTTCACAATATATATATATTCACTCATGAAGTTTGTTATTAACAATCTGACCCAATTCAAAAGTAATAGCAGTGTGCATAGCTACAACACTAGGAGAAAGGATGATATTCAGTATTCAAGGTTAAATCTAACTTTGGCTCAAAAAGGGGTGAATTATGCTGCCACAAAAGTCTTTGGTCACTTACCAAGTAGCATCAAAAGTCTGACAGATAGCCAACTAGTATTTAAAAATAAATTAAAGGAATTTCTGAATGGCAACTCCTACAATGTAGATGAATTTTTAGATAAAGCTTTAAAAAAATTTAAAAAAAATTAAAAAAATAAAAATAAAAAACATAAAAAAACAAAAATAAAAATAAAAATTAAAAAAAAAAAAAAACAAAAAAAAATTCTTAAAATATAGATTGTCAAGTATAGACAAAATTTACTAAACTGACACGTTCCACATCATTATGAAATGTCGTATACATGATCTAAGGAACAAGTATTAATCTAATTTAATCTAATCTAATGTTTTTATATCTAACTTGAGCCTATCTTCTGGTGATGAATGGGCTTTATTTAATCAAAATCGACTCGGAAGAAAGGCATAATAATTGTATGATACAGAAAAAAACTCGTATATGACAATGGTAGTATTTTAAACTTAAAATCGGTGACCCTAGTATTTTTGGAAATTTAAGCCAGGGGGAAAATAAAGTGCTGCAATCTTAACTTCATGAATTTTATTTTATGTACAGTAAAAATGAATTTATTGATCAAGCAATTCTATAATGGTTCCATTTTTACTTTTTTGCAATACTGAAACTTAATAAGTGATAGTATGTGAAGGCCATTGTTTAATTTCCGGTTGCAAAACTAGAGCCTACAGCTAATAATTCAGTAGTTCATAAATTTTGTTCTACTTGTGTTAACTTAAAACATAAATAAATAAAAGAGAGACAGTGTGAGCAATATATGTTGTTAATGCAGTAAATTGTGCAAATTTAGTAAAATTCTCATCAACTTCAGTTAGCTCTTTGAATTTTATTTCAAGTGGAGTGTACTGCCTAAAAATGTAAAGGGAAACAAAATCTATTTTGTGTTTGTATACACTGTAATAGCTCCTTCAGAGCGTGTGAATCTCACACCAACCCCATAAAATTCTCCTATTTTAGCTACTAAACTATCATACAAACTGAAAAATATTTCATTTGGAATGTATTACTGTGAAAATGTACTCACAGTAACACAATAAAATGAACAGTTATAGAATCTGAATCGTCAAATAAATGGAGCTGAGACTAGTATTACATGGTCATATATCTTTGTAAAAGTCTATATGCCATGTATTTACATCAAAGATATTTGATAGCGTAATAAGGAGCTTAGACATACATGTATTTTTCATCAAAGAAATGTCATCAAATGTAGCGCCTCGCCATATATTTGATTATAAAAGTTGCTTGCCTTCTCTCCGATGCAAATGTATCCGCTCTGAGCGCTAGCATTGCTGTTGCTAATCGACATGTGCGTGTGTTTGTACATAACTGCAACACCGCGCCGTAATTAGTGTTTAAATACAGTAGCAAGAAATTGCTGTAACCCTGTCTTCTCCAGATATAGTCGTTGTCATGTCCCGATACCAATGTTGGTAATATGGTGGTACTGAACTGAATAATACCTAACTTAAGTAGATTACGTACTTTATTACTCAGAAAGATGGTACCATAAACTACTCATTCTTACATCAACAATGCAACTGTTCGTATGTGCCAGCCGTGCTGGCAAAGAAGCTGCCGGGAAGGTACACAACTCCGCTACGTTTGTGATTGGCAAAGGCAGCACAGAGTAAAAAGTAGTTGTCCGCTGCCTTGAAATATGAGGACAATAATACCCCTTTTTAATACCACTATGAAGATTTATGTCTAAGAAATATTACGAATATTTGATAATATTTCTTTGTCAAAGATTTGATCAAAAATATTATCGTGTAATACCGGCCTAAACGGATGTTTTTTAAAGCGGAGTAATCCCCGCCTGGTGTGTTTTGTTGTTGCAGATGGAGTAATACCAACCTAAATTCGAGTAATCTGTGCACCCACGTTCATAAATTCAGGAAAAAATGTGCGCGGATTACTAAGGTATATACGGTACTTTCATTTGTTGGTCACACTAACTCCCCAATGGAGGACATGGTAAAAGGCATAGCTGGTGTAGAAAGTAGCTGAGAGAGTTGAAAACAAGTTGCCAGGACCATATGGCATACTAATTCTGTTTCACAAAGAGTACTTGGTGGCATTGGCCCTTTACTTAGCTTGCATTTATTGTGAATCTTTGTTCCAGCAGAAAGTTACAAGCAACTTGAAAAAGGCACAGAAGTGGACCAATGAAATTAGAGACTTATATCATTGACATCAGTTTGCTATAGAATTCTTGAAAATGTTCTCAGTACTAATCTAGTTAATATCCTTGAGACATAAAAGCATCTTTCCATGCATCAACACTGCTTTAGGAAGCATCGATCATACGAAACCCTGCTTGTACCGCACTACAGACTGCAAACGAAGGTTGAATGTTTGGAATAGATACCCAAATATGTGAGTTGCTCAAACACTACTTAATTAATAGAACCCAGTACTTTTTCCTTGACAGCAAGTGTTCAATAGACTAGGCTCTCAGCAGCAGCATTAGTAGTGCACTACTTGACATTCGCATCAATTAAATATCTGCAGAATGATATGAAATGGAACAAGCATATAATGACAGTCATGGGTAAGGCAAATGGTCGACTTTGGTTTATTGGGAGAATTTTGGGAAGGTGTGATTCATCTGTAAAGGGATCCGCATATAAAATGCTTGTACAACCCAGTCTTGAGTGTTGCTCAAGTGTT
Organism: Locusta migratoria; assembly: GCA_026315105.1. Lineage (NCBI taxonomy): Eukaryota > Metazoa > Arthropoda > Insecta > Orthoptera > Acrididae > Locusta > Locusta migratoria. The sequence continues at coordinate 804,921,345 of CM048745.1, read as the reverse complement.
TGGGATCCCCACCAGATAGGTTTAGGGACGACATAGAGGCAGTTCAGAGGTGGGCGGCTAGGTTTGTAAATGGTAGATTTGTTCAATGCACGAGTGTTACTGAAATGCTTTGGAAACTCAAGTGGGAGTTGCTGGAGGGAAGGCAACGTTCTTTTCAAGATGCACTGTTGGAGAGATTTAGAGAGCCGGAATTTGAGGCGGACTGCACAACAATTCTACTGCACACATTTTGTGTAAAGACCACAAAGATAAGATTAGAGAGATTAGGGCACGTAGGGGTCCATACAAGCATTTGTTTTCCCCTCTCCTTATATGGGAGTGGAACAGGAAAGCAAGTAACCAGCAGTGGTACTGGGCACACTCTGCTACATACCTGGGGAGGATTGTGGCGTATTTATGTAGATGCAGATGTGTGCATGAGTGTCTTTTTTTTTGTGTGTGTGTGCCCATTGCAGTTCAGCATATGTCTTTGCAGTGAGTTGCAAACTATCCTCATTATACTTTTAACAACTTCCATGGTGATAAGGGAAATACTATAAAAGTATATTGCAAGGTACTCTCTTCCATGCATCTTAAAGTGGCTTGTGGACTATGCAAACATACATTATTACCGGTCCAATGGTGTTGAAGTCTGTTGAAAGGCACCCGTCATACACTATAGGAAATCTTCCAAAGATTGTGACATTCCTCTTGTTTTGAAGGTAAAGAATGCTAATTTTCATCAATGTCAAAATTAAACTGACTGTGGATTGATGTCGAAGTCTTCCATGCATTATACAAAATTAATTATTTTTATTATTCCCATAGCCTTCACTCAAGTTTAACCAATAGCCACAAAATGTTATCGTAAATGGATGAATGGCATGGCAGTGCATATAAAATGAACAAGTAAACATTGATTTTCATGTATTAAATCTTATCACAGTTCTACAACTACAATCATGCTCTGCAAGCCACCCAATGGTGTGCAGCGGAGGATACTACGCATACTATTCACTTCCTCCTATTCCAGCCCATATTCTTTGTGTGAAAAATGATTGCCCGTATGCTTCCATATGGGCCTTAAACTCTCTGATCTGATACTTGTGGTCGCTTTGCAAGATATATATATATATATATATATATATATATATATATATATATATATATATATAGGAGGAAGCAATATTGCGGTTAGCTTTTCAAGAAAGGTACGCTCTTGAAACTTTGACATTTAAACCCGTACCGTGATAGAAAAGTCTCTCTTCCAGTGTCTGCCACTGGAGTTTCCTAATCACATCTGTGACAATTTCGCACTTAACTAAATAAGTTCGTCACAAAGCCTGCTTCTCTGCGTTGCATTCTCTCTATGATGTACTGACCATACCCGGGGTACGGATCGCATAACAGTGAGCAATATTAAAGTGCTTACCGAATGATACTTGTAACCTACTTCCTTTGTTGATTGACTACAGTTCCTTAGGATTCTTCCAATGAATCACAGTCTGACATCTGCCTTACCAACAATTGATTTTATATGGTCATCCCATTTCAAATCGCTCCTTATGAGTACACACAGATATTTTATGGAAGTAACTGCTTCCAGTGTTTGTCCTGCTATTGCGTAGTTATATATGAAATCCCTTTTTACATTTTTGTGTGGGCCATACTTAAAAATGTAAAATTGAGGAAAAATGTTAAAATCCCCAAAATACAAACAAAAACAAATGTAATTCGCATATGCACATGCTTAAAAATCTTAATCCTCTCCAATAAGCTTACATTGTATATTATTTGTGTAAGGGAATGAAATTAAATGATCAATAGCTAAGTCTACGTGTGTGGCGCAGGAATGTTGTCAGTGCTTGCCGTGAGTACTGAATGAGACAATAACAGATGGATTCCACAATATGAAGAAAAGTGCGATGAAATATTAGATTTGGACTGCGCACAACAAAAGCAATCTCCTCGTCAAGTGAGTCATGTTTCAAATTATCCCCCCCCCCTCCCCACTTTTTCTGACTCTCTCTCTCTCTCTCTCTCTCTCTCTCTCTCTCTCTCTCTCTCTCTCTCTCTCTCTCTCTATATATATATATATATATATATATATATCTGATGACATCATTGTTGATCTAAAACCTGTCTTCCATGCCTTTTCTTCTCTTTAAAACATTGTGGACAGTGCTCGAGCAAGACTCCTTCAGCAGTAGTAAGTCAGGCGGACAGAGCCCACAACTCTAAAAAATTTGTATCTGCCATTTGACAACCTGCCCTTTGTTGGTATCCACGTAAAATGAAGGAAGGTTCTCTGCATTGTGCTGTCACACAGTGAGTTGAATTCTAACTATTTGAATGCAACAAAAGGGCTTTGTATGTCTCAATTCCTATTCAGCCCAACACTGCTTTTGTCTTCTATCTTTGTTACTGCCTGTCAAGTCCTAGTGCTCTGTATATTCTCTGTGACAAATTTAAATGAGAACAATGTTTTCAATGGCCAGGAAGAGAAAATAGGCAGTTCTGGTTTAGAAGGAGAAGCTGCTTTTTTTCCAGAAATAAAGAACGTTTTACCAAACAAAAAAAAAACAAAAAACAAAAAAAAATTTTCCTCACCCCCACCACTGGTTGCTTTCACCTCGGCTGTCTGTTGCAATCCCGTCCTGTTGCAACAACCAGAGATGGTGGTTTTGTGTGTGTGTGTGTGTGTGTGTGTGTGTGTGTGTGTGTGTGTGTGTGTGTGTGTGTATGCACGCACATCCTCTGTGGCAGATGTAGGCTTAACAGCTGAAAGCTTCATTTTTGTTTATTCTGTTATGTGTGCTTTTCTGGGGCTCATCGGCTCTCTGAGGTGAGTAGCAACCTATCCTTTCCAAAATATTGTTAAATCCTTTAAGGTACTTCTATTGTTTGATAATTATTTTTTTCTAATAGATAAGAGTACTCATTGTTCTAAATGCAACAGCTTACTCAATTATTGCATCCATAGTTAAAAAGCTACAATTTTCGGAAAACTTGTGAAAAAATCTCAGTCCGGCTGCCCCCTCGAGATCACGTACGCCAGTCTTGAATGTTATAAGCTTTGTTTTTAAAACATTTTAATTTTATGCATTGTAATTATAAATATTAATTGATGGACTGGTCAGTGACCTTATTGGTGACTTGTCTGTTCTTTTGATAGGAGAGTGCGGAAGATACGCAAAACGATGAAGTACTCTGTATCGCTGTACACACCTGAAGATGGCAGTGTTAAGCTGCACCCAAAGTCAGTAAATGAGCAATGCCCCGAGTTCCCATCTCCTTTGCTCGTTTACCACCAAAAACTGCGCAGTACGGCTATCTTTCTACACGATACTACAATGGTGTCACCACTGGCTGTGCTTTTCTTTGGCTGTGGTATTGTTTTTGAGGCAGATGAGGCTGATGATGGTGTAGTTGTACTGCCTGGGGATCTCCAATTTGCCTGTTACAAGGAGACTGCTGATGTAATACAAGTGAGTATTTGACAGTAATTTGATAAAGTCATTAGTTCTGGAAACTGTGTGTAATGTGCACCCATGTGAGGTAGTTGCATTCATATACATCAGAAGGGTGACAATAGAACCATATTCTTTCAGCCCAATTTAGGTTAGTGCTTGCTGTTATATCTGGAGGCAATAGAAATTTTGTTCACAGACTCTCAAAAATGTGGAGATCGGGTCTCTGTCGATCATCAAAATATCATAATGTTGATATGCTTGGTTTTTCCTTTTTCCTTATGCTTTTGTTAGTTTCTTGCTTTTCTTTCTTTGGCAAGCCTTACTCTGTATCTCCCAGTTGCTCTGCAGCTATACTCTGTCACCCTTATTTTCATCTTGTCTTTCTTTCTTCTCAGTCTTTCTTGCTATATTTATTTTCATACTTATTTCAGCTAGTCTTTTCAGATGTTTGGTTAAACTCTTGCCATGAAGTAATGACAAAAACAAATATTAATTATTTATAATTATTTGCACTGTGTTCTTTGACTGTTACCTGTTCGGGAAAAGTCCTTTTTCTTAGCAATCTAAATTACACTGCACTGTTGACATCTCCCTCACTCCACACCCAACATGCCCAGCCAGACTCTTCATTGTTGCTGTACTAACACCCAAAGTAAGTTTGTTGTACCTATAAGTTTGAAATTGTCCCTTGTATTTCTTCAGATAATTGTTGGTGGACAAGATTTGTAATGCCTGAATAATGTATGTGATTATTCCAGCAAATATATATTTTGTGGAATCAATGTACCTTATTAACATTTACTAGAGAACAGACTTTTTTCTTTTCTTGCAAACAAGAAAAGAGCCTGCGGAGTTCTCAGAAAAATGGAGTTGTACAGGGTAGTGTTTTGGCTCCAGTACTTTTTAACATCTACACAAATTATCTCTCCATCAACAGACACCCCCCTGCGGGTTCGGGGGTAAGAATAGGCCCGCGGTATTCCTGCCTGTCGTAAGAGGCGACTAAAAGGAGTCTTCATACTTTTCGGCTTTCCGTCTGAGGTCCCCTATTTGGGTTTGACCCTCCATTTTTCAAAATTTTTTCAGAAGAGCGAACCATTTGGGGAAGGACACCTTACGTGGTGCTACATGTAATTCTCGTGCCATGCCATCCTACGCACCCATCATGGAATGGACTTGCGACTGCAGTTTCTATTCTGCCATCGGGGATGCCATCTCTTTTTCATGCAAGTCGCGTCCATTGTGCACCGATATCTCAGCACTCTCGATTATGATGGTTCACATAGCGCCAGAAAGCCAACACGGTAGCCAGTCCATTGTGGTGGGGTCGTCATGTACCCTCTTGGCTGTAGCCCCCTGACAACGCAGGGATTGCTCTACCGATGCCAGAGCTGTAAGCTCCTCATGCAGGCCTAGGAGTAGATGCTTGTCACCGTGGAGCATCAGGACTCCCGGCAACGGTCATCCTGCCAGGTGACGTTGCTGTGGCTGGGTGGCGCCCATGAGGAGAGCCCCTGTTCGGAGTGGGTGGCATCGGGGCGGATGATTCGCGATGAAGCGAAATAAATCCAGCCACCAAAATCCTGGTCAGACAGGTGTCTCTAAGCGGGGAAAGTTCAATGCAGTTACTTATGATCCCTCATCGTTTCCTTCCCTGACTTCTTCTTGGCGGGAACGTGGGGATCGACCTAATGAGTCGTATGTCCCGAAATTTCTGGTATGTACTAGGACAGATGGGGGATCCTTCCAGGCAACCAAGCCCATGTTCTTTGTTGAACATATAGAGGACAAGTTCGGTGAGGTTGCGGGAATTTCCAAGATGAGAGACGGGTCTATTCTTATACAGGCAGAGTCCCCTGCACAGTCTCGTGCTTTGCTCACGTGCACTACGCTTGGCGACGTGCCAGTGTCTGTAACGGCACATAAGACTTTGAATCTGGTGCAGGGAGTCATTTTCCACCGTGACCTCTTGCTGCAGTCTGATGAGGAGTTGCGCGAAAATCTGCAACGACGCGGTGTCCATTTCGTCCGCCGTGTCTTTCGGGGTCCAAAAGACAATAGAGTGGCAACCGGGGCCTTCATCTTGGCCTTCGACGGCGATACCTTGCCCGAGAAGGTCAAGGTGATGGTATACAGATGTGATGTCCGACCGTACATCCCTCCACCCATGCGCTGTTTCAAGTGCTGGCGGTTTGGACACATGTCTTCCCGTTGCGACGCAGCCCCTATTTGTCGTGACTGTGGCCGTCCCGTACACCCCGACGCACCTTGTACCCCACCACCTTCCTGTGTGAACTGCAGCGGCCATCACTCGCCTTGCTCACCGGACTGTCCCGCTTTCCAGAGGGAGCGCAAGATCATAGAATATAAGACCCTCGATCGCGTAACTTACTCTGAGGCCCGCCGCAAGTATGAGAAACTCCACCCGGTATCCATGATGACTACATATGCTGCTGCCACAGTGTCATCACCTCCATCGAGGGCGGTTTCCTGACCCCCTATCACACCTTCTGTGGGCCCTTTGGGCCATCAGTTAATTTCCGCTCCCCAGACGCAAGGGGGCGCACCTTCTTCTGCGAGGCTTTTGCCTCCCCCTTTACCGGGGTCTTTGAACCCCGTCCCTCTGCCGGAGAAATGTCATCCTTCTCCGGCTCTTCCTTCAGGGAAAGGGCCTGACGAGCCCCTTCCACCACCTCCTGCAGTTCCCGCTGTGTCTGACACCCTGGATGTCAGTAGACCTACTGCTGCACGGAAAGGGTCTCTTGAGGTCTCCGAAACGCCAGTTTCGTCGCAGCCAAACGTCAGCCAGTGGCTCAAAGTTCAGGTACCTGCTGGTAGCCGGGCCTCCCCATCTGCGTCGACATCCGACGCCACTTCTGGGAAGCCCGCTCGAGCACCGTAGCCCAAACCCAAGCGGGAGCGGGCGAGAAAAAAGGATGTCCCTCAGGAGAAAGAGCTGGCGGCAAAGGCGGCTTCCTCGATGCCGTCCGCTACCAGTTCTGACTCAGACAATGAGGTCGAAATCCTTGCGTCTAAAGAGGACCTCGCTCTTACAGACACCCTAGACGCAATGGATATGGACACCACAGACCCTCAGCGGGTGGCGGCAAGTGACACAGAGGCGCACCGCGTCTCTTAATCACTTTCATGCCTCCCCAGTCCTTAGGCAGCACTTTCCTCCAGTGGAATTGCGGCGGTTATTTTTCCCACCTAGCAGAGCTGAAACAACTTTTAAGCTCTTCTCATGTACTGTGCGTTGCCCTCCAGGAAACCTGGCTTCCGGCAACGCGAACCCCAACCCCGTCGTGGCTATTGTGGGTTTTACACGAATCGTCCTGTATATGACAGAGCATCTGGTGGCGTCTCCATTCATGTCATCAACTCTGCCTACAGTGAAGCTGTGCCCCTTCAAACACCTTTGGAGGCAGTGGCTGTTCGGATCAGGACACCACTAGCTATAACCGCCTGCAGTGTTTATCTTCCACCTGATGGTGCAGTCCCCTGCCACGTGTTAGCAGCACTGATTGCTCAGCTCCCCCCACCCTTCCTCATCATGGGCGATTTCAACGCCCATAACCCTTTGTGGGGTGGCGACATGACTACTGGCCGAGGTAGGGAGGTTGAAAATCTTGTCTCCCAGCTCGATCTTTGTATTTTAAATACAGGTGCTCCCACGCATTTCAGTGTGGCACACGGCACCTACTCGGCCATCGACCTCTCTATTTGCAGCCCTGGCCTCGTACCATCTCTTCATTGGAGAGTGCATGACGACTTGTGTGGCAGTGACCACTTTCCGATTTTTTTGTCACTGCCCCAGCGTCATTGCCCTAGCCGTTTGCCCCGTTGGGCTCTTAACAAAGCTGACTGGGATGCATTTACAACTGCTGCCACTGTTCGATATTTGCCGGACACTAACATTGATGTGGTGGTCGATAATTTAACAGACGTCATTGTCTCTGCAGCTCAGTCTGCAATCCCGTCTTCTTCTGGTTTGTCCCGGCAGAGGTCCGTGCCCTGGTGGTCGCCGGAAATCGCTGCCGCAATCAGAGAACGTAGGCGAGCTCTTCAGCGTCACAAACGGCAACCATCAGTGGCCAACCTCATCGCTTTCAAGCGACTTCGTGCCAAGGCTCGGCAACTCATCAAACGAGCCAAACAAGAATGTTGGGAGAGGTATGTCTCGACCTTAGGTTCTCGTGTCTCTCCATCTCAGGTGTGGACTAAGATCAGGCGCCTCTATGGCCACCAGCCTCCTGTTAGCGTCCCTGGGCTTTCTATCCATGGGGCTATGTGTACAGACCGGACTGTGATCGCTGAACATCTTGCTGATCACTTCGCTAGGTGCTCTGCATCTGCTAACTACAGTGCAGCATTTCGCTCCCGCATGGAGCGTGTGGAGCGACAGCGCCTCTCCTTTGCGACGCGCCGTCGGGAGTCCTACAACGCCCCATTTACCGAAAGTGAGCTGCTTAGTGCCTTGGCCAATTGCCCAGATACGGCTCCCGGTCCCGACCGTGTCCATGCACAGATGCTGAAACACCTCTCGCGGGATTCTCAGCGCCATGTCCTAGAAATATTCAACCGCATTTGGGGTGGTGGCGAGTTTCCGTCCCAGTGGCGGGAAGCCGTCGTCATACCGGTGCTGAAGCCTGGCAGGGACCCACTGGAGGTTGACAGTTATCGTCCCATCTGCCTGACCAACGTTCTCTGCAAGTTGCTCGAACGTATGGTCGCACGTCGCTTGACTTGGGTGCACGAGTCACGGGGCCTTCTGGTGCCATCGCAGGGTGGATTCCGCCAGGGTCGTTCTACGACGGATAATCTGGTGTGCTTGGAGTCAGCGGTTCAGACAGCTTTTTCCCGTCGTCAGCACCTCATTGCAGTTTTCTTTGACCTTCAGAAGGCCTACGATACTACATGGCGGCGTCACATCCTCGCTACGCTGCATGAGTGGGGCCTTCGGGGGTCACTTCCCATCTTCATTGCAAATTTCCTCCGACTCCGCACGTTTCGGGTCCGAGTCGGTGTTGCCCATAGTTCGCCCCATATCCAGGAAAATGGGGTCCCACAGGGGTCTGTGCTGAGTGTCTCACTGTTTTTGGTGGCCATTAATGGCCTGGCTGCAGCTGTGGGTTCATCGGTGTCTCCTTCCCTGTACGCCAATGATTTTTGCATATCTTTCTGCTCCACCACAACAAGTGCTGCTGAACGCCGACTCCAGGCGGCCATCCGCCAGGCACACATGTGGGCTCAGCATCATGGCTTCCAGTTTTCCGCCGGCAAAACACGTGTAATGCACTTTTGTCGGCGTCGGACGGTGCACCCCCACCCTGAACTCTATCTTGACGGCCAACTGCTTCCTGTTGTGGACACCCACCGATTCCTCGGCCTGATTTTTGATGCCCGACTGACCTGGCTCCCTCATATTCGTTTTCTGAAACGGGAGTGCGGGCGACATCTTAACGCCCTTCGATGTTTGGGTCATACCGCATGGGGAGCTGACCGCTCCACCCTGCTGCGGCTCTATACAGCCTTGGTGCAATCGCGTATAGGTTATGGGTGCCTTGCTTATGGCTCTGCAGCACCTTCAGCGTTGCGCCTATTGGACCCTATTCACCACTGTGGGGTTCGAATTGCGACGGGAGCCTTCCGAACCAGCCCTGTGGCCAGTCTTCTAGCGGAGGCCGGGGTACACCCGCTACGGGTCCGCCGCCAGCAACTGTTGACAGCGTATGCAGCCCGCGTCTATAGTTCCAAAGGACATCCCAACTACCGCCTACTTTTTTCTACTGTGGCTGTTCGTCACCAGCAGCAGCGCCCCAAGTCAGGACACACAATAGCCGTCCGCGTGCAGTCCCTCCTGGGGGAGCTTGAGTCCTATCCTCTACCACCTCCATTTCGGGCCCATTCACGCACACCTCCATGGTGCCTGCCACAGCCATGTCTTCGTTTAGACTTGGCCCACGGGCGCAAGGACTCGCTTCCCCCTGAGGCTCTCCGTCGCCAGTTTCTTGCTGTCGTTGCTGAGCACCCCGGCTACGACATTGTTTATACGGACGGCTCGATGGTAAACGGCCGCATTGGCCTTGCCTACGTACATGGTGACCGTGTTGAGCAGCTGTCTCTGCCAGAAGGCTGCAGTGTTCTTACTGCAGAACTGGTGGCCATCTTCCGTGCTCTCGAGCATATGCGTTCCTGCTCAGGTGAGTCTTTCCTTCTTTGTAGTGACTCCCTGAGTAGTTTACGTGCTCTGGAACAGTGTTATCCACGTTCACCATTGGTGATGGCCATCCGAGTGGCTGTTTTTGCCCTTGTTCAGTCTGGCAGATCAGTGGTGTTCCTTTGGTCTCCGGGTCACGTTGGCATCCCAGGCAACAAACGTGCCGATGGGCTTGCCAAACAGGCAGTTAATGCCTCTGTCTTAGAGATCGGTCTCCCAGCTTCAGATATCCGTACCTTGTTGCGCCGTCGGGTACATCAGCTTTGGGATGCTGAATGGCGCAACCTGAGTACGCCCAACAAGCTTCGGGTTGTCAAGGAGACTACGGCTGCTTGGCGCTCCTCAATGCGGGCCTCTCGCCGGGACTCGGTAGTCCTGTGCCGGCTCCGCATTGGCCATACTTGGCTGACCCACGGCCATCTCCTGCGCGGTGAGGACCCGCCTCGTTGTCGTTGTGGTTCTCCCTTGACAGTGTCCCACATTTTGATGGACTGTCGTCTTTTAGCCGCCCTGCGGCGGGATTTTAATCTTCCTGCAATTTTATCTGACGTTTTATGTAACGATGCCAATATGGCTGATTCTGTTTTAGGTTTTATTCGTAACAGCGGTTTTTACAACTCTATATGAAGCTTGTGTTGCCCCGTGGCTGACCCTTCCTATTTTATTCTCATGGTCGGTCAACCACGAACTTTGAATTTGTCATTTCATTTCCACACTTGTTTGCTGTTTCCGTGTGATTGTGTCCTATCATGTTGTCTCCCGCCTTGTTGTCCTTTGTCGAATTTGTTTACATTTTATTGATTGAGTGGGGTTTTTGTCCCGTAACAGTTTTAACTCTGGGCGGACTTTTCAGTGTTTCCACACTTCTCTAGCCCTGTGGTGGAATGGGGGACTGATGACCTCCGCAGTTTTGTCCCCCTAAAACATCAAACCAACCAACCAACCATCAACAGACAGACAAGAATGTTAATCTATGCTGATGATGTAGCAGTGGCAACACAGGAGTAAGACCTCTGAAGAAGTGGAGGAGAATCTCACCGAGGTCTTAACAGAATTAAATGCCTACTATGAAGACACTAACCTCAAACTGAATCCCAGTAAATTGCAAGTGTCTACTTTTCACCTGAAAAACAAACAAGCCAAACAGAAACTTAAAATCATGTGGCAAGGTGAAGAGTAATCCAAAGTACTTGGGAGTGACATTGGACAGAGCGCTTACATTCAAGCAGCACTGTCACAACACCAAAAGAAAAGAGAAAGAAGGAAAAAAAAGTATGTGCCAGGAAAAACGTACTGAAGAAGCTAACAGGTTTATTGCGGGGATCTTGGCCACACGTTTTGCACACCACTGGTATCTCGGCAGCGGAATATGCAGTGCCTGTTTAGAGGAACTCAGTTCATGCTAAAAAAAGTCACTGCGACTGAAACTGTGCTTATCACCACAGGAGACCTCAAGCCAACTCCCAAAGGCAAAATTTATCCCATCATAGGCATAGCACCACACACCATCCAAATTAGTCTTTGCCGAGATAAAAAAAAACCATTCCTAGACACCTGAAGCACTTGTATTGCTAACAACAGGCCCAACTGAAATCCCAAAACAGTTTTATTGACACAAAGAGGCAAATCAAACGTATGGAAATGGAATTGTAATAGTGACAGAAGTGAATGCGGAGAAGCACAGGGTTTTGACCACCTACTGATTTGTACAAATATATGCTCTGTATGATATTCTTAAAGTTAATGACAAGCCAACCTACATTGCTAATTACTGGAAAGGGAGGATATAATTGGTGTATCTGGACACAGAAGAAAAATAACAAACATTTACTCAGATTGAAAATGAAATTCAGACATTTGTTTCTTACATGAAACATTTCTAGCTCCTTGCCAATTTTTCATTTATATATTTCCCTTACTACATTCAAATATATGATACGAATATTAAGACGAAAAATTCCTAGCAGGAAAAATAAAATATAAAAAATAGACGAAGATTACTCACCAGGCGAAGGAGCACAGGTGTGACAGCATCACAAATAAATAAATGAATACACACACACACACACACACACAATCGCAAGCTTTCGCAACCCAGTTGCGTCTTCAGGCAGTAGGGAAGGAGAGGGAAAAGGAAATGATGAGGGTTTTAAGGAAGGGGGTAAGGAGCCATTCCAATCCCGGGAGAGGAAAGACTTACCTTGGGGGAAAAAATGGAGGGTAAACAAATGCACACATGCCCACACATTCACACAGACACAAGTACACCTACTTGTGTCTGTGTGAATGTGTGGGCATGTGTGCATTTGTTTACCCTCCATTTTTTCCCCCAAGGTAAGTCTTTCCTCTCCCGGGATTGGAATGGCTCCTTACCCCCTTCCTTAAAACCCTCATCATTTCCTTTTCCCTCTCCTTCCCTACTGCCTGAAGACGCAACTGGGTTGCGAAAGCTTGCGATTGTGTGTGTGTGTGTGTGTGTGTGTGTGTGTGTGTGTGTGTGTGTGTGTGTGTGTATTCATTTATTTATTTGTGATGCTGTCACACCTGTGCTCCTTCGCCTGGTGAGTAATCTTCGTCTATTTTTTATATTTTATTTTTCCTTACTACATTCACTTTGACATAAATGTTTTAAGGGTTTTTTCTTTTTTTCTGTGACATGTTGTAAAAATACTGAATATTTCCACAGATAAGACGATGGCTGAATCATTAAGAAAAGGGCCCCAAAATTTGAGTTGGTCTTATACGATGGTACAAAAAAAAAAAAATTGGATTGAAATTTAGTCTGAAATTTACATCGTGCATGAAAGATTTATGAAAACAAAGGTTAGCATGATTAATAAAGTTCATAAAGTGAATTTTTTTATTTACTGAGCGGACAAGTGTACATACAATAACCTATATGTCATAAAGCAGGAATAAATTTAATTATTTACAATGCAGCTTGTTTTTACAAAGTCGGTTGTCAAAAATAATTTCTCAGTATATCCAGAGTTGCACTGAAACGATTAGCATATATTTACGTACAGACCAGTAAAGGGTTAAAATATTTCGGAGCTTCACACAACAATTGCAGATTCCTTTGCAATCCTTTATCTCCTGTTCTCAGGCAATTTCCTGTGTTTTCAACAGCATAATATGTGCATTGGCACGATTAAATGCCGCCTCTCCAAAAGAAATTACTTTTCTCTTAGACTATGTTATTTTTAAAAAAAGAGATAGATAGAGAGAGAGAAAGTTCAAAAGCAGACTGAAAACACTGCAACAAAGGGTGAAATCCAGATTATGATAACTAGTTACGGCGGCTTCTAGCGACATGTTTCGGAAATACCATTAACAAAACTAGCCCAAGACCAACTACAATAATATTGTAGGCTCTCTATACAGAACCAAGCAGGTTATAATCTCTAACTTCCATGCACAAAACCAACTTGTGGCAGCATCTAGTGGTATTTTTTCAGAACTTCCTAAAGCTTTGCTTCTGAATCTAAGCCACATGTATATTTTTAGATCCTGAAAACTGGAAGAAAAAGTGTGGTTTTCATTCGGATAAATACAGTAACTTGAGGGTCGTCTTATAGGTCAGATATATGCTTAAACTATAATATTTTGATGAAAATTTTTACCTCGTCTTATTTGAAGGTTGTCTTATCTGCGGAAATATACGGTTGATATTAATTACATAACCAATGTTTATGTCAACTGACTGATTGAGGAAGCATATGCAACTCTAATTTTTCAGTCTGGTTTTCCTTTTAGCAAAGGTACTGCTTCTCATATTCAAGTAGATGCTTCTTTTTTACCAGTTTTAATGTCCATGTTTAAGATCTTCATAGTAAGAGTAGAAAAGTTTTGACATTTTATTCCCTTTTGGTAGATTTTACATTCCAGGTAGTAATTAATTTGACTTTTCATTGTTCATGGTTTGTGATTATGTACAATTCTTCTCTTCAGAGACTGCGAGATAGCCTTGATCAGCTATTGGCACACAAGGTTAGCCATCCTGGGCCCATTGACTGGGGCCTAAGAAGTGATGAAGCACCACTGCTCAGGTAATATTTATCTTCTCCTGACATCTGTTTGACTGAATGTGTGCATTTTATTTTTGTTGGCATATTAGGTCTTCAGTGTAATTCATCTTGACCTGATTAAGTGAAGTTTAAACATCCACATTGGGAGATGGGGGCAGGGAGAGGAAGGGGAAGAGGAAGATTCATAATTTTACTTATTGATTACATAGTAGTGTCCATTTACCTGTACATACCAAATTATATTTGGTAGAAAATGAGATACTATCAGTTAATGGGTATCATCTTCTTTCCTCTAGTTTTCTCGCAAAGCTTTCTGTATAATGAACTAGTGTATAAAACATTTTACTGCTGTAAGTCAAGTATATTCCCATTTATAACAGAAAAAGTTTACAGTAAAACCTCGTTTTTACATTCTCGGTTTTTACGTTTTCCTGCCATTTACACCATTTTTGTCGGTCCTGTCAAATTTCCTATGTTTACAATGTTAATTCGCCCTCGTTTTTGTGTTAACATATTTACACTTTTCCTGCATTTTACGCATTTCGAAAAAAATTTTGTGAAGAAAAATGACGTAATGTACATAAATTGACGCTAGCATGGCTTTCCCCATAAAGTATAATGCTTCAAAATTATTCGCAGTCGAGTTTCTTGACACTTTGCATTTATTCAAACGTATATTTCGCCTTTCGTTGATGACTTACGACGCGCAGTTTTGTGGCGATGTAGTTCCTCTTTCAACCAGCTTCTTTACCAGAGCGTTTGGCGTGAGAATAATGCTGATTTGTGCCGGTGTAGTTCCTCTTTCTGCTAGCTTCTTGGCCAGAGCGGCTGGCGTCTACTCAATCAATCAGAACCAGTTGCCTTGTTGGCGTAAGAATAAAGAGTGGCATTGTTTTTGTGATACATATTTCTGATTAATAAAGAATGATATCTGTCAAAGTTGCGTATCATAATACCCACAGCCTCAAAAAAGTGATAATAGTGAGAGGTGCCGATCCTATGCAAACGTCATAAAAATACTTATGCATATGTTTGTACTCGAGAACGAGAATGAATTCTCTAATATCGTCGTGCGAAACATCTAAAAATAAAAAAATAACAGAACTTTGAGTTTTACTACGTAAATAATTACGTAATGCCGGTAAAAGGCAGTAATTTTGAAGATGTGTTACATAGCCTGGCAGCAGCGTCCAAACGATATCGAAGCAGTTCAGGTAATTTTGAAGATGTGTTACATAGCCCAGCAGTGGCGTCTTCGATTATAATGAATGGAATTACGTCAAAAAATTCTACTTCCCATAAAATTATGTTTTGCCTGGCACTTAAAATAGTAAAAAGTTGGATATCCTTTATTGTATAATAAACTTCCTGGTGAGTATTTAGATGCCTATTATGTACATATATCACAAATAAACTACGAAAATGCAAGGCTCATGCAGTAAGCATTTTTTACCATTTAAAACATTATTTCCTGCATTTTACACCATTTTACTTAAGTCCCTTGAAAAGCGTAAAAATGAGGTTCTACTGTAATTCATCCGGGGAAAAGTGTATTTCATTCTGAAAAAGTGTATTTTGACACAAGAATATTTTTTTTTTTTTTACCTGAGATAAATCTGACAATTTTTTCTTGTCTGCGTGTACACCCTGATACATACACAGATACAGTAAAACCTCGTTTTTAAATTCTTGGTTTTTACGTTTTCCCGCCATTTACACCATTTTTTGTCGGTCCCATCAAATTTCCTATGTTTACAATGTTAATTCACCCTCGTTTTTGCATTAACATATTTACGCTTTTCCCGCGTTTTACACTTTTTGAAAGCATGTTCGTGAAGAAAAATTACGTAATGTACATACATTGACACTAGCATGGCTTTCCCCTTAAAGTATAGCGCTTAAAAATTATTCACATTCGAGTTTCTTGACACTTTGCGTTTATTCAAACGTATATTTCGCGTTTCGTTGTTGACTTAAAGACGCGCCGATTTGTGGCAATGTAGTTCTTCTTTTCACTAGCTTCTTTGGCAGAGCGCCTGGCGTGTATTCAGACCAACAGAACGGTTTGTTAACGAGAGAATAACGCTGATTTGTGGCGGTGTAGTTCGTCTTTCCGCTAGCTTCTTTGCCAGAGCGGCTGGCGAGTACTCAAACAATCAAAACCAGTTGCTTTGTTGAAGTGAGAATAAATAGTTGCGTTGTTTTTTGTGATACATGTTTCTGGTTAATAAAGAACTTTATCTGTCACAGTTGGGTATCATAATACCCACAACCTCAAAAAAGCGATAATAGTGAGAGATGCCAATCCCATGCAAACGTCACAAAAATACTTATGCATATGTTTGTACTCGAGAATGCGAATAAATTCTGGAATATTGTCGTGTGAAACATCGAAAAATACAAAACTAACGGAACTGTAGGAGTTTTACTATGTAAATAATTAATTCCGGTAAAAGGCAGTAATTTTGAATATGTGTTACATAGCCTGGCAGCGGCATCCAAACAGTATCTATCGAAGCGGTTCAGGTAATTTTGAAGATGTGTTAGGCCTATAGCCCAGCAGTGGCGTCCTCGATTATAATGAATGAAATTACGTAAAAAATTTCTACTTCCCATAAAATTACCAGTTTGCCTGGCGCTTAAAATAGCAGCATCCTCGATTATAATGACTGAAATTACGTCAAAAATTTCCACTTCCATAAAATTACCAGTTTGCCTGGCGCTCAAAATAGCAGCATCCTCGATTATAATGACTGAAATTAGGCCTACGTCAAAAATTTCTACTTCCCATAAAATTACCAATTTGCCTGGCACTCAAAATAGTGGCATCCTCGATTATAATGACTGAAATTACGTCAAAAATTTCCACTTCCCTTAAGATTACCAGTTCTGCCTGGCACTTAAAACAACGGTGTCCTCGATTATAATGAATAGAAATTTTTGACGTAATTTCACTTCCCATAAAATTACCAGTTTTTCCTGGCGCTTAAAATAGTAAAAATTTGGATAACCTTTATTGTATAATCAACTCCCTGGCGAGTATTTAGATGTCTATTATGTACATATATCACACAAACTACGAAAATGCAAGGCTGATCCAGTAAGCATATTTTACCATTTAAAACATTATTTCCTGCATTTTACATTTTCCTGCATTTTACACCATTTCACTGAAGTCCCCTGAAAAGCGTAAAAACGAGGTTCTACTGTATATACTTTCACTTTTCATTGTATAGTGCTCTGATTAAAATTAAATGACATATCTTTTACATGAGCTACAGACATTGCTGAGGTTGGGTGGCTTGCATGCCTCAGTGGTACAGATAACCATACCATAGGTGCAACCAGAGCAGAGGGGTATCTGTGGAGAAGCCAGACAAACATCTGGTTCCTGAAGAGGGGCAGCAGCCTTTTCAGAAGTTGCAGAGGTAACAGTCTGGTTGGTTGACTGAGCTGGCCTTGTAACATCAGCTAATGTGGCTTTGCCACACAGTTACTGCAAACGGCTGAAAGCAATGGAAAACTACCATCGTTACTTTTCCCAAGGACATGCAGCTCTACTGTTTGAATATATGATGACTGCATACTCTTGGGTAAAATATTCTGGAGGTAAAATAGACCCCCATTTGAATTTCTGGGCGGATACTACTCAGGAGGATGTCAGCATCAGGAAAGACAACACTGGCATTCTACAAATCTGAGCATGGAAAGTTAGATCTCTTACTGGGTAGGGAGGTTAAAAAATTTGAAAAGGAAATGGATACATTGAAGTTAGATATAGTGGGGATTAGTGAATTTCAGTGAAAAGATGAACAGGATTTTTGCTCAGGTGAATGCAGGGTTATAGATACAAAATAATTGGGGTTGGGGGGAGGGTATTATAGGAATAGGTCTAATAATGAATAGGAATGTGGGTAAACTACTTCTAGGATCATAGTAATCGTGAGATAGCTGATATATCCAAAAGGAAGATCAAGAACTTTGCATCTGGCTAAGTTTCCAAGTGTCTTATCTTCTAGTGAGAGTTAGAAAAAGAGTTAAGTAATTATCAGTTTTATCCTTTGGGAGATGTACTTCATGAACAAGCAGATACATGGTATAACGTTTTCCAATTGGAGGATTCCTCGGGCAAAACACATTTTGCAGGATTGTCCAAAGTGATTGACAACTCTGTTGGTGCCCCAAAGTAATGCAGCCACTGAAAGAGGTTTTAACATTGTTAGTAAAGACAAAAATAATCCTGACAAGTGTGCCATAAGTTAACATTTACTGAAAAGCAGCTGTGTCGTGCCAAGAAAGTGAGTGGGTTGTTCTATCCAAGATATAAGAGCTCCACTGTCACTTGAGGTTCTCTCCAGCCCCTCGTCCCTTCCTCTCCTCAGTTCTTCAGGAACTTTAATGAATGTTAAAAGGAAGAATGATTTCATTAAGCCTAGTAACATGCTGGAAACATAAAAAATTGACCATTAAAAAAAAAAAAACTTTCTTAACCTACACATTTACCTAAATATCTTAAGCTGCACTCTTACTGTAAGTTATCATTTTACATTATCCTGTGTCTGTGAGCAATTTATATACCTCTGGAAATCACAAAATCCAAAATGTTCAGTTATGAGGAAGAAAATAATTAGCTATTAAGTTTTGCTTCCACCACCCACACACATTCCTATTGTACACAGCAGAATAATGTAGTAAAATGCTGCCCCTATCTCATATGCAACCTTACAGAAACTGTTTTCAAAATTTTGATTATTCTTTATTCACTTATTCCCCTTGGACCCCTTCTAAGACTCCCCTCCCCGCTCATATACAGGGTGAATTACCTAACACTTGCATCACAAATATTGCAGAAACGGAAAGTGCGATTGATGTGCGGTTTTCACAGAATGGATTGGAAATCAAGGACTCGTATTGTTGGCCAATAAACAGATTGTAAAAATACCTAGAAAGTATTTTTTTTATGTAGACATACAATTTTTTTCAAATGGAACAATGGTTGTTTCTATCATGCACTGCAATTTTTCACACCAGCTATGTACAAAGAATTTTGAATGACATTTTTATCACATTTAGTTTGGCAGCTACAACCATTCATAGTTTTGGGGGCGGAGGCTATGACAGCATAGTTGACTGGCTTCTAGTCATGAGACACTGGGCCTTGCCCCAGGGGCTAACCACTCGGCCAATCAGCTATACTATCACAGCCTCTGCCCCTGAAACTTTGAACGATTGTAGCTGCCAAACTGAATGTGATAAAGATGTCATTCAAAATTCTTTGTACCAAACTGGTGTCAAAAATTCCAGTACATGATAGGAACACCCATTGTTCCATTTAAAAAACTGTATGTTTGCATAAAAAATACACTTTCTAAGTAATAATACAATCTGTTTGTTGGCTAAAAATACAAGCCCCTGACTACCAATCCATTCTGTAAAAACCGCACATCAATCGCACTTTCATTTTTCGCAATATTTGTGGTGCAAGTGTTAAATGATTCACCCTGTATATTAAATCGTATTAGTATTTGCCATATGCAAAATTTCTAACCTCTGCTTACTGGTTTTGAACTGTGGACTGAAACTGCAGAAAGGTAGGAAAATTAGGAGATGAGACCTTGATAAATTGAAGGAACCTGAAGTTATTGAAAGTTCCAGGGTGAGCTTTAGGCAACAATTGACAGAAATTGGGAAGAGGAAAGAGGAAATAGTGAAATGAGATGAGATTAGGTTAGATTAATTCTTGTTCCTTAGATTATAAACATGACATTGTGCGATGATGTGGAATGTGCCATTTTAATAAAAGGTGTCTATTCAGTACACTCATTGAGGGAAACATTCCTGGATGGAAAAATATATCTAAAAAATAAATATGGTTTAACTTAAACATGCTTTTCTCAACAAGACAGGCTTAAAAAAAGTGGATGTTTGACTTTTGAATGGTTCTGCCTTGCTCGCAGCAACAACTTGCCAGCTAGTGGACCTCTGATCCATGAGAAAGCACTCGGTTGCATCAAGAAGGTAGGGCTTCGTGCTTTTAAAGCATCTGTAGGTTGGCTCGACAAATTTAGGAGTGAACACTATCAAATTCAGTGGATGACAACATTGTCAGATTGGAGGAAAAGAAAAGAAAGAAAAGAAAAATCAATTTTTGTGAGGTTTATAAAGAAAGAGACATATTTAACTGAGAAGAGACTGGTCTTTTCTTCAGAGCTCTGTGCAATGAAACAATTGCTTTGAAAGGTGAAAGCTGCTCAGGGGACAAAATTTAAAAAGATTGACTCATTGTTCTACTATGTGTCAATATGATAGACGAATTTGAAAAGCTGTTAATCATTGGTAAGGCTGCAAAGCCAGGATGCTTGTAGGGTATTGATCTGAGTAAATTGAAGATCTAGTAGTATGCTAATAAATGATCTTGGATGATGAGAGAAATAATGACTGAATGAGAGCTCACATTTGATAGAAGAATGTAAAGTCAAGAGTTAAGTGATTTAGTTTGTGGATAATGCCACTTCCCAATGTGATGCTGCACTAAAAAATGTTAAAATAATCTTTTTACCGCCAAATTCAACTTCACGTTGCTAACCACTGGATCAAGATACCATTAAAAATTCAAAGTGTTTTACAAACAAACAGTGTTGATACATATCTTATCTCGGATGGACAATGCTGAATCAGGAAATGAACTCTCAAAATCTATCAACGTATTGGATGCAATTCTATGGATTTCTTGTCTTAAAACAAGTAGCATCCACTATGGTCAGCAACCGTTTTAAGAAGGCAGGGTTTATTTTTAATGACTGTGCTTCAGCTATTGTCGAAGAAAAGAACCTCAAGGAACATGAGCAAGAACTGCAGACTTTAGAAGAGGAATTTGGTGGATCTGAAGGATATGCTAATATCGATGAACTGTTCACTGAAACTACATCAACCGTTAAGTTAACTGATACAAGAGCGTTATCGTGAAGGATGTGGTGACAATGTTGAGAGTGGGCTACAGGATGAAGATGACATAAATGAACTAGACTTAATTCCACTTTCAAGTAAGCAGGCTGTTGAAGAGGCAGGGGTGGATCCAGAACAGCCTGCTGGGGGGTGAAAGAATTCTCGTCGTCAGCTAAACTCTGGCTCAGTAGAGAGATTCTAGTACCAGGCACCTGTCTCACAGTTTATTGAGTCAGTGCAGTGATAGCAGAGAGAGAGAGAGAGAGAGGGGGGGGGGGGGGGAGAGAGAGAGAGAGAGAGAGAGAGAGAGAGAGAGAGAGAGAGAGAGAGAGAGAGCTGCTGGAGGGGGGAGGTGCGAAGGGTCGTCGTCCCCCCTCACCCTGGATCCACCTATGTGAAGAAGCAAGAAAATTGAAACACCATTTCTTAGTGAAAAGTGATGAAGAGGGATTCAATTCAATGTTAGCACTTGAAACACGTATTGAGAAGACAGTAGTAAGTGACTCTGGTACTGAATAGAAAAGGGGAAAAAAGAAAAAAAAAAAAGATTATTTCAAACCAGTCTTCCTCAATGAATGAGACGAATTTTAATACACTACTGTATTATGCTAGTGTAAGGAGATTTGTTAATGTACTGTACTTAAATAAAGACAATTTTTCAGTAATTTAATTCAGTGGTTATCAATGGAACAGTACTTTTCTACCATAGTGCATTGTATGTACTGAGTTATATACAGCAAACTGCCATTTATCCTAATCGCGTTTATCCACTTTCTTCGAAAAATATTTTTTCGATGTTCGCAGTGCACATTGGCGCTGTCTGATGCATCGTGCAGATACGCTTTTGCCTAACTAGACAGACACTTCACAAGTTGCAACTTGTCTGCACGTGGAGTCACGCATTTGCTGGTCTTTTTGGCAGTACACTTGTGCTTATCAGAAGTCTGAGTGTTATCAATTTGAACATTTGTTGAAGTTTTAGTGTGTTTCTTGTTCATATTGCATGGTTTCATGGCATTGCCATCTATTGGAACTTCTTGGAAGTACAGTGTTGCTCCATGCAGACCTGTCGAAACCGACAGTGAGAGTGCATTGCCAAACACTTTCCACATGTTATCGGTACATCAGACCAAGCCAAGCGTTTAACTGTAAATGCACTGTTGTGTTGCCGTGTGGGTTTGGGTAGGACAGGGGAGAGGCAATAGCTGTGTTGAATGTTTTCATTCAATGGCTGCCACAGCCTGGTTTCATAAGTCAAAAGCTTTGTCTGATGCGTCATGAGTGTTGACTTGTCGTTAGTTTGTGTGATTTCGATTTGAAGTTTTGTGCTCACGCTACATGCTTTAAAATGCTGAAAGTGACTTGGCGTGATACAAAAGAATAATGTGATCTCGTAACAAAAGCTTTGCGCTTTTCAGAAAATTGATGCTGGTGACCCACCCGTGAAAGTTACTGCGGATCTGAACGTCGATATGAGTGTGATTACTTATAGGAAAACAAATCGATCAGAAATTAAAAATATTTGTTCCATTCAAGCATCAGGCAACGCAATGAAATCTTGAAAAATAATGAGAAAAGGATGACATCCTCAATTAGAAGGTGTGCCAGTTTCACATCCTCTGCTTATTCAAGAAGCAATGACTTTATTAGCTGAGTGAAGAAAAGGAGCAAGAATTCCTTGGAAATGATAGCTGGCTGGATCGGTTCAAGAAGCGGCGTGCCATTCGCACGTTTTATGACCATACCTCACTGTATTGATGCAATTCAATGTAATCAGGGGACTTCAGTCAGATTTTTGTTATCTGAACTGGCCGCCATCCCCATCATTTCGGATAAACGGTAGTTTACTGTTTTGTATTTTTTCCTTGTGTTAACAGCAGACACTTCTTAAGAGTGGACAATTTTATTTTTCCCATTTGTGTAAGTTATTCAAAAGTTTCACTGTATTGTGAAGCTACTGTGAAGATCCCTATATCCTTAAATAAATGTCTGCAGGATGATACATGCAATGAATACATTGTACTCAGTGTTGATTTGCCCTGGAATATGATCACATACGAAAGCAGTGAATGAAAATAGGAATAGTAAGCTAATTTATTGAGATGTATATCACAAAAATTTGCAGTTACTCTGATAGCATAAGTAGCTAAACTCAAATGTTTCAGCAATCTTCAATGTGTTTCTTCCAATTTAATCTCTCATCAGTGCAAACACAAATTTTGAATACTCTACCTTAGCTACAGATTTATGTTCAAAATCTGTATATAGTAATGCTGGTGTACCGTTTACTGTATGAAACTGTATATACTGGGTTTTATCAAAGTTTAATAAGAGTCCATTTGTAGAGAACCCCTTAATAATTTTTTGAAAGACATCATTTACAATTTCGGCTGTTAATTCCTGCATGATAGCTATACTTGTACTGTGAGCAGAAATAACTAGCTCAGCATCTTCATGAATATAAAATGAGAAGTCATTATTACACAAGGTGTACGTAAAGTGTGGGAACACTTTCAATTATATATTGCACAAGTTCAAAACTTTGCACAAATATCATACATATGACATTTTGAAGAGAAGCCCTAAAGCATTTATTTATTTTCATATGTACCACCATGTGGTAGTTTGGTAATTTGCCAATAGTCAGCACTAGTCACAAACATGGTGAATTCATTCCATTTCCAAATGTCTGTCTAGGTGTGTTTGCGTTTCGATGTGTGTGAGTGTGTGTGTATTTTCCCCTAAGGTAAGTCCTTCCACTCCTGGGATTGGAATGACTCCTTTTCCACTTCCTTAAAACCCATATCCTTCCCTTTCTCCTCCCCTTTTTTCCTCTTTTTCCTGAAGAAGCTGCCTGTTGTGGCGAAAGCTTGTATGTGTGTTTGAGCGCGATTTTTATTTTTATTTGTGTCTATCGACGAGCCGGTCCTTTTGGGTAAGTCATCCGGTTTCTATTTTTTATATTTGTTTATCCCACCAGGATAGTTTCTGTCTAATGTTTGGTTCTTGTGCAATAAATAACTGAAAGTGTCCCCAGACTTAATTTACACCCTGTATATTAACAATAACAAAGGACTCAAGACCATACCATGTGAATGCAGCAGAAGACAAAATAGGTAAAATGGAAAGATCTAGAAAAAATCCTTGGATATCACAGAAAGTACTGAAATTAATTGATGAACAAAGAAAATATAGAAATGCAGTAAATAAAACAGGCAAAATTGAGTACAGATGACTAACAAAAGAGATTGACAGGAAGTGTAAAATAGCGAAGCAGGAGTGACTATAAGGCAAATGAAAGTCTATAGAATAAAGTATAACTAGGGGAAAAATAGTTATAGCCTACAGGAAAATCACACACATTTGGAGGTAAGAAAAGCAGCTGTATAAATATCAAGAACTCTGAGCAAAGAGAGGAAAGTTGAAAGGTGGAAGAATACATAGAGGGACTCTGCAAAGGAAATGAATTTTGAGACAGTATTGTAGGAAGTAGATGAAGATGAAATAGGACATACTGAAAGAATAATTTGACAGAGCACTGAAAAGTGCCTAAGTCAAAAGAAGGCCCCTGGAGTAGCTGACAGTGCCTCAGAGCTACTAAAGTCTCTGTAAGAGGCAGCCATGACAAAACTATTTCACCTGGTGCATAATATGTATCTGACAGGTGAAATACCCTCAGGCCTTTAAGAAAAATGTGATAAATGCTATTCTAAAGAAAGCAAGTGCAGACAGTGTGAAAATTTTAAGAACCATAAGTTTAATAAATCGTTGTTGCAAAATTTTTAATACAATTTACTGAAGAATAGAAAATCTGGTAGAAGCTGATGTCAGAGATCAGTTTGAATTTAGGAGAAATGTAGGAACATGGGAGGCAATACTAACCTTGCGGCTTATCTTATAAGTTAGCTTAAGGAAAGGCAAACCTACACTTCTGTCTTTTGTAGACTTGGGGAAAGCTTTTGAGAATGTTTATTGGAATACATTCTTTCAAATGCTGAAGTCAGCAGGGAAAAAAAGGTTATTTACAACCTGTACAAAAACCAGACAGAAGTTATTAGAGTTGAAGGGCATGAAAGGAAAGCATTCTCCAATGTTATTCTATTTGTGCATTGAGCAGGCTGTGAAGGAAAGCAAGGAGAAATTTGGAGAAGGGATAAAACTTCAGGGTAAAGAAATAAAAACAATGAATTTTGCGGATGTCATTGTCATTCTATCAGAGACAGTCAAGTAGTCTAAGAAAATAAGATGATGCTCAAGGAATTAGATTACATAACGAAACAATAAAGGTGGTAGATGAGTTTAAGTACTTGGGTAGAAAAATAACATGTGATGGTCACATTATGTAGGATATATAATGCAGAAAGGCGATGGGAAGAAAAGTGTTTTTGAAAAAGAGAAATTAGCTATCGAATATTAATTTAAGTGTAAGGAAATCTTTTATGAAGGCATTTGTGTGGAGTGTTGACCGAAAAAGGGAGTGAAACATGGACGATAAGTAGTTCAGACAGGAAGAAGATAGAAGCTTTTCAAATGTGATGCTACTGTAGAATGCTGCAGATTAGGTGTGTAGATCATGTAACTAAGGAAGGGATACTGAACAGAGTTGGTGAGAAAAGGAATTTTTGGCATATTTTGACTAAAAGAAGGGACTGATTGGTAGGACACATTCTTAGACATCAAGGAAATGGAAATTTACCATTGGAGGATAGTGTATGTGGGGGGAAGAAATCATAGAGGGAGACCAAGAGACGAATACAGTAAGAAGATTCAAATGGATGTAGGCTGCAGTTATCGGGAAATGAAGAGGCTTGCTCAGGATAGAGTACAGTGGAGAACTGCATTAAACCAGTCTCCAGACTGAAAACGATGGCTACAACAGCAGCATCATTAATTACATTTTTATACAATACAGCCAGTTTTCTGTTATTGTTTAAATCATTTTTATTTACATGGTACAACTTTGGCTTCTAGAATTCCAAATATGCATATTAAATCTGCTGCAGGATTTTCTGCCTCTTCCATAGCCCTCTTGTGATTTTTGATTTATTTTTATTGATAAATTAATACATGTTGACTAATTTCATCTCTGTACTTGCTTTCAGGGCTATAATGGACGTGTTATCTTATGAAGACAATGAACTGCGCACAGTAGCAGAAGAAGTAGACAGCTGTGGCGAAGAAGATGATTTTTAATAATAATAATGCATACCAAGTATGCCGAGAAGACAAATCTTTCAAATCAATATCTCTCTCTCTCTCTCTCTCTCTCTCTCTCTCTCTCTCTCTCTCTCTCTCTCTCTCTCTCTCTCTCTCTCTCTCTGTGTGTGTGTGTGTGTGTGTGTGTGTGTGTGTGTGTGTGTGTGTTTTTACAGGGGTTAGAGAGGGTATTTGCAAATAATGAGGCAATAATGTCTTCCGGACCAAAATCAAAGTTTATATTCAGAGAAATTCTTCCAATTTTGTCTTGAGTTTCATTATTTAATTTATTTATTTCCATTTTATTATTGTGATCCGTCAGTGAAGATGGATATGTATTATTTGTTGAAATAACTGTTGTTAATCATGATCTCGTTGTATCTTTATAAATCCCATATTCTTCATGCCATGAGAAAAGTATTACATCCATTAAAATTGATTTTTTTCTTAATTTTGTGACAAAGTGATTAGTTTGCCAGATTTGCCTCCCCTCCTTCTCCCTTTCCAAAAAAGAGGCATACATTTATTCGATTGTACTTCTGTTTGGCATTAGATGAGGAATTTGTAGAACAATGATGGAAAAAGAGTTCACAATTGATTGGATAGTGTAGCTGTGAGATGGTGCCTCACATTTGGTGCTAAATAAATTTGTCTCTGAATGTAGGAGCTACATTCATCTCTGAATGCAGCTGTGATAATGTAGTTGTACATTTATTAATAAGATTACATAGTAATTAGAAAAAGAAATTTGTGCGAGATGTACAGGAAATTAAAAACGTTTTCAACAAATTTGATATGGAATATATGAAAATCTGTAATCAATTGAAGAGGTAGGACTGTGAGGGGGTAACAGTAAAGAAGATATATTAGTAATTTTCAGTAACTGTGGTATGTAGATGTTGGCAGTTCCTATCATTATACATTGCATATGAAACGTGCAAATCTTATGGTGGCAAATGTGGATAATGTTTACAGGCTTCACAATAGAAACTTAGATCTTACGAAAAGTACATAAAAAAACCAGTCACTACATGGGCATAGCAACTTCTTTTAATGAATGATACTTTAGTGTACTTTTTTAGTAGTTATTTTATTGGATATTATTTCAAAGTGTGTTTGCAGTGAAAGCAGCCTAGAAAAAAGAACAACCCTACAAGAACTGTGTAGTGCCTGGTTCTTGGAAGTACTTTTTCTAAGATCTCCTTCCCCAGCAAATTCCTCCCTGATGAAGCTGCAAACCTATTTTCTTCTTTTTTAAGAAAACATTTTTACACATCACTCCTTTGTTACCACTCTTGTCAAAGTAGTAAGCAGTAATAACTCTTTCTTTTTTTTTTTTTTTTCCATGCTGCTCGTATGTTTGATGTTTATTGATAGCTTACAACTTAAATATACAGTGCATCTTGAAAACACTGATATATCCATCAATACCTAACACCAGAAAGTCCGGCTCCATTTCATGTTTTTGCGATTTTACGCCATAAATTCATAGCCACTGTGAAAAACTCGTAACATCAATACTAAAATTTCCGCTATGTTATGTTTTTTCCTAGTAAGATTTACCCCACATTTACATTCTTACTCAACTTGTCTCTTGACTTCATCCCATTTTCTACTTATTGACATAAAGCATAAAAGAGACAGTTCATGCCACCTTTGGTGACAGAGTTAAAGGGTACAAGAAGATCTGTTGTATAAAACGGCAGTTTTGGTAGGTGCTCTAGTATTCCATCTAGTGCAACAGCCATGTAGTTTCAGAATGGGAATTTTGTTGATGGCATTCTAAACTCCAGTAAATCAGGGCATGTGTATTAGACAGGGATAACTCATGCAAAGTGCACAGCGGGAAAGGGGTACTGCTTTTCTAAACATCACATTTGATTTTATTGCTTCTTTTACTTTATTTCAGTGTGCCAGGAAGGAGAAATTAGAAATAATTAGTTGGCAAGATAGTTGACCACATGTTATGAACTTAAGTTTGGCTAACCAATAGGATCTGCAGAAATGTGTAGTTGTCTTTCACTTTTAAAGTTGAACTTAATTTGCAAGTACAGTTTGTAATCCAATAAACAGAAATGGTCACAATAACACATTACATGTTTGACACATACTGTATATTTTATTTTTTCTAGTTATAATGTGGTAGATGCTATTAATTAATGAGGGAGTTGCACAATGTTAAAGGACCTCTGATACAGTAGTAAAGTACTCTTCTGTTTGCTTCTTGCATTTTTGCAACATAAAACCACAATGTGCAGTACTTTTATTAATTTTTTCTCAGTAGATAAAATTAAATAATAAATAAATAAATAAAATTATAGAAAAGCTACTCTGACCAAACAATCTACATATGGTGAACTGCAGAATACATATTATTTAAAGTTTGTTGCTGTAGATACAGTTGTTATGCATGTTTTTGAGTAGTGCAAGTAAAATTTCTTGTTTCAGAAATGAACAATGTCAGTAATTGGAATAAAAAATGCTGAGATTTTTCTAGTAGAAAAGACAGACATACTAAAACAAGTTGATTCTAATATAGGAATTTGTATACAGTTAGCTGCATCTCTTCACCATTGTGAAGAAAACTGAAGACATTGAGAAGAACTTCTACTGTTGCAGATCTATTTCTGTTTCTTCTAAGAGGAGGAAATCAATGAAGTCATCATCACTTGAAGACTTGGTTCAAGCAAGTTGGTACAGCAAATGTTGCCATAGGTGGCACTATCTTGAGAGAAAAACCACTACTTACTGCTGCTTGGTTGGAAATTGATATTTTGGAGCATCTAATGTCTGGAAATGTGTCTCAAAAACTCACGTTTTGAGGTATAATTTATAGTTTTGTTACTTTCACGTAACCAATGAAAGTCGAGAAAAGATGTAATGAAATTATAGGTCTGAAACCAAAGCAACTGTTGAGTTGTTTCATGTACTTGTGGTGGACCATTATATTAAATTGATTCAATTAAGGGAAGTGATATTACCTTTTACAATACAAACTGATACACTTACATTCACATCTTCACCTACGTAGCCTCATGATCTAATTAAGAAACACTAATTATCTGAAATATTGATCAGTTGACATGGAGATTGCTTGACTGAAGCTGTAGCAAAGCAAAGTGCCCCCCCCCCCCCCGCCCCCAAATAAATAAATAAATAAAACAAAATAAAATAAAATAAATAAATCGTTGTGGTAAGTGCTGACAATATTCCTGTGTGAAACACATTAGCACCCATTGGCTATATTCCAGACAAGGCATGCTCAGAAGGAAGCAAAACTAGACAAGCACAAGTGCTTAAAATTGCTTGCTTGCTGCCTGGGCCGTGAGTCATCACGGTCAAATGTGGTGCTCAGGAGTTATGTACTGCAGCACAAGGTACATGTAAATTTGTGCTACCTTCAGATGACTAAGCACAGATTTTCAGCTTAGCTTCAGAAGCGAGCACATGTACCCACAACTCTATGCATAACAGAGCATCTCTTTTTATACTAAGATTATGGGCACTTGTAAGGGGAAAAGTGGGAAGTGGAGGTTAAAAAATTTAAAGAACATCTACTGAGTAATGTGATTGATGTGAGTATATTACTTCTGACACGAAACACAAGACAAAACAAAATGATCTGAATAATTTATTTGCAAACATTTGTACTGTTCAAATGTATCTTTATTTCCAGGAGGAACACTCAACAAACTAATCTCAGTTTGAACTAGTTACCACATTGCTTTGCAGTTTGCCAGAGAATTGTGCAGTGTCACAGAAGGTGATTTTATAAAGAAATGTTTAATATTGGTTGTTGAGCATATAGATCCTGAGTGATTTCGGCAGTTAGTCTCTTGTGCCACAGAATCCAAGGTATGTCTAACATCATGTTATTTCAAAAAAACTATATTACATACTCTTTGGCACTGGATGAGAGCTCAGATATTGATACTGTTCATTTGGTGTTTTAAAATTTGTGGAGTAGATAGAAGTCTCGTTGTCAGAGAAGAGATACTGGACTTGGTTCCAAGAATATACACGATGATGATGACAGATAATTTCATGAGTGTGCAAAAAAGGGTTGACAATATGGATCTGCAATGGAATAGTCTTTTTCTGTGTCTATAGACAGAGGAAATATCAGTTTTGTGGCACTTCCAAAGGATGCTAAAATTTTAACTCTTCCACATCAAATTTTTTTTTTTTTTTTTTTTTTTTTTTTTTTTCAATTCATTGCATTCTGCTAGGAGAATTTATGCACTAAGAATGTGAACGTGAGAGATGTGATGGGTGTGGTGACTCGTACAATCAATTTTATCTGCAGTCATGTTGTCAAACATCACCAGTTCAAATCCCTTTTTTGAGTATTCTGGAAAGTAGTTATGGTGGTGTACTGTACCACAGTGAAAAACCTTGCCGAAGTCGAGGAAAAATGCATGAAAGATTTTCTTGAGCTTTGTAGTGGAATAGAAAGATTTATATGGACATGTTTGGGAAACCTCTCGCAGAATTGAAGAGTGAATGGTGGACAGCAGATTTGGCCTTGTCTGTGACATTATGCATCATATGAATGTTTTGAATTTGCTCAGCAAGGCAAAAAGTATGTTAATTAGAGAAATGTGTGGGAGCATTCAAACCTTTAAGATGAAACTGTAATTGTGGAAGAGGCATCTTTAACTATCTGAGGTGAGAAGAGAATTATCAACAGTACCAAACTATTAACCTTGATCACTTAGCAAATTTGAGATCTGTTTCTAGAATTTGGTGAAGCTTAATTGAAGTTTAATGTATTTTTCTTTCCCTTTCAGTTGATGTGTACAATGTAGAAGCTGAGCTACAGTTACAGCATGCAGACTACAGTGTGACAGGCAGCTACGTGATAAATTTAATAACAGTTAGTCTCGTGGCTTTATGGAAAGTCCAGGTTGGAATAAATAATATAGTGAGGACAGTTTACAACTCACCGCAAAGACGTGGCGACGAGCTGCGACAGGCACATACAAAAGACACACACATACAACACATTCAGCTATCGGCCATGGCCTTCTTCAGAAATAGAGCACTCACGCAATCACACAGGCACACAACACAGTCATACAACCATCACCTCCGACTGCCACACTTCGAATCACGCTCTGCAGTGAATCCCGTCCCCGTATGTGCCTGTCGCAGCTCGTCGCCACGTCTTTGCGGTGAGTTGTAAACTGTCCTCACTATATATATATAAATTCCACAGCTTCACAAGTACATAGCTGCAATTATTTCAATGTTTTAATCCAGGTAGTTGTGAGAGCAGCTTTATTATGCAATGACAAGAAGGAAATTGAGCCACAGAGGCTTGTAGCTGTTGCAGATTTTGATGCTCAACAAGGTACAAAGTTACTAGAATCAATAAAATTGTCTAACTTCTGTTTTCCATTTCACTGTGAAATGTTGCACCGGTGCTCAATATTTAAGCTACGCACTCAAAACGACATTTCACTGCAAATCCTCAGTAATTTGTCCATACATAAGTCCAAATTAACTGGATAGTCTAACAGATTCTCTACACAGATCACTACTTTGTTGAGAAGACAAACAAATTTATTTGAACCACAGTCAAAAACACAAAGGTCACTTGCACTTACAATTCTTTTATACTGTGTATACTCATACCATACATCCTACATAGTCTCTAGGTTTCACTACTGGTGCTACTACCACCGGTACTACCAATACAGTACACATTTTCCTTCTGCCTTTGGCATCTGCCAACAGGGTTTTTATATCATTCAATAAGGCGGCTACATCATGTCTCGTCATGTCATGTGACATCATGTGACGTTCAAAAAGTTTCTATTAAGATTATTCTGGATTTTTAAATAGAAACTATACTTCAAATTACAATATAAATTATATTTCAGTGTTTAGTAAAGATTTTTTTATACAAATGAAAAGGTACAAACATTTAATTTTTAAATAACAGATAATTGTGTAATAGCATTATTATTTGATTCTTTGTGCCTACTAATGGCTTTTATACAAAATAACATTTTAGTAGCAAGTTACAATCATTACGTACAAATGCTGATAAGATTGTCTTCTATGTTTAAGATCTTTGGCACAGTTCTTATGACAAATCAAAACAAACTTCAATCTCGTACATGCTTTGCCAGTAATTTCTTATTACAAAAATATATTTAACATTTATGTCCAGTTTAAGGTAAGTTTAACGCATACAGATAACTGTGGTAGTTACAGTTCAAGTAAAACATGTGAATATTTGCGCGATTTTATTATGTTACTAATATTGAAAGTGAATCGTAACATACTCCCCAGAGGAGATTGTGGGATGGCACAGTACACCATCTCCTCTTAAGTTAAACAATTCATAGGCAAAAAATGAAAATATACACACACAAAAAAAAGACATAGTGGTTTTGAAAAATTAAAACTTATTCTTTACAAAGTAAATAATGCTGGATTAAATATGCAAAAATACCCTACAACAATTGACCTACTAGGTAATTACAACATTTTTCAATCATGATAAAGAAATTATTCTGATTAATTTTTTTGTTTTTTTGTTTTGTTTAGTACTATTTCTAAAGGCATGACTTATTAATAAACATACTATCTGTGTTGGCTAACTGTCCAATCAGAGTACACATTCACCTCAAAATGTGTTCAAAGCAACACTGGTGAAAATTTTATTTCCACATATTAGGCATTGAGTCATATTTGAAACAGTAATACTTAAACCTGACATATAGTAGATTGGGAACTTAAGTTCCGATATCAGTTGAGTTCAATAAATATTGGCTCTGAATTCCACCAACAAACAGGAAAAAATCTTAGAAATATTAAACTTTTGCACTTCAGTATGAGCTGGATGGTAATTAACAACATTAAACTCCTTATTTACAAATTAAAAAATATTGAAACAGTAATATCATTAAATTATTCCCAGTAGCAGTGTGGTTTTACAAGTTTTTTTCTTTTCTTTTCAAACCATGTTTAAGTTAAAATATCATATTAAAAGCATGAGAGCCTACACTGATACAAATAGTATGTAGACTCTGTATGACACATATGAGGTAACAACCTGATAATATGGCTTCAGAATTTAAGTAATCTGACATTATCATGTCTTACTCACAATATACTATCCAGGTAAAATTCTTGGATTATAAAACTATATACAAAGACAATAACATAACCTAATCAACTGAGCACAATGGATGCAAAAACAGTTTATCTGAAATTAGCAACTTTATGGCTTACCAATATAAGCAAGGAATGTATTCATATTTTACATTTTCTTATAACTACCATACGTTATTTTGAAAACTGAAAAAAAAAAACTTTAGCAAATGATTTCAGAGAGCAAAAGGTGAGCAACCACAAACCTTACAATTAATGTAACTACATCTTACTTTGACATTAAAACTTGCTGTACTATACAGAGAGCAGTTCTATAAAACCAAAGTTACAATTCCTTAATGCTACAAACAAGTTACAATTCCACACATTATATAATGACTTGAGAGTCAATTATATGGTGATTATAAAATTCACACTAAGAATTACTTAAAAGCTACATTCTTTTACAACAATCTGGAATTTTTATTTTCAAAGAAACAAACCTTAATGTTTATATCCATCTTTATATGGTTTCATCTGTACTACATTCCTTAATCCAAACAGTTTTTTACTTTTTGGGTAAATTAACCTGTAACAGTTTGGATGTGGAATTTCAAATACTTCAAATGGTCCAATGTAAATGTCAAAAAATTTCTTAATTTCCTTGTCAATAGCTCTGGACTTTTTATAGTCCTTTACAAGAACTAAATCTTCTATTTTATATTGATGAACTGTAACAATTTTATCATATTTCTGTTTTTTTTTTTTTTTTTTTTTTTTTTTTTCATACATAGTTTTCATATATTGTCTTATAATATTTCTTTCCTTTGTATTTAAGTGTTCACAATAGGGAAAAGCTATAATTTCAGTAAGAAAATTATTAGGTTTTTTGTTAAAATGGACTTCATAAGGAGAAAACCCAGTTGTAGTATGCTGTAAGCTATTAAAAATATCCTCAAATGCTTATAAATAATTAATCCAGTCTACATGATTTTTACTACAATATGTCCGAAGCATTCTACCAAGTTCCCTGTTATAACGTTCAGTTGGATTACTTTGAGGGTTATAAGCTGAAATGAATATTTGATGTATATTATTATTTAACAAAAAATTCTTCCACATGTTACTAGTGAATTGGGATCCATCGTCAGAGAGCATTGCCTTGGGTTTACCAACAGTTTGAAAATACTCCTTTGAAAATTTAGAAGTAATAATTTGGCTAGTTGCTTTTCTTGAAGGGTATAATTTCACAAATTTTGAAAATAAATCAACAATCACTAATACATAACAAAATCCTCCTTTGCTTTTAGATAATGGTCCATACAAATCTGTTCCCACAATCTCCTGTGCCTCATTGGGCATAATGCTTTGAAAAAATCCTTTCCTAATTTGGTTATCAATGTTTACTTTTTGACATTTATCACAGGTTTCAATATATTTTCTTACTCTTCTATAAATGTTATGAAAATAAACATTTTCTTGTAATTTTTTAATACATTTTAGTGGACCACAATGACCATAACTTAAATGGAT
The DNA here is from genome assembly GCA_026315105.1 of Locusta migratoria. Taxonomy (NCBI): domain Eukaryota; kingdom Metazoa; phylum Arthropoda; class Insecta; order Orthoptera; family Acrididae; genus Locusta; species Locusta migratoria. The sequence continues at coordinate 804,886,867 of CM048745.1, read as the reverse complement.
ATATTTAATTAACTTCTCATCATATTGATCTGGCCAACAAACTTTCCAAATATCTTCATCAGGCCTTTGTCTAAAAAATAGTATTCCTTTATACACTTGATAATGTTGTCCTACCTTTTCATGACCTTTTGCACCTAGATAACCTTTTACCAATTTCCAGTGTTCATCGTTTAGGTTCCTTCTTAAATTTTTACATATTCTTTCAATTTCTTTTTCTTCTTTAATATTTTTCATATTCATGATTCTGAATACATTATCTTTGTCATTTTCATTTTTACCCCCCACTGCAAATCTTGACAGAGCATCAGCTATTACATTTTCTTCCCTTTGATATATTCTACAGAGTACTCAAATTGTTGGAGATATAGAGCCCGCCTAGGTATTCTATTATGGTATAACTTACATTCTTGTAAATAAACTAAAGCTCTGTGACATGAATAAATTATAGTTTTATGTCCTAATAAATAGTTTCTGAATTTTTTAAATGCCCATACAATTGCTAATAATTCCTTTTCGGTGATTGTGTAGTTCTGTTCATGTGCATTTAATGTTCTACTAGCAAACGCAATTGATTTGTGCTCTATACTTCCATTTGTTACTATTTTTTTGAAATAAATGTGCCCCAAGACCAGTATTACTGCTATCAGCAACTAAACAAAAAGGTAAGGATAGATCGGGCCTATATAATAGGTTACTAGTTACAAGTTGCTGTTTAATTTTTTCAAAGGCTATGATACACTCTTCATTCCAATCCCAGATGACATTCTTTTTTAATAAATTGAAGAGACAGGGTGTATTGAGGACTTTTGTTCTCACATATTTTCTGTAAAAATTTACTAAAAAAATTAAATAATAATAATTATTATTATTGTTTTTCATTTTTTGGAATGGGAAATTCAGAAATAGCATTTATTTTTTCCTTATCAGTTTCAATGCCTTCTTCAGAAGTTATATGACCAAGGAATTTTAATTTCTTTGCACCATTCTTACACTTTTCTAGTTTTATCTATCTCTTTAGATAAGAATCTACTATGACTAATTGCCACCAGCAAATCTCTTCAAGCAAGGTTTCTCAGTTTGTTATTTAATGGATAAAAATGATAGCAACAGGGGAAGATCACAGACCAGAAGGCGGGCAATTCCAATTAAATGGTTATCATTGTGGTCTTTAGTCTGCAGACTGGTTTGATGCAGGTCTCCATGCCACCTTGTCCTATGCAAGCCTCTTTAATGTAGAATACTTACAGCAACCTACATCCTTTTGAATATGATTACTGATTTTTACCCCACACCCTTCCTCCTAAGGCTAAATTGATGATTCCTTGATGTCCCGGAATGTGTCCCACCAACCTATCCCTTCTCTTAGTCAGGATATTCCAGTCACTCCTTTTCTGCCCAATTCTGTTCAGCATCTCCTCATTAGTTTTGTGATCTACCCATGTAATCATCATCATTCATCTATAGCACATTTAGAATGCTTCTATCATCTTTTTGTCTGAACTCCTTATTGTCCATGTTTCAGTCGTGCAGTGCTACACTCCAGACAAATGCTTTCAGAAAGGACTTCTAACATTTAAACTAATATTTGATGTCAACAAATTTTTCTTCTTTGGAAATGCTTTTCTTCCCATAGCCATTCTGCATTTCATATCTATCTTTATTTCAGCCATCAGAAGTTATCTTGCTACTCAAATAACAAAATCTACTACTTTGTCTCATTACCTAATCTAATTCCTTCAGCATCATCTGATTTTCTGACAGTACATTCGATTACTCTCATTTTACTTCTGTTAATGTTCATCTGATATGTTCCTTTCAAGACATTATCCATTCTGTTTAATTGCTCTTCCAGCTCCTTTGCTGTCTCTGACAGAATTACTATGTTTTCAGCAAACTGCAAGGTTTTTATTCCCTCTCATTTTGCTCAATGCACAGATTGAATAACATTGGGGAAAGGCTACAACCCTGTCTTACTCCCTTCCCAACCTATTCGTCCCTTTCTTGCCCTTAGATTCTAATTACTGCTGTCTGGTTTTTGTATAGGTTGGATATAACTCTTCACTCCCTATATTTTACCCCTGCTACCTTCAGAATTTGAAAGGGTGTATTTCAGTCAACATTGTCAAAAGCTTTTTCCAGATCTACAAATGCTAAAAATGTAGGTTTCCCTTCCTTAACAAATCTTCTAAGATAAGTCGTAATGTGAGTATTGCCTCGCGTGTCTTCTACATTTCTCCTAAATCCAAATTGATCTTCCCCCAGGTCAGATTCCACCAGTTTTTCCATTCGTCTGTAAACAATTTGTGTTATTTGTGATAGTTCTGTAATATTCACATTTGTCTGCACTTGCTTTCTTAGGAACTGGAATCACTATATTCCTTAAGTCTGAGGTTATTTCCCCTGTCTCATACATCTTCCATTCCAGGTGGAACAATTTGTTCATGACTGGCTCTCCTAACGATAATAGCAGTTCATATGGAACATAATCTACTCCAGGGGCCTTGATTCTATTCAAATCTTTTAGTGCTCTGTCAAATTCTTCTCACAGTATAGTACCTCCTATCTCATCTTCCATTTCTAGAATATTGCTTTAAAGTTTATTTCCTCTGTATACGTCTTCCTTTCAGCTTTCCCTTCTCTGCTTAATACTGGTTTTCCGTCTGAGTTCTTGATATTGATATCTCTGTTTTTCTTGTCTGCAAATGTCTGTTTTATTTTCCTGTAGGTGGTATCTATCTTCCCCTGGTTATACATTCTTCTATGGTTCTGCATTTGTCCTCTAGCCACTCCTGCATAGCCAGTCTGCTCTTCCCATCAACCTCATTTTACAGACATCTTTACTCCCTTTGCCTGCTTCACTTAAAGCATTTTTATATTTTCGCCTTTCATCAAAAAAGTTCAGTATCTCCTGTGTTAGCCAAGGATTTCTATTTGGCCTTCTCCTTCTGCCTATATGATCCTCTGCAGTCTGCATTACTCTATTTCTTAGAACTACCCATTCTTCTTCTACTGTATTATTTCCCCCCGTTGTAGACAATCTTTGCCTAATGCTCCTAAATCTCTCAACCACCTCTGGTCTCTTCAATTTGCACAGATTCCATCTCCTTACTTTTCTACCTTTTTACAGTCTCTCAAGTTTTAACCTACAGTTCATAACTAATATGTTATGGTCAGAGACTATATCTGCCCCTAGATATGTCTTACAGTTTAAAACCTGGTTTCTAATCCTTTGCCTTACCATTATAAAGTCAATCTGGTACCTCCCAGTACCTCCTGGTCTCTTCCACACACATAACCCTCTTTCATGATGATTAAACCAAGTGTTTGTGGTGATTAAATTGTGCTATGCACAAAATTCTACCAGGCAATTTCCTCTTTCATTCCTTTTCCCCCAGTCCGTATTCACCTACTGCATTTCCTTCTCTTCCCTTTCCTACTACAGAGTTCCAGTGCCCCATCACAATTTTTCTTCTCCTTTAACGATCTGAATGATTTCTTTTATCTCCTCATACATTTCTTCAATCTCCTCATTGTTGGCAGAGCTAGTTGGCATATAAACTTGTACTACTGTGGTCGGTATTGCCTTAGTGTCTATTTTTGCTACGATAATGCGTTCAGTACTCTGCTTATAGTAACTTACCAACATTCCTATTTTTTTATTCATTAACAGACCTACTTCTGCATTACCACCAACTGATTTTGTGTTTATAACCCTTTACTCACCTGACTAGATAACCTGTTCATCCTGGCACTGAATTTCACTAATCCTCATAGTATCTAACTTTAATTTATCCATTTCTCTTTTCAAATTTTCTGACTTACCTACCCGATTGAGGGATAGAAGATTCCACGCTCCGATCCGTAGAATGCCGGTTTTGTTTTTCTTGATAATGGCATCCTCCCGAGTAGTTCCCACCCAGAGATTCGGAATCTTTTACCCGAAAGGATGCCATCATCATATATTCATACAGTAGAGCTGCATGTCCTCGGGAAGATTAACTACTGTATTTTCCCCTGTCTTTCAGCCGTATGCAGTAACTGCATGGCAAAGCCATGTTAGCTGATGTTACGAGGCCAGATCAGTCAATCATCCATACTGTTGCCTCTGTAACTACTGAAAAGGCTTCTGCCCCTCTTCAGGAACCACACGTTTGTCTGGCATCTCCACGGATACCCCTCCACTGTGGTTGCACCTACGTTATGGCTATCTGTATCATTGAGACACACAAGCCACTCCACCTTGGCAATGTGTGTGGTTCATGAGGGTAGAAATTGTTATTATATTCAGAAATTTACTCATTGAAAGGTGATGTAGCTGGTTACACTTGATAATGCAATCAAACAAAAGGTATAAAACACAATCTGACACTAAGAACATCTTGCTGCAGAACAAGATAAAAATTAAAACACATATAGAAGTAATTTATGGTTATATCACTAGTGAAGCCCTTAATGAGAGAGAGCGGGGGGGGGGGGGGAGAATATTGCTTTATCTTTTAGCCAAGAGAATTGACAACTGAGTCCAAGCAGGGGCAGCACTAGTGCTACAGTGATATGGTTACACTGATCACACTTACCATTCTATAAGGAAACTGTTGCATTTCTAAAAACTTACAGGCGATCAAGAACAAACATGCATCGAGACCTGCTGCAGCAGGTGTGCACCATACTTTACCACATGGCAGCACCTACCGTAAAAAAGTAGTTTGTTGACCGATACCTTTCAAGACTATCAACAGCTGAGGATGAAACGGCTTCTCTCGTAGGTTTTGTTACCTTGTACATCAGACCACAGGCAGTAGAAGTTGCAGAGGCGGGAAAAGGGCGGTGAAGTGGTGTCCTCCCACCATGGATAAACAGTGTCCAATCATTCAAAATAAGTTGGAATGGCCCTTGTGGCTGTTTACCAAATTGCATATTTGTAGTAGTAATTAATTTGGGCCCCAAGAAAATTACTCTGTCCCCCATGAGATGATGGTCTCTGGGTAGACAAGCATCCCATGCATTAGATTGCCAGAGAAAATTAGTTTTATGAAGTTTAACACTTTCGCAGCGGCATCGGTGCAGGCGCCCAATTTTCCAGTACGGCGCAGCAACGTGCGAGTGTGGGCCAGTAACGCTCATAAATGGGTGATACTGCATGTGGTTCTTTATGCCAAGACTCACCTGGATTATCTTCATGTGGCAGGTCGGACTCCTTTACGTCGTCAGTTTCCACACAGTCATCATGATCCATATTGTCAGATTCGGAACTGTCATAAAACAGATTCAAAAGCTGGGCTTCCACACAGTCATCACTCTGCAATTCTTCTGCAATCTCTAAATGAGAATCTCCATGGTATGCCTCGTCCTCACTACAAAGAAAATCACTGTTGTCTAGTACATTAAGTAACTGTTCCTCAGTCATTTGAACACTTTTCCTGCTCCTTTTCATATTGGAATGTCCAGTTGTCAGTTCATTAGCCGCCATTACAAACAATATATGTTCGATAACTGACCAAACAAAACAAGTTTACATGCTTCGTTGCCATCTTAGATGCTGCAACTAGACTGAGTAATCAGACAGTAAGCACGGACACTTATAAGTGTCAACCGCACTGGCTCGTGGCTTGTTGTCACACTTATAAGCATCAGCCACAGCGAAAGTGTTAATTGCTAACAAATTTAATGACTTTCACCATTTTAATTGTGCCATACCTTGTGGCATATCAATCAAGTAATAATTTTGTGTACCGTTTGAATCCATAATCAGAAAGTTAATAACAAATTAATGCACACTTACTTTGTCATAAAGACTGGACAATGTGGTACCTTTGTGTTTGGCTTGGAAAAGTCTCAGCTCTACAGGCTCACTGGCAGGAGTGCATTAAAAGTTTGCCCCCAAATTTGGAGCGCTCAAAAAGTGGTTCAGAATTCTGAAACTAGAGTAAAGAGGAAAATTAGGTATGAATAAAAGTGATTTGCAATTAGAAGTTATGTATGAGGGATGTTCAAATGAAAAGATACAAAACGTCTTAACAACAGAACTGATTGAAATTTGAATATGCCTCTGGGATAACGCAGTGAGACATCTAGGTATGCAAAGCATGCATCGACACCTCCCACTAAAAAATTCTAGGCGGTGCCCTCAGCAGGTAAGGAGATGTTAACTATCTTTTTTTGATGTCCAATACTCAATGAATTTCTTCAGTACGAAGAAACCAGTAACAGTGATGTGTACTGTGAGAAACTCCATAGCCTGCATAAGTCCATCAAGAGCAAATGGGATGGGCTGCTCATGGAGGGAGTGATTCTACTCCATGATCATGCGCACACTCACTTCTGCACGGTCACACAAAGTGTACTGGCCAAGTTCAAGTGGGAGCAGCTCGAGCAGCCACCTTACATCCCAGACATGCCACTCTGTGACTTCCATATGGACGGTGTTATGTATAACTAGACCAAGCGCCAAAATGTCATAAGGGAGATAATGGCGTCCAAAGTTACCGTTCCTTTAAAAATGTGAGTATTGTTGAAGTTTTCCAATGTTTTGTACAGACAAAGGGTTATTATTGTTTCACTTATTAGTGGAAGATTACCGTAATTAAAAGATGAACAACACGAAAAAATAACACAAATGGTCGTTAGACTACTAATGCTTAACTGCTGCTTGTGCAGTTCTGTTATGCATCACTAGACTAAAACACTTGAACGTCCTTTTGTTCTCATTATGTGTAACAGAACTGTGTATTAGGCCTATTACAAAAATAAAGTCTTAGGAAGTCATATGCCATTCATATCCTGAAACAACTTAATGTGATCACATTACTGAAAAGGAAACTTATATAGAGAAGAAATTACATTTTGTAAACTAAGCATTGTGAAAACATGCAGAAGGTATCAATACTGGCGTTTTTGTATCTTTTTGTTATCACTGACATTTTATTTATGAAACTGTATGAGAAAAATCAATTGTAACAATGCAAATAACATTAGACACTTTGTGGGTCTACAAATGTCTATGACAGCACTACATACATTTTAAATGGAAGTTAGTGTAACCAAATATACATCACAATGGGCCTACTGTACCAATCCAATAAAATGAAACGTAACAATAATAATAATAAATAATAATAATCAAAATTAGAAGTCGTCGTCATTATTCAGATTAAATTTCGAAATCAACGTGTCGATTGAAACCATCGATGTTGTTTTCCATACTGGGATCACTTTGAAACGACCAGTACATTTGTCTTGCATCTTTCGGAATCAACGGATGAAGAGATTTCAAGTCTTCCAGTATTTCTTTACAAATCGGTTTTCCTCCTGGCCACAGTGGTATTAAGTGTTCACTCAATTTCAACAGGTGAGAAGAAGGTCGTCCTCTTCTTCCCTTTTTCTGAATGTATATTTCAGCTGCAGTCACCTGGTCAAAGTCGCTTTTCATAAAAATAGAGGTTTGTTTTTTCTCATTCTAATTTCCCTAGTCTTCAGCCAATTTATTTTGCTGTTTTCTGTGTCACATTTGCGATTTATTTGTTTTTCCAACATTCAGGAATGTTATTTTGTACGTCATTAGTACACACATTCTTCTGTGAGATCTCTTCACTTAACGTTTACTGGCCTCTCGTCATTGTCTATGTGGCTACTTCCAGATCTGCAGTTCTCGCCTTCATTACAAGTTACAGACTCATCATTGATTTACTTACTCACTACTGCATTTGATGTTACATCATTGTTACGGTTATTTTGCATTCAGTGAGGAATCCCTGGTTTGAATGTCCGTGCTGGGAGATGCATATTCACCCTAACAAAGAAGAACGGAATGCGTAAAGTTTACGACATTTTGTTCAGTACCTTATCAAGTAATTTTGATGTTAGCCTCTAAAAGTAAATTACGATTTCATACCTTTAGAGCTCCAGATCCGTTCGACATATTTGTTGCACTTTCAGTAATACATTGTGTACTTGATTTGAACCTGTCAATTATCGCACCTGTTAACCACAAACTTCACGACATTACAATACAAAACCTAGTATTACGTCCATAAACACTAGACAGTTCACAGAACAAGGTAACAAGGCGTTTTTCTAGATCAGTGCACACAGCTGATGTTCTGAACCAGTGCTGCCGCAAATTCGGTTTAGCATCACTAGACTAAAGACAGGCAGGCGACGGGCGCTTGGTCTACTGTTGCAGAACTACAGTTTGGTTTGTCGCGTATGGACTTGTGATGCAAAACTGAAAATCAAAGATAGGCGAGGTGGCACTTAGTATTTTTTAATACATCATGGCAACCATTGCTACGATGAGAACGGTGATTTTAATCCATTATTGATTATGATGTTTCTAAATGGAATTTGCTCAAATCAGAAGGCATCAATAAAAGACGCTTGGTCTAGTGATGCATAACACCGTCCATATGTGTGGTCTGCTAAAAAAAGATCTCAAAGGGAAGCGCTTCAACTCGCTTCACATTAGAGGACTGGCTTTTGTCACAGCCACTGGAATTCTGGGAATAGGGAATCCTTCAGGTTGTTACGCAGTGGGATAGTTGTGCTCAGGCCTGTGGTGATTATAAAGACTTCAGTTCTTTCCACAGTGTCGTGTTGTACCTTTTGAACACCCCTCGTAGTTGTAATTTTGTACAGACACGGTGTTCATCATTGTGTGTGTGTGGGGGGGGGGGGGGGACTAAATATGCTTCTTAGCTGTATCATGTTCTTCCCTTCATAAAAAATGTTTTCTGAACACTGCTTTGAACAGCTAAATCATCAGCCCACATGCAATGGAAATATTTTAGACATAATAGCTACAGACAGGCCAGTCCTTATCAGTGATGTCACTATAGAGACAGCGGTTAGTCATCACGATGTTGTCATATCGACAATGGTCACTAATGTTAATAAATCGGTCAAGAAGGCTAGAAGAGTGTGTGTGCGCTTGAAAGGGCAGATAAGCAACTGTTTGCGTCCCACTTACGAAATAAATGGACATCGTTTGATTGTGGTATGATGAATGTTGAGGAATTATGGGCAAAATTTAAATACACTGTACATAAAGCGCTGGAGAAATACCTGCTGACGAAGAGGGTTAAGGATGGTTTAGTAATAATATTCGAAAGATGCTGAGAAAGCAGAGGCAGTTGCACTCTCGGTTCAAAAATGGTGAAGCAAATCAAATCAGAGAAAAGTTAGTAGAGATTCACACATCTGTGAAAAGATCGATGTGCGAAGCATACAATAACTACCACCGTCATGCCTTAGCAAAAGATCTTGACGAGCCCAATTAAAATTTTAGTCCTGTGTAAAATCAGTAAGGAGATCAAAGATCTTGATGCAGTCACTTGTTGATCATTCTGGTGTGATAGAAGACAGCAAAATGAAGGCATACACGAAGTGTTCATCGCCGCAATTGGACCTGCAGACATTACAAAAATACTTTCACAACTAATCGTCATTATTTATGATACCTGTAGAAAAGTCATGATAACGGTAGCTCACACACTTACTTACAAATCCCGAGGGCGTCAGCGCGACTTGGGACGCCACCAGGTGTATTGCACTAGTAGGCCAGTCAAATCGTACAAAAAAAGGGGCTAAAAACGCAAATCGCGATGTAGTTCTAATTTTTTGATATGTTGTTAGGACCAGTTAGAGTAGTATTAAACCAAGTTTGCAGCTTCAAAAACCCTGTGCTTCCCAAGTTATAAGTGAAAACCTCCGAAATTTTCGGACTTTTTTTAGATTTTGCCTTCTAACGCATAAACTATGAGTTTTACGATGTTAGTAGTTATTACCATTTCCAAAGTACATAGAATATGTAACAGTTTAAGCCTAACCGCAGCGTTATACGTCCAATAGTTTTCTAGATATGAAGCGTCAAAAATGGGCTTATTTTTACCAAAAATGAAAATTTTAAGTTTTTCTCTGATTTCGAGCTGAATATTGGCATAACCGTTCATCCTGCGAGAATAGACATGAGAATTGAAGTTGTAGTAAATTTTATTAGCTTTAAAATAAGCACAAGATGAACTCTCTAGGGCGAGTAGTTCTCTTCAAATTGTAAAAAAAAACGGAAAGTCAGGAAACTGAAATTTTTGAAGAAATGAGCCTAAACACTAATGACAAATTGTGGACATTCAGCGAAAGGTTCGATTGTATGTTTACATGAAACTCGAGTATTATAAAAATTGTAACGACCTGTGGTGCAGTATTATCGAATGACTGTACTTATGAAGAGATTCATTCAGGCAGAGAGGATGGGGGATTGGGAGCTACACTTGGATACAATAAGCAAAATGCTTCCTTTCTTTCACTCAGCGGGCCATTTTTTACGCCAAAAGTGCTCGTCTATATTTACAGGACACGAGTAACCTATAACACCGAATGGTCCCAGAGGAATTTACTGTATTCACTAGAGGAGACTTTACGATTCGCAGATCTCATACATTTTGGTCAGGGCTGTGCACAGATTTAACTATCGATCAGGTTCTAATGAGATCAATGAAGAGACAAGGAGGATTAACTCACGGCCGTCGTATATCCAGCTGTGTGCTTTCGCGGTGGACAGGAGGAATGGTGTTCACGTTAAACCTATGCGAAGAGCTGAAACGTTTTTGGGACATTACTTCTGTAACATCAGAATAACACATTGACATGATCAGCACAGATGATACGAGACACTGCTGACTTGGAAAAACTTAATAAATGGTTCAGTATCCATCATCCATTTCCATCTACAGACAAAATACTATGCAACAGTAACAGAATTGTGTGAGGTGCTGTGATAAATTGCCACCTAGCTTATGAAAAAGGCATTGAAGGGGTTAAGAAAATAACTGGCAGCTCGTTTGGCAAAGTAACTTTGAAAAGAAAAGACAAAGTTGTAACTTTTTCGACAATCACGAACTGCATTAAAGTACACAAGAAGTGTGTCGATGTTAATCCACTAACCATTTTTCAAAGCATGCGTATCACAAAAAAGTCGGACAGTGACCTGAAAGAGCATTTTAAGTTCGAACTGGCCCCTTATCCACTGGCATTGTTCAACGAAGAGGGGATGCGTAAGGGAGCGAAGTCAACTTTGTATGCCGCTTTCGCGCCACTTTCACAAAAGATTTCTCTTGGAACTAGGACATTTGTAGTAGTCGATGGGAGTTACCTTCTCCACAAGGCTATCTGGCACAGAAACGACTCGATGATGGCTATAGTTGCTACCTACATTACCTACACTTTAAACAACTTTGGTAGGAACGTCACAGTGGTGTTTGATGGATATCCTGGAGATGAAGCCCTCAGGAGTACTAAAACTGCAGAAGGATTGCGCCGCTGCGCTGCCCTTTCTTGCAATGAGATCGTATTTGACTCTTCAACCATCATAAAAATGCCCCAGGAGAAAGGGTTAGCCAACAACTCAAACAAAAGACGTCTCATTGACCAACTGTGCTCTGCGTTTGAACTCGAGGGCATTGAAACTAAGAGAGCAACAGAAGTCCTAGAACACGACTGTGAGCAACCAGGACCTTCCAAGAAACCAAAACAGTGAGAGTTTTCAGTTATTGAAATGTATGTTTGTTATTACACAATTGCATTTCTTTAAAGACAGTGGTATACATTTTTATTTCTTTGCATGCCCAAAATTTGTCATTAGTGTTTAGGCTAATTTGTTCAAAAATTTCAGTTTCCTGACTTTCCGTTTTTTTACAATTTGATGAGAACTACTCGCTCTAGAGAGTTCATCTTGTGCTTATTTTAAAGATAATAAAATTTACTACAACTTCAATTCTCATGTCTATTCTCGCAGGATGAGCGGTTATGCCAATATTCAGCTCGAAATCAGAGCAAAACTTAAAATTTTCATTTTTGGTAAAAATAAGCCCATTTTTGACGCTTCATATCTAGAAAACTATTGGACGTATAACGCTGCGGTTAGGCTTAAATTGTTACATATTCTATGTACTTTGGAAATGGTAATAACTACTAACATCGTAAAACTCATAGTTTATGCGTTAGAAAGCAAAATCTAAAAAAGGTCCAAAAATTTCGGAGTTTTTCACTTATAACTTGGGAAGCACAGGGTTTTCGAAGCTGCAAACTTGGTTTCATACTACTCTAACTGGTCCTAACAACATATCAAAAAATTAGAACTACATCATGATATGCCTTTTCAATGTCTAATTTGACTGGCCTATAAGACTAAAGGGGGTATGGTATGGAAATTAATAGAATGCTTTTTATATGATGAAACTCACCATAGCAGGAGAGGAGTCGCTGTCGCGGCAGGTCCACGTTTACAACTGGTAGTGTTGTTAATAACTGCGGAACATAAACGCGACAGTTAAACAAAGCGGTATGGGCAGAGCCGCTCATTCTCGCAGGCGTAATTCTGCCCATACCACTTCGTTTAATGGTCGCATTTATGTTCTCCCTAGTTATTCTACTTCAAATATCCCTTACGTACTTTGTACGTCTCTTTGCAGGGGCCCAATGACAACACAAATTGTTAAACTACCTTCACCATAGCTATAGATAGTTCTGTGGCTCCATCTCCGCCCAAGTAAGTCTGACTTTTCAAAATTTACTCATCTTAGCCACATTAGATTCGCTGCCCGCGAGGTACACGGACTGTAACAAAACATTTGTCTTTTTCCAGTCTGACGATGCGCTAACAGCGAGAAACGCGTAATTGGAGAATAAAAATATTGCAACAAAGACTGAGAATTATTTAAGTAGACTTTAGTATTTCATGAACTTAAACGCTTCTATTTTTTTTTTTTTTTTTTTTTTTTTTTTTTTTTTTTTTTTTTTTTTTTGCTTATTCAGGGTCTTGTCGGTGTGAACATAGGATCCTTTGAATTTTGTAGGCGTTTATTTTTTTTATTTTTTTCCCTCGGTTCGCTTTTTACGCCGCAAACATGGAGAAGAGGTAGCACTTTCGGTAGTTACTTTCTTTGCGACTTCTTCTATTAATTTCGCCTTTTCCCGCAAATTAGACATTTCTTATTTCTGATAGATTCTTGGGCATAATGCCATAGTCCAGAGCATAAACTTCTGCCTGACGTTTCGTCTTCCACTGGTGATGGCATCTTCGGAGGCTTTGCAGGTACAAAATTTTGGTTCATATTTCAAGTATGAAATAGTGTTTTGTGTGTACAAAGTCGATTTCAACAGTGGAATACGAAACGCCATGGCCTTATTCCCAAGAATCTAAAATCAGCGATAAAAAACTGCCAGGAAAGCTTATATTCGGAGCTGTCTGTTTTGCTCCTTCGTGGGACGAACCTACATTTTTGTTTCTTTGGGGAGTTTCCAGTTATTTTTTGGCTTGTTCAGTACAGGTTGCGACAGCCACCGACGGTACTGATTCCTGTGAATTTTGTGGGCGCTGTTCCCCATCACTGTTACTGTCGAACTTGTGGATTTAAGAAACAAGTACCCGACAAAACCCGAGTTTCCGCAGATTTGTAGTGACCTTTCTGATATGTATCGGGAATTATGTCGCGAATGTCATTCACCTCATGCTCACCGCGGACGACCGCCACTACAGCACCGGGAGTGTTAACATGCGAGGGTGAGTAAAATGAAAACCTTAAATTTGGGTCATTCCATGCCAAGTGGTCTAGAGGCTCCCACATGACCCTCATGGATTTTGATGAAATTTTGTATGAACATTCACACATGTTCTCAATGAACACTGGTAAAGTTTCAGTTTCAAAAATTCAATACTTCCGGAGATACAGTCACTTGTTTAAGACCATAGCACAGCTTCCAATAGTGCGTCCTTGAATTTTCAGCAACTTTGAGATGATATATCTCTGGGAGTTTTTACATGAAAGAAACAAAACTTGGCCATCTTATACAACTTTTAGAGCTCTTTAAAGTAAAATATTAAGAACAGGATTTCTGAGCAATTTTCATATAGAAAATTTGGGGCAAACTTGGGCGAAAAAATTGCTGGTTAAAAAAAGAGCGAACTTTAGTATTTTATATCTCCAGAAGTAATTGTGGGATGTACATGAAACTTTGCACACCACAACTCACCAACAGAAGGTCTTAGAATATAAAGTTTCATTCTCCTAATGCTTCCCATTATTTCACAAATCTAGGGTAAAGTTGACGATTTTTCAAAAAGTGCTAAAAATGGGTATTTTTAATCAAATTTTTCAAAAAAGTGTTTTCTCCAAACTCCTTTAAACTATGCTCATTAGAAAGAGCATATTCTAAACTATCTAGAAAAGTGGATTTGGTTTTGCAATGCAAGCATATAAGGCCCTAAAAAGTAGCATAATCCTAGAGGCGCACTGGAAGTTTGAACCCATTTTTCTGGCACTCAAATTATACCTAAAATCTTTTATTATGTCTAATAAATATTTGTTAATGCCTGGGATAAGTGAAATAAGAAGTCCTGATGAATAGGATGTAGCTAAAGTCCGAATAGTAAAAGAATAAAAATAGAAACAATGTTATTTCTTAACTGTCCCCCCATCCCACCTCTCTCTCTCTCTCTCTCTCTCTCTCTCTCTCTCTCTCTCTCTCTCTCTCTCTCTCTCTCTCTCTCTCTCTCTCTCTCACACACACACACACACACACACACACACACACACACACAAACACTCACAAAATTATAATTTAGAATGAATGTAGATTGTAAAATTTATTTGCACAATCATTATCTAATTATTATTAGCATTTTTAATGAACACCACCAGCTTACTGAAGGAAAATAAGTATATAAATGAGTTGTTGTGGTTTAACCACTGCTAGATTCATTTCACCTGAGGAAACCAGTATCTCCATCACCATAGGGGCTACGCTCGAGCATCAACAGCTATGGGTGAGTTTCTTTACACAGGTTTCCAAGCCTGATGAATGTCAACACAGACGAATTTACTGACAGAGCTGGAATAACTGCAATAATGTGATGTGATGGAACCCAGCATTTGTCACTCATTGGTGGTCAATACAATGAATCTGCTGGACCATGAGGGTGCATAAAGTTTATTAATGCACCCCTTTGCTCAGTGGAAGTCTCACAGATATTCCCAATCCAGCAAAAAGTTTCTTAGATTCATGCAACATATTGTCCAGGTTGGAGAGCAGACATTAATATGCCTTCTTTAGTTCTCTGACCCATTGTAGCTAGAAAAGATGATCAATCGTTTGAAACTCTGCTGGCCTGAATTAGTGTTTCATCAATAGGTAAAAAGTGACGATTTTCTCTAGTGCCTGTTACAGTTTGTCCAAGTTTAAACCTCACTTCTTGTGACAATTCCCCCCCCCCCCCCCCCCATTTCATCTTTACTGAGGAAAACAAATATGATTTGATTAATGTTTTCAGAGAAGAAATGAAACAGGTCTAGGTGAGTAAGTTTGAGCACTGGAGCCATCACTGAAATTATGCATGTGAGATATCTGTGCAAACTGTGCTTTTATATATATTTGATGAGCTCCTTGACAAAAACGTTAACTGTACCTGTGTCATGCCACAAACAAGAACTGATAATGCAGAAACTTAAAGATTCCACTTTCTCATTTTGATGAAAGTAGATAACAAATGGATGAATTGTTGCTTTCCAGTGGAAGCTTTGCACAGCATCCTGAATAATAAAAGAATAATTTTCAAAAAAATCCATTATGACAACAAGCTCTTTGTTTTTCAGGTAACATTTAAGGCCTTTAAGGTGCAGTTATTCCAGCTCCAACAGTAAATTTGTCTGTCTGACAATACACCATTCCTCTTGATATTCATCAGAAAATTACTGTAGCATAGGGTAAGGTGGTACAAATTCGATATAGGTACCATTCCGATCAACATAAGTTTTCAGTCTCGTATTGTTGCTAGCACTTGCCTTTGTGTGGCGTTGCAGTGTAGCAGGTTTCTACAGCTCCTCCTGTCTTTTTCAAGAATACAACACTCTGTGTTAAGGAGACATAAATTTTTTCCTGTAAAGATGTACTTGTAGCTACTTCGTCGAACGTGCTCTTATAAATGTTCTAGTTTCCACGTGCTTGTAAACTCGTTATTGTGCAACGTTTGGTACAGTGAAGTATGCACTGGTGCCCGAAGGGAAAAAGTGCTTTTTATGTGGAAAAAGTCAGTGATTAAAATTGTACGAGGAAGTGATCATAATCATACCTAGTGTGGTACATTTTCTATCGATTTTTCTCAATTCTGTAACCTTTTTTTGTGTTCATACCAACATATGTAATTGTCTAATATTTGTGTTACATATTCATTAAACATTCAAGAACAAGTGCCATAGTTGAAATTATTTCTTTTCTCAATATGTTTGCAGTTACAATTACATTTGTCCGAAATGATTGAAATTGAACCACCATACCCTATCAAAAATTGAAATAGGTTAGAGGAAACTAAGCAAACTATGAGTGGCTTCTAATTTTACCCAGGACACTTCAATAATTTTATTATCAGGCTTGGGAACCTGTGCAAAGAAATGCTTATCACGCTTGGGATATCCTGTGGTAAAGGAACCCCCCCGTGGCTGTTGTTGCCCCTGTGGGGTTGGGGATGCTGGTTTTCTCAGGTGAAATGAAACTAGCAGTGGTTAAACCATAGCAACTCATTTATACATTTCTTTTCCATCAGTAAGCTAGTGTTTGTTCATTAAACAGGCTACTAATAATTAGATAATGATTATGGAAATAAATTTTATGAATTAAATTCAGTTTTGTGTGTGTGTGTGTGTGTGTGTGTGTGTGTGTGTGTGTGTGTGTGTGTGTGTGTGTGTGTGTGAGAGAGAGAGAGAGAGAGAGAGAGAGAGAGAGAGAGATGTGGGATGGGGTGACAGTTAAGAAATAACATTGTTTCTATTTTTATTTTTTTACTATTCGGACTTTAGCTACATCCTATTCATCAGGACTTCTTATTTCACTTATCCCAGGCATTAACAAATATTTATTAGACATAATAAAAGATTTTAGGTATAATTTGAGTGCCAGAAAAATGGGTTCAAACTTCCAGTGCGCCTCTAGGATTATGCTACTTTTTAGGGCCTTATATGCTTGCATTGCAAAACCAAATCCACTTTTCTAGATAGTTTAGAATATGCTCTTTCTAATGAGCATAGTTTAAAGGAGTTTGGAGAAAACACTTTTTTGAAAAATTTGATTAAAAATACCCATTTTTAGCACTTTTTGAAAAATCGTCAACTTTACCCTAGATTTGTGAAATAATGGGAAGCATTAGGAGAATGAAACTTTATATTCTAAGACCTTCTGTTGGTGAGTTGTGGTGTGCAAAGTTTCATGTACATCCCACAATTACTTCTGGAGATATAAAATACTAAAGTTCGCTCTTTTTTTAACCAGCAATTTTTTCGCCCAAGTTTGCCCCAAATTTTCTATATGAAAATTGCTCAGAAATCCTGTTCTTAATATTTTACTTTAAAGAGCTCTAAAAGTTGTATAAGATGGCCAAGTTTTGTTTCTTTCATGCAAAAACTCCCAGAGATATATCATCTCAAAGTTGCTGAAAATTCAAGGACGCACTATTGGAAGCTGTGCTATGGTCTTAAACAAGTGACTGTATCTCCGGAAGTATTGAATTTTTGAAACTGAAACTTTACCACTGTTCATTGAGAACATGTGTGAATCTTCATACAAAATTTCATCAAAATCCATGAGGGTCATGTGGGAACTTTTCTCGATATTAGACCACTTGGCACGGAATGGCCCATTTGTAATAACGAATCGAAATTTTGCGCCGTTATCCTGTAAGTTGCTAAGCGTGCTACAGACAGCGTGCAGAATGGCCTGTAGGTGAGAGCATAGTGCAGATGCACACATACTATTGCAGGATCAGTATAAAGATGGCTGCCCCACTTGTGACTTGCACCAGGGAAGTACAGCGTTCTGTTATTTGGGTTTTGCCCAGTGAAGGTGTGAAACCTATTGAAATTCTTCGACGAATGAAGATTCAGTACGGTGATGCATGTTTGTCATATCAGCAAGTCTATGAATGGAGTAGTTCGCAAATGGTGTGACCAGTGGAAGATGCTCCTCGTTAAGGTCAGGCACAACACGTTGTGACTCCACAGAACATTGCAGCAGTTGAAGCCATGGTGAAGCAAAACCGCCGAGTTACACTGAATCACTTGCAGCATGTTAACAGATTAGTCACGAGTAGGGTTGCCAGATTGAACTCGAGGCAGGCCCGGAGACCAGACGTGCCCCCCTCCCCCTTGGCCAATGACTCACCCCCCCCCCCCAAAAACCAGGATTACAAGTGAATTCTAAAAAAAAAAAAAAAAAAAAAAAAAAAAAAAAAAAAAAAAAAACCCTAACCTATCCTCCCTCCCAGCAAGTAAATGAGATAGTGCATATTCTTCACTTACACATACACTGATCAGTATCGACTTTTTGTAGCCACTCTTTATAATTTTCTTTCTGCAACCATTCTTCAAGGAACGAACTTAGATATCGTCTCTTCATGTCGCTGTTATTACTCACTAATCTGAGTTAATGTAAGCTTGTCTGTTCTCACACGATCCAAGTATTCCAAAAATATCCGGTAAACTGATAATAAACAATGAACGAACGAACACAAATAATAGACGTCGCCAGTTAACACGTTGCCGCAACAGTGTTTGCTTAATAATGCGCTAGCCGATTACTACCGACGCAACAATGAAAAGTTTTCACAGGAAGAACAGAAAAGTAGCGTTTTGTTGCATTAAGAAATTGACATTTATATAAAGTGATTCATAATTACTAGAGAGGAGCCGGCCGGGAATGGCCCAGCGCACTGAGGCGTCTTGCCACGGTGCGCGAGGCTGCTCCCGCCAGAGGTTCGAATCCCCCCCTAGGGCATGGATGTTGTGTTCGTCCTTAGTTTAAGTTACGTTAAGTTCGATGTAGATCGTCGCTACATGAGCATAGTACTTAAAAAGCGTCGAAAAAAAGAAGTTATGATGAAGGTTACATTCAAGCCCGGAGATGAGTCACTGGCCCGTAGACCCGGAAAATTCATTCCAAACCCGGGCACTCCGGGCGGCGCCCGGAGATCTGGCAATCCTAGTCACGGGTCAGCACACCACATTGTGCATGATGTGCTCCAGTTTCACAAAGTGTCTGCAAGATGCGTGCCATGGCAGCTGACTCCTGAAGTGAGAGAACGACGTGTTGATGCTTGTGATGAACTTCTTCGGCTCTTTGAACGAGAAGGCGATGGCTTCCTTGCAAGAATCGTTACTTGGGACGAAACCTGGGTTCAATTCCCCCAACCGGAAACCAAGAGAGCGAGCAAGGAATGGCGCCATTTCTCATCACCAAAATCAAATAAGTTTTGAACAGAACCATCAGCAGGGAAGGCGTCATTTTGGAGCATCAAATGTCTACAGGGACTACTGTCACCAGTGCATCATACACAGATCTAAAAATCATCTGTGGACTGCAATCAAATCAAAGCGATGTGGATTGCTGTCAGCAGGTGTCCTTTTGCAACATGACACTGCCCATACAACAGTTGCAACAATCACAGACCTGCATTTTGAGTGTGTTTTCTCATCCACCATACTCACCAGACAAGTGATTTATATATGTTTGCACCACTCAAAGCAACAATGGGAGGAAGTAGTTCCGTTCTGATGCAGAGGTACGCCACGCAGTGCACGAGTGGTTGCGCGGGCTACCAAAATAATTTTTTTCTAAATGAATTTATGCACTTTGTAAGCGCTGAAGGACTTGCATTGAGCGTGGGAGAGATTATTTTGAAAAGTGATACAGCTTTGTTCCACTTCTGCATAATAAATAATATTTAAAAAAATATTTAAGGTTTTCATTTGACTCACCATCTTAAACAGGAGATTTACCATAGATCTTACGTCATCTGCAGTTTTACGCTCTTACTGGGAGACAGGTGAGCTATATATCTCCGTATAAACTCTGCTCGGACTTGGCCTGTACAGTTACATTTTGCTGACATCTTGGGTTGCCCACCGTAAATTAAACTGCACGGTACCCACAAACAGTGACGTACTATGCGATGTCTATTTTACTTAGTCAGTCGGTATAACTGAAGTATTTATTAGAAGTAATTGCCAGACCACAACTGTCCCACTGTTTCAAGAGCTGAGGCATCCCTGTCCCCTAATACCAGTGGATGTGACAGGAGCTGGTCCTTAGTTCGAAACTGAGCTAGGTAGCACGCCGGTAAGACACTGGACTCACATTCGGAGGAGGGTGGTCCAAATCCACCTCCGGCCATCCAGATTTCTGTCTTCCGCTGTTTTCCTAAAATCACTCCAGACAAATGTCGGGATGCTTTCTTGGAAAGAACACGGCCGATTTCCTTCCCGATACTTGCTCAAAAATTCGAGCGTGAACTCCGCCTCTTATGATGACGCTATTGACGAAACGTTAAACTGTTACCTTCTTTCTTTCTTTCGTTGTCCGAGTTGAAACGCTTCCCTTTGAGGCCTGATACGCACTGGATTCTATGGGAAAACCATTGACAATGTCGTGTACTATTAGACATTCCATAACATACGCAAATCCATCAAGAGAACACTGTCTGGAATGCTAAGGAAGGAAGTGATTCTGCTCCACGACAACGTGCAGGGCTGGGTTAAAAAATGTGAAGACACGGCATCAGAAAAATTATGTGGTCCCTACTGACTTCATGTAGGCCTAGTAAATTTCTATGGAACGTAAAGTAAGAAAGTTAAGGGAAGACATTATTTCTGATATTAACAATAGTTTTTAAAATATCAGTCATCAATCGCACTGAAACAGATTTTATTGGCCGGTTTGGGGAAATTTGTGTCCCTATATATATATATATATATATATATATATATATATATATATATATATATATATATATATATATATATATATATAAATTATAGAAGGAAACTTTCCTGGTGGGATAAATTTATATAAAAAATTAAAAACGGATGTCTTACCCAAAGGACAAGCTCGTCGACAGATACAAATAAAATCACACTCAAACACACATACAAGCTTTCGCAACCGTTGGTCGCTTCTTCAGGAAAAGAGGAAGAAAGGAGAGGAGAAAGGGAAGGATACGGGTTTTAAGGAAGTGGAAAAGGAGTCAATCCAGGAGTGGAAGAACTTACCTTAGGGGAAAAAAGGAAGGTAAACAAATACACACACACTCACACACATCCAAACGCAAACACACCTAGACAGACATTTGTAAAAATGTTTGGCTTTTTACAAATGTCTGTCTAGGTGTGTTTGCGTTTGGATATGTGTGAGTGTGTGTGTATTTGTTTACCTTCCTTTTTTTCCCTAATTTAAGTCCTTCCACTCCTGGGATTGGAATGACTCCTTTTCCACTTCCTTAAAACCCATATCCTTCCCTTTCTCCTATCCTTTCTTCCTCTTTTCCTGAAGAAGCGACCAACGGTTGCGAAAGCTTGTATGTGTGTTTGAGTGTGATTTTATTCGTGTCTATCGACGAGCCTGTCCTTTGGGTAAGTCACCGGGAAATTTATCCTACCAGGGAAGTTTCCTTCTATGGGTACCAGTATATGTCTGAAAGTCAGTAAAATCAAGTGTGACTGATATACTGCTGTTTTGAAAACAAAACAACTGTGAGGGACAGAAGTCTAAACACCAACAATGGCATGCATTATACGAGGTATGTGCACAAAGTTAAGTTCCGTTTGGTTATATAAACCAAAAAAAAATATTTATTGTATAAAAATCTGCAACTGTTCAACTACTTTTCTACATAACTCCCGAAATTTTGTAGGCACTTGTCATAGTGTGGGAAAAGTTTTTGTGTGCCTTCTTCATAGAAGGTTGCCGCCTGTGTATTCAACCATGTGGCAAACATGTTCTTTCAGCTCATCATCGTTGAAGTGTTGATCACCAAGGACAGATTTTAGGTGTAAGAAGAGATGAAAGGAGTCTTCTTCTTCCCTTCACGTTGCCGTCCGACCTCACAAGGCGAATGTGACCAAACAACTCTTACAGGAGTTTCGCTGGGACGTGTTTGATCATCCTCCGTACAGTCTCGCTCCTAGCGACTTTCTTCTTACACCTTAAACCTGTCCATGCTGGTCAACACTTTAGCGATGATGACGAGCTGAAAGAACATGTTACCACATGGTTGAATACACAGGCGGCAACCTTCTACGAAGAAGGCACAGAAAGACTTCTGCCACGCTATGACAAATGCCTATGTAGAAAATTAGTTTAATAGTTGTATATTTTTGTACAATAAATATTTTTTCTGTGTCTGTACACGTTTATTTTATATAATCAAACGGAACTTACTTTGTGGACATACCTCGTATGATATTATACTTAATGGAAGTTCCCAGATACATAAAAAGATCAGAATGGGAGCCCTTCGTCCACTTGAGCATCATGTACACATTTTATAGAGAACAGTGGTGTGTTTCAAAAATTGTTCAACGATACTGTCGTTTGAGATTTACACTGAAGAGCCACAGGAACTGGTACACCTGGCTAATATCGTGTAGGGCCCCTGAGAGCACGGAGAAATGCCGCAACACGACATGGCCTGGACTCGAATAATGTCTCTAGCAGTTCTGGAGGGAACCGACTCCATGCATACGGCAGGGCTGTCCATAAGACTGCGCGGAGATCTCTGAACAGCACGTTGCAAGGCATCTCAGATATGCTCAATGATGTTCATGTTTGCGGAGTTTCGTGGCCAGTGGAGATGTTTAAACCCACAAGAGTGTCCCGAAATAATGAATATAAAAAATAACTTCAATTCGTCTTCTTCCTTTGTTGTTGTTTACAATTTTTCCAGTATTCCATAATTTTCTCTCCGTGCAGTCGTTTCCTTTCTTCTGTCCATGTCGTTCCCGAATTTTTATTCCTTTTGTTTTGAAAGCCTACCAAATTCCGTCTCTGAATTTATTTTAATGAACGATGCATTAATGGATCGCCGTGGTAGACAGTTATACTTTCCTGTTGTGAGGATACAGGGTTTTAGCTTAGTAACTTCTTTGGTACGTTTTGGTCGAACGATAGTTATCGTTGGCGTGCAGCTATAGCTGCTGGGCGACAATGCTTAGGTTGGAACGTTTTTCGTTTGTTGGCCGGTGTGCGACAACCTCCCGCCAACAGCAGAGCGAGGCAGTAGCAAGTTGACAGAGAGTCCGTAACCAGCGTTTAGCGGTGGCTAAAGTTTTGCCCATCAGTCGTATCGCATATGAGTTTCGGTCGTAGTTGCGTATTGAAATGTTTCAGTGTGGACTTGTAGACATTATCGTAGTGGCACGCGGTTATTTAAGGTGTATTTAAACAAAGTTATTAACATTTGTTGTTCTGTAATAAAGGAAGTTAACAAATTTTATAGTTATGGATCAACCCAGTAATTGTCCGCATTCCATACCGTCATACCATTGGACCATTGATTAAGGATTGATTAAACAGCAAATAGAGGCCATCGAGGATTAGGTGGACGCAGCTGTGACGTTATACTGTATTGGTGAGGGGAGTGAGGCGTTAGTGGTGTGAAGTTCGTTCCAGTTCGGGTTCATTTGGTCAGAGTCGGGATCGCGCCCGACCACCTGCGCGTATGCGGACAGTTATACGAGGTATTTCCACAAACTAAGCCCCGTTTGGTTATATAAAATAAACGTATACAGGTACAGTAAAATATTTATTGTACAAAAATCTACAACTGTTAAATGTTTCTCTAAAAAGCTTCCGAAAGTTTGTAGGCACTTGTCATAAAGTGGCCCTAGTTTTTGTATGCCTTCTTCATAGAATATTGCCGCCTTTCTATTCAACCATGTGTCGTCATAGTTGAAGTGTTGACCACCAAGAACAGATTTTAGATGAAGACGAGATGAAAGTCGCTAGGAGCGAGGTCCGGACTGTAAGGAGGATGATCAAACACGTCACTGTGAAATTCCCGTAAGATTTGTTTGATCACATTCGTCGTGTGAGGTCGGAAATTTCCATAGGAAAAAAAAGCACCTTTTAAACAGCAATCCTCTGCGCTTGTTCTGTATTGCGCAGCGCAATTTCTTAATGATCTCGCAGTAACTATGCCCATTGATTGTTTGGCATCATGGTAAGAAATCAATCAGCAAAATGCCTTTTCTGTCCCAGTGTGAAGATTTGCTTAGGATTAACCTTTGTTGGGGATAAAGTGTGCCTCCATTCATTTGATTGTTGTTTTGTTTTAGGATTGCCGTAAGATACCCTAGTTTCATCCCCCCGTCAATATCCAAGAAGAAATCCATCGCTTTCTTCATTGTAGCGACTCAAAAACTGTTGTTTTGTGTTGTTCCGTAAGAATTTTGGGTACCCACAGTGAACAAAGTTTTCGAGATTTCAGTGTTTCAGTAACAATTTCATGAATTAGTGATCGTGAGATTTGCGAAACTTCCATAGTAAGGGCACTATGTGTAAACTTACGGTTGTGCGTAATCTTCTCTTCGGTTGTGTGAACTAGTTCATCAGTAACCACAGACGGACATACACTTCGTTCTTCATCGTGCACTTAATCACGTCCTTCAATGCACAGTCTGACCCATCTTCTAACAATTGAATAACTTATAGCATTTTGTCCGTAAACTTCGCAGATTTGCCGATGAATTTCCTTTGGTTTAACTTTCATTGCATTTATAAAACGAATCAGATTTGATTTCACATGCGGTGGCATTTTCAATTACGGCTGACATGATAAAGAAGCACTTCCATGCACACGTCGGCAGCAGCGATCTGAAAATGGCGTACATCTTCTCTTTGAGTCACCTGTAATGTTCTTCTGAGGTGATTCGACGACTGGTTGCTAGGCGTTGGAGCTGCCGACTATGCAACTATCTGTAACTATCGTCACTTCTCTCGATTGCAGGTAATCGATTGTCACGTGGTTGGTGTAAAGGCGACCACCATATCTTGTCCAATTTTAGACCTTCCCCTTTTCTATTAAAATATAAACTACGCCACAACTATACGGAATTCTATATACCCCAGGGGTAGCTAGGGGACGTCGAACATATTTCACTGATCTTAAGCATTCAATTGTTTTCTTAGTGGGTCTGAAAATAGTTTCCACTTGAAACTTGGACAGAACTTTGCCAGTACCATCCGTGATGTTATGGATGAATGGGAGAAAAACTTTTTCCAGCTGATGGCTGTTGCTGTCGTTTATTTTCGGACACTTTTCTACTTGGGTGGAGTGAGCCATTCGCAAAGGATTCAATTCCTCTTACAAATAATTGGCTCACAGAGATTGTTAGCCCTATCGTACAGTGCTTTTATGACACCTTTCTTCTGCCTAGGGTGGTGAATATTATGCAAGTAACAATCGGTGTATCTTTTCTGTAGTTCTTGTGCCCTAAGGACCCATCCGCCCGTTTAATTACTGATACAATTAAAAAGTTCAATTGTCCATTACTCTCTTTCTTGTTGTTGTTGTTTTTAAAACAAATGTTTGTTAAGCTTACGGGACTTAACTACGGGGTCATCAGTCCCTAAACTTACAAACTACTTATCAACTACCTTATCCTAAGGACGGCACAAATATCCATGCCCGAGGGGGGATTCAAACCCCCGACCGTAGTGGCCGTGCAGACCGTGACTGGATCGCCTCAGTCCCCTCGGCCACCGCGGCCGGCTCTCTTTCTCATAAAACACTTGTGGGTAGGGCTAACAAAATCTATGGGCCAATCTATTTGCTAGAGGAACTGAATCATCTTTGCGGAAGGAACAATTTTATTGTCACACTGAACATCTTATTCAGTCGTTCTTGTAAGATCTTTTTCCGACCGCAGCGATGTCCGAGATTTATCAGATTTCCGATATTCACGGGGGACTCGTGAAATGGTCGTACGGGAAAATCTCACCTTATCGCTACCTCTGTGGTGCTGTATTCCATCTCTCATGTGCCGACGGTAATACCAAGTTCAAGCTCACTAAAATCGTGACAAGCTATCATTGTAGCGGCAGTAACAGATCTAACGCCTACGTCAGACACCTATTGTCTTATACAGAAGTTGTCGACCACAGCGCAGTGCTCTAGTGTGTACGTAACTCGGTGTTTGCATAAGCAGTTTCTTTAGGTCTTCAGTCTAAGACGTGACAAGGTAGGTAGAAATGTATCTTTGTGCTTTCAGATAACCCCCTCCCTCCAATTCAGTATTAGCTGCAACTAGAAGTCATTCCGGGTGGCTCCTCCACCATGATGCCAGGGGTAACACCACTGTGCCTCTCAAAAGTTTTTTGTAAGGATGAGTCTGTCAGGTCTACCCAACACATCTCGACATTACGCCCCAACACACCACACACGTCTGCGTAGTTGGTTGCCAGCTTACCAGTCAATGAATTGTCACCGACGAGCAGCTTGGCCAGTGTGCCACTAGGTGCCCCCAGCAGCGCCGCAGGTCGCGCCATCCTACTAGCTTCTGCGACCTAAATGAGCAAATAAGTATCCTGCCCCTTGGCGGCCTTTAAGCCGGCACATACACTATGTTTACATAAAACACATCTTAAGGAAGACGAAAACCGAATTTCGTAAACCGTTTTTCGCTGTTGTGATTACATCTTCTAGCTTGAATCAAATTACCTAGATCTACATCTACATACATACTCCGCAATCCACCGTAAGCTGCGTGGCGGAGGGTACACTGTACCACTACTAGGCATTTCCTTTCCTATTCCACTCCCAAATAGAATGAGGAAAAAAAGAATGCCTATATGCCTTTGTACGAACCCTAATTTCTCTTATCTTGTCTTTGTCATCTTTACGCGAAATGTAAGTAGGCGGCAGCAAGATCGTGCTACCCTCAGCTTCAAATTCCAGGCCTCTAAATTTCCTCAACAGAATTTCACGAAAAGAACCACGTCTTTCCTCCAACGATCCGCAGTCGAGTTGCCGGAGCATTTCCGTGACGCTCGCGCATTGGTCGAACCTACCAGTAACGAACCTAGCTGCTCGCCTCTGAACTGCTTCTATGTCTTCCTTTAAACTGATCTGCTGCGGGTCCCAAACACTTGAGCAATTCTCAAGACGTGGTCGTACAAGCATTTTATACGCGGTCTCCTTTACAGGTGAAGTACATCTTACCAAAATTCTCCCAATAAACCGAAGTCGGCTGTCCGCCTTACTCACAACTGTTCTTACATGTTCGTGCCATTTCATATCGCTCTGCAATGTTACGCCTAGATATTTGAACGACGCGACAGCATCAAGAAGCTCACTACTAATGATGTATTCGAACATTATGGGATTGTTTTTCCCACTCATGCGCATCACCTTACATTTTTCTACATTGAGAGCTAGGTGCCATTCTTCGCACCAACTAGAAATTTTCTCTAATTCATCCTGTATGCTATTACAGTCAGTTAAAGACGATACCCTCCCATACACCACAACATCGTCAGCAAACAGCCGCAAATTACAAATTACTGTGTCCATCAGATCATTTATATAGATAGAAAATAATAACGGTCCCATTGCACTCCCCTGGGGCACGCCTGACGATACATTCGTCTCTGATGAACACTCGCCTAGCCCACTTAATATGGCGGCTGAAAAACAGCTGATTCAGTTTTTTGATTTAGTCAGCACAATCGCTATTTTTCTTTACTTAAATACGCGCGAATCATGCTCATTCTAATATTTATACTTTTATTTCACGGTAGAAAATGTCATTCTATCCATATGTGCCGAAACATCTTAACAAGAAAACAATCTGACAAGCCAATAACGCTTCAAAAACGGTTGCGTTTACATGGACACGAAAATCGATTGTGGAACTGGAAAACCGCTTCATAGAAGTAGATTTCCAAAATCGATTCTGAAATGTTGACATGGCCAATCAAAAGTGGATTTGGGAAATCGGTTTACGAAATCCGGTTTTGGGAGCCCATGTAAACGGGGTGATTGCCTCCGTTCGGCAGTACACCCCGGGCACGTACCAGTCACGACACTACACGTATGTTAGACTGTGGCTGCGTCCTGAGTTCGGACCTCCAGTCTCACAGACGACATCGCCGCCGCTAAGACAACGCTTGAGTCGCCGTCCGCCACTTCGTCTCTCGTGGTTGTGGACACGCTGTTCAGTTTCTTCTTTGTAGAAGATTGTCATTGGACAATTCCTGTGGAACTGTAACTCCATGCATAGATGGAAGAACTTAAAGCTTTTATGTTGTACTTCAACTCTGCGCAGAGACAGAAGGTCCTAAACGTTGTTCCAAAACTACCTCCGAGAGACTTGTATACTACTTGCAAGATCAACTTATTTTCCAAGCAATGGTCTTCTATCTACGTAACTACTCTGCAACTCACACTTAAGTGGATGGCAGAGGGTAATACCTACAATGCTACCTGCCCGAATACACGTATTAAATGTAAACTTTGGGGTTAGAAATAAAAGTAGTTGCGAGTATAAACGAAGTGGTGGAAATGAAATGATAAAATTATGTCATAAATAATTTGAATAAAAATTCTGAATAAATTGCAATGGGAGTGGTAATAATTCGCCAAGATAAGCGAGCTGTAATTTCCTGATGGTGCATTGCTGTAGTTAATCTGGTTCTGGACAATTTCAAATAAATCCTGTCGAGATAATGGTTTGGATACCAGATTGAGAAACAATCCGTTTTGCTTAGAACCTATGAGCGTCATTTGTCATAATAGTAATTTTGAAATAAGTAACTGTAAATTTTAATAAAATATGAAAAAATCTGGCTTCGTAACATTGACAAAGTTGATTGCAGGTCCTGAAATTAAGTATGAATTATGACTGATTAAAGGATGAATTTTCAATGGAAATGTTAATGAAGGCACTAAGCGAAACCACCAAAATGGCGTCCAAATCCCAACTTTAACCTATCTTACGGATTTACTGAACGTTTTCATGTGGTAATAAGTAAGTACCGAATTAGAACAAGGCTCTCAATTTAAGTTATTTAATTTTTAAATTGCAATCGTGGGCACTCACTTCAATACAATGTGTGCTGATTCTGACAGGAAGAAGAAACTGAAGAGAGAGATGATAAAAATGGTCTGAAAGAAATGAAAATGAAAATAAGGCATTGACCAGAAACACTTACAAGCTAATATCGATATCGCTAAAGCGACCGTATCATGACAACCTTACAGAGATGGTTTTACGGTAGAATTTCATGACTGTCAAACCGAATGACAGTTTAAAGAATCGGGAAGCTGTATGTCACTGAGGCAGTTTAAAACCTTTTCAGAAGAATAAATATTGCAGCTAAAGTGTGTAATAAAGTAATATTAATTATTATAGTAACAAAACATACAAAATAAGTTGTAGAATTTTCATTAAAAATTACCCCACGGTGTCAATTAGTATATCATGGAATCCATAATCGTAAACCTCATAATCAACCATTAATCACCTTAGAAAGAACACGACACTAGAAATATTTTCGAAAATAAATAAGACCAAACCACGGATTCAAGAAGTATCAAACCCACTTTACACCACTACTGTATTTATATATTTAAGAAATGTTTCTTACATTTCCTACTATACTGATATTATAGACTGAAGGAATGAAACCCATATTTAAGTAAAAATTCAAGTACGAAGCTCAAAATATCGGCGGAAGAATACCTGTCTACTCATATAATGCGTCATATTGTCACTTATATATTTCAACACATCAAACACATGCGCACATTTCAGAATATCTGCCGGCCGAGGGGACTGAGGCGCTTCAGTCACGGTCTGCACGGCCACTACGGTCGGGGGTTCGAATCCCCCCCTCGGGCATGGATATTTGCGCCGTCCTAGTTCGTAAGTAGTTCATAAGTAGTTTCTAAGTTTAGGGACTGATGACCCCATAGTTAAGTCCCATAAGCTTTACAAACATTTGAACATTTTCAGAATATCTTTTACCGCGATTATACTGTATTTAAATAGGAAATTTAATTGTTTATTTAAAAGCTCTAAAAGCTTAACTCGGTGGCTGCGAGAAGCAGAGCGTGTGCAGCTAGCCATGTAAGAAGGCAGTTTGGTGTAAATTGGTCACAGGAGAAACCACTGTTTTTTTATAGAACAAAAGTGGTAATATATTTGGTGTTGTCTATAACTGTGAAACATAAGTAAAAACAATTAAAATATGATTTAAAGAAAAGTAAATGTCCATACTTCAGTTTTATTTATTTTATTATTATTTACACACTGCAAATAAGAGCTAAGTAAGATCAGAACTGAAGCAATACACAAGAGGACTTTACGAGCCAGAACTGGTGTAATTAAAAAAATAGTAATTTATTTAGAGAAATTTTGGTCCCCTATTAATAGTGTCACTTGGAAGAACTCAGAAATAAGATACACGTTAAATTCAATTAATCTGCAAACTTTTTGAATGAAACTAGAATAAGGTGAAAAATCGTTACAACAGCGGCCTTCGTCCATTAATTTTCGAAGTGTAATATTTCCTCTATCATTGGGCGTCGGAGAGGACCAACATTCTTTTTGTAGCAAACATTTTCGAAGAAGCTGTTGTGTTTGTCATGTAGGGTACATTCATCAGTGTCCACGAGGATTATTTAATGTTACACGTGTGCTCCGACGTTCGGTTAGTTGCGTGGTCCCTGATACTTTGTCTTTTCACAACGGCTGATATATTGCGCCTCACTGAACAGGTTACGCAAACGGTCCAGCACAGTCAACAAGCTATGTAAGCCATGACAGTGGCACAACACTTTCAGTCTCATGACGAGTAGTATCCAACCGACTATTCAGAATGGACGCCATGGTTAAGGTGTTGCGCACGGTGGCCCCGTGATTCCAGAAATATGTCTGCAAGGTCGTCAGAATGTAGTAAAACTGAATATCCGCTAACAAACGGCAACAAAAGTCGGCTTATGCAAGGTCAGAGGTATCTCATCTCGTACATCAATTACGGCCTCCCATATGATAAAGTCAAAGCTAGTTCGCTCGAATATTTTGATTTGAAAGTTCGTGTAGCAGCAGATTTGGATAATTATTTCAACTGTCACAAACTAACAGACAGTAATATAGCGAAAAGATCAGACTGTTACAAGGGCTGTCCAGACATTTTATGTTGGTATGTAAAAGGCAAATCGTACAGCTTCATCAGACACATGATACTATTGCATGCACCAGATGATAGGGTGAACTTGATGACATTAAAAGACCTTTTAAGCCCCCTCGCTCCTTCCCTCCCTGAATCCGGCGCTGACAAAACGCGTACACTGAATACGGAAAATGTTCGACTGCTGCCCTGGCCAGCACATTCTCCAGATCTCTCACCAACTGAAAACGTCTTGTCAATGGTGGCCGAGCAACTGGCTCGTCACAATACGTCAGTCACTACTCTTGATGAACTGTGGTATCGTGTTGAAGCTATTATAAAGGGAACATTTCCTGATTGGCTAAAATATACGGATATTAAACCTCTATTCAAGAAGGGGGATAAAGAGATACCATCAAACTACAGACCCATTTCACTTTTGCCAGCATTCTCAAAAATTCTAGTAAAGGTAATATACAAGCAGCTTCTCAACCACTTAACCTCAAATGGAATATTGTCTAGAACACAGTTTGGATTTATGGAAGGTTCCGATATCGAGAAGGCTATTTACACCTACATGGAGAATGTACTTAATTCATTAGACAATAAATTGCAAGCAGCAGGTATTTTCTGTGATTTGTCAAAGGCATTTGATTGTGTGAACCATACCATCCTTTTAAGTAAATTAGAATTCTATGGGGTCACGGGAAATTCTGCAAAATGGTTCAAGTCGTACCTCACTAACAGGAAACAAAGGGTGTCAGTGCGAGTGACTAGTGAATTAAGCCAGCAGTCATCATCGGATTGGGAAGAAATTACATGTGGTGTCCTCCAGGGATCCATCTTAGGGCCATTGATTTTTCTTGTATACATTAATGACCTCTCATCAGTTACACTACCAGAAGCAGATTTCGTTTTGTTCGCAGATGATACAAGCACTGCAATAAAAAGCACGTCAAGCATAGTTATAGAAAGGTCGGCTAATGATATTTTCATGAACATTAATAAGTGGTTTAAAGCCAACTCATTGTCATTAAACTTTGAAAAGACTCGCTACATGCAGTTCAGAACATGTAAGAGATTTACCACCAACATATGCATTAAGTATGAAGAAGAGCAGATAGAAGATGTTGAAAGTATTAAATTCCTGGGATTACAGCTTGATAATAAATTTAGTTGGGAGGAGCACAGCACAGAACTGCGGAAACGACTCAACAAATCTGTATTTTCAATACGAGTGTTATCAGACATAGGAGACATAAAATTAACAAAGCTTGCATACTTCGCCTACTTTCATTCCCTAATGTCATATGGTATAATATTTTGGGGTAACTCTTCAAGTCAGTCAAAAGTCTTCAGAGTCCAAAAACGTGTAATACGTATTATTTGTGGAATAAATTCACGGACGTCCTGTAGAAGCCTCTTCAAAGAACTGGGTATATTAACTACTGCCTCTCAGTATATTTATTCCTTAATGAAATTTGTCATAAATAATATATCCCTTTTCCCAACAAACAGCTCAGTTCATATATACAATACTAGGAATAAAAGTGATCTACACGAGGATTTAAAAGCACTTACTTTAGTTCAAAAAGGGGTCCACTACTCAGGAACACACATTTTCAATAATTTACCATCAAGTATAAAAAATTTAGCTACAAATAAATATCAGTTTAAGAGCAACCTAAAAGACTTTCTAGTGGCCAATTCCTTCTACTCCATTAGTGAATTTCTAAATTGTAACAAATGATGCATGTACTCATACTATATTAGTATTACTATATTATCAGGTATTAAAAAAAACTTTAGAATGTATATCTGTATTTATATTATTAGTATTATCAATTAGTCAACTTGTAAATTTTGTTTCTTGACATGTTCCACATCCACGAGGATCTCCTAAACATGGATCTACGGAACGAAAAACTAATCTAATCTAAAAATCTAATCTAATCTAAGCTGCATGGGCACCTGTACCTGTACACGCCATCCAAGCTCTGTTTGACTCAATGCCCAGACGTATCAAGGCCGTTATTACGGCCAGAGGTGGTTGTTCTGGTTACTGATTTCTCAGGATCTGTGCACCCAAATTGCATTAAATGTAATCACATGTCAGTTCTAGTATAATATATTTGTCCAATGAATACCCGTTTATCATCTGCATTTCTTCTTGATGTTGCAATTTTTAATGGCCAGTAGCGTGTAATGTATACAGTATTAGTGCCCTTTGCAATTCTAATAAGAGTGCACTTTATTACAATGCCTATTCATAGGAAACCTCTCCCAAATCATGTGATGGTTACGCCTATGGCGGGGGCGCGTGCAGTACTAGGGGAACTCTGATACGTCTAGACTGACTGGTAACACGTACGAATGCATTCTGCCTGATTACCAGCATCCATTCATGTCCGTTGTGCCTTCCGACGTACTTCGGCAATTTCAGCAGGACAAGGCGACACCGCACACGTCCAGAATTCTTACTGAGTGGTTCAAGGAACACTCTTCCGAGTTTAAACACTTCCGTTAGCGACCAATGTCCCCATGATCTAGGATATGTAGGGTGCCTTGCAACGTGCTGTTCAGAAGACGTCTCCACCCCATATTATGGAACTGCCATATGGATTGTAATTAGTGCAACGTTCATCTTTTTATTCTGATTTAATTTCGTAAGTTTTCTAAGTCTGGATTGGGATCAAAGATAGTTAAAATTTCGTAAACAATTTTCACTGATAGCAGTTACTAAATAAATGGTGGAATTATTAGAGATATTTTAAAGATTTTGTAAGCTGAGTAGATGCTGGCAGCAATTACACTATAAAAAGAGAAGGCGTTACCTACTTTATTTGTCAGATTCGATCATTTTGGTGTTGTACTATAATGAAATGCATATTTGTGAAGGTAAATGGCCATCATGAAATGATTTTAGACCGGTTACGTGATCTGTTTCGTGCACCTGACCGAGCGTTAAATTTTAGTTCAGTGTCCAGTCGCAAGTTACGATGAAAATCTCAAACTAAAAAAAAAAAAAAAAAAAAAAAAAAAAAAATTATCGGACTTCGGATGTTGAACATGACAATAAGAAAACGCTATTGCAGATTGTAAGTTTTAATGAGAATTATTTTGTTTGAAAGTTAATAAATTTGTCAACAATCACTGCACGAATGTTCGTCAGCCGTAATGGCGTCCAAAACCATTGCACAACTTAACCGGGCTCGATTACTTCGCCACATATCGGTATAGTAAAATGCAATGAAAAATGCTCCTCATATTGAATTTTTGTAACATTTCTTACGGCTTATTTTAACAAATTATTACACTATACTCACACAGATAAAACATGGATAACAGGAGCCGACACAGAAACGTCTAAATGGTTTGGAAGATAGCAACAGACAGATGAAGAGAAACGCTGTTCTCTTTCTCGTGTCCAGAAAAACAAGGGAATACTCATCAGGGTTCAGAGATACACAAGAGAGAATTTATATTGTTTCCCCCCCCCCCCTACCCCCACCCCCTTCGTACTGTTATCTTGAAAACGTGGCCAAAGAGGAAGAAAAAAGTTTCTAGATGGGAATTTAGGACTATCAGGTTGACTGCAGCAAATGCCGACCACTGAATTCCGGCTGTGCGGACGACCAGATGTTCATTTGTTCGGTCATATCTCAGGTCAAATCCCGCTGTTCATTGTTAGCGTGCGTGGAGCTGGCCAGACTACAAAAACAATCCCGTCGTTGAAGAGAATTATTTAAGTAATGAAAATCATTTACTTTTTCTTTTTTCGTCACAGTTGGTAACTAGTTTCGGACTTGTTCGTCTATTTTCAAACCATAGGCCTTATTCCAACCATAACAATACACTGCATGAAGCGAATGACTGATAAAATCTGTACGTTGCCCTCTGTTAGTACTCCAACACTTTGGAGACCCGTGAACGCATCATCTATTTTTACCTATTTTAAATTTCAATGTAATCATGTATTAACAGAGGACAAAGAGGACAACGTACAGATTTTATCAATCATTCGCCTCATGCAGTGTATTGTTACAGCTGGAATAAGGCCTATGGTTTGAAAATGGACGAACAAGTCCGAAACTAGTTACCAATTTCTAAGTAGTGCAACTGTGAAGAAAAAATAAAAAAATAAATGGTTTTCATTACATATCCAGTTGCTGATCCTACCCCATCTTCACGATGAATATTCATAAAATTATTTATGTTTTGTGCTAGTGAAGCCAATACTTTCAGTATGGAAGATATTCCGGGAGATATGAACTAATGAAAAAATCATTTATATCACTATTAAAACTTTAATTATGCATGTTTATTTTTCAATTAACGCAGTAGTGGAAGATGGACGAGAAAATTGTAAAATGCGCTGAAAAATAGAGGTAATTTACGAATTCTACTACACTTCGCTTTCTTTTGGACTGTGACCGCAAGTATATATTATTACCTTTGTAAATTAAGCTTAAAATCCTGCTACTAGTTGCTACTCTGTTCTGAGCCACGTTTAAAAAGCAAAATCTCATTGTTGACACATATTCAAAAATGACAATGCAATTAATTAATTGTGAGTTGCATTTGTACAAGTTAAAGTATAATCGACGCGAGAAGCACTGTAAAGATTAAATTATCAGAAAAATGACTGAACGTGTAACAAATATTTTTTTAAAATTTCAGTTTCATCTGATCTAGCGTATTCCAGAATTGGATTTTCCAGGAAAGATAGTTTTGTAAAATTTGCCGAGGAGGGTGGCATACGTGCCTCAAAGATACAGATAGCCGTACCGTAGGTGCAACCACAGCGGAGGGGTATCTGTGGAGAGGCCAGACAAACGTGTGGTTCCTGAAGAGGGGCAGCAGCCTTTTCAGTAGTTACAGGGGCAACAGTCTGGATGATTGACTGAGCTGGCCTTGTAACATCAGCTAATGTGGCTTTGCCACACAGTTACTGCGAACGGCCGAGAGGGAATAGCCGTGCGGTCTGGAACGCGTCGTTACGGATCGTGCGGCCTCCCTTGTGGGAGGTTCGAATCCTCCCTCGGACATGGATGTTTGTGTAGTCTTTAGTATATGTTAGTTCATATGTAGTTTGTAAGTTTAGGGACTGATGACCCCGCAGTTAAATTCCATAATCTTAACAAATATTTTTACTGCGAACAGCTGAAAGCAAGGGGAAACTACACTCGTTAATTATCACGAGGACATGCAGCTCTACTATATGAATATATGATGATGGCATCCTCTCGGGTAAAATATTCCGGAGGTAATATAGTCACCATTCGAATCTCCGGCTGGTGACTACTCAAGAGGATGTCGTAATCAAGAAAAACAGAACAGGCATTCTACGGATCGGAACGTGGAATGTTGTAACCCTTAATTGGGTAGGTAAGTTATAACATTTTAAAAGAGAAATGGATAGGTCAAATTAGAGATGGTGGGATTAATGAAGTTCGGTGGCAGGATGAGCAGGATTTTTTGGTCAGTTGAGTACAGGGCTATAAATACAAAATCAGTTGGTGGTAACTCAGGTGTAGGTCTGAAAAGAAATAAGAAAATAGGAATGCGCGTAAGTTAGTATGAACAGCATAGTGAACGCATTATTGTAGCAAAGTTAGACACGAAGCCAACACCGTCCACAGTAGTACAAGTTTATATGCCAGCTAGCTCTGCCGATGATGAGGAGATCGAAGAAATTTATGAGGAGATATAAGAAATTATTCACACTGTTACGGGAGAGGAAAACTTAATTGTGATGGGGAACTGGAACTCGGTAGTAGGAAAGGGAAGAGAAGGAAATGTAGTAGGTGAATATGGACTGGGGAAAAGGAATTACAGACGAGATCGCCTGTTAGAATTTTGTGCAGAGCACAATTTAATCATCACAAATATTTTGTTTAATCATCACGAAAGAGACCAGGAGACACTGGGAGGTACCAGAAACCAGGTTTTAAACTGTAAGACATATCCAGGGGGAGATATAGTCTATGATCATAACTTATTGGTGAACTGTAGATTGAAACTTAAGTGACTGCAAAAAGGTAGAAAATTGAGGAGATGGAATCTGGACAAATTGAAGGAACCAGAGGTGGTTGAGAGTTTTAGATGGAACATTAGGCAAGGATTGGCTGAAATGAGGGAAAGTAATACATAGAAGAAGAATGGAGGCCGCAGAGGATCATATAGGCAGAAGGGCAAGGCCTAATACAAATCCTTTGATAACACAGGAGACACTGAACTTAATTGATGAGAGTAGAAAATATAAAATTGCATCAAGTAAAGCGGGCAAAAGGGAGCGCTGAAAAATGAGGTTGACTAAGCAGGAGTGGCTAGAGGACAAGTGCAGAACCATAGAAGAATGTATAACCGGGGGAAAGATAGATACCGCCTGCAGGAAAATAAAAGAAGACATTCGTCGACAAGAAAAGCATCGGTATGAATATCAAGAACTCATATGGAAAACCACTACTAAAGAAAGAATATATAGAAGACCTGTACAAAGAAAATAAGCCGGCCGCGGCGGCCGAGGAGACTAAGGCGCTCCAGTCACGGTCTGCATGGCCACTACGGTCGGGGGTTCGAATCCCCCCTCAGGCATGGATATTTGTGCCGTCCTAGTTCGTAAGTCGTTCATAAATATTTTGTAAGTTTAGGGACTGATGACCCCGTAGTTGAGTCCCATAAACTATACAAACATTTGAACATTTGTAACAAAATGAATCAGCTGCCACGAAGAGACAAGCTACCTTTGGGTCACGTGACACTTTAAGCAGCACCCCCTGCAAATCTTACACATGCGGAAAGGCTGCTCTCCACCACATGTTTTCAAACAGTTAAATATTTATAATGATTTCCAGTCCATGGTGTACAGCAATCAGTGAGAATAAATATTCCTTCAGTAAAAAACTGTCTTCATTGCAAATTGTTTTATTAATTAATGACGCGTTTCGCCCTTTAGCAGGGCATCTTCAGATTATCTGCGTGAGAGAATTTACACGAAATTACAAGGCGGAATTACAAAACGGGTATAATGGTACATGGGCTTATTTTGTGTTAAGAAGACAGTTTACCATTTATACTGTCTTCTTAACACAGAATAAGCCCATGTCATTATACCCGTTTTATAATTCCGCCTTGTATTATTATTATTATTATTAATTTTTTTTTTTTACCGAGCGAGGTGGCGTATGGTAACACACTGGATTCGCATTCGGAAGGAAGGTGGTTCAAATCCACCTCCGACCATCCAGATTTAGGTTTTCCGTGATTTCCCTAAATCACTCAAGGCAAACGCCGGGATGGCTACTTTCAAAGGGCACGGTCGCTTTCCTTCCCCCATCCTTCCCCAAGCAACCCGTGCGTAAGCTCCACCTCTAATGACCACGCTGTCGACGGGGCGTTAAACGCCAATCTTCCTTCTTGTAATTTTTTGTAAATTCTGTCACGCAGATAATCTGAAGATGCCCTGCTAAAGAGCGAAACGCGTCATTAATAGAACAATTTGCAATCAAGACGGTTTTTTACTGAAGTAATAGTTAAATATTTGTTATAACGAAGAGTATAAATGTCATTTACCCTCAAAATAGCGACACATTTGCTAAAACGTCCAAGGGTATGTAGCAAGTAGCAATACAAAACTCACTGTATCTGTTAAAAAGAAGATTGGATTTTAAAAAATTTCCTTGCAGTCGGTCTAGAACCTACTACCTTCGTCTCCGCAGCGTGATGCCGCTAACCACACGCCTATTCTTACCAGCTGGACAGTAGTGACTTCATTATTATTCATGACGGGGTTCCCTGAAGGCTTTAACAGTTGATTCATCTTTATAGTTATAAGATATTTTACAAATATGATGTGTTTTTGATGAAGCTTCAATGCAGCAGAAACAAATATGAAGGGCGGATTGTCGCATGCACAAGGCGAGGTGCGCAGTAACTTCATTGCCTTTGCTTCGGGACCATTCGTGCGTAATCGCCAGAACTCGAGTAGCCAGGAGCTGCCGTCTCTACCAGCTCCAACGTCAATGTTAACAGCGGTGTTTTCCCTCGCCCCTCCCCGCCGTAGGAGCGCCCATATGCTACCTCCAGGGGGTTCAGAAGAGAATGTGAACCTCTGCCGCGCATGCTCATTGCAAAGCTGCAGCCACTGCTGCCGCCTATATATAGGCAGGCCGCAAGGTGACTCACTTCAAATTTGTCACGGAGCGTGAGTCACGATGACAATCGCCGCAAGTTGGATCGCAGTTCCACGCCGCAGTTTGCAGCGGAAAGTCAGCTGCGCTGAGTGAAAGTGGCTTGGGGGCGGGGGGAGGGGAGGGGGGGGGGGAGACGCGGCTCACGTGCACCTCACATGGATGGGGAGTACTGCCGCTGTGTTAATAGGTATAAGTTCAGAATGAGATTCCGATTCTGAGTGTTTGCTCGAAACATCACTTTGATGAAACAAAAAGCAGAAAATTTGCATACACGAAAAGAAGACAGTCATGCGGAATTCTCTTTGACCAACGAATTTGATGATGAAAAATTCACGAACTGTTTTAGATTGAACCGTGATCAATTCCAAGAGGTGCATACTCTCATCAAGAATCACATTGAGAGTGAGGGATGCAACACGTCAACACCGATTGGAACTGAGGAGAAAGTAGCTGTGGTTTTAAGATAAGAAATGCGTCACCTATGTAATATAATATTACGATCACCATTGTCAGAGAGTAACAATTTAGCGTTTATAGAAAAATCCTTATTGAATAAATATAATATTCTAACATCCAAATTTTCTGTAATAACAAACAAAATTTGCCTCTGTACATCAAATGTAAATATAGAAATTTTTACTAACAAATTCAGTTATCAGAGAAATTATTAATAAATGTAAGCAACTCATGTCGATTTGAAGCCATAGCGGAAGTGCTTTCACAATTCTCCTGTGGGGTTTGGGATGTTGAATGTGATGAAGGTGTTGATGAAGTAGTGTGGGATGGACTGGGGGTTTCGTTACTGTACTGGGACAACTTGTGATATGATAGCGCCGGCCGCGGTGGCCGAGGGCACTGAGGCGCTCCAGTCACGGTCTGCACGGCGACTACGGTCGGGGGTTCGAATCCCCCCTCGGGCATGGATATTTGTGCCGTCCTAGTTCGTAAGTAGTTCATAAGTAGTTTGTAAGTTTAGGGACTGATAACCCGTAGTTAAGTCCCATAAGCTATACAAACATTTCATTTTGATATGATAGCCTCTGATGTGTTATGGACTGTGGAGTTCTCCGGGGAATGTTCAGCACTGACGCCCTTATTTCTGTAACCGGACGGAAAATGTCGTTTCTGACAACAAACCGAATTGATGGTGACATGTTCGTAGTCAACTGGTACCTACACATGAAGAAGTGGTACGGAGGATCAGCACTCGTGCGGCTTCAATTCCATTGCGAACTAGCAAACACAATATCGACAGCCAGTCACCGTGACGCCCACAGGGAACTGCGTACAGGGGGCTGCGGTCCGCAGGCTCACGGCGCGCAGCAGCTGCGTCACGTCACGTCACGTCACGTCACGCTGCGCTCCAACGTGCGCGGCTCCAGTCAGGCTGGCCGCAAGTTGAGACGCAGGTCCGTGACGTGACGCAGGGTGAGTCACGTCATATTTCTCACGGAGCGTGAGTCACGGTGACAATCGCCGCAAGTTGGATCGCAGTCCCACGCCGCAGTTTCCAGCGGAACGTCAGCTAGTCTAGTCCGTGCGTGTACTACATTTCGAGCTGGAACTACCGTTCCATGCCCCAACACGATCTCTATCCCGCACTTTTCATTATTGTTTGAGTTACGACAGCGAGCTTTTTCTTTGTTGTTGGATAGGACAACGAGTGTTTCCACTATTATCTGAGTTACATAGTTGCCAAGAGCTAAGTCGCTGCACCGTGTCTGGCATACGATTAAAAATGTGAAGGGACAATTCTTTCTGTTTCTTTGTTTTAAATAAACACCTAATTGACCACAGGGATACAACTATTTCCCAACGTACCTCAAAGATAACAATACGCAGGCGACATAAGTTATCCGTATAGAGTAAAATATTACAAAACTAGATTACTTCATATATTCAATAATCCTCGTTTTGATTATCCAAATTTTTATGAGAGTAATTACTCTGGTTAATCGAGTTTTCACTGTATTCCGTTTTCGCTGGTACATGCTCAGAGTTACTCGCTAATAAGGGATGGTATTGTAATAAACGTACGCATCTTTTTTGATAAATATAAATATTCAACCTGGACAGAGTACATCACGAAAACAAAATGAAATGTATAGTTTTAACGATGTCCATAAGAAAGGTTAACAACGAATTACATGCAACTTACCAAATTTTTACGTCCTTTCCTTGGCTACTTCCTCCCACTTCTCAGCTTTCAGCTTCGTTTTCAAGTAATCTTCATGGCTTGTATCATACAGAACGCTGCGAACACGTACAGCTTCAATTAGTTTTTCTTCCATTGCGAAGTAGCAAACAGTATCAACAGCCAGTCACCGTGACTCTGGCAGGAAACTGCGTACGGGAGACTGCGCTCCGCAGGCTCACGGCGCGCAGCAGCTGCGTCACGTCACGTCACGTCACGCTGCGCTCCAACGTGCGCGGCTCCAGGAAGCTGTGTGGTTCGCAGGAACTCACCGTGACTCACCCTGCGTCACGTCACGGACCTGCGTCTCAACTTCCGGCCAGCATAATAAGCGGCCGTGCTACGACTCGTATACGTGCTGTCTCCGCGACGTAAAACGTTTCTCATGCGATAAATATTCTTTGAATGTGCATATAAAATGATGTGATGCAAGAACGAAACGAATAATGATAGTTTAAAAACACTATTTATTTCATTTGTTTACTTTTTTTCTCGACGAGCTTTTATCCGGGGTTCACTGAACCAGTGAACACCTAGGCTGCGCCGTCACTGATTTCGAACATTAGTAGAGTCCGTGCCTCGTCTTGCTGCTCGCTGTGGCGCTATACGATATTAGGTAGGTGTACCAGCTTCCTCAGTATATTATACTAGCTGAAAACCCGGCGTTGCCCGGGTATTTATTAATTTATTCCTGCCATTTTTCAGGTGTACATTCATTTGTATAAGGGCTGTATGTCTGTAAAATCTCTTGGAATCCAGTTAGTAGTAAAGAAGTAATAGATTAAAACTTGGTGCGGGAATGGGCGGTTATCAATGAACTTTACTGTTTATGTGCTTTATCTCATAAGCTGTGTGTCGTACTGTGATACAATTATAAGGTACACTCAATTATATGCGTGTATACTGTTGTAAAATTTCCTAGGGGTACAATTTGTAGTGTGGAAATTAAAAATTATAATGTCATACTGAATGCTCTAGTGTTAGTCCATGAACAGCGGAATGTTATTGTTTATGTGCTCATATCTCATGAACTGCATGTCGTACTGTGATACAATTTAGAAGGTACATTGAACTATATGTGTGTATACTGTCTGTAACATTTTCCTGCGACTACCATTTGTAGTGTAGAAATGATAAATTTTAACGTCATACCGAATGCAGTAGTTTTACTCCATAAACAGCGGAAAAGTAGCAAGCGAGAAACTTTTTTCCTTTCATCATATTGCTATGGTTGTCAGCGAGAAAAAGTTTAATAAAGGTTTCAAATTATGTTGGAAGTCCCTAAGTACTCTAATTCTCATATAGCGTATTTATAAAATCTCGCAGTTTTATAGCTATCACCATGGAACTGCTATGGTGTACAACGGGAGACTTCGGACAACAATTACACACGGACCATTCGTTTGTATTCTGTAGTTTTCGTTGCAGAGCAAAACATTAACCACACACACACACACACACACACACACACACACACACACACACACGTAGAATTATATACACACCGATAACTTTCCATCACAATATACTCCACCCTTTCATCATTATCAACCCTCAAGCAACAACGCAACCAATAAAACAATTTCCAAAGAGTAATTATTGTTCCGCATTTCGCGTTATATTCTTCAAATTACTAAATATCTACCAGATTGCTATAAAACCGTGACTAAAACCTTCCTCAGGTATAAATTAGTAACTGTACATATATTTAAGTATCTGCATCTTGTCGTTTGGACGTGATAAGCGTACACCGAACAGACATTCACATTAATATATATATATATATATATATATATATATATATATATATATATATATATATAGCTATCCGATCGCCATAAAACCGTGCCTAAAGCCTTTCTCGGGTAGACATTAGTAACTGTACAAATTTTTAGCTCTTTATGTCTTGTGGTTCAGACGTGATAAACGTACACCGAACAGACATTCACATTTATAGATATAGATTTTACAAATCTCACGTGCTTTCGATGTAGCTTTAATGCGGCAAAAACAAATATGAAGGGCGCAAGTTGCCTTCGTGGAGGATTTTCGCATGCGCAAGGCGAGGTGTGCAGAGACTGCGTTGTCTTGCTTCGGGACCATTCGTGCGTAATCGCCAGAGCTCGAGTAGCCAGGAGCTGGCGTCTCTGCCAGCTCCAACGGCAGTGTTAACAGCGGTGTTTCCCTTCGCCACTCCCCGACGTAAGAGCACCCATATGCTGACTCCAGGGGGTTCAGAAGAGAATTTGAACCTCAGCCGCGCATGCGCATTGCAACGCTGCGGCCACAGCCGCCTGTATTAAGCGGCCGCGCTACGACTCGTATACGTGCTGTCTTTGTGACGTAAACCGTTTCTCATGCGATAAAAAATTCTTTGAATGTGCATATAAAATGATGTGGTGCAAGAACGAAACGAATAATGATAGTTTAAAAACACTTTTTAATTAATTAATTTATTTACTTACCTTTTTCCTCGACGAGCTTTTATCCGGGGATTCACAGAACCAGTGAACACCTAGGCCGCGCCGTCACTGGTTTCGGACATTCGTAGAGTCCGTGCTTCGTGCTGCTCGCTGTGGCGATGTGTCCCGGCTTCCTCAGTATATTATATTTGGAGGTGAGGCTAGGCGGCGGCGGTGTTTGCGCTGGCCGCGGCCTTGGCCGGGGCCACGGACCTGGCGCCGCGGCGTCGTGTGACGCGTGACGTGGCGCAAACACCTGCTGCTACCTGCTGTGTGTGTCAGCCTACCGCAAGCGCCCTGACACTTGCTACCGCCGCCGCCGCGACGGCCTACTCTGCGCTAAGCCGCGGCCCCACAACCGGGCCAAGCGCGCGCGTCTTTTAACTGACGCACAAATAAGGCTGCAAGGCCAGCAATCAAATGCTTGTTTTGCCGAAATTTATTCC
This sequence comes from Locusta migratoria, assembly GCA_026315105.1. Classification (NCBI taxonomy): domain Eukaryota; kingdom Metazoa; phylum Arthropoda; class Insecta; order Orthoptera; family Acrididae; genus Locusta; species Locusta migratoria. The sequence continues at coordinate 804,842,589 of CM048745.1, read as the reverse complement.
CATTAGCCAATTTCTCACTGCCGCACTGTATGGCGCAGGGCTGGCCACAATATTGGCACGCGGGCTATTCCTTCTCGCCTGATATGTATCTGTTCGGTGCGCAACATAAACGTTATGTAGGTCAGTATTGAAATATAAGTTTTATGTGTGTGGCGTCTGTTTCTTCGGACATGTCCGAAAGAACAGACGTCACATATAGACAGGGTGGTCCATTGATAGTGACCGGGTCAAATATCTCACGAAATAAGTATCAAACTAAAAAAAAATAAAAAAATAAAAAAATAGCGCTATGGTTGGCCCGCTAGATGGCACTGTCATAGGTCAAACAGATCTCAACTGCATTTCTTTAAATAGGTACCCTCATTTTCATTACATATTCGTGCTGTCGTTTATCGGTTAGTGAAGTCAACAGAGGATCAAAAGCAACTGCAAAGCGATTTAGACAAAATTTCTTCTTGGTGCGAAAATTGGCAATTGACACTAAATAAAGAAAAGTATGAAGTAATACACATGACCACTAAAAGAAATCCACTGAACTTCAATTACGCGATAAATCAGTCAAACCTTAAGGTCGTAAATTCTACCAAATACCTAGGAGTTACAATTACGAACAACTTTGACTGGAGAGAACACACAGAAAATATTGTGGGGAAGGCGAATCAAAGGGTACGTTTCATTGGCAGAACGCTTCGAAGATGCACCAGCTCCACCAAAGAGACTGCCTACATCACACTTGTGCGTCCTCTCCTGGAGTACTGTTGCCCCTTGTGGGACCCTCACCAGGTGGGATTGACGGAAGATATTGAGAAGGTTCAGAGAAGGGCAGCTCGTTTCGTTTTATCCCGTTACGGGGGGCAAAGCGTCACGGAAATGTTGCACGAATTGGGGTGGAAATCATTAAAAGAAAGACGTTATTCATTGCGGCGTGATCTGTTTGCGAAGTTTCAATCACCGACTTTTAGTTCTGAATGTGAAAAATATTTTGCTAGCACCCACCTACTTAGGGAGACATGACCATCCCAATAAAATAAGAGAAATCAGATCGAAAACGGAACGATTTCGGTGATCTTTCTTCCCGCGCGCTATTAGAGAATGGAACGGTAGAGAAAAGTTATGAAAGTGGTTAATGAACCTTCTGCCAGGCACTTAAATGTGATTTGCAGAGTATCTATGTAGATGTAGTACGTAAATAAATATGAGTGTTTTATTTGGAACACTTTTTTTCGCTTTCTGATAGATGACGCTGTAATAGTGACAAACGTATAAGTACGTGGCATCGCGTAACATTTCACCAGACCGGACGGTATTTGCTCTCGCAGGAGATCTTCTGTGAAGTTTGGAAAGTAGGAGGCGAGGTACTGGCGTAAGTAAAGTTGTGAGGTGGCATCGTGAGTCGTGTCGGGGTAGCTCAGTCGGTAGAGCGCTTGCCCACGAAAGGCAAAGGTCCCAGCTTCGAGTCCTGGTCCAGCACAGTTTTAATCTGCCAGGAAGTTTGAATACTAGTACTGCTTGCGACCGGAAAGTTCTGCTTTGCGCATCCGAAACGATTAGCTGCTATTCTTTACTTTTGACGGATAAACAAATTAAATTCATCAGCCGGCCGCGGTGGCCGAGCGGTCTGCGGCGCACCACTCACGGTATGCACGGCCGCTATGGTCGGTGGTTCGAATCCCCCCTCGGGCATGGATGTTTGTGTCGTCTTTAGTATTAGGTAGTTCATAAGTAGTTTGTAAGTTTAGTGATTGATGACCCCGCAGGGGTCAAATTCGTGATTAAGCGTTACAAAATTATAGTGGTAGTTAATTTCACATGCTCTAGAACTTAGTTGCGAGGAATAAAACAAGATCTTGCTTAACGTTTTCACTGTGGTAACGTAGGACAACTGTTACGTCTCTGGTATTGGCAGTGATGTTCTAAAGGCACTTGTGGCGAAACGTACGGGCTGTTTCCTTAACAATGTCTGATAAACAGCGTTTTCATATCACAGCACTAGCACCTGGTGCTTGATATTGTAGTTCTTACATAATGACAACAACATTTTAATTTATAATCTGACAATGGTAAAATAGTACCTCCAATTTCTGTTTTTCAAATTATAACAAAACCCATTTCATAGTTTTCTGTGTTTACATATGCTACATATGTCTTCTATTTGGCTATATAAATTTACTTTTAAATCCTTTCATATTTTCGACCTGATTAACCATCCTATATAATGCCCGCTGCTTCGCATGCATAGGCTAGTTGGTCTGCACCAGTTGTTTCTCCCTCTTAATATAAATTTTCATACACATAGCTTAATTAAGTACTATCACAATGAAATTTTGTGATACTACTTCTAGCCGCGGCAGAATGGTCCGGCGTATTGAGGCGCCATGCTGAGGTGCGCGCTGCTGTTCGCAGTCTAGGGTTCGATTCGCCCCTCGGTCATGGGTGTTTGTGTTGTTCTTAGCATAAGTTAGTTTAATTAGTTTGTAAGCCTTGGGGAATGATGACTCCGTAGTTAAGTCTCTTAAGATTTACAAACATTTGAACATTTGATTTTACTACTTGTAACCCCCTATGGCACCCCTTCATAGTTGAATTTCGAAAAATACCCCAACACGTGTCTTTTAAATTCCAACCAAGTATGCAATTTTTTTGTATTTCTGGGTTCAAAGTTGGCTTAGTATCAACGTATTTTTTTTAAAAAAATGTTTCATCCCATATTTCACCCCTAAATGATTAATTTTCTGAAAATACCGAAACACGTATGTTTTTAATTCTGAGCAAGAAAACATATACCAATTTATGTGATTATAGCTTCAAAATTGCGTTAATGGCAAAAGATTTTCGGAAAACATCCCCTCTCCAATTTAACCCCATTGATGGTTGAATTTCCTAAAATACCGAAACAAGTATTTTTTAAATTCTAACGAACAATACAAATACCAATTTTTGCAGCTCTAGCTTCAAAATTGCCTTGACAATAATGTGCTTTCGAAAAGAAATTTTTATCCCCTATTTTACCCCCTTAGTTGTTGAATTTCCGAAAATACCGAAACCCGTGTCTTTTTAATGCTAATCAAGAGTCCATATCCTACGTTTCGTAGTTACAACTTGAAATTTGAGTTAACAGCAATATATTTTTGAAAATCAATTTTTGCATCCTGTATTTCACCCCTAAATGGTCGAATTTCCAAAAATACCGAAACACGTGTCTTTTAAATTCGAACCCCGATTCCAGATCCGAAAATTTGTAATTCTAACTTCAAAATTGCCTAAATAGCAACAGATTTTCGGAAAACATCCCCTCTCCAATTTAACCCCGTTTATGATTGAATTTCCAAAAACACCGAAACACGTATTTTTTAAATTCTTACCAACAATACAAATATCAATTTTTGCATCTCTAGCTTCAAAGTTGTCTTAATAGCAACGTCTTTTCAAAAAAGAATTTTTCATCCCCTATTTTACCCTATTAATTGTTGAATTTCCAGAAATACTGAAACTATTGCTTTTTTAATCCTGACCAAGAGTCAATATCCGAAATTTCGTAGTTGTAGCTGAAAATTTGAATTAACAGCAACATATTTTTGAAAATCAATTTTTGTCCCATATTTTACCCCCTTATTGGTTGAATTAAAAAAAATGCTGAAACACGTGTCTTTTTAAATTCGAACCCTGAATTAAAATCCGAAATTTTGTATTTCTAGCTTCAAAATTGCCTAAATAGCAAAGTATTTTCAAAAACCGTTTCATCCCCTATTTCACCCCCTTACGGATGGAATATCGAAATATCGCTTCTTAAATGACCCCTACAGAGTAAGATCAACACACTCTACAATTTCAAGTTTCTATTTTCAGTGGTTTCGGCTGGGCTATGATGAGTCAGTCAGTCGGGACATTGCCTTTTACACATAGAGATTTGGATTGTTGCACGTTGAAATTCATTGTTGAATAACTTCCGTTATAACTTATACCCGGTTGGCCAACATTTGAATTAAAGGGCGGAGCTTCCAGTACTTAAAGGATGACGCACCCATTTCTACAGCAGCCAACATTAAACCTTTAGGCAGCTCCAGCTGAAAACAACCGATGGCCAACATTACAGGTATATTTTATTCTTAATTTTAAATACTCACTTTAGAAATAATTTATCCCTCTATCTAGTTTTATGTCGCGGGGACAGCACGTATACGAGTCGTTGCGCGGCCGCTTAATATAGGCGGCGGTGGCCGCAGCGTTGCAATGCGCATGTGTGGCTCAGGTTCAAATACTCTTCTGAACCCCCTGGAGGCAGCATACGGGCGTTCCCGTGGAAGGGAGGGGCGAGGGGAAACGCCACTTATAATACTGGCGTTAGAGATGGTAGAGACACTAGCTCCTGGCTACTCGAGCGCTGGCGGTTACGCAAGAATGGTCCCGAAGCAAGATAATGGAACTACTGCGCACCTCGCATGCGCAAATCCTCCATGAAGGCAACATCCGCCCTTCATATTTCCTTTTGGCGCAGTGAAGATTCATCAAAAACGCGTCATATTTGGTAATATATCTTATACCCATAAATTAAAGACGCATCGACTGTACAAGCCTTCAGTATATCCGATCACTAATAATAAAGAAGGCCCAGCTCTCCACCTAGCAAGAATAGATGTTGGTTAGCGGTATCACTATGCGCTGTCGAAGGGAAGTGGGTTTGAGAACGTGTGCAAGCAATCTTTTTAAACCCACTCTTCTTTTTAACAGATACGGGAATAATGACTTTTGTATTGTTACTTGCCACATGTGTCGCTATTTTGAGGGTAAATGACATTTATACTATTCGCTGTAACAAATATTTAACTGTTTGAAAAGATGCGGGGAAGAGGAGTCTTCGCGCATGCGAAGATTAGGAGGGGGTGCTGCTTACACTGTCACGTGACCCGAAGGTGGCTTGTCTCTTCATCGTAACAGATTCATTTGTTACAGCCATTTAACAGTGCAATCAGTTACTTACTGTGTTTTAGTGTTCATGTGCACATTCAAATGTTCTTGGTGTTTATTATCAAAGGAAAATGAAAACGTTCAGTATCTCTTAGAAACAAATTACTAACCTTTAAGCTTGGAAGAGAAGTGTGACATAACGAAACTTGGTAGCTCGAGTGCAAACAAGCCGAGGTAAGACATTCTGTAGATCTTGTTACGAAAATAAATCTAAAAAGTGGGGACGGGGAGATGAGAAGGACCAGCCGGCACTGCTATGTACATAGAACTTTGTACGGTGTGTGACAAAGGATACGTCGCAAAACACTTTAACTATGTTTCACTGATGACTAAGAAAGATGACATATATGAGTTTCTAGATAGGGAAAGGGGGGGAGAGGAAATGTACCAAGGAGAGGGGTAGTTGGCCGCGGTGGTGTGGTCGAGCGTTCTAAAGTGCCTTGCTGTGGACTGCACAGCTGCTCGCCGTCGGAGGTTCGAGTCATCTGTGGGGCATGGGTGTGTGTGTGTGTGTGTGTGTGTGTGTGTGTGTGTGTGTGTGTGTGTGTGTGTGTGTCCTTAGGTTAGTTGAATTTAGTTTACATAGCATGTAAGCCTAAGAACTAATAACCACATAAGTTCAGTCCCATAGATTTACAACTTTTTGAATTTCTCCTTTTGTCTTTTCTTTTTCTTTTCTTTTGCGGGTGGTTGAAGGGGGAAAAACGGGCCGAGACAGGGGGAGGTTGTGCTATACAGAGAGATGGGAGAGGAAGATAGAGAGGAAGGGGGGTTATGAATTACAATAGAACAAATAAATGTCTGGGCAACGTCGGGTTTCTAAAAATTCTCCTACGTGACAAGAATCGAGAATTTTTAGAACCTAGTTGAAAACCCGACGTTTCCCAGACATTTGTTCTACTGTAGTCCACAACCCCCCTTCCTCTCTTTCTTCGTCTCCCATCTCTCTGTATAGCACAACCTCCCCCTGTCTCAGCCCATTTTTTATATATATATATTTTTAATTTTATTTATTTATTTATTTATTTTTCATAACAGGAGTCTCCCAACCGCATGAACCACAGACATTGCCGAGGTGGGGTGGCTTACGAGACTCAACGACACAATTACCCGTACCGTAGGTACAACCATAGTGGAGGGGTATCTGTGGAGAGGCCAGACAATCGTGTGGTTCCTGAAGAGGGGCAGCAGCCTTTTCAGTAGTTACAGGGGCGACAGTCTGGATGATTGACTGAGCTGGCCATGTAACATCAGCTAATGTGGCTTTGCCACACAGCTACTGCGAACGGCTGAAAGCAAGGGGAAACTACAGCCGTTACGTTTCCCGAGGACATGCAGCTCTACTGTATGAAAATATGATGATGGCATCCTCTTGGGTAAAATATTCCGGAGGTAAAATAGTCCCCCTTTCGGATCTCCGGGCGGGGACTACTCAGGAGGATGTGATCATCAGGAAAAACAATACTGGCATTCTACGAATCGGAGCGTGGAATGTTAGATCCCTTAATCGGGTAGGAAAATTAGAAAATTTAAAACGGGAAATGGATAGGTTGAAGTTAGATATAGTGGGGATTAGTGAAGTTCGGTGGCAGGATGAACAGGATTTCTGGTCAGGTGAGTACAGAATTGTATATAAAAAATCAGTTGGGGTATCACAGGAGTAGGACTGATAATGAATAAGAAAATAGGAATGCGGGTAAACTACTATGAGCAGCACAGTGATCGCATTATCATTGTCAAGTCAACAGTTGTACGGGTTTATATGCCAACTAGCTCTGCTGATGATGAGGAGATTGAAGAAATGTATGAGGAGTTAAAGGAAATTATTCAGACAATTAAGGGAGAGAAAATTCGGTAGTAGGAAAAGGAAGAGAAGGGAAAATAGCCGGTGAATATGGACTTTACCGAAGGAATGAAACAGGAGTTCGCCTGGTAGAATTTTGCACAGAACATGATTTAATCATAACAAACACAAACTTTGTCAAACGATTAAATTAAATTCGTAGCTCATGGTCGGTGAAAGGAGGCAATTGCCGGGTTGTCTTTAAAGGGCTATAAAACTAATTGGCTCCTGAACTTTTCGGCCAGTCGAAGAGGAGAGTCATCACGCGTTCTGAAAGACGGAAGTATTTGCGCGCAGTGGATTCCAGGAGTCGTAAGTTGCCAGAGATCCTACTTTTCAGAACACTAGTAATTGTGTAGAAACGTAGTTCAATAAATTATGCAATCAGGCGTGAACAATATTTCGTAATACATTTTCTTTTGATGGACTTTACAGCATAAATAAATTTGAAGAAATAATTTTAAACCATGCTGTATTCTAAAAATTTAAATAAATAAAAATGGCAAGAGTAGTTTCGGGTACTGCGCATTTTGAAATACTTCTTAAAAACTCAAGAAACACTCCGTGATAAAAGCAAAGAGGTACGGTTAGAAAGTCATATGACTGTGGAAGTGACATGTCTACATAGAATGTAGTGCAGTACTACGAGGGTGAGCAGTCGCAAACAGGGGCAGTCACGCCATTACTGCGTTTACAAGCCTGAAAATTTCTTATTTTTCAGCTGATTCCACGTGTAATTTGAAACACTTGTCCCATCGTTCTAGAAGGTTTTAACAGCCTGGAGCTTGGAATTTTTGTGGCAGTCTTTCCATCCTATAAGTGACGCTCCTGAGCTGTGACTTTATTTGGTTCCTTAAACTGCAGTAAGCCACAAGACGGGTGAGTCGCAGTGGTAAAGAAATACCCCTACACAGCGCGTAGTACTGGCGTGTCTACCTCGGTTTGAGACTTGTTTACTGACTCGTAATATGACGGTATTTGTCGGCAACAGATGTGAATACGGCGTTATTGGATTTCAGATTTTGAGAGATTTCTGCATGGTGAGTTATGAAGCCCTCTTTCCTAAATTTTAAGCGTAGGGATTTTGGTCGGGGGGGGGGGGGGCTGGAGCTGGAGAAATAAAAATATCTTACCTGAAACTAATGTTTGAAAAAATTAAAAAAAAAATGTTTTTGATTTCCAGATTTTTCTCTTCAAACTAGTTTTCGGCTTATTAGACCATCATCAGGAAACAACTCATTAATATCTACAAGAAACGCTAGCTCTCTGGTTTTCAAACATTTTACTCAATGATTTACATAAACACGAGATCCTTTACGACATTCGTTGAGAACTTTTTACTTTTTTCCTCACGTTACAGATGCTTATTTACATTTATTAACATTTTCTTTTAAGGAAGTCCAAAATCATCCACATTACTTATGCTAACCAAAATACGTAATATTACTTTACAATAAATGGTATAATTTTTGTGGGGTTGTACCCTCTATTTTGAATTGTCAAAATGAACACTTGTTACATATGTTGTACATCACACATTACGGTTTACATATTGTGCTACATTTGAATATGATATACTTAACTACAATACATTATAGTTTTACAATTTTGTACTGTTTTTACATTTTTTATGAGGTTGAAAAGGTAGGAAAAACAACTTTTTATTGGTGTATCATCAGTATTTTAATCGTCTTTGGAAGACAACATAAATGAAAGTGTAATGGTTAATATGTTCTGTGGTGTTTTAGTTTTCTTTCCATTCACATATAGCAAAAATTTCATCTCTTGTACTTCCGGTAAGATATTTTGTGCACTATACTCGCACATTTAAATCCATCTTTCTAGGCTAAAACACTTTGTACGCCGTGTCAGGTTGAGCCGCGATTCTTAGAAAGTCACTGTGATAAATGAGTGAGTTTACTGTTACTTTTAATTATGATGGGAAACTGTTTGACAAAAGGTTCGTTAGATTTAAGGCAATTATCACAAACTGTCGAAACCGTTTCCACTAAGCATAAGCGCACAAACTATACCAGTGAGAAAATCAGTGAGTGGACCGCTAACACCACTTTTCCAGGACAGACATGGATTGATATTATTTTTCATTTCAGACATAATATTTGCCATTCTCAAATGTGCTTAACCTAGTGCAGTTTCTATTTTGCCTTTCCGTAAATAATGCTGTTATTGAAACGGTATTTTTCCCACATAAATAATATATGGACAAGTGACAAAACACAGCTTGCCTTAGACACTGTGAAATCAATATTAGTAACTAGAGTAAGTTATGAACTTGTGTAGAATTTTTTCACAAGTTGTTGAAAAATACAGACTTGCTGAAGGAAATTCATTGCAGTGTTAAATACAGTTGTTCGCATTCCTTAATCAAATAAAGTACTAATAAAGTGTAAATTAATGTACCTTTTGTAACGACTTAAACTGATACTTTGTAATTAATACTTCTACGAAAATCTTCTTCTAATATAATGAATTATATATATATATATATATATATATATATATATATATATATATATATGTTACAAAATTTGTAATGTGTCCCATATTTTGATCTAGAAAATGTGGTTATGTCCCGAATTTGAATCTAGAAAATATGGTCACCCTATTAACACTGTATGCAATATTTGCTCCTTGCGGCTTTCACTCACTGAACAGAGATAGTGCTTATGCTGCTGAACTGAATGGTGATTCTTTTTTTAGAAATGTTGAGAGTTTTTATTCTTTCTTCCCTATTAGGACTGGTCTTTGGGAATTATTCAAACAACTTGTCCCTTTGTCTAAGTCTTGTTGAAATCGAAGGCTACAAATACTCCGTCAAATTTTGAAGTAACACCCTTGAATCTTCAAAGTTTTAGACGTGTTCCTGCTGTATTAACTCCACCAGCAAAAAATATTGATTTGGATCTCTTGATATCATTTTGGCGCAATATCTTGACCTCTATTGATCACAAAAGTGTCGTTATCCAAAACACAGGTATTTCCCCCAACGTAGCGATGGTGGTGATTAACTTAAAGACATTATGACACCCCTTTGAATGAAGAAAAAGTAGTTCCTGAAGCAGTTGGCATTTCATCATAGATTATCATTAGGAAACCTGATGCAAATGAAAGGACAGCTCGACAACATTAGCTGAAACCCTCAAATTAATTCGGATCTTCGTCTTTTCTTTATTTAATTTTGTAATGCAAAATTTGACAACAATGTTTGCGAGGTATGAATAATTTTTTCATCTATTTTCACCAGTTTTTGGCTTTGGTGGACTAGAAAGTAATGAAGTGAAAGTTAAAATCACCAACCCCATCTGAAAGTATTCTTCAGATTTAGCAGATACTGACAGATTCTTTGAAATTCTACCCATGTAGACCATCTTCAGTAGGCCTGCAGTCTGTCAACCATAAAAGGACCGAATAAAGGTTCTCAGCACGTTTATGAGAAAAGACTAGAGCAATTTTTTTGGTACTGAGTAGAACAATTAGACATTTTTGTACGTTTCAGGTCCGGATTAAGGCAATCGCAAGTACCGTGGCGCCGGCCGCCGGGGGCCCCAAACTAGATGCGGCCCCGCCCTGATCGCCCTTTTATTTGTTAACATTTAACGTTGTTTCCTAGTAAAAAGAAAAAAAAACTCCTGAATTTAGAATATTAACGTGATGCATTCACACTAATCCCGCCATCGAGAGCACTTTTATTGTTGTCTCTACTTTTCCTTTAACGGTACAGTAGTGTTGAATACCAAGGCAGTCGTACTTCACGTGAACTAGCGACAACACACATTTCGATTTGTCGCCCAGTCGGCCGCCGATGTGTGTCTAAACACGAGAAATGTTTCATGTCACTGACAAGCGCAGTTCACCTTTTTGCATACAACGCGGAGCTTTAGGTCCACAACAGTGCGTAGTGTCTGCAGAGACTGCCCTCAGCCGGTGTAACATCTGCAGTTCCCTCTGTTTCTACTAATAATTTGTAAGTAAACTTTTGTTATTAGACGAAAAAGTCTGCATTTTCATATTTGCCGTCAAATTATTATCATCTTATAGAAACACAACATCAGACTTTAGAATACCGGATATTGCAACAATGAACTGCTATTCGTCAGCTAGAGAGGACTCCAGAAATATGCCTGGCCACTGGAGACCGTTAACACCAAGTGCCTCCCCAGATCATCTTCATAGGAGATACGGGGATGGCTTCAAATATCGCCACATATAAATATTATAAGCCCGAAATCAAATGATAGGGAATGAGCTTCACCAGTTCTTTGTAATGATTTAATATATCACCTGAGGATGCAATTTAAGTTGCGAAACAGGTCGTGTGTGTCCTTCAATAAAGAAATTTAACAGTCCCGGCGGACCAGTTATTTTAAAAAATTATGAAATCTTTGGACTGTGGATACCCTACATATAAAGTTTTATCTTCTGAAACAGTTGATTAACTGCAATCGGAAGCGTTCAGACATTACTTTCATGCAGCAGTAGTATTATGTAATAGTCGTTAAGCATTTGCGATTGTCATTAAGAGACGAAGTTTCGAAGGGAATAGATTTTTAAAGTTTTTCTCCCATGCCTAAAAGTGTAAGCAACCACCGTAACTGAACTCTTCTAATTTTAAATATTATTCTCTTACTTTGCAGAATATGAGAGATTCCGGATTATATGTTTGATAGCTGCTACAATTCTTAGCGCTACAAATACGATGGTATTTTGTTGTGCTGCTGTACTCCAAATACACATTCAATACACGATCGTTCCGCGGTGTGTTTTTTACGACTCAGCTGCTTGGCGGTGCTGCTGTTGCGAAGTTGCGGAAAATCACTGGCAGTTTTGCGGCTCTCGTGTTAGACAAAGCCTCCCTCTAGTTGCAATAGCAACATGAAAGAAGGCCTCGTCTTCGCTCGCCCATTCCGCGTTGCCCCGCGGCCCTGACTTGCAGACAACCCGCGAAACACTGACAAGTAGCTGGCTTCAAGCGCTTCTCTGAAATGTTCAAATGTTTGTGAAGCTTATGGGAGTTAACTGCGGGGTTATCAGTCACTAAACTTACAAACTAGTTATGAACTACTTTATACTAAAGATAACACAAACATCCATATCCGAGGGAGGATTCGAACCTCCAACGCGCACTGTAGTAATATATTAATGAATTTTTTAAAATAACTTGTGCGATGCTTGTCGCTGACTTCTGCCCTCTCTCTGCCAGCGTATCGACAAACATTTGACATTTGTCACGTTCAACTTTTTTTGCAACAAGCTGAAGGGAGAGAGCGGAACTGTTCGTCACTTACTGTCTTCTCCTTGATGTATTAGGACGTGTTCCAGGATTTTGCCTAATTATTGTAAGTGTGCGCTTAGTTCCCTTTCTTATTAACTTCAATAAACCCCCAGAGTTAATTTGAAATACTTACTTACAATCCCTTCTCCATTCTCACTAATTTTAAAGTTATTTATTTTCAGCAGATCCAGTTTGTTTGTATAGGCTATGGGACTTAACTACGTGGTCATCAGTCCCTAAACTTACAAACTACTTATGAACTACTTACGAACTAGGACGGCACAAATATCCATGCCCAAGGGGGATTCGAACCCCCGACCGTAGTGGCCGTGCAGACCGTGACTGGAGCGCCTCAGTCACCTCGGCCACCGCGGCCGGCAGCAGATCCAGTACTTCATAAAGTGATGCTTGGGTATTGTTGCGATTTGTTTCGCGATTGCACTAGAACATTCTCTGTGCAACTTTTATTTATTTCGTGTCTATGAATGGTTTATTACGTTTTAATATCTGTAGAAACATCTTCGCGATCTTTATGAAGTCCGATAATTTTGCAATTTTTGGGCGACTGTCATGATTAATTTTCAACACGGTCATAGAACAATAGCAAACGAAACGCACAATCCCAGCATCAATTTATCGAAGTAATATTCCAGTCACCTCAGCTAGAATCACTACAGAATATGACCGAAATATTAGTACCAGCTCTCAATAAGGTAAAATTTAGATTCCGCCGACTTCTTCTGTAATGTTGCTTTCTGTTGTTGTATTTGCTACCGAAGTCACGACCGCTACCATTAAATGGCGGAATCCAATAATTTTGTTTAAATTATCCCTTACTTGTCAAAATTGCTCAGTATTTTCATTTAAGAATATTTCACTACCTGGTAAAATTTCATTTGCGGTCCCCAACTTCAACTTTAATACGCAACACACATTTTCATACGAAAGCAGCATTACAGCACTATCCGCAACTTGGCGCTCCAGACCGCTCGGCTACTCCCGCGCGGCCGGCTCTTCTCTCACCCACCTCAAGCATGATGAACTCGAAGATTCGCACAAGAGAAATAAACGCGACATTACCATAGTGAGATGCACATAAGTAAGGTTCTTTTTTTACCGCTTTCGGGACTCGCTTTACACATAGTGGCCCGTCTAACCACGAAAACCAACTACTTGACCAACAATGATATTGTAGAACTTACGTAATTGATTATACGAATTTGCAAAAAAAAAAAAAAAAAAAAAAAAAAAAAAAAAGAAGAAGAAAAGCTATTGTGGTTGAAATAAAGATTATCTGTAATACCTCCCCCCCGGTTTTTACTTTGAAAATTTTGTAAAAAGAAAGAGCTATTGTAGTCGAAATAAAGGTCCCCGTAATACCCCCCGGTTTTTTATTTTGAAAATTGGGTAACCCTAATTATAACCTCAAAATATATGTTCAAATCAGGTTTGTGGCGTATCTTACTGTTATTGTAATGGCTCCCTTACTTTGTTTTGCACTGTGATAATCGGATATTAGCTGTACACAAATTATTCTTACTGATTCTGGCGTTCATTAACAAGGTTGTGAGTCTGTTCTATGAAGTGACCTGCAAATGTGGTGCAGGCCTACGTGTGCTTCCGCTTTTCAGTGGTTTCTGTCTTCAAAATTATTCTTAATTTCACAATTGTCTTTCACAAATATATGGAATGACAGTCATTGAAGTTCAATGTACCGTAACTTCATTTCGTTCAACATAATCGGATCTTTCTGGATGGCCTATAACTGTGTTCTTCATGGACTTAAATACTGAGCAACTGCATCAATTATGTATTTTTATGCTTAGCACAAAACATTTCGAGAATTTTTCCCGCTTTTAGTGCATTTGTTTACATAAATACATCTTGACGTTTCCGTTGTGTGATTTTATGCAGTTCTTGCACAGATGTAGTCTTTTTGAGGTTACTGTAATGAGGGAAATCGTAGCATATATAATAAAATTTAGGCAACTTTTTTACATACTAAATAGCACGTCTGTCTGTACTTGCATGTATTGTGTCTGCTCCATTAAACTGGATATCACAACACAAAAATCGTCACTTACACTATTTTTTGTACACAGGTAGGCCTAAGTCACGATCAGTATGTTGCATATTCTGAGTAATGGAAGAGGCACAATACCTTTAAGCAGACGGAAAAAGTTATGGTTTCTAGCATTAAGATAAAACACATACCTCAATATTTATTCTGTCCGATTTTCCGAACTTCAGTCACTGACCTAAAAGAGACAACTGCAGTGCAAGTGTGTCAGGAAATCACTCACTGAAACGTTGAAAAAGTACCGTACATGTGTAAACAAATGCACTAGAAGATGCGAATAAATACTCGAAATTCGTTGTGATAAGCAATAAACTTTCCTAACTGGTGTGAGCCGGCCGCGGTGGCCGAGCGGTCTGTGGCGTGTCAGTCACGGTCTGCGCCGCCGCTGCGGTCGGGGGTTCGAATCACCCCCCCCCCCCCCTCGGGCATGGATGTTTGGGCCGTCTTTAGGATAAGGTAGTTCATAAGTAGTTTGTAAGTTTAGGGATTGATGACCCCTTAGTTATGTCCCATAAGCTCTACAAACATTTGAACATTTGATTTTGAACCTAACTGGTGTAGGTTTTAATTATTTAAAGCATGGAGGTTAACTGGTATATGTCTAATTCAGCAAAACTGTAATATTGCTTGTCAATGACACCATGAATTATCACAAGCATGTAATAGAAATTTCTCCTTTTACCAGTACCTCACAAATTCGTTATGATTGTCTGGGAGTAGTAATAACTGAGGACAGTACACAATGATCGCCACTTTCTTCTTTCCAGACAGGTGTAGCTCATTCGTGTGAATTCGAAGCCTTTATTAATACCAAAAGCCGAATTGTAGCACTAATTTCGAAGCATAATAATGTCTGTGGAATCCATTGCACCCAGGGAATTAAAATCTAATAATATACTTCAGACAAAGAATACATTCAAACCTAACCTAACCTAACTCTCTCCTTTAACCGGACCAAAGACGTTGTAAAAATAACTAGACTTCCTAACGGCGCTGCTGTCGCGGGATAATTTGAACCTTCAAAAATGTTCAAATGTTTGTTAAGCTTAAGGGACTTAACTACGGGGTCATCAGTCCCTAAACTTACAAACTACTTATGAACTACTTACGAACTAGGACGGCACAAATAACCATGCCCGAGGGGGGATTCGAACCCCCGACCGTAGTGGCCGTGCAGACCGTGACTGGAGCGCCTCAGTCCCCTCGGCCACCGCGGCCGGCTTTGAACCTTCGGCCGGCCGCCATGGTAGTGGCAAGCGTCACATAAATACGAGTGTTGTTAGCAGGTAAATCGTGTATTAAATAGCTAGTACAGGATATATACACAATTGATAGTCACGCCTGTACTGTTTGACAATTGCAGTGTACATGAAGCACGATGGTGAAGAGCTGCTTGAGCGTTTAAATACATAAATCAATTTATGAAAGGAATAAAAAGATGGAATACTGTCTTCCCATTTATATTTCACAGGAATACAAGTAGCCCTAGTACTTGTGTTCAGAGATAGTTACTCTTGCTTAACGTACTGTTAGTCAGGACAATATAGGATTGGATGAAATAAATAAAAGGTTTTTACAATACTGGTAGCTCTTAAAAAGGAGCTACTTTAGGCAGTACTGGTGGACAGGAAGTTAAAAAAAATAATTTTATGATTGTGTAAAATAACTATTTGGGTCGCGAAATTAGTTGCCTCACTGGAGTTCGAATTTTTGTTTATGAAATTAATATTAGCAACTTGTAACGCAGAATTTAAAGGTAATCTCCTTTACATATAGGAATACCAACTGAAAGGGGTTTGCAGAACTGTATATAGTATCATATATGAATGACACATAGTCACACTGGATGCACTTTGTGAAGTTGAACCATATGATAATAGTTGACCTTTGAGCAGTTCACACTACTGTAAGGTATTTGGCTTACAACATTAAAATGCTATTTTTCTTGCTAGATATCCTAACGCTAATGTTAGATGCCTTAGTTAAGAAAAAGCTAATTTTCAGTTATGTATCTAATGGCATATTACACTTTCACAGTCGATTTTTAACATTAGCTGTTTCAGGCAGCCATGTTTGATTTTTTTATGCTATGAAATATCTAAATGTTGGAGAATACAGCACTAAAGCAAAGACGTAAAGTGTGAAACACTTCCCAAACTAATGTATGTACAAAAGTTTCACAATCACAGAATATACTGAGAAAGTGCCAAAAAATCGTGTCTGACGATAAATTCCGTTCATATCCTGCACTTTGAACGCTAAAAGACTATATGTTATAGTTCGGTTTCGATAAGACGAGGAAACGCTGTTGGCGAATTTTTACACCGTATGTGTAATGTGAAGCTGTTTGGTAGTTATATATTTCAGTTAGACATAGTTTTTGCGACTTAAATGAATACTCTCTCTAATCAAAAGAATCTTACACACAGTTAAAGTTCGCGCGGCAGTTTGCCACCACTATGGCCGCCGAGGCGCTCTTCCATTTGTCCGCTATTCGCAGTCGGCCGCTTACGCGATTGTGGGGGCCTGAACCGGACCAGGTGACAAACTATATCGGATGCAATATGGCCACGCCGTCGGTCGATGTTTTCAGTCGAACTCGGTTGACGGCGTCTGGACGACGGTCTGTCAGTGCCACTCTGAACACAGCCTAAGGTCTACGGATGTTACGGAGGTTCGATTCCGATTCCGAAAGTTCGGAACTTCAGATTCATTTTGCTCCTTCGATTCCGATAAATTTTAAACGGAATTTGTATCGGAGGTTAATGTGCAGCGGCCGTGGCCGCAGTCAGCGTGTAGAACCATTTTCTTGGCCAAGGCAGTCTAAATTAAGTTTTCAGACTTTTGTTTCATCAGTAATGACACCTAGGACTAACGCTGGAGTTCCAACATTTGTCACTCAGAACGCACTGGTTTATACCAGGGCCGGCCAGAAATTCCGCACACGTGCAGTACTGCAGCACATGTGCAACTTCAGATCCACCCGAAACCGTCGCCGCTCTCGTAGTGTGTCTATGTCACTACTCTAACGAATAGATTGGACGGAGAAAAAGCTGCGAAGCTTTTGTTTTTAACACGTGTTGGTCGATTATGATAGATAATGTGCGAAACGTCAAACAGATTTTTTAAAGAGAATTTTTTTTACTGTTTTATTTATTTATTTTTATATTTCCTTATTCGTATGCGTATCCTTACAGAGAAAGAGCTGAAGACATTGTAGTACGCATAGACCAAAGATATGATCTGTTGCATCACGTTTGCATCACGTATGTAACCTTGCTATTGAGTCGGACTAACGTCATCGCTGGCCTTCAGTCCGAATTTTTTTTATAATTTAACGACTTTCCACCACTATATCTTCCATCCCCTTATAGCTATCGGCTTGGAACTGCTATGGTGTACAACGGGAGACTTGGGACAACAATTACACACAGACCATTCGTTTGCGTTCTGTAGTTTTCGCTGCAGAGCGAAATATTAACGCACATGCACGCACGTAGAATTTTATATACACCGATAACTTTCCATCCCAATATACTCCACCCTTTTATCATTATCAACCCTCAAGCAACAATGCAACCAATAAAACCATTTTCAAAGAGTAATTATTGTTCCGCATTTCGCGTTATATTCTTCAAATTACTAAATATCTATCAGATAGCTATAAAACCGTGCCTAAAACCTTCCTCAAGTATAAATTAGTAACTGTACAAATATTTAAGTCTCTGCGTCTTGTCGTTCGGACGTGATAAGTGCACACCGAACAGACAGTCACATTAATATATATATATATATATATATATATATATATATATATATATATATATATATAGCTATCCGATCGCCATAAAACTGTGCCTAAAGCCTTCCCCGGGTAGACAGTAGTAACTGTACAAATTTTTAGCTCTTTATGTCTTGTGGTTCAAGCCGTGATAAACGTACACCGAACAGACATTCACATTTATAGATATAGATAATTTAGTTATTTTGGAATCGCTTAATTTGGGTTGATTTATTAATAGTGTTAAAGATTTTGGTTTTATTTTCATCTCAGGTATAAAAAACCTACCTGTATTACTTTTTGAACTAATAATAAGTATTTAAAAGAAAGCAGTCAACAATCCGAAGATTGGTTTGAACACCACAGTGCTTTACTAGGCATGATCCTGTTTGGAGATGGTATGCCGTTGCCTTCCTCCGACCTTCGAACTGACTTACCCAGCCAGTTATAGAGGGACCTAGGTGAAAGAAGTGGAAAGTGACAGATGAAAATGCTAGGACCTTGCGGGGATGGAACCCGCGACCATTTGGATTTGTAGTCTGACATTCAACCACTGTTCAACCAAGGCGCACAATAATAAGTATACAGGGTGTTACAAAAAGCTACGGCCAAACTTTCAGGAAACATTCCTCACACACACAAAGAAAGAAAATATGTTACGTGGACATGTGTCCGGAAACGCTTAATTTCCATCTTAGAGCTCATTTTATTACTTCTCTTCAAATCACATTAATCATGGAATGGAAACATACAGCAACAGAACGTACCAGCGTGACTTCAAACATTTTGTTACAGGAAATGTTCAAAATGTCCTCCGTTAGCGAGGATACAGGCATCCACCCTCCGTCGCAAGGAATCCCTGATGCGCTGATGCAGCCCTGGAGAATGCCGTCCACAATACGAGCACGAAGAGTCTTTACATTTGGTACCGGGGTTGCGCAGACAAGAGCTTTCAAACGCCCCCATAAATGAAAGTCAAGAGGTTTGAGGTTAGGAGAGCGTGGAGGCCATGGAATTGGTCCGCCTCTACCAATCCATCGGTCACCGAATCTGTTGTTGAGAAGCGTACGAACACGTTGACTGAAATGTGCAGGAGCTCCATCGTGCATGTACCACATGTTGTGTCGTTCTTGTAAAGGCACATGTTCTAGCAGCACAGGTAGAGTATCCCGTATGAAATCATGATAACGTGCTCCAGTGAGCGTAGGTGGAAGAACATGAGCCCTAATCAAGACATCACTAACAATTCCTGTCCAAAGGGGCATCTGCCAACTCTGCATATGTAAACATTGCACTGACTGCAAAAACACGTTCGTGATGAACACTAACCATTTGATGCTACGTACTGATGTGCTTGATGCTAGTACTGTAGAGCAATGAGTCACATGTCAACACAAGCACCGAAGTCAACATTACCTTCCTTCAATTGGGCCAACTGGCGGTGAATCGAGGAAGTACAGTACATGCGAAACAATTGGGTATTTTGACAATTGTCTGCACGAATTATTTCAATTTACATTTAAAGAGAAATACTAAAATGAGCTCAAACATGGGAACTCAGCGTTCCCGGACACATGTCTAAATAGCATATTTTCTTTCTTTGTGTGTGAGGAATGTTTCCTGAAAGCTTGGCCGTACCTTTTTGTAACAGCCCGTATAACTGATGAATAACGGGTGTAATTTTATTTTATTAGACCTACCCTTAACAGATTAACATAGCTCTCTTCTGCCTCCAGCTCCAATTTCGGTTCCGGTTCCGATAAACCAAATTTAAATACTTCGCTTCAGAATCCGATTCCGCTATTACCACTTCCGTTACATCCCTAGTAAGGACTGTGAAGACAGGAAAAAGCATCCATACGGTAATTTTTCCCTCGCTCCCTTTTCGTATGACACATGGACTAGTAGTGTAACAAGCTGCTATCAGACTTGTACGATAAAAGGATTACCGCGTATTTATTGTGATGTAGCTAGATGGGAATTACTGCTTGAATAAATACAAAACGTATTTTGTATTATTTAAATGTTGCCATAGCAACAATGCAGCTCTCGGTTTCCTAGGAAATGACTGACAACAAAGCTCAGAGAGTGTACGAGTACAGCGGCAGCAGCATTCAGACCAGTCTAGCGACGAGAGAGGTTGAAGTCGGTCGTATACTTGTCTCCGCGTCATGTCTACACGTCTGCCACTCTCATGTTCTGCGAGTTATAAAGACTGACTCGACACGCTCACAAAACGCGTCTGCGAGTCTACTAATGCACACGACTACGAGTCTACGTCTCTGCATATCTACGCGTCAGCGAGTCTACACATCTGCATTTCTACGCGCCTCCATCTCCACGCGTCTGCGTGTTTACACTTCTGAATCTCTAAACGTCTGCGAGTCTACATCTGCGAGTCTACGCGCCTGCAAGTCTGCAAATCTACGACTTTACGCGTCTGCAGTTCTACATGTCTGTGAGCATACAATGTCAGTGTTTCTAACCTTGTGCAAGTTAAAACTACGGTAAAATTTTACGACGCTTTTCGCCGGGCTCCACTACTTAAGTTGGCAACAGATGAACAATGAAGTGTAGAATTGCGTTAATATTTTTCACGAGTTACAGAGTAAATGTTATTGATATTGCACCTGCTCTATGGTTGACAGGTTCTTGTATGTACCCTTGTCCGCACAGAAAAAAAATTTCGTTTTAATTGAAGTTGTCAAGACAAAACATTTATTGGTCGTCTGAGTAGCCGCCATTACCATTGGTGCCAACATAGCCACTGCAGCCCGGCGAGAAGCGTCGTACAATTTAACCAAAAAACTACTGTAAGTCCACAGGTTTTCAAGTCAATACATCTGCGACTTAAACGTCTGAGAATTACAGGTCATGGAGTTAAAGCTCCTGTGAGGCTACACTTCTGTGAATTTACGTCTGCAACCGCATCTATACTATACAACTTACGGTGGCGTGTATTCCAGTGTTACTTCCCCTTTTGCTGTGTGGTTCACAGAAATAACGAACGATTGTTCGTAAGCCTCTGCGTGGGCTCGAATCTCTGCAATTTTATATGCATGCTACTTTCGCGAAGTGAAGATACAAGTAAGCAAATATACTGGCTGACTCTTCTAAGAACGCACGATCTCGGAATTTTAGTATTAGAGCGCACGCCATACCGTGACACAGATCACCTCTCTTGCGTCTTTTATTAGAGTTGGCTGATAAACTTCGTGACTATTTTGTACTTGCTAAATGAACCCCTCTGGATCTTTTTCCATTTCCTGTGTCAATACTATCTGGTGTGGATTACACACTAACGAGCAATATTCAAGTGTTGTTCGAAGAATTGTTTTTTAAACTATTTCCTATGCCGATGTACTACATTTCGTGAGGATTCAACCAAAGAATCAGTCTGACATCTGCCTCATTCGTGATCAATTATATTATAGGCATTCCCCTTCCTATCGATCAATATGCGTATCCCACGATATTTTGTGGAAGTAACTGCTTCCAGTACTGTAACTGTTCTGCACTCGTGAAATCATATGATAAATGTGCTCTTCTCTCTACGTATTCACAGTACACTCCATTTGTATATGTTGAAAGTAACTTGCTACACCATGTAATAAGCAACGATTCGCTACAAGTCTTCGTGTAATAGCTTTGTTAATTCCCTGTGGGTTAAAATGCAGTTTATGTGTCAGTGTCTTCTTCCTTGCCAGTGACGGGAGGTGAACATTGCCAATCGCGAGTGGATTCAGATAGCTAATATGAATCCGTCTTTCGGTTTTTGCTTTGTAAAAATTTTGCATTATAGAAATAATTGTTTTTCACGAGTAAATTTGCTGCCAGGCTGTGAATCACAAAAGTACATCGAGAAGCAATCATACATAGGCGTAACAGTTTCTTTGCGTAATGGAAAATGAGCGCATTCATTCAGAAATAAGTAATATTTGTTGTCAAAATGGTGTTTCCAGTCAAAGTTACGTAATTTTAAAAAAAACTGTTAAACCCATGTAGTGACCAGTTCTCTATGTGAGTTTCTTTAACTTCTTTCCAGCAATTTGGTAAAATTTTACGATGCTTCTCGCCGGGCTCCAATGCTTATGTTGGCAACAGATGAACAATGAAGTGTAGAATTGCGTTAATATTTTTCACGAGTTACAGAGTAAATGTTATTGCTGCGAGTGAAACGAGCAGCAAAATTAATACTGTACCTGCTCTATGGTTGGCAGGTTCTTGTATGTACCATTGTCCGTTCAGAAAAAAATAATTTTCGTTTTAATTCAAATTGCCACGAAAAAACATTTATTGGCCATCTGAGTTGCCGTCATTAACATTGGTACCAGCGTAACCACTGCAGCCCAGCGATAAGCGTCTTACAATTTAACTCAGCAGTTTCTTTCCCGACGAAAGTGAAATCTATAATTTTTATTTCTACATACATTTCAAAATTTTTAACATTAGTCCTTTCGGTAAAATTTTACGTAACATTCCAGGGGCCTTGCGTGATTATGTTGGCAACATCCACAACACGGTAGAAAATCTTCGACAAGATATTTTCTTAGAAATCCTCATGGAATGACCATAGAGTAGATATATCTCTGAAGCGAGAATAGCATTCTGCGCATGTTCTCAACATTAAGCGGAAATTGTCAGGTGATCTAGGGACGACGTTCGTTACTTCACACTATGCATCACGTCACGTCACTTCACGTCTTGTTAGGGTTTCTCGGTAGCAAAGTTTTAACAACGTCGTCGTCTAGTGACATCGAAACTTAATTTATTTTCGCTGAGCTCTGCACACACATAGCAGTTGATTTAGTGCTTCTGTGTTTTCTTAATTTTCAGTTTATGACTGATTTGTTTCCGCGGTAACTGCAAATGTACCATTACGAACTGAATTTTTTCCATTTAGTGTTGTTCCAGAAGCGATGTCGGGATGTCAGATATCTCAAAATGAAAACTTACTGAGGTGAACAAAGCTGAGGTTTGGTTTATTTGTTTGAATATTGGTCAATGGTTTCGCTAAAAAATTCATGTCGATAATCTGACAATCATACAATTGATCAAGAACATGAGCTTTACTATGATCGTTAAATAATTTCATCGTTGTTAGTTTCTTAAAGTTGACACTATATTCCAATTTTTTTTATCATGGGTGGTAGTTACACCTCCACTTCCATTGCTCTGTACGTGACAGAACATACAACTTCACGTGACGGCCATTGTGAATTACCATTTTGCTTTCCGAAAAGTTTAAAGGTCACACAGTTTGTATCAGTGCCCTTTTCCGTATTTTTCCAAACAGTTTTGAAGGCGCAGGTTTACTCTCAAGTCTTTTTGTAACACCCTGGAATTTCGGCCGTGTTGCAGTAAATGAGGTTGAAACGTCATAACTCATTCGAGAAGTGCTGAAGACAAGGAATTTGAATCTCGAATCAAGTTTGTTGCAAAAGATTGATGTATAGCATAGCCTACGTTCAGGACAAAGCCGAAGGCACTTTACCAAGTGTATAACAGTAGTCCATTAATAAAATTGAAAATTTTTTCAGTACTGCCATTCACAGGAAAAAATTTGAACTCGATGATTCCTTTGCAGCACTTTTTTCATTTGAATATTAGCAGCTTTAAAATACGTAATCAATACATTATCAATAACAATAGAAAACTGCAATAATGGAATGGCTTTATGATTTTAACAATATACCGTACAAATTTTCAATTTACACACTTTACGCGCAAGAATTTATCACTTTCGTTACACAGGTTACCTGAACAAAAGTACTGCTAAACTTTACTTATGGCATCGGACACGTAATGTGCTAATGTTGGCAACAAAATGTCAACTTTACGAGGATAATCAATTTGCTGACCACACATGAGTACATACAAGAATCTGTTGATGACTTTTCAAAGGCCATTAAGTGGTTTTGAAAAATATCAGGACATTACTACACTACGCCGCCGAGGTGGTTAGTAAACGTTTATCCATAATTACCATTTGGCATATATATATATATATTTCGCCAGTGACCGCCAGTTACTATGTGTGAGTGCCAGTCACCTCAAAGTAGCATATCCGGTGATTCATAGTAGAATTCGCAGAAATAGGAGAAATCGTAATTGGTAAAGTTTCGAAAGGACAAGTTGTGAATTCGCAAACTTCCGTTTGAAACCGTGACAAATCACAACTAAATGTCACAGCTACAAAAATCACTGTTATCAGACAACCACTGTTTAGGTCATCCCCATTACAGACAAACTTACGTCGTCCCGAGATCACGTGACCACAACGGTAATAGATGTTGACAACACCCATTTAGTAAGTCTATGGACAACACAAGATATGTTCTGCGCATCTCAATGCTCACTCCAGAGATATTTCTACTCTATGGGAATGACCACAGTCTAACATACACAGTCGCGACAGTCGGGTGATTCTATTTACACTTCGGTAAAATCAGACGTGACGTCATTATGACGTATCCACACTATCGAAGACGACTGGAGCCATGATCGACTTGTGTGGTCGTTCTAGACGCAAAACTGCGGTTGCAATTGTAGCAGTAAGAAGCTATAAACTTTCCGAAAAAGGACCTACACTGTGAGCTCTGAAACGTTAGTCAGCTAAATCTGATGTTGTCATTGTGTGAAGCTATAAACTTTCCGAAAAAGGACCTACACTGTGAGCTCTGAAACGTTAGTCAGCCAAATCTGATGTTGTCATTGTGACCCATTTGTGAAGGTTGTGTTTAAAACTAATGGAAACTTTGTGGAGGTTGTGCTTAAAACTAATGGAAACTTTTTGTTTAAGCGAAAAATTCTACAGAGTTGCATTGTAGTACGGAGTCTACGTTAAACTAAGAGGGCAAAATACGGTTACCAGGCTATGAAGCGACAATGTGTACTTGGACGTGTCAACATATGCGACATACAAAAACAACATATAGTCGCCGTAGGTATATGTATGTTTTCGCCGAAACTATAAATCAAATGAGCTGGATATTAATACAATCATTTGTTACAGAGGCTCTACGAACATCAGGTAAAACATTTCGTAAAACTGGGTACTCATCTACGCCCAAGTTGCTGCAACATGCTAGTTCTTTTCTTTGAAAATGTGTGAAGTTGTCGTTCTCTAAGGCTCGGTCTGCGTAATTTCTGACATAATTTTCAATATACATTTACTGAAATTTCCGTCAGTACTTTCCAAAACATGATACCAATACTAAGTAAGGCCTAGTTTTGTCACTAAACTACGAAGGAAGAAAGTATGCAGTTCAGAAAGAATGTCGAATTAAGCGTGTTGTCCCACCCGAAACCAGCGTCTCGAACGATCGCAAAAGTCGATGCGCCGCTCTTCTGGACGTCGATAGTGTGGATACGTCATCATGACGTCACGTCTGATTTTACCGAAGTGTAAATAGAATGACCCGCGACAGTCACTGTTGTTACCCACTGACAATTGCAATGACACTAGCGCTCCTAGCGGTGGGCAAGGTGGCGTAAGAGAAGTGTTTGTTTGTAATTACTTCTCTACGTAATTAACCAAATAGTTTATATAATTTTTACGTTCCAAATATTAGTAAAATATCGAGGGACATAAATAATCGAAAAACAGCCGAATTTTCCTGATTCAGTGATATACACAACAACTTACTCACGAGGAAATACTTACGAATGTGTGTATATTTTGGAGCCTACTCCGCTGAAAGTGAGAGAATACAGATAATCGAGACACATTAATTCCTGTTGTGGTCAGTACCTACATTACAGGAACTTTTTTTGACGTGTAAAACTTCGATGTGTAGTCTAATGATT
This sequence comes from Locusta migratoria, assembly GCA_026315105.1. Classification (NCBI taxonomy): domain Eukaryota; kingdom Metazoa; phylum Arthropoda; class Insecta; order Orthoptera; family Acrididae; genus Locusta; species Locusta migratoria. The sequence continues at coordinate 804,816,818 of CM048745.1, read as the reverse complement.
CGAACATTTTTACACTTCACTCGTATGCTTTTGAGTATAATTACTTTTGATTATAAAACGAATGTGTTTAAGATTCTTGCCGTAACAATTGTTGAATTGGTTTCTGCTTTCTTGGAAAACTGTCTTTTTGCTTTCGAGGTTTTATTGTGACGTTCATGAGGACTTCCCTTCAGCTACAGCTGTAGTGGCTAATCTGCTTCATTTAATAACGTACGTAATGTATTCGATAGAAGTTTCTTGGTTCAACACTTTTTGATTTGGCTGGAATCGTAGTGAAGAAATCCTGACGTTTCTGAGTGGAAAACCGACGTCTTTCTGTAGAAGGTTGGTACTTCTATTGTTTATTAACAGTTTTTGCTCTTAATAGAACTTGAAATTCTTGATTAAAAAGTCGTAGATTTCTAGATAATCTTAAATAAACTGTTCTGCAAGGTACCGTTTCATACCCTCCAATGGTTCTTAGAAGACCTCTTAAAATCAAATGATGAGTTATTTTCAGGTTATTACCTATTTTTATGGCACAACATACCTTCCCCGTTGTAAAAAGTATGTTATAGTCAGTTTAAACGACACTATTCACGCTCATCCGATATAGTATTCAGAAATATACCTCGCCAGCCGCTTGGAGCGCTGCTGACGTGGCGTATAACAAAAAGCAATGGAAGTCTCGTGACTGTATATGGTAGACTGTGGAATAACTTTATTAATGTTTAATACACACCATGAAGTAAATAAATAATGATGTGTTCCTACTCTATGGTTGACAGGTTCTTGTGTGTACCCCCTGTCCGCTCAGTAAAAGCAATTGCCCTCGTAAAACGAATATTTAATGACAAAACATAATCGTTGTCACGGATTGGCTAATGCCAACGTTACGAGATTGCCAACATTATCACGCGGGTCCGTCAGGACGGCAAGTGAAATTTAACCAGCCTCCCACTCCTTTGATAAAAAATACACTTTAAGACCCCGTACCATCGATACGAAACACTTCTTCCAACTTCGCTTTCAATGTACCTCGTCAAAAACACAAAGCTGTTTCTAGTAATATGTGAAAATTTTGCAATATCAAACAAGTAAAAAGTAATTTAACGTATTTTCTACGAATGTGTCACGATTTTCCAGTATTAGTCGTAAAAATATTATGTAATCAACACTGGTAATTTCAACGAATATGTCACGATTCTACAAATAAGTTATTCGCAAAAACATTTACGTCTACGATTTGTCTGCAAAACGTGACGCATTCTTATTGGATGTCTGAGCGCCACTACTGATTGGCTGCTGTGACCTCAGTTGCCAACATTTATACGTCAGGAAGAATGGTGTCGACACGTAAACAGCATTTTAATTATATCTGTGGACCACATGTGACAACATCATCCACAAAATGCCTCGTAGAACTTTCGACGTCACCTCCGCCGTCATATTGCGAAACGTGATGGTCATAAAACACTCCCTTAAGGCATACAGTGAATTACTTTTACGTCTGAAGACTTTGTTGAGAATGTCATGGTGTATTCTGCTTGCTAGAAACTTTTAAATTCAATGATTTCCCAGTGGGTCTGATATTCTGTAAGCGCTTGTTGGGACAAGAGCACGGTCTGATACCCAGTGGCGAATATAGCATATATTTGCGGGGGGGGGGGGGGGGGGGGGGCAAGACTAATGTAATATTAAGTAGACACCCAATGATATTTTGTATCAGTTTTGTTGCTCATATTCAGAGGATAATTTGCGCCGAAGCCGTTTTACTTTACTGAGATGAAGACTTCATATTTTTTGAGATTAAATCATAAAAATAGAGCTTTAAAAAAACCTGCACGAACTTCACACCACTAACTCCCCACTTCCTTCAGCTATACAGGGCCGCTGGGGAGTGGCCGAGGGCATTGAGGCGCTATGCTCGGATGTGCGAGGTCATTCCCCATCGGGGGCTCGATCCTCCCTCGGGCGTGGATGGTTGTGCTGTCTTTAGTTTAAGTTAGTTTGTAAGTTTAGGGACTAATGACCCCGCAGTTAAGTCCCATAAGCTTAACATACATTTGAACCTATACAGGAAAGTATGACTTGATACCACTCTCTGGCTGTAGCGAGTGCCACCCTGTGTGACGATTTGAGTTTACGATGCTAAGAATGTGATCCGCCTGTCAATTAATGTTATTTATCGTTGTAGTAACTGCGGTTTAATCAAGATACGTTGTGATTTCCGATGGAATGGGTTATCAGGAAGCTGAGTGTAGGGCGATTAGTTCTCCCGTATTTTAACAACTTCTTTTTCAGTCCTCCTGGCTCACTTACTGCTTGTTTGTTTCATCTGTGTATTTGTCGGGCCCGCTGGTCAGATTTTTCAGTCTGCACTTTAACACATCCTTCACCTCTCAACGATGTGAGGAGTAGCCAGAAACGACACGTGGTTCGGATTCCACGTTAAGCTGTAGGTCTCCTTTCCCCAGTTGGATAACTGCGGTAGGCTAGGGACACGCAAGTCGCCGAAGTGGCGTCCAGTTGAAAGGCTTGCACCAGGCCAATGAGCCACACGAAATTATTATTATCTGTGTATTTTTTCAGTAATTTCACGAAGTATATTTGATAGCTCAACTTACTGACAAAGGGATCTCTAAATTTTTTTCCATAATAATCGATATTATTGTCAATAGTAGTTTCTATGTTCTTTCTTGTACTGAAAGAACACGGTTTTGCACAATGGAACGTGTGGAGTGAGAAAAATAATCTACGCGTCTTTTGCTTCTCGGATAATAGGGCAATCCAGTGAGTATCAAACTATAATATAAATAACACATGGATGTAACATGGACTCGCCAAAGTCGTTTGTAGAGATTTCCATGTTTAAACACGCACGTTATATTATTCATTTGTCAACCGGCCCTCACAATAGGTTATTTCGTAGTGCTTGAAAACAGTTCGTACTGAGATATCACTTAAATGGTAGCTATCGAAATAGAGGACCCGTAAATCGTTTCAAGTCTATTTTTATTGTTTTTATGGTAACGGTTTGATACTTCGGTTTCACGCTGCTGGGTACCGCAGAATAAAAACGAGATCTTTAATGCGGTATTCTGAGAAGTTATGTGCTTTTTAGACAATCAGTGCTGAAGACAAGATGGGCATGCACTTTCACAGACAATGTGCAGTTCAATCACCACAGAGTGCTAACTTTGGTGAATTAATGACCATAACTATATCGCTGGCGAACTCTAATATTGTGGGAAACATTAGAGCATGAAGTCATCGGTGGACAAAAATAGCCAAATATTTGTGGCCACCAGGAAATTGATTAATAGGTCTACTGTTCCTACTTTATGGTTGACAGGTTCTTGTGTCTAGGTCTACTCTTGTCTGTTCAGTAAATTTATTATCCGCATATAGTGCAGCAGTGAAATTTATAAATATGTTTGTTACGAATTTTCCACTACTGCAATTTTAGCTACGCTCGTGTGTCCCAACGTAACGTCACTCACGGAATTTATAACATACCGGTGTTTAATCCATAATTTGTGACGACCGGTTTCGGGCGCTTGACTGCCCTTCTGGTTTCTATACGGGCAAACAAGTGCATTGATATTGCAGTAAACCATATAAAACGTACAAAAGTCGGTTACAGAAATTTGAATTTGTATGGAAGTATTCGACCCGAGTGTGAAAATTTTCATATAAAGGTATAATTTACACTTACATTTAGTATTGTAGCTTAATCTATGTACATGCTAGCAGGTGACTAAACACTAAGTGCAGAGATTACGCAAGGAATAACAATCAGCTGCTAACAAAGTATCTATGGCTGAGCCTCATAATGAAAGGGTAAAAATAAATAAGGAAAAAAGGAGAGATGAAAAACAGTAATAATCGATGTAGTTGACAATAAAAGCGTATAAAGAGGCGCAGCTTTGTCTTTACCACTTATGAGTACTCGAAACGGTTTTATCCATTCGGAATACTTGTAGCCATCGTAGGCGTTGGACATGCTTGACTGCAGTAATGTTCAACCAATGATTGTTTTGCAATTTTTTTCGTAATGTGAGAAAAAAAAAAAACCACTTGGAAACCGCCTTTGAAAGGATTAGTAAAATCGATGCAGGCTTAACATCTAACCACAGCATCGAACATTGCATTCGAATCTCCAAATTAGATTTACTTTTCCGCAAAATTAATCGTGAGTAAACGCGGTGCGTGTAAACAGGCTAGCAGCAGCCCACGACAAGAATACCGGAAGCAAGATTAAGTGGAGCGAACATGAACGCCATACTGCTCCCCCCTCTCTTTCTCCGGCGTAAACACGACGGTGCTGCCATCGCGCGAGATTACCACTTGGCTTTGCCGAGTAATAATTAATGTTATTCCTGTTTTGCAGTTGATAACACAACTTAAAATGATTACTTATTAGTAAAAAAACTACTTGTGACAAGCAAGGGTATAAATAAGATTTCTACTTGTTTTACTGGCAGCAGTTTAAGAAACTGTAAAATGTCACATTCGAATACAAACACTCAAATATATGTTCCGGCATAGCTTGCGAAGGCATAGCCTTGTTTCTTTCTGTGCGATATGCATATTAATTTTGAACATTAATCATGCCTGTTTGAACGTTTTAGAGGCGCAAAAGTGAATTTACCATTGGCTGACATGCGTTTACTATGGTTCACTGGCGAGATCACGTGATCCGCGCTTAGCTAGCAGAACTTAGTGATGTGATTGGGTGATGAAATCACGTGCTCTGCGCTGAGATAGCATAACGCAGAGGCAGAGGAAGCCGCAGTGCAAGATTCAATTTAGTGAGGGATCGACAGCGAATGTGCTGTATTTGAACGATTTGTTATTTACTCTGTCATATTAAGAAAATTTGCAGGTTAAATGAAGCGTCGTGTTAGAGATATGGTATTTCAAATAAGGTATGTTGTAGTAAAGACGCCAACAGTGTGATGCCGATGTATAAAACCCTTAAATTCAGTAATGGTTGAGTGTTATTTGCGCTTGACTTTCTGAGCTATTGGGTTCCGTTCGTAAGTTTGTTTACTTGGCTTTGCTCTAGGGCTGCCTCGCAGTACGTTGTTGTGGGGATTTGTAGGAAGGGGGTGGGGGGTGGGGAATTAGTATCAGTCTTAATCTTAGAACTTTGTAAGAATTGTTTTTCGAATCTTGCCGTTAATTGAAGAGTGCTTGAGGCACGAATCTACGATTATGGCTGAAATTGCAGAGGGTGGAACTAGTCGTGAGTCATGTAATCCAGAATCTTAAGAATATCGGGCTGTACAGTACAGATGTGGTAGGTTTTTTATTTTTTTTATTTATTTTTTTTTTTTTTTTCCTGCCAAACCATTTACGTGTTGCATGTAGTGCGGTATTTTGTATTGTTTACGGTACATATTTTATCTCGTTTTTGTTTATGCTTACTACTTTATTAAAGTTCACATTTTTAGCATTACGGTACAGTAATAAGTAAAATTTTACGACGCTTCTCGCAGGGCTCCGGTGCTTATGTTGGCAACAGATGAACAATGAAGTGTAGAACTGCGTTAATATTTTTCACGAGCTACAGAGTAAATGTTATTGCTCCTCGTTTCACTCGCAGCAAAATTAATACTGTACCTGCTCTTTGGTTGGCTGGTTCTTGTATGTACTCTTTCCGTTCAGGAAAAATAATTTTCGTTTTAATTGAAGTTTTCACGAAAAAACATTTACTAGTCATCTGAGTTGCCGTCATTACCATTGGTGCCAAAATAACCACTGCAGCCCGGCGAGAAGCATCGTACAATATAACCAGTAATATGCAGTATACTCCAGTTAACTGTAATTTACAAGAAAGCCTTCCATCGAAATAGCTGCGCACCTATCGATGTATCGAACGTGCGATTACTGATCCGGCGAATTTCGGCATGTTAACTAACACAAGTATAGTTATTAGATTATTCCTAAGCGTATATTTAACTCCTACTTACACTGTTTAAACACCTTTGCAATTTCGAAGTCTGTCATCAGCTAATAAACCGTACTTTCTACAAAATTCCACGTTAAGCTTTTACCCGCAGAAATTCTATAACTCGAACTCGTATCAATGACACTAGTAAACACGTTTAATAAATGTAAGGGCAACCTATAACAGCAAATGTACTATAACTTTGTACTATACCTAGAACGTTTTTTTTTAAGTTATATTAATACAGGCTTATATTTAGTGATTGAAAATAATCGTCAGTTGTGACGTCCACCATCAAATTGAGGCCCTTCAGTCGCTTTCACCAATCCAGTAAAACTTCTTTGATTCGCAATTCCTTGTAAATCGTTCGCGACAACCCACTCATCCATCGCGTACTACTCCACGTCTTCGATCCGGACACTCTAACCGTATGTGTAAACTTTTCTAAATTTGGACTCCTCCTTCTGCGCCACATTTTCCTCGAGCCCCTTCCACATTATCGCAGCATTGACACACCAGTATGTTTCGTGTTTACTGTGTACTGCCTTCAGCCCAGCATGGCCTTCAATCGGATTTTCGTGTAGTACGGTTTTTGTGTGTTCGACGGAGGCGTTTCCTCCAATCAGGGTTTTGGTTGACTTAGTTCGTTAACTGTTTTTCAGAGTCTAACGTCGTTAGGCTGTAACGAATATGAAATGTCCTGTTTTTGTAATGCACGTGTTGTTTATAGTGGTGGCATATTGTTGCTAATAGTCAGCACACACCGGGGGGGGGGGGGGGGGGGCGATGAATTAGCACTCTGAAATGCTTGGGCTTACAGTAGATACATTAGAAATTTTTTAGTACTAAGATACCTTTGTCTTTTTTTTTAACATGACTGAAAGTGTATCATTTGTAACGTTGAAGGAAAAACCACTAAAATGAAAGTGGCTTCAACTCTTGTACAGCAGGATAGCCGGAGAACAGTTTAGTTACTAAATCTGTAGCTGCATAAAAACATCGATTTGGTTAAAAATATATCACCAAAGCTAAAGTTCGAGGTAATTAACTTTGTTTATAGTGCAATACTCTCATTCTAAGAAAATGCAAGCGCAACATGGCTGTCTGGGCTATTTCGGAACAGAACAGAAGAGATTAAAGATTCGTCTCCTTCAACGAAAAGTTGTGTGAAGTAAATGACGTTCACGTAGAATAAAAGATAATAGCGAACGATGTTAGCAGAAACGATAAAGTGGCTCTGATCACAAAACTGGGTGTTAATTAAGGGATTTTTCATCGATCTGCTTACAATACAGCTTTCGACTTAGTTAGCTACTGGAAGTAAATTTTCAGTTTGTGCGCGATTTCGTTGAAGGCAGTCAATTCATTAAGCCAGCGCATTCCATACTTATTACTTATCTTGTAGGACTACTGTAGATAAAACAGGATCACAGCATGTCTAATCACAGGGACTAACGTTATTACAAATAATTCGTATCATTTGTTTCATTTTCAGAAGTTGAATGCATAGACTTCAATGCTGAAAAAATTTCACGAGTTAGAAGATACTTCTCTTCCAACGCCAAGGGAGACAGTGAGGGGGGGGGGGAGGGAGGGAGGGAGAGGGAAAATTGTTATGAATAAGCACCTAAGAATTTGTCTTGGAAAACTGTTCCCAAACAGAGCTCGCCGTCGAAAGTTTGAGTCCTCCAGTGTATGTGTGTGTTTTTCGCCCTTGGATTAGTGTAACCTAGTTTAGTTTGTAAGCCTAGGGAATAATAACCCAAGAAATTCCATAGACTTAAAAACATTTGAATCAAATAGTTAGCTGGAAATTCTGAATAATAGCGACTGGGTTTTGATCACTGTTTATGAATAATGACCTAGGCTAAAATTTCAATCAACGCATTGAGTAAAATTGAATTAAATGATAATCTTAAGAGAACGCACTACGTGGGTAATTCCTTTGGGGTAAGTCTTCTGTTAATTTCTATGAATGTTCAGAGGTATCTGCTATATAACTGCATACTCTCTCTATACTGCAGTAACAGTGCTGTAAATGAAATAAGATTTTCTCAAAAGTACTAAAAATGTGCTTGCACGTTTTTGATAGTTTGAGGCGAATGATGTATTTAGTTCAATGAAACCGGTATTTCAATAAGTTATGAATGTCACGCTAGAAAATTAACATTCAGCATTGTCTCGCTCTAAAGTCCAAACTCCCTGCATGTGTACGTGCGTCGTTGTTCAGTTTAATGGTATCATTTATTTTAGTTATTCGTAATGTTTTTGGTATTAGAGGTAGTGGTTTCCGTTAATTTTATTTTCATATATTTTAATTTTGTATGTCTGCCCTTGAATGCTATACGTGTAACTAAAATTGCTATATTGTTTGTGTGTTCTGTATCACTACTGGATTGAGCTCTACGGGTCACGTGATATTTACAGTAGTGATTATTATATTTCTGTGTGTGTTTCTAGTATAACTGTATTTGTTTAGACAACACTAATTAAAACAGCATTTTTTTCTTTCTTGCCTTAATGCAGCTTGTAGGAGCTGCTCCATAAACTCCAACGAAAATTTATGATCGTCTTTTGGTATACTTTGATCCTGATAGAACAGAAATACTGTCAATACAACGTGGCGTAGTTTAGATTCGGACCAAGCCAACGTTTTAGCTTTGACCAGTTGTTGCTACAACCTGCTGGCAGGTAGAACTACAGTAAACACACCATCCAAGTGGCATTTCTTTTTTGCAGTAGTCAAGTGTTATTTTCAGTGTTTTGTCACTTTGGCAGCTCTTCTGCAAGGTAATTGTTGTATAAGTTGCTTTAATGTGATGCTTTGTGTATCAACTACTAGCCCAAGATGTAACCTTTAGTTTACTTGAGGATTTGTCTAGGTATGATTTCAGGGCAAAGTCAGGCTTAGTCAGCGAACTCGCTGGGTAATGGCACATGGCTGGTCGAGTGCATCGTATTAACTGTCGATGATAAAAGTGGTAGCTTGTTTTCGATCCCAACATTTCTTTTAAATGACTGGAAATTATAAATTAAAAACCAGGGAAGAAAATGGGTAAAAGTGCAGTTGGAGTCAGCGCGTTGTGGTTCATGCGTAGACGTTGGTAACGGCGCGATGAATGACGCAGGTGAAGGCGGCCAATCAGATTCAGAGTTTCATGTGTTGTGAGTTTGGCCTTTTTTCACATGCTTTTTCGTTCAGATTTAATTTCTTGCAGAGTAAATTCAATTGTTTCTCAAGTAATACGACTGACAATTTTTCCAGTGAATTGCAATACGTGAATAATGAACGTTATTCAAATTAGTGTTCACTTCCCTAAGAAAAACCAGATGTTGGTTTACTTGGAAGAATCAGTGCATCTCGAAATTCCTGTTCTGAACCGGAGTTTCGGGCGCTACGCGCCCTCACGTACTAAAAAAAAAAAAAATAAAAATAAATAAATAAATAAATAAATAAATAAATAAATAAATAATTGTTTAATCTATACCTAACGATCTGAAGGCTACGCTACATATCGCTTTTTTAAATGAAAGGATGTTTCCAACACTTTAAGACTACTCTTTAACACAGTATTGATCACTTCAAAAACAGGCCAGACTAACCTTAAGGTTAGGTATATAGGCTAAACGAAAAGTTTCGTCTCGTAGCGCCTGAATATCCGGTTCAGAACCGCTCAGTACAAATAATCGCGCTCGTAAAGGCTGCGAAAGTCATGCAATCACAACTAAAATCACTGGTGAAAATAATTTTGACTGCATAGTACAGCCAGTACACCCAATCTCCATTACATAACGGAAATATAAATCCCACATTTATTGCAACGCAATATGTTGATCTAAAGATATTTACATCCACTACGCCGATTTGTTTACAAACCCTAAAGAGAAAGCTATTTGTTATTGGCCGCGCGAACGCGACTGCTGATTGGCTCCGGCGCCGTTGCCAACGTCCAAACATGAAACGCCACTTGCGGAGTCAGACTGCACTTCAGCCGAAAAATGAATCCAGGTGGAACTTCATAACTTGATGCCATAAAATAAATAAATCAAGACCTTTTTTTTATGTCACGAAGTTACTCTGCGTATTCGAATGAATGCGAAAAAATACCGATATTACAAAACTTGAAAAAAACCAGACATTTTAAATTCAACAGGAAAAACGAGATCACGTTATTTTTAAGGCATTACATGCCCTCATTCAGGAGTATGGCTTTTATATGAAGTCCAGAGTGCGTGGAAAAAAATACGTTATGATTTAGCTGCATTTTTATAATTTGGTAGAACGCTTGGTAATATAACTCGGAACGCTACATATATCGATCAAGCTGCCAGATCGATATATCGGACTCGCGATTAATAAAACATTTGATGGTTCCTGATTTGTTAGTATAACAGCATACTACCTATGTACTACAGCAGCTATCAGAAGGAAACCATACTTCCCTTGTCAACAAGGTGAGGTATTTCTAAATGATCTTTATACTGAAGTGGTGTTTAACATTTCTGTTTAAGTGTTGTATATCGCGCGTTTGTCCATTCTTGTTTGTTATGAATTGTTCCACTGACTCCAGATAGTTTGCTGAGCGGACAAGGGTACATAGAGAACCTGTCAGCCGTAGAGCAGGAACAGCATTATTTACTTCATGGTCGGCACAAAAAAATAATCCCATCACTGTACAAGATTCTCAACATCTGAACACTCGAATTGTAAAAGTTTGCGGGATTAATATTGAGTGCCGACCATGGAGTAAATAATTTATGCTGTTCCTGCTCTATGGTTGACAGGTTCTCGATGACCGCTCAAAAAATTAACTGCAATCGTCACCGGAATAATTCAGAACGAAACATGGCTGCCTCTCGAGCTGAGATCGATCTGGGAGCTCGATCGATATGTTGTCTTCAGTCCGCAGACTGGTTAGATGCAGCTCTTCACGCTAACCTGTTTGTTCTGTGGAAGCCTCTTCATCTGAGAATACGTACGGCAACCTACATCCTTTTGAATCTGCTTACTGTATTCGTCCCTCGACCTCCCTCTACGATTTATACCCCATACATTTAAGTTCACGATTCTTTGATGTCTCGGAATGTATCACCAACATATCCCTTTTCTTAGGATATGCCAGAAACTCCTATTTGTTGAGCACCTCCTCGTTAAAGTGATCTACTCATCTAATCATTCGTCTGTAGCACCACATTTAAAAAGCTATCATCTTTTTGACTGAACTCCTTATCGTCCATGTGTCACTCCCATACAACGCTACACTTCAAATGCTAACATTAAACTAATATTGTATGTCAACAAATTTCGCTTTTTCAGAAGCGCTTTTCTTCCCATAGCCATTCTGCATTTTATATATTAAGTAATCGGCCATCAAAAGTTGTCTTGCTACCCAGATAACAAAACTCATGTCTACCTAATCTACTTTCGTCAGCATCGACTGATTTTTCTGACACTACATTCCAATAATTTGGTTTTACTCTTGTTAATGTTAATCTTACACCTTCCTTTCTACACACTGCCCATTCCATTTAATTGCTCTTCCGGGTCCTTTGCTGTCTGACAAAATTACTGTGTCATCGGAAAACAGCAAGGTTTTTATTCCATATCCCTGGTCTTTAATTCCTTCCTCAAACTTCTCCACGCATTCCTTCACAGCTTCCTCAATGTAGATTGAACATTGGGGAAAGGCTACAACACTGCCTTACTCCCTTTCCAACCACTGCAACCCTTTCATGCACTTAGACTCTAATAACTGCTGCCTGGTTTTTGTAAAAGTTGAATAAAGCTCTTTACTCTCTATTTTACCCTGCTAACTTAATCTGGAAAAGTGTATTCCAATCTAAATTGTCAAAAGCTCTAGAGATCCACAAATGATAAATGTGGATTTCCTTTCCTTAATTTGTTTTAAAGTCGTAATGTATTGCCCTCCATGATATAGCGTTCCGACTTAGATTCCCCAGCGTTCTAACAAATCACCGTATTTGTAAAGCATGAGTCTCTATTGAGGAAGAAGGGCGGTTGGGGTTTAACCCAAGATGCCTTTGCTATTTCAGTCCCGATAAATTTCAGAAAATGAACACTTCATCTCAATAAGAAGTTAAAATAAAGTGTAATAACCGTGAAAAGAGCATTATTTTCTTCATAAATGTACTTTTTATTATTTGTAACTGATAAACTAGTGAAGAAGGAACGTTTATTCATGTTTTACAGCTAGTTTCCCATAATATTATCAAATACCATGAGTGTCACTGTCCTAAGGCGTGGGGAATACCACCCATTTACACTTAATTTAATGTTTAAAATTATGGGATTCTTATTGCTGTTTCCTAGCAATTGGAGTATGTGGAGAAATGTCCATATTTTCGTAATTTTGATGACATTACGAACAACTTGTGTAGATTTTTCCTTTCCTCCCTGAGGTGCGTCTACTTCCCCCTTATCCCCTAACGATGAGACAGGTGATTCAACCATCTTCCAGTCTAAGCACTTATTGTAGGGTGTGACGTTATCAGGGACAAGTACTTAAGGTGTACCCAATTTCGTAGCATACGGTACACATCGCCGTTCAACCAGCCCCATATACAAGTCTAGTGAGATAGGTTAAATGACCTGGCAGGCCAGTTCATGGGTCCATGATGAACAATAGATCGTTGACATGTTATTCAGTTACTTGACTACTTTTTTGATACAATGGATTAGTGAGTCGTCATATCGCAGGTACAATTCAGAACATTGTTTTACAATCACTTCTTTCAGAAGCGCAGGTTGGCATGATCTGTCATGCAGTTTGTCAAGATCATAGGATTTATTACCAGCTCATCACTCATCGAACACAAGATGTTCGCTGAAAACGTAAATTGTAATCTTGGTTCTTTTGTCGTGTGGGCTGTGAGATGAAGGTATTCATGATACCATTGCATATAAGTCTCCTCATCTGAAAAAGTCTATAGTATGTCAGATCTGCCTGTAGCTAACAGTTCACGAAATTGTGTTTGCTGAGTCCCTTGGATGCATATTTGTTGGGTTACACATGAAATGAGTAAAATTCCGTACAGCACTCTCGAATTTGTGGAGATATAGAGCCGACAGCCAATAAGGAATATGGTGTCAAGAGTCCTTTGGCCCACTACAATGTCTACCCTTTCTCAACTGGCTGGACGACCTCACATTCTGATGCTGCGGTCGCTACAAATATTTCTTTCGGAGTCAACTTTGACCTCGGGAATACGCTGATGCAATGACAGCATTACTAGTGAATGTGCGACCACAAAGACCGTCTTTCGTCATTTGAAAAATCCCAAAGTAGCTCGGATCCAGCTCAGGTAATAGAAATTGAGATGACTTCAAAGTTGTCACGAAAAAAAACTGCAGTGTAGCGTTCGTCGGATTGTCTTGAGTGCATGGGCAACCTTTTCTGGCAGATTTTCACGCAATGCTGGAAGCAACTTTTCTGCGAGACATCTCGGTAGGGTGCACCTATCACACGCAAAGTATTAGGACATTGTTGTCCCAGAACATGTTAATCACAGTTTATTTCAGCACTGGCGCTTACATTAAATTTGTTTGGTGGCAGTCTGTGTGCTTTCATTGATATGAGTGACGCTTAGTTTCAGAACTGAAAGTCATCCATGTCTCATCCATTGTCACAGTCGATGAAAAGTGCAAATAGTCTTGTGGTCATCCGCCACCATTCGCGGTACACACCTGAAGAGTTTCCACATTCTCATGTCATTGTGAAGGATTGTGTGGACAGATGCCGAGGGAAAGCTAGTCCTTCAGTGATCTACCAAAACAAGTTTGTCCACTCGCTTGATCATGTCAAGGCAGCTTGTGTGAGATTGTGTTGGTGTGGTATAACACGACAAGAAGCCTTCTCCTGAAGTGTTGAAACGATGACCTGATACCATCAGAACACGTCTATACTACTGCCGATGAATTTCGGTCGTTTTTCACCATGCAAATGAAGAACCCTATTTCAAAAAAGATGCTCTTGATCATGAAAAGATTTTTCCTGTTAAGCAACTGGTTTGTCTGCTTGTGAGACCCTCTTCAGGCCAACTGCAACACAATGTTAAAAATATTAAAAGGGATATACAGAAGATATAACTACTTTCTCAATGAGATATTTTATACCCATGGCTGCCAGCTGTGAGCAGGTCAAGAACCATTACCCCATGGAAATAATCTGCTGAATACTGCAGCAAATGATAGAGGTTATATATGCTAAGCCCTGTCCCACCACCACCACCACCACAAGCGACATATCATTGGGAGTCAATAGTGTATTTAATATATTTTTTCATATTATAGGTTATTTGTGGTATAAAAAGGGGGATAGTTATACAAGCACATTCAAGAATTACATTCGTAATTCTCTTGTATATCTAACCCATTTTTTATATTGTATCTGTAACCTTTAGCGTAAAAATTCACTACGTGATTGACTGCACATGATGCCTGTGGGGGGAGGGGGGAGATGCAGCAAACCTTACTGTATATAAGCTAGTGATGAGTGTTGCTGCAGTATCCACGGAGAACATTTCCTGGCCTGCCCAGTCAGCTGCCATGGGTATAAAAAAGTGAAATTTCACTTTACTATTTTACTGTTAACTAATTTAACAGATCTTCTGTATGTCCCTCTTAATATTGTGATGTTTCTTTGTTGTTTGGGGGTATTATTGTATGATTTGACCGTATAGTCCCTCGTCAATCTTGCAACACCACATATATATATATATATATATATATATATATATATATATATATATATATATATATATATATATATATATATATATATATATATATATTGTCTAGTCCAGTTAATTTTTTTAGTTGGTTAACCAGTGCCTCTATTATTCACTCTTCCAATAGTAGTCAAGGCATTACACTTAATAACAAGTAATAAAGTTGTATTGAAGTAGTTACACCAGAAGATAAATTGCAACTACTGAAGTGAGAACTCGTTCAGTGCATTTATTATAAACACATCAGGGATTTATTTGACCCATAACTACACAAATATTTGAGTCCAGCATCAGGTTTACACCTCGGTAAACTTTTAGCTCAGTCAGAACTAATCAACAACTGAATGACAATTCCATGATGCTTTAATTATTCTGAGGTTCACCAAAGTTTTATTGAAGAAATAAAATGTCTTTGGAACCTCTTATGACAAAGATGTGGTTTATTTTCAACAATTATCCTGCAAAAGATTACTTAGGGCAGTAATAGTCCAAAAAAAACTCACACATAAAAAACTCATTTGGACATCTTGTCCATCCAAGGTGAGCATGTAGTGTTTGAGGCACTACAATATTAGTAACATTTATTGCAGTTGACCTGAAGATGGTCTCACAAGCAGACTGAAACGCGATAGTGTGCTTTTAAAAATAGGATATCATTTAGTGCTGTTTCTTGAAAAAAGGCTTCTAAAATTGTAAATGATTATATGCTGGTCTTGGTGAGTCACTTACCTTTAATTTTTGAGAAAAGCTGTTAGCCTTCTGTGAAACAGTATCTCAAGGATTTTTCCAAAGCCTGACAACTGATACCAGTTGTGAATGATGAATTGTATATATCTGTTAACGTTCCTGCAATGAATTCTACACTTGCTTTATACTACCTGGTGTATCATCTGTACTGTGGAATACTTACTGTGTTTTTATGATTGTAGCTACTTCGTTGGGTGTTGTAGGACATGAATAACGTTCTGGTGTGAATTTTTTGCCTCTACCGGCAGGCTCTTGTTATGGGGTTGTGCTTTGTAATGTTTTGTAATTGGGTGTTGTGCCTTCTGGAAAAGTAGGTATTAAATTTACTAGCTGCAAGTGTGGGATCAGTTACTTTTCCGTCACTATCATAAAGTTCTATAATCTAATGATTTTGCACCTGTTCCCCTTTTTGATAATTTTCCAAGTTGTCTTGGTCTTGTTGCTGGGATTTTTGTCATTGACCAACTTCTTTGCCTTTCCTAATACTTGTCGAAGTATCCTTTTATATTGTTAAAAATAGCTGATAAAATTAGGATTTGCAGTTTGAGTATTCATATATCCTTTTTCTCTGACATGAAACTTTTATTCCTGTTGTGATCAAATTGTTCGAATTATACAGATTTTATTACTGTTTCTTTTGAAATTACTTTCCCAAAACAGTGTTTGTATGGGCCATAAATTTACCAAACTTGTCACTTGTATTGTTCAAGGTGTGGACATCAGATCAGTTCACTCTTTTTAAAAAACTACAAAAATAATCTAAATTTTCATCACCATACTTCCTGACTTGAGCTCTAGTTTTCTGGGGTTTTGTAATTCCTGGAATAGCTATTCTTAAAACCTGAGCCCAGTGATCAATGTAACCAGTGTTTACAACTTGTGTACTGTAGATACATCTGTACTTACAAATACCTGATCTATGATTGTTGCCGAACTAAGAGGTCAGCGAGTTGGCTTTGTTACTGTTGGTTTCAAGTTACAGATTTCAGTAAGATTTCAACTTCGAATTTACTGGGTTTGGAGAGATCCATATTGAAATCTCCATATAAGAGAACATTTATGAGGGTGTTTAAATTTTCTAACAACTGTTCCATATTATTATAAATTTGTCTCCATCCGGTGCCCTATATACAAAAATAATTACTGTATTTTGGTTTGGAAGTCCAATGACTTAGAGTTCTATATCCTTTTCTTTGGTTATGCTATCTAATGTGATTATATTTATGCGCTATATTTTCTCGGACATATATTCAGCTACCACCATGCTCAATGATTTCTCCACAAAGTAAGCTACCTAATTTGAACTGGGGGAAATGTATCATTTCTAACATGGTTTTGTTTGACCTGTGTTCACAAAAACATGACAAATCATTCATATCATCTAGTAGACTTAAAATTTAATTCCGTTTGTCAGTGACGGCAAATTCTGTTGCAGCAATTTATAGTTTGGAGTATTGTATATGTTGTTACCTGCTTCAGCACTTCTTCTTAGAGCTGGCTTTCCTAGCTCTAAAAAAAGCTTCATTGTTCCCAAAGGAATGTGGTTCTTGCCGGCTGGCTCATTGGATTCTGGATCCCAACTTTCTTGCCCTGCGCTTCTTCTTTTGGTAATACACTAGTCGAGCAACATCTTTCATTTGACGCACTAGAAACTTTACTCCTGGTTCACAATGTACTTATTGAGAGAGAACATTTTCTGGACAAAATTGTGATATAAGGATAATGGAAAATGCATTATGCAATTAATCGAATATAAATTCTGTGCTTGGTTTCTAATGAGAACCTGTTGCATATTTGCTCCTTCCTGTCTGTTTTCCTGTTGAGGTGAAATCCATAGCATGTGAATGTCACGAGAAAGTCTTTGCATTTCAAAGTTCATGAATATACTGCTTTTATTGCAGGTTGTAGAACAGTTCACTGTACGTACTATATGATGATTAAACATGAATGACTTATGTATTAACTGTCGAATCTTCTTTGGAACATGATGTAAAATTTTTGGTTTTGTTACGGAGCTGTACAACACTTCGTAGGACAGTATGAACATTTTCAAGATCATTAACTGTCTAGGGTCATTTGACCCCATTATTAATACTACAGTATCAATGCGATGAAGCCTTCTGTTAGTTAACTGCATTGCAAACTTCATGTAATGGAGCATTTGGATTACTATATCTTTTGAACTTCGTACTCTGAATCAACCATGCACTGACCATCACTCGCTACTAAAACGTTATTTTACCTGAAAACGTTACCTGTCCTATGTGCAAAAGAATCGAGGAAAGCCCAATCATTCAACTACTGCATGATAGTTTCTATTTAAAGTTGTTTTAAATCAATTTACTACCCCAGATTAGCAAAACCAGAGTTGGCTTTTTGTATTCTTTGAGTCAAATCCCAGGCATAGGCATCTACATTAGCATTAGTCTCGCCTCTGCCGGTCACGAGTCTCGCCTCTGCCGGTCACGAGTCTCGCCTCTGCCGGTCACGAGTCTCGCCTCTGCCGGTCACGAGTCTCGCCTCTGCCGGTCACGAGTCTCGCCTCTGCCGGTCACGAGTCTCGCCTCTGCCGGTCACGAGTCTCGCCTCTGCCGGTCACGAGTCTCGCCTCTGCCGGTCACGAGTCTCGCCTCTGCCGGTCACGAGTCTCGCCTCTGCCGGTCACGAGTCTCGCCTCTGCCGGTCACGAGTCTCGCCTCTGCCGGTCACGAGTCTCGCCTCTGCCGGTCACGAGTCTCGCCTCTGCCGGTCACGAGTCTCGCCTCTGCCGGTCACGAGTCTCGCCTCTGCCGGTCACGAGTCTCGCCTCTGCCGGTCACGAGTCTCGCCTCTGCCGGTCACGAGTCTCGCCTCTGCCGGTCACGAGTCTCGCCTCTGCCGGTCACGAGTCTCGCCTCTGCCGGTCACGAGTCTCGCCTCTGCCGGTCACGAGTCTCGCCTCTGCCGGTCACGAGTCTCGCCTCTGCCGGTCACGAGTCTCGCCTCTGCGGTCACGAGTCCTCGCCTCTGCCGGTCACGAGTCTCGCCTCTGGCCGGTCACGAGTCTCGCCTCTGCCGGTCACGAGTCCTCGCCTCTGCCGGTCACGAGTCTCGCCTCTGCCGGTCACGAGTCTCGCCTCTGCCGGTCACGAGTCTCGCCTCTGCCGGTCACGAGTCTCGCCTCTGCCGGTCACGAGTCTCGCCTCTGCCGGTCACGAGTCTCGCCTCTGCCGGCTCACGAGTCTCGCCTCTGCCGGTCACGAGTCTCGCCCTCTGCCGGTCACGAGTCTCGCCTCTGCCGGTCACGAGTCTCGCCTCTGCCGGTCACGAGTCTCGCCTCTGCCGGTCACGAGTCTCGCCTCTGCCGGTCACGAGTCTCGCCTCTGCCGGTCACGAGTCTCGCCTCTGCCGGTCACGAGTCTCGCCTCTGCCGGTCACGAGTCTCGCCTCTGCCGGTCACGAGTCTCGCCTCTGCCGGTCACGAGTCTCGCCTCTGCCGGTCACGAGTCTCGCCTCTGCCGGTCACGAGTCTCGCCTCTGCCGGTCCACGAGTCTCGCCTCTGCCGGTCACGAGTCTCGCCTCTGCCGGTCACGAGTCTCGCCTCTGCGGTCACGGTCTCGCCTCTGCCGGTCACGAGTCTCGCCTCTGCCGGTCACGAGTCTCGCCTCTGCCGGTCACGAGTCTCGCCTCTGCCGGTCACCGAGTCTCGCCTCTCTGCCGGTCACGAGTCTCGCCTCTGCCGGTCACCGAGTCTCGCCTCCTGCCGGGCACGAGTCTCGCCTCTGCCGGTCACGAGTCTCGCCTCTGCCGGTCACGAGTCTCGCCTCTTGCCGGTCACGCGTCTAGCTCGCCTCTGCCGGTCACGAGTCTCGCCCTCTGCCGGTCCACGAGTCTC